>OX122934.1:7302500-8030000 GCA_944738685.1 Synanthedon myopaeformis
TTTTTTTTTATAAACTTAAATTAATTTACCTAATTTATTAAGTTAATATTAACTTAAAAAGACAATCTTGACTCATGAAATATACAATTTGTTATAAATAAATATATTATTTTTATATATTTTCAAAATTTTTTGGCAAAACGCTTGGTCGACACTTCTCATTGGTCTCTGCAGACTATCTATCTATCTATTGCCTTAGTAGGCAAATTAGCTTTGGTATACGAAGAAATAATGTAGCCAACATCTACCAAAGAGATTCTAGCTGTTTATGATTATAATTTGATTATAATTTGATTATATTATAATTTGATTATACAAAAATAATATTACTAAATAACACATCAAAATAATATTAAAATGACTAAGGCTCGAGTTCACCATCAGACGTTTATTTTTAAACAGCTGTTTAAAAATTATACAGCCGTTTAATAATATTTTGTAGATCACCATCTCTAAACTGCAGGTTAAACGCCCTAAACATCTGATTAACTTAATGATTAATCCGATGTTTAGGGCGTTTAACCTGCAGTTTAGAGATGGTGATCAACAAAATATTATTAAACGGCTGTTTAAATTTTAAACAGCTGTTTAAAAATAACCGTCTGTTGGTGAACTCGAACCTAAGTTAATCATTAAGTTAATCAGATGTTTAGGGGGTTTAACCCGCATTTTAGCGATGGTGATCAACAAAATATTATTAAACGGCTGTTTAAATTTTAAACAGCTGTTTAAAAATAACCGTCTGTTGGTGAACTCGAACCTAAGTTAATCATTAAGTTAATCAGATGTTTAGGGGGTTTAACCCGCATTTTAGCGATGGTGATCAACAAAATATTATTAAACGGCTGTTTAAATTTTAAACAGCTGTTTAAAAATAACCGTCCGTTGGTGAACTCGAACCTAAGTTAATCATTAAGTTAATCAGATGTTTAGGGGGTTTAACCCGCATTTTAGCGATGGTGATCAACAAAATATTATTAAACGGCTGTTTAAATTTTAAACAGCTGTTTAAAAATAACCGTCTGTTGGTGAACTCGAACCTAAGTTAATCATTAAGTTAATCAGATGTTTAGGGGGTTTAACCCGCATTTTAGCGATGGTGATCAACAAAATATTATTAAACGGCTGTTTAAATTTTAAACAGCTGTTTAAAAATAACCGTCTGTTGGTGAACTCGAGCCTAAGTTAATCATTAAGTTAATCAGATGTTTAGGGGGTTTAACCCGCATTTTAGCGATGGTGATCAACAAAATATTATTAAGCGGCTGTTTAAATTTTAAACAGCTGTTTAAAAATAACCGTCTGTTGGTGAACTCGAGCCTAAATAGTTAAAACAAGTGATAAAATTTAACTAAACATTAATAAAAAATTGCCAGTTCATTACAAGAATCGTAACTTCACAATGACACATTTAATTTATTTATGACTATATAAATAGTTTAACAATAATTTACAAAATTAAGACAATGTGTTTATTTATTATATATTATATAATAAATAATATATAATAAATAAACATATTAAAATTATATATATATATTTAAAATTAGTAATTAAGCTTTCATTAACATCGAAGTCATAAATTAATATTGCATTTAATAAAATGTAGATCACAAAAAATATTCGCTCTGTTAATTCGCGTCTTATTAGATTATTAAGTATAATATAAACGATTTAATAGTTCTTCAGTAAACAGTGTTTGAAGATTTACTAATACCAGTCCGAGATGCTTACATTACAATAATGGAGTCTTTAAATGAAAATTTGCGTGTTTTTTTTCACTTGAAAAAAAAAAAAAGTTATTGAAAAAAAAAAAATTATTGAAAAAAAAAAAATTGTTCCTTGTGAAAATTGGCTGGTATTTCCGCAAGGAAATCTATTTGCAAGTCATCATTATAAAATTTAAATAACACAATCTAATAAAAATATTTTTTTAGTTATTTTTTTGGAAGTTAAAAAAATAATTAATTATTTTTTCAATTGCAATCAGAACGAACAACTTTTAATTACCCAAAAATAATATTTAATCATAATAATACCGGATAGCCTTGGGCCTTGTCTTAAAACTGAGGCAGTTTTTTTAATATTTATATTGTAAAAAAAAATAAGATTTCTAAGTAAAATATTACATAGTAATTTGATAAATTTTGAATATAATAAAGTAAAATATTTTATTATAATAATTTAAAAATTTAACAACAATAAATTTTATAATATTTTTTTAAAAAATTTTAAATTTAATTCACAAACAATTTTTTTTTTTTTAAAGATCTTAGTTTTGTATATTCGCACAACAAATAAGTCACTGTTAAGTGGATATTGTAACATATAATAATGTGGTTCCATAAATGTATAATAAATCTATAAAAAAATTTAAAATATTATAATAACACGCAAATTTCCATAAAGATATTGAAATTTTAATAAAATAATAATTTACAAATCATAACTATCGCTTTCGTCAATCAGTTCGCCTTCGGCCGACCTTTTGCCTAATCCGAAATTGAATCTGCGGACGTCCCTTTCCCTTTTACCTAGGCCAAAGTTGAATTTGCTGCTCAAACGCTTTCCTAGGCCAAAGTTGTAGTTTCTAGCTCGTTTGCCAAGGCCAAAATTGTACAAAGGTAACCGTTTGCCGAGGCCAAAGTCGTACATCCTGGCGCGTTTTTCTTCAGAAATGTCTCCATCGGCCGATCGCTTGCCAAGGCCAAAGCTGTATGGGCGGGCGCGTTTCACTTCGTATACTGTAAAAGAAACATTACAGATTAGTCATAATTGATAGTGTGAAGTCATACACATCAACTAGTCTGGCGACCGATGCCACATCTTAACAGAAGATCCCTGTGTGTAAATGTGCTGGTGTTTATCCTCGTCCTACTTCTGTTGCTAGGCGACGATCTTTAGACATCTACATTTTTTTACATGTATTTTTTGTCCCAGTAAATTTCAACAAAAAATCATCATTAACAAAAAAAATCCTAATAAAAACCGCAGTTATTAAATTTTATTTGCATAAAATCGATTTACAAAAATTACTACATTATTTATAAAAATCTTTATACATTAAATTTAGATTACAAGTCATCATGTGTCCCAATTAATATACCTGATGTATTTTAACTTTAAAAGTAGTTGTACACCAAGGGCCTCTTTCACCATCTCTGAGTAAAGTGTCAAGTAGGCTAGCCGCCATTTAAAGTCACCGGTAACCCGGAATGATGGAGCTAATATACCTTTGTTTGTATGGTAAAAGTCCCAAACATTAAAAAGAAAATAATAAAAAAAAATTCGCCTATCGAAGGATGCAGTAAACCGAGTGCATAATTTAATAAAACATAAAATTATTTCTAAAAGTAACTAATCAACACTTTACTTGTAGTTGGTGAAAGAGGCCCTAAGACTACTAGCAATCCGCCCTCGGCTTCACACAGATGCAATTTCTGCAAATTATTTATGTATACACAAACAACATTGTTGTCACAAATCCTTATTGTTTATCGCTTTTGCCAAAAATGTAAACCGTTTCAAAATCCGTTGGGTGTAGAAGAAGTTAAATAGAAAAACAAATAGAGGCTTAACAAACGATAAAGGCTTTAGTACTTATATAATTTGCAGGGAAAAAATGCACTTTCATTAGTGTTACTTTTATCCCTCTTTCAATTAGTGAAAACCGTATCAAAATCCGTTGGGTTTAGAAGAAGTTAGCAGAGATACAAATATTATTACAGATGGGTTTATTCTTGGCGAACATCCATAGTCGTGTAGCGAAGATGAGGCCTATGATTTTGATCAATCTGATTATAATTATCACAATGATATCGGACTGTGGTTGTGTTTACAAACAACAGTTAAATAGTTTTAATCCCTACTCGTGGAGTTCTATTTTAGTTAGACTGTACACACACAAAAACATATGAAACAATATGATTCATAAACAGCGATTTGCAATTGTATTGTGAACGTGAAGTTAGTAATATTGTTAAAATCTAGCTTTATTTAGTTTTGGAGTTTATTCATAACATATAAAAATACAAAAATACTAATCTCCTCTTTTTAAAATATAAGTATAGATTTTTATGCACGATTATAATAGTAAACATCGTTGCATTTGTATTAATGACTAGCTGTTGCACGCGACTTCGCCCGCGAGTCACATGCAACAGCTAGTATTTAATAAATTTAAAAAATACCCCTTTGATTCCACGTAATGTAGAATCTTTTAACCATATATACATACTAGCTGGTGCCCGCGACTTCGTCCGCGTTATACGATGAAAGGTACCCTATGTCCTTTCTGGTGTCCCAGACAACGTGTATGCAAAATTTCATGGTGATCGGTTCAATAGTTTTTGCGTGAAAGAGTTACAAACATCCATACATCCAAACATAATTTCGCATTTATAATATTAGTACGGATATATAGCTTATGTCATATTGGCATAGTTTTAAATTGATTGTTTTGTTTTAACTCACCTGGAGTATCGTCGTACTGCTCTAATAATTCAGCCAGAGTCGCCTGATCGAAATCATTATCTAAGTCCTCGTCGGACTGACTCTCCTCCACCGAACGTTTGCCAAGACCAAAAGAATATGGCCGCGACCTGAATAACAAACAAAGGGAACATTTAAATATTAAAAAAAACCCACAATGAAAATGTCAACTTTTACATAAAAATATCAGCCTTTACATAAAAATGTCAAACTTTACATAAAAAGTAAACATTTACATAAAAAATGGCAACCTTTACATAAAAATGTCAACATTTACATAAAAAGGCAACCTTTACATAACAAATGGCAACCTTAACATAAAAATGGCAACCTTTACATAAAAATGGCAAACTTTACATTTTAAAAAAGTAAATTTTTGCATTAAGAAAAATCGTCAAAGTTACCTCTTTCCAAGTCCAAAGTTATACACGGGTAACCTCTTGTATTCGGATACATAGCTGTACGCCCTCTTTCCCAAACCGAAGTCGTAGTGTGGGGACCTCTTCTCTAACGGTGCAACGTGGTTCTGGGAGTCATGGTGTTCAGATATATCTTGAGGTTCATGGTTGTTATGCTCTCCTCGAACGGTCTCGGGTGCGCAGAGAGCGCTGCCGATCACCAGGAAGCAAATGGGGAGTGAGAGGTAAAGCATTCTGTAAAAAAAAAAGATGTCTTTTAGAAAAAATATATTTAACAATCTAATAACCATGTGTCAAGTAGGCTAACCGCCATTTAAAGTCACCGGTAACCGGGAATGATGGAGATGATATAGACATTTGTTTGTACGGTAAAAGTCCCAAACATTAAAAAGAAAATAATTTAAAAAAAATTCACCTATCGAAGGATGCACAAAACCGAGTGCATAATTTAATAATAAAACATAAAATAATTTCTAAAAGTAACTAATCAACACTTTCAAGAAATAAATATAGGTATACATAATAGGCATATTAATATATTTGAAAATTCAAAACAAATATTTTGAATTTATGGATCGGACAAATCAATATCCCTATTAAAAAAGGTTCGCAAGGTAAACACAACTGGTTGGGCAATGTTTAAATTTAAAAGGGTCACGGTTTGTAGTTCAATCGAGAATCAAATCAAGTTTGGAATGAAAACTGTGGACGTTCTTATTCCAAACTGGTCCAGATTGCGTGGGACGATTTAATTGTCCGTTATCATTCAGGATCGTGAACAAACTGTGTTCGCTGTAAATATTGCGGTTTCCTTTGTATTTCGTTAATTTTCTTGTTGTTTTGAACATTTTTCATTGTAATTTTTTCATTGTACATTGGGATATGTAATATTTTTTTTTTAAATATGTTAACACTGGTAAAATATAAGTACTTTTTTAAAAAATGGTAACACTAGAAGTCTGTCAAGTGAAGATGAAAAAGGAGTGTGTTGTTTTAATTAAAGATAAAAGTTATTCCAAAATTGCTTTATTAATTTCCCACATATATATGTTGTAAACTATTTTAATTTAATTGGAATGCAAGCTAGGCAAAAATTACTTGCTTCGTCTGGGAATCGAACCGACTTAAATGTGAAAAAAAAAATCGCTCGCATTTTTATAATGCCAATCGAAATAATTGACAAAAAATAATAATTCTTCTTAAGTAACATAGTATCTTAAAAGAAAGGAATAACGTAAAATGTTCAAGAATAATATTTCAAGAATATTATTTATTGCCGACGAAACAAGTAATTTTTAGAAAATCTTTAAATGCAGTTATTACTAACATTTAAAAATAACATAAAGTCTTCTTTCAGCAAAATATCCTATCTACGATATTTAAGGTACTTTCCCTTCATGTCGCATAGTCTTTTGACGCCCTGTATATATGTATATGTATGAATAAAATAAACTGTTTATTTTATACTGTTAAAAAATTAAAATAAAAAAATACAAAAAAGTTATGATGTCGCCAATAATTATCTAGGACCTGACTATTTATGGTAGTCATAAATCATAATAAATCATAAATCACAAATCATAAATAGCTCATACAACAAAGAGCAATAAGCAATATTATGGTAACATTTATGTTACGTGTCAGTTCATTTTGAGTTTATATCTTATCTTTAATAACAAGTCGTCAGACACATGTTGCGTGCTCTAGACTCCCGCTAATGACTTTCTATATCAAATCTTGGAACACCCCATTACATAATTGACAAGTTCTAACATTAGAATGGGAAACTTTAAAACTCTATTTTCACCATCTAAATAAATAAATAACCATGTGAAAATTCAAATCCTAGTTAAACTTGAAAAAGTAAATTTTTGATTTCATTTGCGAATTGGAAATTATTATTTTGTGACAGGTCCACTTGATGGTAGGTTAGATATTTGTTTATAACTAGCGACCCTGTTCCGGCTTTTACCAGAAAAAAAAAAAACTTATTTAGGTTTTATTATCTTTTTTATATATAAAATTGTTGGTTTATGTAATCTTCAAAAACTCGAAAAATTTTGCAACGATTTAAATTAGATTGAGGGATTTATATATATAAAAATTAAGTGGAAAATTATCTAACTGATTATCTAATTTAGGAGGAGTTAGCGATCATAAAGTCAGACGCGGAGAGCTACTTCAAACTATACTATGTAAAGAAAAATGTACACATCTAAATAATTCGATATATTTAAAAAGGTATTGACAGATTATAAAGTGTTATTAGTTCTACAATAAAACAGATTGGACGAAAAAAAAAACCAAACAGTTCTACTGCAGAGTATGACAAATTGGACTTTCCCCCTGTAACTTAAAATTATTGTAACCAAGTTTTACAAGCGAAAAGAAAAATCTTGTCTGAGGACCGTACTTTTAAAACCACACGACAGCAGTGCTAAACCGTTATTAAATTAAGGTTATCTCTAAAGCAAATACACCATAAAATAAGTATCGTATATAGCCAAGCTATCGTCGGTGATTTAATTTAATCCCCGCTTTTGAACCCGGGTAATCCCGGTTAATCCTGCCTGACCAGGCTGCTCTGACTAAATAACTCTCGTGCATGACCTGTACTTGTTTGATAACATTCAACTTTATTTTAGCTCTTTGTGCGTAGCTCAAAGGTGAAAGGTCTTGATTTATTCGTACTAGAATGTAATGGCATCCAAAATAACACTTAATTAATTGGTTTACATGTCTAGCAACAGTAACCACTCCTTTACTTATAACCACAGTGAAATAACAGCACATGTTTCGAATAGAAAGCGATAAAAAAAGCCCAATATTTTTTTCTATATTTGACCAGCTCGTTGGCAAAAAAGGGCATACTGTGTTTGGCAGTCAGTCATTCGGGCAGCTCGACTGGCAGCAGTAACCACCTCTTACAGAAAATCAAATAGTGAAATAACAGCATGTGTGCGGTTGTGTTTCGGTGAGTGATTAAGGGATGCCAGAGTCCATTTCCCTATTCCTTCCCAATTACTTATTCTCAATCCTACTCCGGTTGACAGCGTATTTGCATCACCTGTGGCGTTGCTTGTGTTAAGTATAGGCAACAGTTGCCACCTACCATCATGTGGACTGACATCTCCACATAAAATGGGGTTAAGTGACTTGTTACCTATAGGCATGAACCTAGAAAAAACAACGGACGTAATTCCAAAAACTAATAAAGTGAAGCACCATAGTAAGCTCGGTAAAGTGTATTTACACGTTAACACCCACACATACAAACCATAGTAAGCACGGCATTAATTTCAGAAAAACTATCATCACGAGGAGATACGATTAAGTAGAATACATATATAATACATAATTGAGTCATAAAATACATGTAGAATACGACTATGTAGAAAAACTATTTAAATCTATTTAAATACGTAATATCTACATACTTTATAGCCTCAATTTATAATCTAATTTTATTGTGTCTTATTTTTATACATACCTATACTTATTATTAATTTAAATTATATTTTAATAATTTATAAATTGTTATTTGAATTATTAATTATTTTAATTAATATAATGAAGCACATTGCATGCCTAGTGTGTGTCTTCATAGCCAATAAACTAAATATATATGTTCCTGTAAATAAAAAAAAATAAAAAAAAGATAAGAACATAAAATACATAACAGAAACGACATGTAAGACTCCAATAAGCAGGTAAGTGGTAAGTGTTAAAATTCAGTGAACGCAATTCAAGTGGACTCTAAACGTTTGTAAGCAGATTCTATTTGCAGCTAACTAAGTCAAGGCGGAGTGTGACACACATTTTTAGTTCTTTCAATAATAAAATAGGTTCAAAGAGTTTAAAAATTATAGATTCATTGAGATTACAATTCATTGAGATTGATAATATCGTTATGAAAACATTTGAAAGACACAGAATTCTCAAACTTACTTTGAGAATTTTACAAAAAATTAAAAAAAAAAAAATTTTATTTAAAAAAATTAGTTTAGTTTTTTTTTTTAAACAATGTTTACTACATTAATTATAAAAGCAATGTCTAGTAATGCGATTTTTTTTTTGTTTGTAAATCGATAGATGTAATATGTCTACATATACTGCATTCAACGCATGTCTGTCCACAAACGCACAGACAGTCATACATTTTTTGTAAGGCTTATGTGTAAGTTGGTGGCTAAACTTAAATGTGAAACTTTAACGTTATGTTAAAAAGAAATTAGTTTTTATTAAAATCAATATTTTAACACATTATTTATAGGCCAAAAATTAAACTCATAAAAAACCATTGGCCATTGCATAAGAAATTATAACATTAGCAATTGAATTGATTGTTAAAGGGATACATTGTTAGTATTGTTACTGACTATCTTGGTATATATATATATATTGAAAAAACACATCAACACTTCAACAATGGCAAGTTAATAATTGTACAAAAAAGAAACGGACAAAGACATCTTTGTGGTGGAATAAACGGTTGATATTATTAATAATAAAAAATGTCTTCGCGCGAAGACGAAGGCACTTTGATAAAATGTCAACGTCCATAGAGAATCTTAATTTATGATTTGACAGTGAGAAATTGTATACAGACTTTTTGGAAAGAACTCGTACATTATTTTTTTTTTTTTTTTTTTTGACAAATCTACTGTGCAAACAAGCGATAGTATAATGTTAATGATCTTAGCAATGTCGTCCACGTTATCGTGTAAAAATATCCTAACTTCCCACCATATTATAAAACAAAATTTCCCGCCTCGTCTGTCTGTATGTATGATCGCGATTATGTCAAAAACTACACAACAGATTTTCATGCGGTTTTGATTCACAGAGAGAGCGTTAAACGAGAAAGGTTTTTATATATTGTCTGCAGAAAATATTCCACCTATGCAAAGCCGAAAGCGGGTCGCTAGTAATATTATAAATGCGAAAGTGAGCTTGATCGTTTGTAACGCTTTCAAGTCTTAACTATTTTGGTTATTTTCTAATACACACTTGCAAAAATCGTTAAAAGTGCACTTGCACTTGTTAGAGAAGACGAAATTTGTATTTTGACTAGCCTAGTTCCGCCTAAACAAATCGCAACAAACATATTTTCGTCTAGAATGTTATGTGGAGTTTGACGCAATAAAAAAAAATGTTATCCAGTGACCGCCTTGATACAGCTGTAGCCTCCCACAATAATAGAAATACGTAGTCTTATTAAACATTGATATAATATACTTAATCAAATTTTGACCTATCTCCGTTACAATCATTTTAAGTGTATAATGGAGTAATTTTGACTAATGTAACATAAATATCTGTCTTTTAATATTTATAAATACATCCTGTTAGCGTCTGCTATTTATTTATTTATTTAGATTACATACAGCCATAAATTTAAAAAATATATATTATAGATTATATACAAATAGGCCTAAAGAATCATAAAAACTGAAGATGATTGAAAAGTGCTCTGTGACGTTTAAAAAAGAGGTGCTCATTCAATCAGATTCGTTCGGTGGCACGACATTGAAAGGGTATCAGACAGTTGAACAAACGCACCCGCGAAGAGAGGTCGTATTATAGTTGGAATTGTAGTTGTGATGCGTTCCGGGACATAAAGCTACTGACAGACATGCTCATTACTAGCATGCTCATTAGCATGCTTAAAATTAGCATGCTCATTAGCATGCTTAAAACTAACATGTTCATTAGCATGCTTAAAAATAGCATACTCATGCAACTGTTCACATTTGCCACCAATAAGCATGCTAGTTTTAAGCACGCTCCTAAATAAACGTACTAGCGTATGGCTAGCTAGCATGCTTATAAGCAAACATGTTCAGACATGCTCGGAACACACCCCTTCCACCCGCGCCTCAGGTAGTGTGCTCGAAAATCAAACGACTGTAGATTTTTGAGCATGCTAAAAATAAGAATGCTTATTACTAGCAACGTTGTGACACACATGCTACTTAGTAGCATTTGCTCATTACTAGGAGGATAGCATGCTTAGGCAACTGTTCACATTTGCCACCAACAAGCATGCTAGTTTTAAGTATGCTCCTAAATAAACGTACTAGCAATACAGCATGCTTATAAGCAAACATGTTCAGACATGCTCGGAACACGCCCCCTTCTACCCACGCCTCAGGTAGCATGCTCGAAAATCATACTGATTTTTTATTTTGAGCATGCTAAAAATAAGAATGCTTATTAGTAGCAACGTTGTGACACACATGCTATTTAGTAGCATTTGGTCGTTACTAGCACGAAAGTATGCTCAGGCAACTGTTCACATTTGCCACCAATAAGCATGCTAGTTTTAAGCATGCTACTAAATAAGCATGCTCGAAGCAAACACTTGGACACACGTGCTTATAAGCATGCTCAAAGCAAACAATTGGAGACATTTTAAACCAGGTTTTCTGTTTTAGTTTTAATAATTTTTATTGTTAAACTAGTAATGAGCATGTTTGTCCATAGCTTAATATCCAAATGGTTCGAATGGTATCGTTCGGTCGGACAGAAGTATTCGGACTAAACATAAAATGGGTTATTTAAGTAAGTACCCGAAGTAGAGGGTGCTAACAATCGTTTGATGTTTCCCCTTTGAGTTCTGTCTAACAATGAACTCATATTATAATTACAGATTATTTTTAATGTAAAGGTCGGTAGGCAGGTTGACGGTACGTGGATGGCAGTGCTATGCAAAGATTTCTATATTACTTGGCGACACGTTTGGTCTAGTGGCTAGTGGCTAGTAACACTAGCTGTTAACCAAACGGTCGCGGGTTCGAATCCCGCTAGGGGCAAATGTTTATGTGTTAACATTTTACCTTTGTACCTGAGACATGGATGTATTTTTTTTAATTTATAATATATATGTATTTACAAAAAAAAAGTAATCTATGTATAATATCAGCTGTCTGGTATCCACATAATACAAGCATTAGTTGCTTACTTTGGAACTATAGATGGTGCTGTGTGGAATGTCTGAAGAAATTTATTTATTATTTATTATTACTTGGGGTTAATATATAGTTTAATGGTGCTACCTGTCGCCTATTTACACAAACACTAGGTACTAGTGTTGTGCAAGTGCAAGTCCCCTAGAATAAGGGATGATGAGGGGACAGGAAAATGGGCACTAGTATCCCTTACTTATGAGTGAAAGAATTTTTCCACAAATAGGTCCTGTAGTTTTTTGTGTTTATTCATTACAAACAAAAATACAAATTTCTTTAAAATATTAGTATAGATAAGCAAATATCAAATCGGCTCATAGAATATCCACAAATGTTACGACAACTAGTTCAACAGTACAAATTGGCATTCAAATGGGAAATAACCGAACCTTTTATTAGTTCAAAGCTCGCACTGTTAAAAAGTTTTGCTATACTTTTAAAATGTTACAAACTATACTAAAGCCGAATACCCAAATATGTCAGAGGTAAATTTGGCGCTTTGGGAAATAAACATCAAATAAAGCAATCTACCTTAAAGGGTTAGATCTAAGTGATTCCAATTCCCGAAAGCGAAACTAGTTACACATTAACTTAAAGAGGAGGTTACAAGCAAAATTCCCATCGGGAAAGAGTTTTAAATCTCAAAAGTATTGAAGGAATAGTTTCAATTGAATAGTTTATTGGAAACTGGTGAAGTTTTGCGTTTTGATTTTTATGTGTTATACTAGCGACCTGCTCCCGAGTTCGCACGGGTACATTTTTTTCTGACAATTAAGTATATAAAACCATCCTCGTTTAACGCTATTTCCATTGGATGTCCAAGGAGGCACAGGAAAGAAATTTCTTTCCAATATATTATTAGAAAAAAGGTTAGGAAATTATGGACTCGACGGGTATCAAAATGCAAGCCTAGATCATTTTACCAGTTACCTATTTATTTTATACTAGCTGGTGCTGGCGACTTCGTCCGCGTTGAACGATGAAAAGTACCCTATGTCCTTTCTGGTGTCACAGACAACGTGTATGCAAAATTTCATTGTGATCGGTTCAGTAGTTTTTGCGTGAAAGAGTCACAAACATCCATACATCCAAACTTTAGTACGAATATGTTTTATTTATTTTATATAATATTTATAATTTTTATAATTTTATGTATGTAATTTTTGAAAATTTAAATAAATGTCTACTCATGCGAAACCGGATCGAGTCAATAGTAATATAAAAACTCTACTTTGACGACAAAATACGATACGGAGAGATACGAGTACCTATGTCTACACAAGTTTAGATATTTGTCACTATATTAGTATTATTATATTAGGCGCCCATAAACTTTGTAAGAGTTTCCCAACTAAATATATTTCGATCAAATGTACTACCCACAATATTACGCGTTGCCAATATGTTATAAATATTATATACCTGAGCTACTGAATAGTTGCTTATTGAAATAGTTGACGTTGATAAAATATTTATATGTAGTGTACTTCAAAGTTGAATGTCTTAGGCAAAGGATAAAACGGAGATACCGTTAAATTCCTTATTATTTAGATATACAGTCAAATTAAGCCGAATATTGGCAATCAGGGGAATTAATTTGTGTAATTTTGAAAATTGATACAGTTAAGAAAATATCTTGATTTCCACTTCCCCTTTGCCTGGCTTTAGAAAGAACTAAATCCACATCTTCCCAACAACAGCATCTTACACAACTTAACTTATCTGTTAAGTTACACAGCCTGTAGCTCTTAAAGTCTACGTCTTCAAAAAATCTTCAAAAAGGTACCTTCAAACATTTTCCTAAAAACAAATGTTATTTATTTATTTATTTAATAGTGATCTGATTCCGGCTTCTCTCGGGTTTCATTTTATTTAAACATCCATAAGTGAAAACTGAATTTAAATCGGTTGAGAGAACAAACATACATACATTTATTTATATCTTATTCTTACTAATATTATAAATGCGAAAGTATGTTTGGATGTTTGCAACTATTTCACGCAAAAACTACTGAACCGATCACCATGAAATTTTGCATACACGTTGTCTGATACACCAGAAAGGACATAGGGTACATTTCATCCAGAAAAAAGGACTATTCCCGAGGGATAAATAAAAAATAAAAAACTAACGCCTGGCCAAAGTGTTATAGCAACACGAGGTCGAGCGTTATATTGGTTTTTTTTTTTTAAATTTTCAACGCAGACGAAGTCGCGATCACCAGCTAGTATATACATATTGGAAAGTTATGGGGGAGGCCTATGTCAAGCAGTGGACGTCCTGCGGCTGACCTGATGTCCTGATGATGATGAGATGTAGGTATTCGTTTATAATCGCAACAAGTGTTTCTTAAACTATAGAAAATAAATAAGTCAGTAGGTATTCCTTTTGCTCGTGCAAATTCACTGCATCCGCATTTGTACTGAATATTTGTAACAATAAAAACAATAAGTCCCTCCCTCTTTACATTTGTTGGAAGTTTCTCGCGTCTATTGTAAAGCAGATCGTTTTATATGCAACCCCTTAAGGAGAATTCCAACAAGTTGGGGTGGCGCGGTGGGGTGGACAGTTGGCGACGTCGCATTGCTTTTAGAATTTCAACACGAAATTAACCAACACAAGTGACTATAAAGAATTTTTTTTTTAAAGTTTATTTTATGCATTATTTCAATTCAAAATATTTAAAGGTTATTTTCGTGTTTTAGTCATTTTGGCCAATGGAAAATCATAAAATTGGATGACAAATTTTAAGGCTTTTAAAGCAGTTAATAATATCAGTTAATGTAATAGTTATTAACAGTTAATAGTTAATATCTTGTGAGCATTAAAATTTGTTAAGCCAAACAAATGTTTCCGACTTAAGATACAGTTGAACAATTTGTTTATTCAGTGGGCATATTGCTTTTAGATATATTTGAGAACTTTTTAGAGAAAATTCCCAGTTCACTTAAAGTTAATAAATTTTGACCAAGTTGTTTTCTATTGGAATAATTACATGAATAATTATTGTACATACCGTATATAAATAATGCCTGGGGGGCAGTTTCTTTAAGACGTAAAGCCATTTAAGGCAACAAAGTTCCATTTCACTAAGTTAGGTGGGTAATTGTTTATTTATTTAAAATTTTGCTTACTTTGTTGAAGATAAAACGGCGAATTTGTGAGCGCAATTTGTCAGTAACATTGACGAGTATTTACATATCTATAGGTGTCTATAGATAATATAAAATAAAAGTCGCTGTTCGCCTCTGTCTATTCTCCTATAAATAATAGGAGTCTAGCTAGAAATAATGTCCTAGAATGTCCTAGAAATAATGTCTGTCTAATAAATAAGGAAGGTTTGTGTGTATAATTTGCAGAAAAAATTGCACCCGTGCGAAGTCGGGGGCGGGTCGCTAGTTATTATAATAAAACAAAAGTATTACTAATAATGTTTTATCTATATATATAAAAAAATTGTGTTGGTTATATAAAAATGTATATAAAAATGTTGTGTTGGTTTGTGTATTATTCAAAAACTCGAAAACTAGGCGACGGATTGACTTGAAATTTTTACACAACATTGCATTTAAAAAGAGAGGAATGATCTTATATAATTTTTTCCCAAAATTCCAACGGATATGTACCGATTTATATATATATATACGTTATATATAATAAAAAATTTCATACGTTAACCTTTGTTGTGGCAACTGTGGAACGTTGCTAACAGCCACAACGAAGTGGGTTCAAGTTTAACTAGTATTTTTATATATCTACTAGCTGTCCCGCTCCCGGCTTCGCCTGGAGTGCAATTTATACGTCCTATGTTTTAAGTTGTTGGCAAAAACCAAACTCAAGTTTGCAATGCGATGACATCAGATGTCGCTACGCGATATTACTATTGGTCAGCTTCCGGCTTCACACGGATTCAAAATAAAAACTATCCTATCTTTTAAGTTGGACCAAATTACACATAGTTACGAAATTTTATCAAAATCGGTTCAGTAGTTTCGGAGTTCATCGAGAACAAACACGTGACACGTAATTTATATATATAGAGATGTAATATTATATTTTATGTAACATTATGTTTCTATAATGATATGTGGGAAGCAAAATTTCAAAGTCAGTTTCAAACAATCCTGAAGCGTGATAATTATTTGTTAGTTACAACAAAGATTTAACATATTTGGGATGCTGGTGTAAAGTTTTGTGGACATATTAAATGTTTTCTAATTAAACAAGTTATGTAATTTCTTGTGAGAACGAAAAACAATTTTTGGTCGTTTTAAGAACAATGTTGAAACCCAAAGGGAAACGTACCATGAAGAGAAACAAAAGACTTAAAGGAACTTAAACTTAAGAAAATTCCTAATAATTATTATAAGTGGGCTGTCGACTTTGATAAGATTAAGGATAAGGGTTAAGGAGGATACAGATCTTTAGTATTTTTTAAACATTTTATTTATTGTCATACTTTTTAAGTTACTGCTGCTTTTTTTGAGAGGGTTATGTTATTACAGCCTGATGAACTGTCGAGGCATTCAACTACTAAAATACCTTTTGACACTTCAAAGAACAAAATCTGTGGACAATTTTAAATTAAATTTATTCAAATACGTTTTATTTACAATAATAAGAGCGAGTCAAATGGACTCTGTAAACAAGCGTACGAAATTAATCCTTTGCGCACAAAAGACTGGGATAAATAGCGGGAATGCATAAATATGTGCACTGTGACTTTGTACCCGGGATTTCCTGTAAACAGTAAACCTTTAGTGCCTTTAAATTAAAATTTTTTTAATAACAGCCACAGTGCGGAAATACCTAAGTTATTATTACAAGCCGTATACATGTTTGTGCTATTATTGTATGAAAAAAAAAACCTCATTTTGTTTTATAATCAGCACAGTTACAAAGGCTCTTTTAAAATTCATATTAGCTACTAAATGTGTCACGCGGTTTCGTCCACTGTAATGGAAATTGAAGCTATGGAGAGGGCTATGCTAGGGGGCGAGGAGATCCGTAGACGTACGAAAGTTACCGACATAGCCAGGCGTTCAGTAAGTTGAAGACTGGCAGTGGGCAGGACTCATAGTAACTCGAGATAGCCGGCGTACCTTCACTTTCGGGTACGCCGTGGTTCTGAGAGGGAGCGTAGCTCTCCCCGAGCTGACGGGGCACCGATGTCGTGTCATAACGTCCCCGCGACACCGCCCATCAACGGCCACGCTATATATTAATATATGTAATCCGTAATAATATTATAAATGCGAAAATATGGATGTTTGTAACTCTTTCACGCAAAAACTATACTGAACTGATCACTATGAAATTTTGCATACACGTTGTCTGGGACACCAGAAATCACATAGGGTACCTTTCATCGTTCAACGCGGACGAAGTCGCGGCCACCAGCTAGTATTACATATATATTATACATGTAATATTTATGTGTACTAACTATAGGTTTTGTAAGATGTATACTAACACTTTGGGTGCAAGTAACCCGATTAAAGAATTTATATTATTATTATTCAAGTAAGTATATATTTTTCTTTCTTAGTTTTAAATTTTTTACAATATAAATAAAAAAACAATAAATATTATAAAAAAACTTAAACCTAGAGTTCCGCAAGTAGCGGGGCAAGGCCCAAGCTACCGGTGGTTACTGGTTAGGGCTGCAGAGTGAGGAACCTCCTGACAAGAGGAACCGCCTTCTGTATCTGTCCCTTGAGCCAGCGCCATCTAGTGAGAGCCTCTCGAGGTGTTGGTCGAGGCTCTTCGCTATAAGACCGTTCGCAGATACGACTATCGGGACGATGATGGTCGAATCAACATCCCACATGGCGGTCATTTCGTTAGCCAAGTCTATGTACTTGGTAAGTTTGTCTTATTGTTATTATTACCGCACAGTGTCCCCTACAGTGCCGGGTAACCAAGAGGATTTCTCATCGTTAAAAAAAGGACTCATAGTAAGGACTGGCAAGCGCAGTCCTTACAAAGTGGACGGTAAACCAGTCTGTTTATTCGTGTAAGATTATCCCAAAAGTCAATGCATTTATAATACCTCACGATGTAATTATAATATCACGGCTTTTACAAATAACACTATATTATAAGCCAGAAATGCACTTATCAGTTTATTATCCGCCATTTTACTTCAAACTCAAGTCATTTAAGCGCCATATTTTCTGTGCATCTGTGTTAAGTTTCTTTAAGCTCTGTCAAGTCCTTAACAGACGAACGCTATGATGTTTAAAAACATTAAGAAATACAAATAAAACTTCAATCCTTTCTAAATACGAAAACATTTTCCTAGTTTGTTTAAAAGAACAGTTCTGTTGACTTTTCCGATGCTGTTTCGTTTTACCCATTTGTAATTACAAAGCGGCGTTACTTTGCCTCGACATTTTAGGTTCGAGTAGTAAATAGAAAGGTTATTCGAAAAGTGGATTTTAAAAACACCAGCGAGAAGTCGATAATCTGGTAATGTAGGCGAATCAATGGCGAAATTCGTTAAGAGTATTGCAATAGTTAAAATTGTAATAGTTAAAGGCCGTTACAAATCGGATTACGGAACGGTAAATTATTTAAAAAAAAAATTATAGTATTTTGTACCTTAAGGGATTTTAATATAATTCAAATTTCAACGTATTATGATACGGCAAAAATCGGAGTACTGGGACATTCCACTGTAGCATAATACAATGAAATTTCAATTGTATTGAAAGCTATTAAGGTACAAAATACTATAAATTATTTAAATAACTACCTTGCCGTCCAACAACGTGCATCGGGCCTAACAAATGGTAAAAAAACGTATATTTTAACAAAATAACAAGACGTAAAAATATATTTTGATATCTCCGAAAATAATAATTTAGATATCAACCCGAAAAAAAAAAATGTCCCATCTGAACAGAATTTAAGATGTTGTCGGTGAAGTTATACAACAATATTTACGATAACTACTTTTTTTTTATTAATTAAACCGTTATTCGTTAAATTAAATATACATCTATGTATATTTAATTTATGTGATACTTGGTATATTATGCAGATATACCAAGAGAGAAAAAAAAAATATTAATTAATTTAAAACATTAATCAAATTATTAAATTATTTTTTGTAATGATTGTAAATTATTTTTGGATTTCTAAACTAGCTTTATCCCGCGACTTTATCCGCGCCGCTTCCTTAAATATTAAAACATTGATTGAATCTTTATCTATGTCTCGAAAAAGTAAATTTTCTGCATGAATGGTACCCTATGTCCTCGGGTAGGTACCCTATGGGAGAATATCAGCGCATTAACGCTCACTAAGGCTCGAGTTCACCAACAGACGGTTATTTTTAAACAGCTGTTTAAAATTTAAACAGCAGTTTAATAATATTTTGTTGATCACCATCGCTAAACTTCGGGTTAAACGCCCTAAACATCAGATTAATCATTAAGTTAATCAGATGTTTAGGGCGTTTAAAATTTAAACAGCCGTTTAATAATATTTTGTTGATCACCATCGCTAAACTAGGGGTTAAACGCCCTATCCATCTGATTAACTTAATGATTAATCTGATGTTTAGGGCGTTTAAAAATAACCGTCTGTTGGTGAAATCGAGCCTAAGTATGCGCTTTAAAGATATTTTCGTCAGATGGAAAATATATGCCTGCATTATTTCAATAAAATGTAAAATTTAGGTTAGGTAGGTAAAATTCAAACCAAAGCGGACTGTGTAAATATTTATAGATTGTGGGAAGATGAATTTCCGCGAGACGTGCCCAACGTGTCCATTCATTTGACTTGCATTTATAAGCTGAACGCGTCCATTGAAAAGTTCATAGTTTACAATTTTCTTTCAATGGAAATATGGAAAATGCCCTACAGTGCATTTTAAATTGGTAAATTTATATTGGCTGTAAATTATTGGGCAGATGTATGACAAGTATTCCTTTTGCAAGTCTGCTAAATTACGCCACAGTAATCAACATAATTAAAAAAAAACAGTGGCACTCCGGGAGTGCCGATAGAAGTGAAAACTTGAACAATTACGTGTGTATTTTTTGAATCGTCAGAAAAGTACATATTTATATACAGAGGTTCAATGGTTTTTTCCCATTCCAAAAAATGCCAACATGCATGTGTATCTATGTACGTACATACACAATATATGTACATACTTATATGCAGAGGTGTCGGTTACGGTAACAGTGTCGCGAGTTCAATAGTTTTTTCCCATCTCAAAAAATGCCAACATGTATGTGTATCTATGTACGTACATACACAATATATGTACATACTTATATGGAGAGGTGTCGGTTACGGTAACAGTGTCGCGAGGTTCAATGGTTTTTTCCCATCTCAAAAAATGCCAACATGTATGTGTATCTATGTACGTACATACACAATATATGTACATACTTATATACAGAGGTGTCGGTTACGGTAACAGTGTCGCGAGGTTCAATGGTTTTTTCCCATCTCAAAAATGCCCAACGCACTTAAAGAAGTTTTCACTTCAAAAATCTAGAAAATCTCTGGAAATAAATAGAAAATTTCTTTCATAATACATTAAGCATAATTTATACTTACAAATTTGTTTGTTCCAACTGACTTTACAATTTAACGGCGATTTAGAAAGCTGAAGTTCAAAGTGGTTCGTTTTTAATTTACTTACACTTTAGAGAATTTGATGATAAAAATCTTTCTCAATTTCAGTAATTTCCTGGGAATATTTCAGATTTTGTCATCATAATTATTAATCATCAATCTTCAATCTTCAATCATCAATCAATCATCATATCATAATTAAAAATAATTTTTTAATACTTTCAAACTTAAATATCAATGAAACCCCTTCACCAAACATAAAAAGAAAATTATAGATTTTTCCCAGCAAAATCTATAATCTCTTCTCACCTTATGTACAAATTGAAACCGTTAAAACCACAATAATAAAAAAATGATAGTATACAAAAGAAAGGATTCTTGAAAATTTCAACACTGTGCAAAACCGGAGGCTCGTATAAAATGGGAACCTTCGTAGAATGCCTTATCTTTAATCTTTGCGTCTGGTTACTCTTAGGAAGTTGCTTGTAAATATATTTAGACGCACCCTGTATTATGTAGCAGGTTTCGCTATTAAGGCCAACTAAATGAGTCTGGATCGTATGTAACAAGCTTATTCATATTGACATGTATGTATAAACCTGTATATTTAACCAAACAGAGTTATAAAACAGAATTAGACTTATATAATTGTTAGAATTCAATGTTTCCTAACAAATTTCAGCAATCTTCATATCTCACATTTCAATCCAAGTTCAAAGTTGTATGTTTAACACGAGAGCAAATTTTTTTTATGTCTCGCTCAGTAGTCTATATTAGAATCGTGATTTAAAGTCGGCACTCGCAGCAAAAAACAATTATGCTCTCTAGTTGAACAAATAACTATTTAAAATACTCTTTTATAAAGTTCATTAGGTCTCAAAATAGACGTTTGTGACGTGTGAAACTAATTATTTTGCCGACTCTACCCACAGTGACACTGCCATCTCAATGTGTCCCGGTTCTATTACAGCAGATCAAGATAAGACACGGTGTAATTACGCTCACATCAGCATAGGAGCGTCAGCAGAAAAGTACACATTTAAGCGAAACGTCTATCGTTATCGCCTACGCGCGGGACCAATTTTTAAACTTTACAGGTTTTAAAAAATGGGAACTTTTTCTAGATTGAATAATCAATAGCCCATTTTCCAAATCAAGCAGAACACCAATTCCATACTAAATAAATCCATGATTACTTATTAAGTTATTGGTCGTAGCAATACATAAAAAAACATGACATTTCTTAGATTATGATGAAGTTTTTTTGATATATATATACGAGTAATATAGACTAAAATTAATTTCTAGCATAATTGATTTCTAAAGTGTGCAGCATTTGTGACATTTTCGCTGGTTGAATTCTTATAATTACTGATTGAAAGTCAAAAATATTTTTTATGAAAAACATCCTAGCCATAATGTATATAAAGGTTTTTCTAAAATATTTGAATTACTGTGGCGTGTTTTATTATTTTGGCGAGTTGGCGTCGCATTCTGTTTTTAGTTATACGCATTATAGTAAGTTGCGGATTTATGAGGATCTATGTATGGATGTTTGTTACTCCTTCTCGCAATGTCTACTGAACGGATTTTAATGAAACTTTGCAATAACATAGCTTATATACCACAATAATACATAAGCTATAATCGATAAAGATCCACAGACGAAGGTGTGAGAAAAAGTTGGTTTCAAAAATGGAGAAGACAGGCAGTCTAATTTAAAAATTCTAAAAAATTTTATGATTTTTTTTATTATTGCTTGTGCGATTTGTTTTTCTCTTACCCCAATCCCGAAAGTTAATTTCCTTTAGACATTTGATTGAGGGCGCGTACGTTATAATTTGCATGTTAATAGGAAAAAAATCGACGTTCACATATTGAGTGTCTCCAGACGTGTTTATGCTCTGACGGAAGACAATGTGCTATTTTTAAAATGAGTACCTACCAGATATTTATATGGGATTATTCATGTGGGCTTATGTCGTTAGATATAGGCTATAAATCATAGTTGGCAAACTTAATTAAATTTAAAAAAAATATCAGTGAGCTAAAATGTTATTCAATTGAAAAGTTTCTGATTAAATTTAAAAAGATCTATTTTCATTTGATAGCCTATTTCTCGAGGAATTTTATAGACTGTAACTTATAAAGCTAAGCGAACGAAGTTGGGCGCAAAAACTAGTTATCCCACAAAGCACAAAGCTTAACATAAGCACTTAAAGTCAATATATAAAATCTTAGTACCTAACTAATTAATAACAGTGAAACTTTGTTTTAATGGATAATATTTTATATCAACACTTATTTTACGTAACCTGTATTGACGATGGATTGTGCTCGAAACTCCATAAATAACCATTAACTTTTCCTTTTGGGGGTAATTTTAAAAATTCTCACACATAAATCAAACACGATCCTAACAGACGCATTTCTTCTAAAGTAATATAGAAATCGTCTTTACATATACGTTTATGGCAAAATTTGACAAAATTAGACAAGACAGTCATTATTTTTAAACGACATATTAAATTTTACTGCTATTTATAAACATCAAAGCCATTCGAAATAACAGAATCATGTACAATATATAATTAGCGAATGAATCGTGTTACAACGTTAGGTACAAATTAAGTTCTCGATTAGGCTTAGGCCTAATCGAGAACTTAATTAGGCTTATATACAACGGGGCTTAAATTAGGCTTACATTACAACGGGGTAATGCAGCCACATGTTATAAATGCAAAAGTATGTTTGGATGTATAGATGTTTGTAACTCTCACGCAAAAACTACTGAACCGATCACAATGAAATATTGCATACACGTTGTCTGAGACACTAGAAAGGACATAGGATACCTTTCATCGTTCAACGCGGACGAAGTCGCGGGCACCAGCTAGTAGGCAATGTAACGCTTGACCTCGTGTTGCTATAACACTTTGGCCAGGCGTTAGTTTATTCCCTCGACAATAGTCCTTTTTTCCTGGATGAAAAGTACCCTATGTCCTTTCTGGTGTCACAGACAACGTGTATGCAAAATTTCATAGTGATCGGTTCAGTAGTTTTTGCGTGAAAGAGTTACAAACATCCATACATCCAAACATATTTAGCATTTATAATATTAGTACGGATTAACAATAATTATAAACTAAAAAAAAGAACATTCAAAATGTCATAATATAAAAGTTATCTAAAATTAAGTTAGGTATTTACACTATAAAAACATTTATCAAGCAAAACGGCTAACAAATATCTTATAAACTTAATATGAAGTTAATGTTTTAACATCTTTAGTTAACTTATTATAAATAAGCACTATTCTCACAAAGACGTAAACGGTTTCTTGGTTTTAGCTAATTATTTTGTTGGTGACTTACAATACTATTAGTTTGTTTAAGTTTAAATAGTGTTTTTAACAAATGTTCTTAACATAAATAAACTCATTAGTATCTCTATGTCAAAAGACGTTAACTATGTTTTTATAGCAAGGTTAAATCTAATAAGGGCTGCTCTCCAAGGAATATTGTAGTACTTTATGCTTAAAATAACATCCGTACTAGTCCGTACTTATTATAATATTATAAATGCGAAAGTATGTTTGTATGTAACTCTTTCACGCAAAAACTACTGAACCGATCACAATGAAATTTTGCATACACGTTGTCTGTGACACCAGAAAGGACATAGGGTTCCTTTCATCCAGAAAAAAAGGACTATGCCCGAGGGATAAATAAAAAATAAAAAACTAACGCCTAGCCAAAGTGTTATAGCAACACGAGGTCAAGCGTAATATTGCTTTTTTTTTAATTTTCAACGCGGACGAAGTCGCGAGCACCAGCTAGTTCCAAATATAACACCGCCATTATATCAGTGAGTCGTTGCCTCCGGGATATCTCGGAGATCCACATTAACAATACACTTGGACGTAAGAACAGCTAATTTAATATTTCGGATCAAAGGGTATGTTTTTATATTAAAAATTATACAAACAAAGGGAGCCCTAATTAAAGTACACATTGACATGTCGGTTTGTTCGCATAAGGATTCTGTTTGTTTAATTAATGTGGGATACCTACTGAAAACAAAAGTTTAAACTTATTAATGTAGAATTTGAAATTGGTCCTTGGAAATATTACAACACTAGGCTGTTGCACGCGACTTCGTTCGCGTAACTTTTATAAAATATACCTTATTTTACACGTTGATAATATAGATTTCTATAGATCAAAATTTTTTTTTAAATCGTCATTACAAACATACTAAAATACAAATCTTCTCTCTTTATAATTTTAGTATAGTATACTCGTAGATATTACAACATGCATTTCAAAAGACAACACCATAACAGTAATATTTTTATTGTTTGACATTGGCTTGACACAAAGGCAGCCTTTCTGGAGACAGTAACCACCTCTTTACAGAAGACCACCGTGGAATAACACCACGTGTGTTCTTGTGTTTCGGTAAGTGAGTAAATGCCAGAGCCCATTTCCCTATCCTATCCCAATTTCTTATCCTTAATCCTACTATAGTCGGCAGCTCACTTGCAGCTCTTGTGCCGAATATATCCTTAATCATAGACTGACGGGCAGCTCCATTGATGTTGCTGGTATTCCCAAATGACAATAGCATATACCTTCAAGTATACAGTTAGCCTGCAGTTATATTTATTATTATTATTATTAATAATAATAATAATAATAATAATACGAGACACAAAGGTATTTTAAATTATTAAAATGATTTTTTCTATAATTGCTGTTTAAAACGCAAATCTTCAACTACCCTCTGTTACATATTATGAAACTTACTTAATATACGAAGCAATTGCGAAGGGATTATAAGTAGACTATCTCATGTGAGGTTCTTGTAAGTAAAGTAAATTCATTTCCTGAAAAGAAAACTTGATAGCGACTGTAAATTAATATTACTTAAACCACATTAAACCGCTCACTTAAATAAATATAATTTTCAGAACTTAATGAGCGGATTTAAAGACGTTAATGCTTCTAATGTAGAGTATGTTTTAAAATAAGTTAATATTTTACAATAAGTAAAAGATCGAGAGGCAGATAAAATTCTCAAAAGCAGTACCTTTACCATGAGTTACAATGACCGCAATCGCTAGCGACAGCATAAAATATTTATATGGAAAATTGTCAATTTGACATTGACAGTTGACAGTTGTTTTACGCTCTCGCTAGCGAGTGCGGTCATTGTAAACTCATGGTAAATGTACAGATCCCGATACTTATTCATTTACGCACGTTGCGTGGCTTTTTAGGGTAATTATAATAATAACTAATATTATTTAAAATCATTATTAGTATTTGTGAAAAATAAATAAGGAATATTTTTAGAGCTGTCATTTTTATATAAATGTAATCTTTATTTTATTATTAACAAAAACATATTACAGTCTCAATATACAGGCCTTATTCCGGTGATAGTGCCTTGCGGCTGGCCAGAATACTATCACCGGCCTTATATTTTTAATTTTTTCAAAGCAGACGAAGTCGCGGACACAAGCTAGTAATCCATATTATTATATTAATTAATGAAGTGAAAAGTTTTACACCCCTCATTATGCGGAGTTGGAGCCGGTTTGTGGCAGGGGTCGTTTGACCGTGTGTTTGGTACCAATACCTACTCGTATCTTAATATGAGAAGCGAAAACTTTGGATCCCTTTTTAAGAAAATTGCGCCGAACGGAGGAGTATTATTTTTGGCACACTTAAAGTTTATATAGAGAAGGACAGGAGAAAGCTAATATATATAGATTAGCTTTCTATATATATATATATATATATATATATATATAATCTATATATAAGCTAATAATCTATATATACGTGTCACGTTGTTTGACGCCAATGAAATCCTAAACTACTGAACTGATTTTGATAAAACATCGTAACTATGTGTAATTTGGTCCAACTTAAAAGATAGGATAGTTTTTATTTCGACTTATAGTCGCAATATTTTTTTATTGCAAATTATTTGTTTATTATATGAGAAAGAGTTATAATTATCTATGAGTTCCATAAGATTCTAACAGATGGCGCTGTAAGGTAACTCATCGGCTGGATTGAGTAATTATCCAATAGATGTCGCTATGTTAAAAGTTATCTGTGAGTTCCATAAGATTCTAGCAGATGGCGGTGTAAGTTAATTTATCGGCTGGATTGAATAAAAAAAATGCTAAGCCGGTAACTAGTATTTTATATAATGCGCATTAGAAATACGTTGCTTTAATTAAAAAAAAAATTACAAACACTGCCGCGTCACACACACACGTTTGACAAGACGTTTGATACTCTTGATGTACTTATATATATTTTGTTTATGGTTAAATTTCGACCTCTGAGTACAACCAGAGGTTCTAGTGCGAGTTTTACTTGATTAAATGCGTTAGCCGTGTTGGTTAGCCACTAGCAGCGCTACACGTTAGCCACTAGGTGGCGCTGCTTCATTCCCAAATACTCGTGTAGTAAATTTAAATAATTTAAAAATTTAGGGCCTCTTTCACAATCTGTCAAGTAGGCTAACCGTTATTTAAAGTCACCGGTAACCGAGAATGAAGGAGATGATATACCTTTGTTTGTGCGATAAAACTCCCAAACGTAAAAATCAAATAATTAAAAAAAAATCGCATATCGAAGGATGCACTAAACCGAGTGTATAATTTAATAAAACATAAAATTATTTCTAAAAGTAACCAATCAACACTTTACTTGTAGTTGGTGAAAGAGGCTCTTATTATTATTTTTATTTGAATTATTACCTATAGAATATTATTAACTACGTTTTTCGCAATTCATCTATTTGAGCATACTCAACTTGAGTAACAAAAGATGAATTCTATTTGTATTGAGCAATTGAAATTGATCTTTTGAACAAACGTCTCGAGTAAGTAGCATTTGTAACTGAATGCGAATACAGACTGTTAAGAAGTTAAGGTGATTATAACTGTGAACGCTTCGCAGAACATTTACAAAGTAAACTCCACTTGTTTTATGTAAGTATTGTAAGGGATCACTAGCGACCCGCTCCCGGCTTCGTCCGGGATTTCTATATATACAAACCTTCCTCGTTTATCCGTCTTTGCAAAATTCTTTTTTTTTTAAATTAAATAAACTTTAATAGATTTTTATTATAATTATATATTACACTTCCGTTCTATTATTTACGGATTATAAGAATCCACCTGATTTTGTTAGAAAATAGCATATTTTGAATATGTATGCGCTTTATTTTTTTTATATTTCAAAAGGCAAAGACAATTGGATATTAAAATTCCTTTTTTTAATATAATAACACAGATTTTTTTTAACGTAAATTGATCATTACACAGAATTATTTACATTCAAGAAATTTATGTTATAATTGAGTGTTGTCAAAAAACAAGCCTAAAAAGTATGACTTTATAAATTTTTTTTTGGAGGAAATACAAAATGATAAAAAAAAACAACAAAATCTTGTAATAGTTTTGCAATTGTCCAATTTTTTCAAGAGACAGTAAAATAAATCAAATATAATTGCGTATTACAACCAGCGCTTCGTTTTGCCCGACATAACGTTCAAAATTATGATTTATCTAACAGCCTTAACACACTGTTTTACTGTTATTTTTTTTCTAGATACCATTCTGACTTTGTGTAAATATTGTGGCAATTAAATCTGTGCCTAACAACGATGTGCTCAAATTATTTCTAACATCATTAAACATCATAAGTTCTCTTACATGTTCTTTGAGAGATACTTTGATAAATTTCCACATTTTGCTCACACATTGGCTAAGTTACTTGTTTATGGAATTTATAGAATTCTTATTTATGTAATAACTAGCTGGTGCCCGCGACTTCGTCCGCGTTGAACGATGAAAAGTACCCTATGTCCTTTCCGGTGTCCCAGACGATGTGTATGCAAAATTTCACGGTGATTGGTTCAGTAGTTTTTGCGTGAAAAAGTCACAAACATCCATACACCCAAACATACTTCGCATTTATAATATTACTAGTTGGTGCCCGCGACTTCGCCCGCGTTGAACGATGAAAGGTACCCTATGTCCTTTCTGGTGTCCCAGACGATGTGTATGCAAAATTTCATGGTGATCGGTTCACTAGTTTTTGCGTGAAAAAGTTACAAACATCCATACATCTAAACATACTTTCGCATTTATAATATTAGTATATATATACTAGTATATATATTAGTACGGACTAGTACGGATTATAGCTAAACTATTTTGTACTAGCTGAACCTAGCTACTGTGTTTGGTGTGTATAAGTTTATTTTTTATTTTTCTAAAATAAAATTGGCCTGTCACTCCTTATAACATCATCTATCTGCCAGTGAAAGTTCCGTCAAAATAGTTACAGCCATTTGTGATATTAGCCGGAACAAATAGTTTTTTAATTCTATTTTTACTTAATAAAAAGTCGTTATTTTGACATTACAATTCAATTTTATTTTATTAGTATATAAATTAATATCTACTCGCTTCGCATACGGATATCACCTTACACAAAGATCGTTTTTATTCAAAAACAATATTAACTTATTTTAAGAAAAACTCACATTATCTGACGTATTGAATAACACGTCATTATAACATTTCTTTGAAATGAAATTGCTTGTAATGTAATTTCGCTAAAAGCATGAAAATATTACCTCTGATGAATTGTGATATACCACTGTTTATTATTTACAAATTATATATATAACAGCTAACTGTTTCCCGCTGTTTCACTCGGGTTTCATTTATTTAAACACCCTTACAGAAGACCACCGTGAAATAATTGCTAACCCATTCTTAATACTACTATTATTGCTCCAAAAATATTTTTAAATTCACATATATATAGCTCACAGAAGTTATTTATCACACACATAGCGGCCATAAATTAGCAACCTTAAACCTTTTTAACTATTGGTAAAAGGTGGCAGCCATATAATGACGTTCCACTTGATGGTAAGTGGTTACCGTCGCCTAGGACAATATTTTTTACTGTAAAAGGTGGCAGCCATATAATGACGTTCCACTTGATGGTAAGTGGTTACCGTCGCCTAGGACAATATTTTTTACTGTAAAAGGTGGCAGCCATATAATGACGTTCCACTTGATGGTAAGTGGTTACCGTCGCCTAGGACAATATTTTTTACTATAAAAGGTGGCAGCCATATAATGACGTTCCATTTGATGGTAAATGGTTACCGTCGCCTAGGACAATATTTTTTACTGTAAAAGGTGGCAGCCATATAATGACGTTCCATTTGATGGTAAATGGTTACCGTCGCCTAGGACAATATTTTTTACTGTAAAAGGTGGCAGCCATATAATGACGTTCCATTTGATGGTAAATGGTTACCGTCGCCTAGGACAATATTTTTTACTGTAAAAGGTGGCAGCCATATAATGACGTTCCATTTGATGGTAAATGGTTACCGTCGCCTAGGACAATATTTTTTACTGTAAAAGGTGGCAGCCATATAATGACGTTCCATTTGATGGTAAATGGTTACCGTCGCCTAGGACAATATTTTTTACTGTAAAAGGTGGCAGCCATATAATGACGTTCCATTTGATGGTAAATGGTTACCGTCGCCTAGGACAATATTTTTTACTGTAAAAGGTGGCAGCCATATAATGACGTTCCATTTGATGGTAAATGGTTACCGTCGCCTAGGACAATATTTTTTACTGTAAAAGGTGGCAGCCATATAATGATGTTCCACTTGATGGTAAGTGGTTAACTTAGCCTTAGGACACAGGCTACATCAAGGAGGAGTGCTGGTGCGCTGTCAAACCTGCAGAAAATTGTATACGGCTTGCTTTAAAAAAGCTTTGTAGCTAGATGGGAACTTGAGAAGGGATATTGTTACAAAGTTAACGCACCCACGGGACTGGATAAAGTTTCTTACACATTGGGACTGTGCGCAGAGACACTTTATCCTTATAATTTAAAAAAAATATATAAAATTACCAACATTAAAGGCTTCAATCAAAAACAGTAAATATGTGATAAACATAAAATGTCGACACTCTTTTAAATGACCAAGAGATTGTTCGCTTGAAATCTTTACTGCTAATAGCCAACCATAACCTTCAAATTTATGAGCTTTTTGAGATTTATAAGTCTCATTAAATTTTTCTATAATACACTATTTTAGTGTATAATTCGCTAGCTTTTGCGTCCCTTTTTCTTAGGTGTTTAAAACATTTATTCAATCGGTATTGCTCATGTTATTATTGTCAGAGGTTAATTTTAAATATCTGTCTAAAAACTAAGATGCAGAGCCTGGCACATAGACGAAAAATTGCCAGTCTATGTGTCTTTTATAAGATGTACTTCGGAGAGTGTGGTCAGGAGCTGCATGAGCTCTTACCGCCTTCCCCTTTCTTCCATCGGACATACAGACAGACGTACAAATGGTTTGACGACACGTTTGGTCTAGTGGCTAGTAACCCTAGCTGTTAACCAAACGGTCGCGGGTTCGAATCCCGCTAGGGGCAAATGTTTGTGTTAACATTTTACCTTTGCACCTGAGTCATGGATGTTTTCTATTTATAATATGTATGTATTTACAAAATGAGTAATCTATGTATTATATCAACTGTCTGGTATCCATAATACAAGCATTAGTTGCTAGATGGTGCTGTGTGGAATGTGTGACGATATTTATTTATATTTATTTATCATCATCTTGTCGATATCCCTCTACTCGTATTTCGAACCAAGCGCTTTAAAACATCCTTTATAATGCGCACTGCCAACGTTTGGAACTCTTGAGCTCATATAACCCAAATCTTTTCAAAGTTCGAGTGAATAGGCATCTTCTGGGCTGAGAATGAGGTTCGCTTCATCTTAGGCCTCATCCTTGCTACTCAGTTGGTTGTTGGTCAAGAGCAAACTCATCTTTTATAAAAAAAAAAAAAATTTCGTTCATAAAATATTTCCATTTAAATGGGTACATCATTTGATTTATAAAATCAAAATAAACATAAATGTCTTACTATACTTAAGTACACTTTTGCGTATAGTAGTTTTAAAATTAAATGACCCACGCAACACAATATATTGCGGCGTGTAAACTCTGACGTCACACGGTGCTTATGCCCATAGTCGTACCAGTTAACTAACATTCGTATTTATAACAGTTTTATTGTTTTGATATTGAATCGAATGACGTCACAGAACGCTTTAACTAAAATCTCTTTAATTTAAATTTAAGTCCATCATTTCTCAAAAATTATCAGGTTGAAACCTGCAAAAATTATAAGTGTCGTCTGAGGTCTCAATCAAATGAGAGCTTTTTTGCAGAAATTCATCGAAAAGATTTAAAAAAGGCACAGTTCATGGAGCTGGTCAAAAATTTTTCTTCCAGTTAATTTTAACCGAAGGTGTAAAGTGGTATTCTTGTTAGAGGATACTCTCACACTTTAAAAACATAAATTGCAGATCCTTTTATAGTCCTTTTGACAGATAAAATAACAAAAAAATAATTCAATAAACTGCTAAAAAGCAATTAGACATCACAGTAAATAATAACTTTATAGTATACTAGCTGGTGCCCGCGACTTCGTCCGCGTTGAACGATGAAAGGTACCCTATGTCCTTTCTGGTGTCTCAGACGATATGTATGCAAAATTTCATGGTGACCGGTTCAGTAGTTTTTGCTTGAAAGAGTCATACATATTTTCGCATTTATAATATTAGTACGGATCTGTAAGTAAATGCTACCTTAGAAACAGTTAATATATTGTTATTTTAATTAGGTAAGTACATGCTTATATTTTGACTTTTTAGTTTAACTTTCTACATTGTAGTTAAGTCTAGTTAAGTCGGTTTTTGTTTTTTAAAAAAATATAATTTTATGATTTCATTTGATTGAGTTGTTTTACATGTCAATCACATGATTATGAAGTTTATTTTAGGTCTAAATGCTTAACAAAGCTATTGTTGTGAACTTGTGGGCGAATACAAATTTATGTATAGTTGCACTATAGTTATAGAAAATGCAAACCACATGTGGTCTGCGTTTGACAGTTATTCCCACATGCTTTGTTCAACAAAACGTTACTATGAGGTATTTGTTATAATTATTGTAATAACATGGGTTTAAGTGTTCTGACAATATCTTTTAGTATTTAATATTTATCTGTTGAAACTTTTAGTATATTAAAGGTTGCTATTTGTGGATTTGATTTGTGCAATCATAATACACCCCAATAAGTGTAACACAGGTATTCTTCAATACCTGCCACGAGTACAGGGCCCACACAGTTACAATTTACAACCATATACAACCATATACAACCATATACAACCATTGCTTGTATGTAACAATTTACTTTAATATTGTCTGTATATTGTGTGGTTTCTCTGATAAATGCGTTGTTATTATTATTATTATTGTATTGGGAAAAAATGTTTTAGGTAATCCGTACTAATATTATAAATGCGTTAAAGTATGTTTGGATGTATGGATATTTGTAACTCTTTCAGGCAAAAACTACTGAACCGATCACCATGAAATTTTGCATACACGTTGTCTGGTACACCAGAAAGGGCATAGGGTACCTTTCATCGTTCAACGCGGATGAAGTCGCGGGCACCAGCTAGTTCTATATATTTTTAGACGATCACTCGGGATCATATATATCTATGTTGTAGAACTAACTCAGGTCGAAGAGCTCCTGTTTAAAGAAAGTGTAGGTCGAGGCCAACGGCTAGTATAAATTATACTAAGAAGTGTAATTCGCAAAATTAATAGTTCGCAAAATCACGGAAGCTTTGGATTAAGTTAAATCTGTTCCGCTAATGACGTACGTCAGTAGTGATTTCGTAGCGATGTGACGTAGCGTCACATTGCTACGAAATCGCTACGATTGTAAAATAAACAACATAGCATTTCCGGTTACGATGCTACACGACTGAAAATAACAATTTGGTAGGTATCCCTGTATTACTATTTAATTTAAAAAATATATATTATTTATGACCCTTTCTCAGTAATAAAATATACCTTTTATTTTAGAAAAACTTTGTTGCTTTTGATATTGATACTAGCACAATTTTTTTCTGTTTTCGAATAAGATGTGTGTATTTATTGCATTTATCTTTTATAAGTTATTATAGTATATAGTATATTAATAAAAATTAAACGCTAAGCGCTAAACTCGGACCTTTCGGCTACTTTTTTACAAATATTTGTTTCAGTTTGAGGAAAGTTCTCATGAAGAGGAAAAATAAAAAAAAATTACATCCACTTTTTGGCAATCAGCAACTGTTCGCTAGTTTTTGTTAAATAAATTATTATTAATTTATCACAAAGTATAATTTGATGTATTATAAATAACCTTTCCCGTACTGTGTTCTCTTATTCTGTGTTTTTTTAGTAAATAAATAAATAAATAAATAAATAAATAAATAAATAAATATTACGCTTAAATTTACTTATAAAAAGTATTATTAAAGAGTTTGTTGTAATATAAAAAACACGATGAAACTGATTATGATAATTATTTATGATGTTAAACTTAAACTACTTATATTCATTTCAAAGGTAGAAAAATACCAATAATACCATTAGAAAATGGCACGAATAAGAAACTATAAATAACAAATAAATCTGTGAGGCATTGGCTATTTTCTCTGATGCTGAGAAGAGGTGCTCTGATGATTATGATTAAAAAAAAATAGGTGACAGGCGAACTAAACATACGCATTAGAAGTTGATTGGCTTTGTCATCCATTCTACTATTAATTATGGATATAATGATACAGCTACGCTTTTGTAGAATTGCATTCGTAACTGCAATGCCTACAGTACATTCTGGTTTCCTCATTACACCTGTTAACTCGGCGTGCTGACATGTATGAGCGAGCATCAGCCCACATCAAAGCTCGCCTTTGTCAAAATATTTCCCAGATACTCCCACTAGTTATGTTATTGTGTTTGTACGAGAGACACTGAATTTCAATAGTGTATAAAAAATTCAGTCAGTTTCGAAATGCATATCTATATCTATACTATAGTAGTGATCTGTGTACAATTTGTGGAGATATCGGAGTGAAGTACCTACCGAACTAATACTATAAACTCAAACTCGAAACGTATTTGAAAAAAAAAAAAATTAAATGAAAAAAAAAAATAGAAATTTTAAGCTGTATAAATAAAATTTATGAAACAAAAAAGTGTAAAAAAATAAATAATATTATTGTGTATTTAACTGTATGTTTTTATATTAATTGAGCACGAGAATATATTGAACCAATAAATCAAAAGTGAAACGATTTTGGCACATCCCATAGAGTTTAGAATGAAAACTGCAATTCAATACATCACCTAACAACGAACATCAGAATTAAAAAAAAATTCATCGACAATATTAAATACTCCAACACTCAAAGTATCACTTGCTTCAATGGCTAATATAAAAGCAACGTTTAAAGGACAGACTTGTTTATATTTATCCAATATTCTAAACGCTACTCGACGCCATGTCCGAGCTATAAAATCACTCGTAAAACAGTCGACAGTAATATAACGTGGCAATCCGATTAATACGAGGAACTGATGGCGTGTTCATTGGCATACATTTATTCGAATAACTTTGCGTATATATATATATGTTACAGTTAAAACCAGTTTTTAGATAGAACGCGTTTTCTCTAGTTAGAACTAGTCTTTACTAATACCTTTGTTAAAACTAGAAATACGTAGTCAAAACTAGAATTTACCACTGATATATTTGATTTTCAGATAAAACTAGTTGTCACTCCGAGCTTTAGTTAAAACTAGCACTGGAGAAACTAATTGAAAACAATATATAGTTTCAAAAATATTTATTAAAAAATTTAGGACATAGAGTCATGTACCTAGTATATATATATTAATTCGCACATTCTTGTCAGAGTGGTCGTGCGGATGATGATGTTGTCTGTTTGTCTGTGCATGCTAATCTCGCAATCGGCTTAACCGATTTGAATGCGAGTTTCACTAATATATTGATGATTACCTGGACTAACGTATAGGATCTTTTTTATCCTGGAAAAATGGTAGGTTTCTGTGCTATTTTCAAAAAACTAACAACAGCGCTTACGAAGTTACGAGCACCAGCTAGTATAAAATAAAAATTAAATAACAATTACTATCAACAATTTCCTTTAGAACGTTCCCTTCTCCTTTGGGAAGGTATTTTGTGAGGTAATAATAAAGATGTCAACTTTAATTAGACAGCCAATTAAACAGCCTTTTTTGGTAACAATGAAAGGCGTAAATTTTATTAAATTATAACCTCTTGCTCTTTTAAACTAAATTGGATCGTGAGAATTCTAAAGGTGCTAGTTTAAAAAAGAAAAATCACTGGTTTGGTCGGAGAAAACTTCTTAAAAGATTTGTTGCACTCTTGGTGTAAAAAACCAGGTAAACTCGGAACTAAGTTAGTCTTAAGTTCAAGCTTGACTTCATTATAAAATGCACAAATGAACCAAAAATGTCGGTATTGAATGAGGAATTGTGACCTATGTGAGAATGTACTCATAATGTGAGGATTTGTAAACTATGTGATGATTTTTTGTAAAGAATTGTAAGTTATGTGAAAGTGTAATGTGAGGAATTATGTACTATGTGAGGATGTAGTGTGAGGAGTTGTGAACTATGTGAGCATGTTTTATGAGAAGTTGTGAACTATGTGAGGATGGTTTGTGAGAAGTTGTGAGCTATGTGAGGATGTAATGTGAGGAGTTGTGAAATATGTGAGGATGTTTTGTGAGAAGTTGTGAACTATGCGAGGATGTTTTGTGAGAAGTTGTGAACTATGTGAGGATGTTTTTTGAGAAGTTGTGAACTATGCGAGGATGTAGTGTGAGGAGTTGTGAACTATGCGAGGATGTAGTGTGAGGAGTTGTGAACTATGTGAGGATGGTTTGTGAGAAGTTGTGAGCTATGTGAGGATGTAGTGTGAGGAGTTGAGAAATATGTGAGGATGTTTTGTGAGAAGTTGTGAACTATGCGAGGATGTTTTGTGAGAAGTTGTGAACTATGTGAGGATGTTTTTTGAGAAGTAGTGAACTATGCGAGGATGTAGTGTGAGGAGTTGTGAACTATGCGAGGATGTAGTGTGAGGAGTTGTGAACTATGTGAGGATGTTTTATGAGAAGTTGTGAACTATGTGAGGATGGTTTGTGAAAAGTTGTGAGCTATGTGAGGATGTAGTGTGAGGAGTTGTGAAATGTGAGGATGTTTTGTGAGAAGTTGTGAACTATGCGAGGATGTTTTGTGAGAAGTTGTGAACTATGTGAGGATGTTTTTTGAGAAGTTGTGAACTATGCGAGGATGTAGTGTGAGGAGTTGTGAACTATGTGAGGATGTTTTATGAGAAGTTGTGAAGTATGTGAGGATGGTTTGTGAGAAGTTGTAAACTATGTGAGGATGGTTTGTGAGAAGTTGTGAACTATCTGAAGTATTACTCAAGAACTATTAGTTCTTGAGGACACGTTAATTTGTAGAATCATTTAGCTAGGAACAAATTACTTTTTAAAATATCAATTTTAAATCGTTTGTTTCAATATGATCTATTACTAAGCTGCTTTAAATGAAGTATAATTATCATGTACTTATATATTCGTATGTACTTACAGTCATGTGATGTACTGAATACCGAGTCCTGAACGGAAATAAAGTGAAGAGTGAAATATATATATAAACAGTATATTTAAACAATTTCACTAAGTCTGACTGGTGAAATCGACCAGCTGTATGACTAATAGATTATTTCTGCGAGTCCAGTAAACACAAAAACATGTGAGGGGGATGTGTCGTTTTACAATGACGTCATTGTATTCTAATGAGGTAGTCTGTATAAACATGTCATTGTCTTTTTCTTTCTTTCTTTCTTTCTTTCTAATGGTAGGTACCTACTCTCAATTAAACTGTATAAATAAAACATCAATATTTTACTCCTTACAATATTTTCTTTATTGTAAACAATTTTTAAATAAATTCAAGTAATACGAAATTTTACACATTCTCGTATTATTTTAAATAATAAATTCTTTGTATGGATGGACGTCCTACGATTGTGATAAAGATAATTATGATAACGTTGAAGAATGTAAACAATAAATTGTCAAACACTTAGCCATCTTTTATTAATTAAAACCTTTTATAAATACTCGTGTGTGGCATTTCAAAGGAAATACTCCGTTTTATTAATAACAAAAGAGAAATAGTTTTGAATGGGTGCTATTTGAAAAGTTCAGTTCAGAAACAATAATGCTACGAAACGTAATCTCTATACTCAAAAGCCTACACAACTCAATAGTAAACAAAGTTTTAAAGGATCCCATTTAAGTATATACATATATACGTTTTAAGTTGTTATTGTGACAGCAAGTTCATTAAGTTCGTTGACATCGACATGGGAATTGTATGGGGTGGCGACGCACCGCAAAACATGATGATTGAAATATTTTTCGCTTTAATAAAATTTATGTTACTTATTTTTTCAGTATATATATAAAGTTTGTATAGATCGTGGTGATATAAATAAAAGTTAGATTTTTTTTTTTAAAAGTGTCGATTGATATTTTCACATCTGTTAGATTTATGGGCTTTTGAGTTTTTAAATTAAGTGTTTAATATTAATTTTATTATTTAATTAAATCGTACCTAACGTTAGAGGTTGTTTTTTTATTTAATTTGAAACACTAAAACGTCTGAAGATTTTAATTTTTCCTTTTATTATTCGAATATGAATAGGTTATTTATCGAAGTATAATAATCCATAAAATATTCTTTTAAATATAAACTGTAAGCAAATAATACCATTCTAAGTTACTGTAAAATTTTTACACAAGTAAGCATATATAAGCATATATAGACACGTCACAACTTGGCAATCGGTTAGAATACTTATTTAAGACTTTACCTCTTACATAGACGCCATTTATCTATCTATAAAAGTACAACGTTATTTTAAGATAATTAAAAAATCATTAAGCTTTTGATATGTGACAATTTATTTTACAAAAAATCAGTCGATTCTAAAACTTCTTGGATCTATGGTAACTTAATATCAAAAAAGTGTTTTATATCGGTTGTAAATTATAATAAAATTGTCGGACATCCACTAGTTGATAAAGTCGGTGTGACATTGTAGATACGCAACAAAATATGAGGGGTTTTGTTAATTTAAAAACAGGATGTTCAATGAAAAACAGACCTTGTTACTATAGCACTGTAGTAGTTTTTCCAATAACATTGTTTTATAATTGCAATCCAAAGCAGAAGAAAAACACTCCCGTCTCTTTATTTATTACAATTTATACAAAAGCTCTGGCATCACCGAGCTCATTTACCTATTCCTTCCTAAGCCCTTACTAACCTTAATCCTATGGTTGGCGTCGCACTTAGAGCACCTATGGCTTTACTTATGTTATAGGCGACGGTAGCCACATACCTACAAGTAGATCGTTAGCTGTTTCACATAAAAAAAACCTAATTTATAAATTTTTTTTTGATTTTTTTAAATGTTAAGGTCGGCAGATAGGCTGACGGTCCACTTGATGGTAGAGGTGGCTACCGTCGCCGATTTTGTGTTTCATTGTGTGTGTTACCGGAACTTTATTATTAAATAAGTTTCTTTTAAGTAAAAGTCGTCAAACTGGCTAAAGATTAACTTGATGGTAAAGGTGGCTACCGTCGCCTATAACACAAGCAACCTAACTGGTGTTGCCAGTGCGTTGCCGACTACAGTGGCGTTAAGAATAAGTATTATTAATCAACGAAGGGCTATAACATAAGTAAGGCTCGAGTTCACTAACAGACGGTTAGTTTTTAACAGCTGTTTAAAATTTAAACAGCCGTTTAATAACGGTTTTTAGATGTTAATAACGGTAATCAGATGTTTAGGGCGTTTAACCCGCATTTTAGCGATGGTGAACAACAAAATATTATTAAACGACTGTTTAAATTTTAAACAGCTGTTTAAAAACTAACCGTCTGTTGGTGAACTCGAGCCTTAGTCATTTTAGTCAATGTCCTATTATTATAGAAACATTGAATTTTCATGGAAACGCTATAATGAAATATCGTACAGTGTATTGATATGAAAAATTCGCAAAAGCTGTCAATGGGCTTCGTTTGAATTTTTTTTCATGACATCATTAAATATTTTTTTTCCAATGTAAACGTCGACAAACAGGCTGACGGTCCACCTAAGGTAGCTTAATGTGTTAACTTAATGATAGGCAGCATCTGTAGCGTTGCTTGTGTTATTGGCGACGGTAGCCACCTACCATCATTTGACGACCTTTACTTAAAAGAAACTTATTTAATAATAAGGTTCCGGTAAATCACACAATAAAACACTATGTTATATTCTGTGAAACCACGCCAGTTTACGATTGTAAAATATAATGGTGTCCTACATATGCTTGGCTCCAATTTTGCTATAAGGTCGGTTAAATAACTTTTTTTTATAGTGTGACTAAATGATCCGGCAAAAGTTGTTTTGTCAAAAAAATAATAAATAATTTTTGAGGTGGGCCACACCTTTATCACTTAAGGGTATAAAAATAGTTTACGACCTATTCTCAGATCTAACTAATATACACAAAAAATTTCATAAAAATCGGTCAAGCCGTTTCAGAGGAGTTTGGTTAAAAACACTGTGACACGAGAATTTTATATAATACTAGCTGTACTAGCTACTTTTTTTTCGTAAAACCTTCCCTGATTATCCCTCTATCCATTGGTGAAAACCGCATGAAAATCGGTGTATTAGTTTTTGATTTTATCGCAAACAGATAGACAGACAGACGGGGCGGAGGACATTGTTTTATAATATGTAAGGATATAGATAGATATATTATAATTGTATTGTTAGCAATGTAGCTGTCGGTTGCAAAGCGACAAAGTCAAGTTCAATAGAAAAGTACAGTCGAGAACGGAAGTCGCGACACGGCTGCTACGAAGCTACAATAAGGGCAGCGGAAGCAGGATTTCCCGGGACTGTATCTTTGTTGCAAACTATAGGTTAGTCTAACTGTTATTATTGGCCTTGTATATTAATTTTTTTATTTATAAAATGAATATATATTTTTTTCTTATGTTAAGGACAGTTTGACGGGTCACTTGATGGTTGCTACCTTAGAATATGTATAGAATTCGCGTATATAGAATCACCTTAGAAACTATCCGCCATTTTGAATACTCGCTGGATCTCGCTTCAACCAACTACCAATTTTGACACGAAAAAAAAAATTTTTCAGGAAAAATGAAAATTTTTCCCACAAAGCAGTACAATCAAAATGCCTTCCCACAGTTTGTGGAGTGTAGGTCTCTAGGAATCCGAGTATTATAATTCGAAAAATCATTTAAATGAACGAGGATAAATACTTTGATCAAACAAATATTTAATTTATCCTATAAAAAAACTGTTTTAATTTTTCAGTACGTATTTCATACTTTAACCCCTATAATTAAACTTTAAATTATATTTTACACAGCGTTTCACGGGGCATTGCTTTTATGAAAATTAAAACGACTGTAAATGCTATTTCATCGAATTCGGTTGTGTGGTTTAGCTTTGAAACTGTAACAGAGAGAATTTATAATATTCGTATATTGAATGATTTATAAATTAATTTATTGTACAGTTAGTTATTGAAAAGAAAGTCAAAATATAAATTTTTTGTTGCCGGGCATACTGCGCAGGCGAAGGTACTGGTTGCAGTAACCAAACGTCTACAAAAAACATTCGATCTATTTCTAAAGGCACTTTGACCAAAACTCACTCTGTTTTTAACTTAGCCAACTTTAGAAATGAACTTTTCATAGTTTTGGATCTGGCAAGTAGTGGCCAGGACACACTGCTTTTCGCAGTCATTTGGGCAGCTCTACTGGAGGCAGTAACCACTCCCTTAAAGAAGACCACCATGAAATAATATCATGTGTGTTTCGGTGAGGGGATGCCAGATCTCATTTCTAAGACCTTATCCTTAATCATATGGTTGGCAACGCATTTGCAGCACCTATGGCGTTGCTTGTGTTATAGGCGACAGTAGCCACCTACCATCAAGTGGACCGTGACCCTGGCTCAACCTTGACATAGAAAAATATGAACACACGACATTGGATCCATTCTGCTTCCTGGTTCAACTAGAAAATTATAGAAGATACTCGTATATCCTACGGCTGAGATGAGAGTGATGACAGCAAATCAGTTTAAAAGAACCGGAAACCTATGTTGTATTTTCAGAAGCATAGTCTACCAAACAAGTTTACTAAGCCAGCAACTTAAACAAGCTTGCGCAAGCTTTAAACAGTTTCGATCAAACAAAATCCGGCTTGAATGTTGACCGTGTAGCCGACAGTGTTCACTCAGCCTATATGCGCAGAGATAACCCCTGACGAAGCTACCTCACACGAAATTCACAATATTTTAATAATCTACTAATTGATGCCGGCGACTTCGTCCGCGTTGAAAAATAAAAAAAAGTATAACACGTGTTAGCGCCATCTAGTTAGAATTAGGTGAAGCGATAGAGAGGGTTTCACGACATCTATCGGTTTTGGGTAGAACTGCTTGGTGACGTTTTAGCGATCCGCTCCTTAATCCTTCTATTGTCAGCAGCGCACTAGCAGAACATGTGGCTTTGCTTGTGTTACCTATTGGCGACGGTAGCCACCTACCATCAAGTGGACTGTCAGTCTGTCTGTCAACCTTAACATAAAAAAGTATCCTAATATTGTGTTTTTTTTTTTTTATTTTAAATAAGTTATGTACTAAAACTAAGCCATAGCATAGTGACCTATATAAGCTGAAAAAATTTGAATTTATTTACCAGGTAATGTATAGGTACTGCGAATATCCGTACTAATATTATAAATGCGAAAGTATGTTTGGATGTATGGATGTTTGCAACTCTTTCAAGCTAAAAACTACTGAACTTATCACCATGAAATTTTGCATACACGTTGTCTGTGACACCAGAAAGGACATAGGGTACCTTTCATCGTTCAACGCGGACGAAGTCGCGGGCACCAGCTAGTATTATAAATGCGAAAGTATGTTTGGATGTAAGGATGTTTGTGACTCTTTCAAGCTAAAAACTACTGAACTTATCACCTTGAAATTTTGCATACACGTTGTCTGAGACACCAGAAAGGACATAGGGTACCTTTCATCGTTCAACGCGGACGAAGTCGCCAGCACCAGCTAGTATTTATATAAGTAGACAAGTATAGAAATTTAATTAAACAGTTTGTTGTACGATCTGTTTTGAAATAATTAAATGCAACAAGTCCGGACTCGTTAAGAACTTTGTAAACACATAAAATTAATTCAAAACTGTGCATTTTAATTAAATATTGTTAACAAACACCTGCACGAGTGGACGTGGTGTGACTGTTTTAAATGTTTATTAGGAACCTTATTTTTTACTTATAAATTTATCTAGTAATATTGTATGTAATATTTTATGTAACTTTTATATTTTATGTCAAAATATACAAATAAAAAAAATCTAAAATTTTTTTTTATATGCAATTTTAAATATGCAGAATATACAACAAACTAAGAACCCTTAGTTAAAAGTGAAGTAACGGTCTTATATAGATTTTAGAGTTTTTATATTTCAGTTATATTTCATTATTAAGTTTATTAAGTTTTTTATTCATCAGTTATATTAAAAAAAAAAAATATTAATTATCAATGAAATATTAAATAATAATTAATACTTTATAGTAATTTATAGATGTAGTTCACTTATTTATTTATTTATATATAAAAACTTTTGAATGACAGTTTTTAAATTTCAATAAAATACGTAATATTTCATGATAAAAATCCCAATAGCCCGATCACAATAAAATCGATCCGTTATTCTAACTATTATCTTTACGTTTTCACGCCTTAACTACTCAAACGATCATCGTGAAATTTTGCATACACGTTGTCAGGAATACATAAAATGACATAGGATACCTATCATAAAAAAAATGTTGCTACCGAAGGATCATCTAATCTAAAACTAAATAATGACCAATAAAGATTGAATAAATGTTGTTAGTTACTAGTTGTTGCACGCGACTTAGTCCCTTTAACTTTTGATAAAGAATAAGAACTTGATAAGCTAGGTCTATAGGTGAATTTTTTTTTTTTAAATCGGTCCACTAGTTTTTGAGTTTATTCATTAACAAATATACAAATCTCTCTTTATAATATCAGTATAGATAATAAATAAGAAAATTGAGTACGGACTAAGTCGCGGACAAAAACATGTAATGTCACAGTAGACCAAAAGCCTACCTATTGAACTTTTAGTGTTATAAAGATTTAATTAATTTCTAGTAGGTAACGAATATAATAAAATTACAGAGCTATTATATAATTAAACAAAATGCTTTGTAATTTGTAATAATATCCAGCACATCACAATGGAATTTATTAGATCACATTTTTGGTGTATTTATACTGTGGCTTAAATTAATCTATGTGTTACGTAACATAGGTATATTCATATGTGAACAATAAAATGATCTAATTATACAATAAGTATTACGCATTTGTTTAAATTCACAAATTATTTTGAGACGTTACCTACAAACTCGTACGTGTGGAAATCTTGAAATTTTCAAGATTAAAATTTAATATCTTTATTGTGAATGGAATCTCTCGTAAAATTTCTAGAGCGAATAAATGTTGTAATTCTAAAGGTAGTACGTACTTACTTTAAGAAAATAAGAAAATCTCCAATAAAATGTTTCTTCATATTAGCGACGAGTCTTGTAAGAAATAAAATATTAAGTGACAAACTCAAATCAGATTATTAGATTTCGTGTTTTGAATCCATAATTAAACTGAATTAACGTGACAGTTCTATGTAACATTTTATAAATAATAAATATATATAAAATTTACTCACAATAATTGTATAATTATAGTCTATTTTGGAAACTATTGAAGACATTTACAAAAAAAAATGGGATGTGGCTGTGTCGAGGAGACGGTCGTGTTTTTTACATGAATAGTCGTTACGAGTAATATTTTCTTTGAACATATTGTATGTATATTCCTACAAATTCTAATATACAATATACAAATACAAATACAAATTCTAATCCATCGATTCAGAGCTGGATATTACCTCAGTCACCAGATTAGCATTGCCATACAGCCAGCATGCTTGGGATCCTACCTAGGGGACCGAAGCTTTATATTATACACTAGTCGCAAAAATTAAGGGATGCCAAATTTCATATATTACATATGGGAACATATGGAAATTAGTGAAATCCCTTCGTCAACTAGGAAATTAACTGATGGTCATCAAACGCCTGAACAGATCTACATAAATTATAGCAAGAACCATTCCGATCACGTTAGCTATCAAACAACAAAAAAACGGTCCATTCGTTCACAGACAGATACAGAGGTACACACAGGTTCAACTTATAGCACCCCGTTTTTAAGTCGGTCGGTTAAAAATAAAAATTACCACTTTTAAAGAAAAATTATGATAACAAAATCTGGAGAAACAGTAACTTAAAACTAGATAACTTAGAAATTATGCTTGGTTACATACGAGTATCCCAATATTACAATATAATATTTCATTTAATTCTATGTTACATATATAGTTACATATTATATAGTAGTCGCAAAAATTAAGGGATATAGGAAACAAATTCCAAATTTTTAATTGATTTTCAACAGGCTATAACATCGAAGAAAATGGTCGAACAGAGCACATTATAAAAAAAAAATTGTAGCTTCCGGTCTCTGGTTTTTGAATCCGAGCTTTAAATATACTTCACATTAGCGGTTTATGAGTAATCGTCGGAAAACCAAAGGAAACTTTTTTTTTCTAAATTTTTGCTCGTCTTGAAATTGGTGTAAGAGGGCTGTAATAAATTTTTTTTTGTAATGGTATCATAAAGCTCTTTTAGAGAATTTAATTCCCCACAATACGATTTGACTCCCTGCGTGTGGAACTTTGTGGAACATTTAAAAGTGACATAATTATGCGTAGAGCTCTGAACTCTTGTCATCTGTCATTTAAAACCAACTAAACATTTATGTCATTTATGGAAAATGTGAGTTTACGTCAACACATTGGAGTTTAAAATGAATAGTAGAACTTGGTCGTTACTACCTTTTACGATCGACGCGCGAAGGCAAGATTCCGCCATAATTCCGTTTTAGGCGTACTTTTTATGTGCCGCTTTGGCGTTTGTAACGCGAAATTCATAGTTGTAGTAGATTGATGCCAAAAAAGTACATTTTTTATATAAATGCTCGTAAATTCAAATTCAAATTCATCTATTTTTTCAATTAACTAGACCGATATTTTACATTTTCATACATTAGACCAGGCTCGGGATTGACGTAAAATCTGTGTACTCTCATTCGGTCACGTATTCAATACAACTTTGAGGATAAAAGCTCGTAGAAAGCGACACTTTTCCTGCTTTAATTTGACTTGGCCATATTTTCTTGACATTGAAAGTTTTCATTGAAAACTCCAAAATCTTATAGGGACAATATATCTACTGAAACTCATCATTTGGTTTAGTCAATAAATTAATAATATGTCAATTTATAGATATACTAGCTGTTGCACGCGACTTCGCCCACGTAACTTTATAAAATATAGCCTATGTTACGCGCTGATAATGTAGCTTTCTATAGGTGACAGAATTTTCAAAATCAGTACAGTAGTTTTTGAGTTCATTCATTACAAATATACAAATGTTCTCTCTTTATAGTATATAGATATTGGAAAGACATTTTTACATTAAAAGTTGCTACAAAAACTTGATATCAGGATAAATCTTATTTAATTTGTGGCTCGGGTGGTCCCTCAAGAATTAATTTAGGGCCCCATTTGAGTCCTAGATTATAGCTGGATAGAAACACCTCAACATCCCGCTGTTCGTGCGTTTATGGGATAAAATTTTGACTGTTAATTTAATAAAATTTATAATCACCAAAAATATGACTCCGAAAGTAAGCATTTAATAAGCTGGAGCTGAAACCGCAGAGTGAACTTTGAAAAATTCATTTCCAAAGTTGGCCCTGCCGGGAATCGAACTTGGAAGTCGGGGCGCTGAGGCAAGCACCATAACCACTCGAGTTATAAAAATTTAAAGAGAGCCATATAAATTTTGTTTTATTCTATCAATGGTGGTTCAAATATTTTAATAAAAATATATAAGATTTTTGTTTTGTTCTTATTACGCTACTGTCTGTCTTTGATAGATATTCGCAAGTAATTTTACTAATGCATTTTTACTTCCCGTAACTCTCGGGTATACAATAGAATATTAAAAACTATAAAATATTTCTATAATGAAAATCCTTACTAATATTATAAATGCGAAAGTATGTATGGATGTATGGATGTTTGTGACTCTTTCACGCAAAAACTACTGAACCGATCACTATGAAATTTTGCATACACGTTGTCTTTGACACCAGAGAGGACATAGGGTACCTTTCATCCAGAAGAAAAGGACTATTCCCGAGGGATCAATAAAAAATAAAAAACTAACAGCAGCTTGTTCGGTTATATTTTCATTGTAAGCGTATTTCATTGTGTATGAGTAATATTGAATAGATCTTTTGATATAGGCATTCTTAATGATATACCTTCGTTATTATTTAAATAATTACGTGATTATTTATTTTTAAGTTCTATAATGTCGAAAAGTATATTAAAAAATATTAATTTTTAAAATTTCGCCAATTTTAAAATTTCTGTTGATATGTTGATGTTCATTACGAGAAAGTCTTTTTTCATGCTTAATTAATTTAACAATTTACAATTCTGAAATTAAATCATTTATATAAATTCTAATTTATTATAAAAATTAATAACATTTAATCAATGTTTTAAAATTATTGTTTTAATGATCACAAAGTAATTGCGTATGTTTTTTTTTTTATAAATAAAAACAATGTTAATTATGTTTAATTAATTTGACAAAAAATACATTTTATCTTTTGTGTAAAAAGTGTAAATTACTTTAATTTTAAGTTGTTAAATTTAAATTAAAGTATCATATTTAATTTAAATACACTTTATTTTAGTGAAAATAATTAAAATGAATTATGTATATATATTTTTTGGTATTTTTCATATTACATTTCGAACTCCAAGCTCCATTGTAATGAAAAATACAGACATCATAAAACTGGATAACATTTACATAACAATTATAATTTTAAAAAAATAAAAATATATTAATGTTTTCAATGATAATTTTTTATATTACTAACGTTCCACTAGTAAAATAACCATATATATAGAATACGAAATTTAAAAAATATATTTTTATAAAATATTTTTTTACCAAATTTGCATTCGGTTATTGTCCAATGATTGTTAAATTACTCCCCATTAAGTTTTTAATATATTCATATACCGCTTATTATAAGATATGTGGAAAGGAATTTTTTTTTTTAATTACGTAATATATTTAAAAATTGTACACAAAAAATATTTTACAAGATTTCCTATATTTTAATAAAGAACTCACCTGAGAACCGTAATGAAGTTTCTTGAAGCTGCCACTACCGTTACGTGTTAGTTTAAGCAGAGCGTCAGTACGACATACTACGCTAGCGGTGAAATCGGACTGTAAGCTCTGTGTTCGCTCGAGCTTTTATAAGCGCCGCCCATAGGCGTTAGGCGGGCGGGCGAGCTTACATATACAACTAACTCTACTTCGAACTCGTTAATATTATTCATACACTACGCAGTATTTTAAATTGATGAAGCAAACTAAAAGTTCTGTCAAGAGAATCTCATTATAGGTGCTACATACTAAATGATCAATTTTTTTTTTAAAAATTTTTTTTGCAATTAAAACAAGCTGCTGGTTGAAATAATGATAATAAATTTTTTTGTAATTTTTTTTTGGGTATGGAAAATAACGAGTTGACATTCTGTTTTTAAAAAATTTCAAAATTTAATACTTTCATATTAAGTACAGACAAATAATTGTGTAATTGTTTTTTTTTTTGAGATTTGTTAATATTAATGAATTTATTTGAATACTAGCTGGTGCCCGCGACTTCGTCTGCGTTGAAAAATTTTTTTTTTTTTTTAATTTTTTTTATTAGAGATATGCGCTTGGTCTTGGTCAACATACAGCTGTGTAGCGAAGATGAGGCCAATTTTTTATTTTTAAATTGAAAAATAATTTTTTTTTTTATTAATTTACAAGAAAAACATGACCCAAAATTACAATAAAAAAAAATGCTTAATCGCCACTTAATATTACAGCAAAAATATAGTACAAAATTGCTACAGCTTATCTTTTGCTGCGGCATTCATCCAAGGTATCCATGATGGATTACCCGTTGTAAAAAAAAATCATCCATTGCCAGCGTTGAAGCCTCTCTTGAAATTTGTAGTGCAGCGAGTAAGTGTATTGCTTTAAAAAAATTTATTTAGACTCATAAAATATTTGAAATATTATTTATTATTATTTATTATATATTATTTATTTAGACGGATAAGCAAAATTTATTAGAATTTTTAGAATTGAATTTTTTGCTTTATTTATTAGCGACTCAATCCCGGCTTCGGCCAGGAAAAAACTTAATTAGGTCGTATTATAAATGTGTACATATAAAAATTCCGTGAAAAATTCTCTAACGGTTTTCCGTTATTATTGTTATTTCCGTTATAAAAATTATCTAATATTGTTTTCCGCATCAAAATCCGTTGTGTGGTTTAGGAGGAGAAATCAAATTCAATTTTTAGAATGTAAAGATTTCATAGAAAAAAATTAATACTCTTGAGATTAAATTTATGAATTGAGATTAAATTTATAGAAATCAATTGTTAAAATAAAAAAGTCTTAATTGGTATAATTTTTCGATTTTAACTGTTTCATTTAGTACAACTTTCAGAGCACGTTACTTTAATATTCTTTTTTTTTTTTCGTTTCAATCTTTCTTCTATATATATAAAACTAGCTGGTGCCCGCGACTTCGTCCGCGTTGAACGATGAAAGGTAACCTATGTCCTTTCTTGTGTCCCAGACGATGTGTATGCAAAATTTCATCGTGATCGGTTCAGTAGTTTTTGCGTTAAAGAGTCACAAACATCCATACATCCAAACATACTTTCGCATTCATAATACTAGCTGGTGCTAGCGACTTCGTCCGCGTTGAACGATGAAAGGTATTCTATGTCCTTTCTGTTGTCCCAGATAACGTGTATGCAAAATTTCATGGTGATCGGTTCAGTAGTTTTTGCGTTAAAGAGTCACAAACATCCATACATCCAAACATACTTTCGCATTTATAATATTAGTACGGAAGTACGGATTCTCGTGTCACAGTGTTTGTAACCAAACTCCTCCGAAACGACTTGACCTATTTTTATGAAATATTTTGTGTATGTATATTCGGTAGGTCTAGTATTTAAATATAATTATATTTCAATAGTAGCGTTTCCCTTCAATTAAATACCATTTTTGAAAACATTCTTGTCACAAACGGGAATCGAACGTAGTGTGCCACTGCCAATATCATATCAATAACAGGCGACCCAAAAAATATCTAACTGATGGTGAAACTGGCATAAAAAATCTATTGGGTGGTCAAAATATTAGGGGAATATATTGACATTAAATTATATTTTACAATTGATTACGAAAAAAAGTTTTTTTTAATTTTTTGGCTCCATATATATATATATCTTTTTTAAGTAAGTAGATATTGTAAGTTATGATTTTACACGCCAGACGTAGCAGTACATGAGGTTGCATATTAAACTAATAAGAACTGGTTCACATTGACCTACTGCTATTTGTAAATAAATGATTTGAATTTGAGTAGTTAGTGAATATACAAACAGACGCGGAAATCGACTTCAATTTACTTATATCATGTAAGTAAGTATGACCTGATTACCAATTGAATATGGCTTAGTAATTAACTTAAAGCAGCTCCTCTTAACCCAAATAACTTTTATTGACGATACGATATATACTGTTGTGATAACAATAAATGCATCTGTGTAACCTAAACATAGAGTAGATAGTATACTCTATGGTTTTACTAATAAAAAAAGTTAAGAAAATTGTCTAGCTGTATTTGTTAACCAACACATTCACATGTGTTGGTTAACAAATAAAAAAAGTCATTTTTTTAAATAGGTATATTTAATTTTTCTTATTATAAGAATGAAGACCCTTCTGAAAGCCCAAATCCTCAATATATATATACTCAATTGTTTCAAAAATGTATACCTATAAAATGTATACCTATAAACCATGGTAACTTCCTTGTGCTCTTCAATTTATGACGTCCACTGGCAATTCAGGTTTCTATTTCTAGGAACAATAGATATCTATCGATTCATTCTCCTACGAACCTCTACAATATCGATTTTGGCTCATACGAAAGCTAATAGCATGTAATATTAAAGATAAAATCCATAATAATTTATACTTAAGTAAAAAAGTACTTAAAGTCTGTGGCGAGGAGGTATTTAAATGTTAAGGACGTCCCTACTAGCAAAAGTGTGTACAGTCAGGGTATGAAAACCTTCGTCAGTATTCAAATTCATTTATCAAGTCGTAGACTCTTGGTACCTTTTGGAACTAAAGCATAAACTAAACCTTTTGGAACTAAATGTAATTTTAGCATGACTCATGATTGCAATAGTGCAAGCAAGACTTTAATGTGACGAACCTTTTCTTACCCCGACTGTACTATAGCAACCGAGAAAACGTTTCCTAAAACACTGTTTGGTGTTTTATGCACGATCAAAATTTATTGGTTTATAATTTTTTTATCTAAAAAGTAAATTAGATACCCAACTATTTATAGAACTTGTGCTGAAATGATGTTGAACATTTAAATTATACTAAGGGCCTATTTCACCATCTCTGAGTAAAGTGTCAAGTAGGCTAACCGTCATTTAAAGTCACCGGTCACCGGGAATGATGGAGCTGATATACCTTTATTTGTACGATAAAAGTCCCAAACATTTAAAAGAAAATAATAATAAAAAAATTCGCCCATCGAAGGAGTGCATAAACCGAGTGCATAATTTAATAAACCATAAAATTATTTCTAAAACTAACCAATCAACACTTTACTTGTAATTGGTCAAAGGCCCTTTTTAAGATGACTTTTTTAACCTTCAACTAAAGACATTATCAGTCGAACCAAAAAATAGGGATTAATATAAAATAATTACTGATATATTTATATAACTTTATTTATTAGTCTGTGAAGTGTTATTATAACAATAAAATGTATGTGAATATCTATCTATCTATGTTGTATAAGCCTCACTCTCAACTATAGAGAGTGACGTCATTATGTGGGAAGCTGCCCACGTATAAAACCGAGCTCTGCTATCATTGGACAAATAGCTCAAATGGGGAGGGTGGGTTCTATACATTTTTAAGTAACCTTTAACTTATTATCACTGCTAGGCATTTATGTAGAACACTAAGACGCTGGTTTGAGTCTCAGTCAGGCCCGCTATATATTTTTATTTATTGATTTAACTTACGTTGATTTTTTCTTGGATAAAGTTGTGCACTAAAAATTCCTATATACGACTGAGTCGATCAAGCAAGACATATTGTTTTTTTTTTTTACTTTCATAATGTACTATAGCTGTTGCATGCGACTTCGTCCGTAGCTTATGTTATTCGCAGATAGTGTAGCTTTTGTATGGGTGAAAGAATTTTTAAATTATATGTATTAGCTACTCGCACCTGGCTTCGCATGGCAACAATTTTTTTTCCAGTAAATTATACACACGAACCTTCCTCGTTTATCGCTCTTTCCATTAGTGAAAACCGCATCAAAATCCCTTTCGTTGTTTAAGAAAAGTTAGCGGATATACAGACAGATGTGGAACGCGAATTCAATTTATAGTATATAAGACTTCTAGCTATATGTATAATTATTATAATTTTATAATCTTAATATACTTATAAAAGGCCATTTGTGTATGTATGTTCCCTGTAGACTCCAAAACCGCTGAACCGATTTTGATGAAAGTTTCAGACAATCTTTAGATTAGTCCAGCGGGTGTTCCTGTTTGGTACACTGTTTGGTTAACTGTGAAGTTTGGTAGCGATCGGACGCGGACGAAGTCGCGGGCACCTACTAGTTATAAATAAAGAAGATATTGAATATTGTTTGAATGCTGTGAAAAGTATTTTTTTAATATTCCGAAAACATTTTAAAAAATATAAAAGGGGACACTACTCTGATATGAATAAACAATACGTTATTTGAAGTATCAATATTTGCACAGCAGACGGGAAAATGGGAGAAAATTAATATTAATAACTTTTTGACCCTTTAATGGTGGACAAGTAGAGCCGTATAGGGACCAAATTAAATATTTATTGTCCCTAATCTCCCTTTAAGCTGCCCAATAAAATATAACCCGAAAATATTGGCTTTAATAACAATATTATGTTAAAAGGGGTCCCCTCGGTAGGATTGAACACATAAACACTCCAATATTAAATATTATCTGCATTTTTTACAGAAATGTGGCGACTCGACCGGGCGAGTTTCATCGGTCGAGTTAACAACTTTTTTTAAAAAAAAAATTATTAGAGACTACCTGTCCCGCTGCCTTATTATCTAAAAGCAGACGAGTTGCGATCGCGTGTGCTGCCATACATAAATGATGCAACTTAATTTTAGTTATTGTCAGTAAGAGGTCTTATAGGAAACCACACTTTTGTTATGAGTTACGTGATACCAAAAACACGATTTAGTGTGTGATATTTTATTTTATTTTATTTTATTTTATTTTATTTTATTTAATCGAGATACCAACAGCACATCAAAATTTACCAAGTCACATACATTAGTTATAAAAACACGTTTACATTTGCGTACCAATTACTGGTATCTACAGCTATAATAATATGTTACATGTTGTCTCTGTTAAAAATTTAGAAAAAAAAATAAAAAAATAATAAGTCAATTCAATTAATTACATTATGGGTACAAGTCAAAGCTATATCCAATAATACAATTTAATCCTATCAACATTGCACAAATTGATAGAAAGTTTTCGCCAGTCGCAAGTTGGTCGCAAGTCGTCTGCTGTTAGATAATAAGATAGATAAGCCGCTCCCGGCTTCGCCCTGGGGTGCATTTTTTTTCAGTAAATACTAGCTGTGGCCCGCGACTTCGTCTGCATTGCAAAAGGAAATATATAAGTAATAACGCCTGACATCGTTAGCACTGTGACAACGCGACGGTGGCGCCGCCACGCGACAGTTTCACCCAATTCTTTTTATTTTTAGACGAGCACTTGGGATCAGTATTTTTTTCTGGATAAAATCCTTTCATAATGATCGGTTGAGTAGTTAAGGCGTGAAAAGGCAGCAGACAAACAGACAGATAGACAGACAGACAGAGTTACTTTCGCATTTATAATTCAGTATATTGGATATGGCTTTCTTACTGATATAAAATTGTTATTCATGAAGAGGTATTTTCTTAGTGAATCCTTACATAGTGGGTACAACTTTATTTTAAAAATATCACAACAAATAGAATTCACTTTTCAACATCATATTGTAATAGTTATTGAAAGTTCCAATATAACAGAGAGAAACAATTTAAAAGTTAACCACATATTGTTATCTATTGTTAGTTGAACTGTCATATCGATAATGGGAGCTAAAAATGTAACGTCTCTGTTGATAACCATTCAAGTGCTGAAGTTGTAACTTCACTAGCGACCCGCTCCCGGGTCCGTACGGATTCAATTTTTTATGAAAATATATAATTACAAAAACGTTCCTCGTTTATCGATAAACTAACAGTTGCACGAAGTCGCGTCCGCGTAAATTTATAAAATATAGCCTACTAGCTGGTGCCCGCGACTTCGTCCGCGTTGAACGGTGAAAATAAATTAAATTTTCATAAATATAACTGACATGTAACAGTTAAAATCACATCAATCAAACCTGTGGAAATTAATGAAATCCCTTCGTCAACTGGTGCTAATGCCTCAGTGGAATATTTAGAGTATGCAGAATACATCCTGAAATACTATTCTAATAATTATTGGTATACTAGCTGGTGCTCGCGACTTCGTCCGCTTTGTAAATTTAAAAAAAAAAGCAATATAACGCTTGACCTCGTGTTGCTATAACACTTTGGCCAGGCGTTAGTTTTTTATTTTTTATTGATCCCTCGGGAATAGTCCTTTTCTTCTGGATGAAAGGTACCCTATGTCCTTTCCGGTGTCCCAGACAACGTGTATGCAAAATTTCATAGTGATCGGTTCAGTAGTTTTTGCGTGAAAGAGTCATAAATATTCATACATCCATACATATTTCGCATTTATAATATTATTAGTAATATTAGTAATTAGTATATAGATATAGATATAGACTAGTATAGATTAGTACGGATAGCCTATGTTACTCGCTGATAATTTCGCTGAAATTTTTTTTAATCGGTTCAGTACCTACTTTTTGAGAAAACTATTCATTACAAACATAAATACAAAAATACAAATCTTTTCTCTTTATAATATCAGTATAAAGACAAATTCTTGACAACTATCTAAATAAATATTAAATATATATATATATATATTTAATAGATATAATATCTATAATATAATATATTAATAATATCTAAATAAATAAATCTACTAGTAGGTATATATATTCAAAGATTTAAAAATATGGCAGAAAAACGAAAAAAAATCCTTTTGTTTATAATATATATATATATTATTTCTATATTGAAAATTTATGTATTCTATGTCACAATTTCTAGTGTCACGATTGTGCCATGTCGGGAATTTCATAAGCACAATAAGATTGTTAGGCCTTTATAACTTGTTATTGGACGCATATTAATTAATAAGATCACCCTCAAAGGCTCGTCTTTGAGAATCTTTATCATAATTAAACCCTTAGTAACACATTGAATATGTTTTATACTAAAAAAAAAACACAAACCAACCAAAGTCGTATGTACAAGCCAACATTTTTTTAATGAACGAACAAGTTTATACAACGAAACAAGAATCTCTTATGTTATTTAACTTAGGGCCTCTTTCACCAACTGCAAGTAAAGTGTTGATTAGTTACTTTTAGTAATAATTTTATGTTTTATTAAATTATGCACTCGGTTTACTAATGCATCTTTCGATAGGCGATTTTTTTTTTTTTTAATTATTATCTTTTTAATGTTTGGGACTTTTTTCGCCTATCGAAGGATGCAGTAAACCGAGTGAATAATTTAATTAAACATAAAATCATTTCTAAAAGTGCAAGTTTCGAGCAGTTAAGGCGTAAAAGTGTAACAAACAAACCCACTTTCGCATTTTTAATATTACTATTAAGATAATAGGAGTTGGCAGCCGCCAACCATCATATTGACCTCAGCCTGAACGTCGAACTTTACATTTAAAAATGTACTTCGTTAAATATAGTAACTTCTTCTTTAAATATATTAGATTATAATTATATTATTTAGCCTTGAACTTATAGTAACACATAGAAACACTTTATGTTGGATAACTGCATTTAATATCGCCTTTACTTGCAGCAAAACATTGTTAACTCGACAATCTAGTTGTTTAGTTTCAAAGAACAATATAAATACAATATACTTGATTATACTCACTTGTTGTGCTTGTGACATTAAAAACTTCTAAATCTCTTGTGGAGAGTTCAAAAGAAAATAGAATGGAAGCGATGTTCACTGAAAATTGGACTCACTGAACTATTTCCAATTTTCAGTGATCATCGCTTCCCTTATGTAACAAAAAATTATAACTTTGAAACCATTACAATACTGTAATGAGGCTCGATGGCCTCAACCGAGTTTTCCAAAAGGTGGGCCTTAAGAATATTGATAGGACGAAAGTTATGTCTAATGTTATTATTATGCCCACAGTAACATTTGGCAATTGAACTGTCTAAGTTGTTGACGAATAGATCAATTTAGGAAAAACAGTTTAATTAGGTGTGGCCAACTTCGAAAAGTTTCAATCAATCAATCAATCATTTATTTGCCTGTACATGGATGCAAAACCAGATAACACAAACACCATTCAATACAACGTCCCAGCATGTACTACCACATTTGGTGTGCAAAATATCTACATATATTACGTGTCAACACAGCTATTACAGAAATCAATGTCAAATTTAAAATTTAAAATGCATCAGAACACTATTTTAGAATTTGTCATTTAAAAATTCATCCAGAGCATAATAAGCTTTCCCTGCCAATAAATCCTTTAGACATCTTCTAGCCCAAAATTGCTCAATGCTTCAAAACAAAAGTTTCGACTAAGATGACAGATGGCGCTGAAACATAGTCTCGTAAGAAAGCTCAACAGCCCTAAACGAGCTATGAAGAAGGCTACATATTTTATGCTCGAATAAATAAAATAAAATAAATACTTTTTTTTTTTAGAATCTAGACCACAGATATCAAACAACAAAAGTGTTAGTCATATACGACCTTGTAGGGTATTACTTTAATAAATTCTTCAAAGAAACAATATACTTGGTAAACGAATGGCGTTTGGGGAACACGAAAACTCGCTCTTCTTATTTATTTAGTAAAAAAAACTCGTATTGTTCGATAAACTTGCTTTAATACATTACGTGAGAATGTTACAATGTTATACACACGAGTACGCAATGAAAACTGAGATATATATAATGTTAAAACATCGCTGAGGTGTTGGTAAGAAGAAGGCATATATATAAATAATAAGATGTATATCTTATTATTTTATTTAATGTTTTAACATAAATTTAATGAAATGTTTTAACATTTTATTTAAATGAAATATCAAGAGTATAGTTACTAAAAAAAAATTACATTTATATGCCAGTTACTGGTAATCTAAAGCTATAATGTTAGTGGCATGTGTTTAGATTAAATTTTCCATTTATAAACATATAAATAAAGTTTGCAATTCACGGTTAGTGTAGATTGTTGGTTTCGGATCAATTTCGTAAATGACTATAAAACAACAAAATTGTGATAGATAGTTTATTTAAATACTCAAAAATCCGTACTAATATTATAACTGCAAAAGTATGTTTGGATGTATGGATGTTTGTGACTCTTTCGCGCAAAAACTAATGAACCGATCGCCATGAAATTTTGCATACACGTTGTCTGTGACACCAGAAAGGACATAGGGTACCTTTAATCGTTCAACGCGGACGAAGTCGCGGGCACCAGCTAGTATTACAAATGCGAAAGTATGTTTGGATGTTTGTAACTCTTTCACGCAAAAACTATTGAACCGATCACCGTGAAATTTTGCATACACGTTGTCTGTGACACCAGAAAGGACATAGGGTACCTTTAATCGTTCAACGCGGACGAAGTCGCGGGCACCAGCTAGTATTACAAATGCGAAAGTATGTTTGGATGTTTGTAACTCTTTCACGCAAAAACTATGGAACCGATCACCTTGAAATTTTGCATACACGTTGTCTGTGACACCAGAAAGGACATAGGGTACCTTTAATCGTTCAACGCGGACGAAGTCGCGGGCACCAGCTAGTATTACAAATGCGAAAGTATGTTTGGATGTTTGTAACTCTTTCACGCAAAAACTATGGAACCGATCACCTTGAAATTTTGCATACACGTTGTCTGTGACACCAGAAAGGACATAGGGTATCTTTCATCGTTCAACGCGGACGAAGTCGCGGGCACCAGCTAGTATTACAAATGCGAAAGTATGTTTGGATGTTTGTAACTCTTTCACGCAAAAACTATGGAACCGATCACCGTGAAATTTTGCATACACGTTGTCTGAGACACCAGAAAGGACATAGGGTACCTTTAATCGTTCAACGCGGACTAAGTCGCGGGCACCAGCTAGTATTACAAATGCGAAAGTATGTTTGGATGTTTGTAACTCTTTCACGCAAAAACTATGGAACCGATCACCGTGAAATTTTGCATACACGTTGTCTGTGACACCAGAAAGGACATAGGGTACCTTTCATCGTTCAACGCGGACCAAGTCGCGGGCACCAGCTAGTATATCATATTTTTATGTAAAATTTCGTGCAGGCTGACGACGCACTTTATGGTAGATGGCCACCATTACCTATTTATACAAGCAAGACCAAGGAAATTGCGAATCCGACCTTGAGAGTAATAGATTATTAGGATGTATGGGAATGGACTATTGGCACCTACTAATCACTGAAACACAACAGCATAAACTGTGTAGTGTTGTCCGTGTTGTATAGGATCGTGCGTACATATGAGAACAAATTTAACGATCTCGACATTTACTTTCTGAGTAGAAGGTCATTTATCTGGCGAGTGCTTGATGCTCTGCACCATACGAAATGACCTGGTCCCCTCCACTGAGGAGTATCAACACACACGCACGCACACACGCACGCACGCGCACACACACACACACACACACACACACACACACACACACACACACACACACACACACACACACACACACACACACGCACACATGCACGCATGTTATCACGCATATGTGATTATAAGTATGTATTTGCATATAATGTGCATATATATGTTTATAAAATTATAGATTACAAACTGTAACATGTCTAACCTTGTTATTAGGCTATTAAAAATTTAACTCTTTTTATGTGTGCATGTGCGTGCGTGTGTGACGTACGCACATGCACGCATGCTATCACGCATATTTGATTATAGATATGTATTTGCATATAATGTGCATATATATGTTTATATAATTATAGATACATGTATATAAACTTTAATATGTCTAACCTTGTAATAGGTTATATAAAAATATAACTCTTTTTATGTATTTCAAAAATGTTACATGCTATAAGGTTGGCTATTAAATAAATAAATAAATAAATTAATTAATTAATTAATTAATAAATAAATAAATAAATAAATAAATAAATAAATAAATAAATAAATAAATAAATAAATGCCGTTATTTTGCAGGGATCTTGAGAAGTGGTTACTTACATTCTACCCTATGACTGTTATGATTTTGCTATATTAATCTTAATTAAATTAGAAACCCTAGGACCGTAATCACAATCTAAAAGTCCTAAGCACATAATACATTTCAGAGATTATCCACTATGAACAAATAAATTTAAAACTTAAACGCCAATAAGAAAATTAAATCTTAAAGTTATTACAAATTTAAGAAAATGTTAATTACGAGATCTTTGAACTGAACAATGTCTCTTTTGCTATAATTTCTGGTAATGTAAATTTTAAATAAAATTATCTTATTCGTAATTACTTTCTATTGTCAAACTTTTTCAGTAATGACAGATTATGTTCGAAGACAATCAAACAGTTCCAAACCTTTATCTTGGACAAATAATCTTGGATCGTGGACAAAAGTGTCAATTTTTTTGACACACTCTGTCAGAACGTTTGTCAGAAAAAAGTTTTGGCGACTTTGGATATCCCTGTCGATGGAGGCAGATGATTTAGTCGAAACTGATGAGGCTTTGTGACCAAGATCTTTAGAAATAAGTGACCTATAGAAAACAGAAAAGGGTTAGGAATCATTTACGAAAAATTTTGGATCCTTTTCGGTATTGAAACCTGTCTTCAGGTCTTTCCTTTCACTGCGAAAAACTTCTCCTGCTGCGAGAATTATCTTAAGAAATGTAATTTTTAAAATATTTAATAGGTCCAGTTAAAGTTTATACGGAGAAAGGTAACATTTTTATATAAAACTAGCTGGTGGTCGCGACTTCGTCCTCGTTGAACGATGAAATGTACCCTATGTACTTTCTGGTGTCCCAGACGATGTGTATGCAAAATTTCATATTGATCGGTTCAGTAGTTTTTGCGTAAAAGAGTTACAAACATACATACATCCAAACATACTTTAGCATTTATAATATTAATACGGATGCATTAGAAGTAAGTACATTAAATTATAAAAAAAATATATAAAAATTGTATTGAAACATTTCCTCAACAATGTATTAAACAATAATTTGTCATTTATTATTCTACAAAAAGTGATAATTTGAATGTTATCCAAAAGAAAGAAAATAAACATAAATATCATTTTGCAATTTGTCAACGTGTCTGAAAAGATTGGTAAAATTTATTCATTCATATTTTGAACTGATGAGTTTTTTTAGAATTTTCACAAAATTCTTTATAGAACTGTCACAACTTAGGCTCGAGTTCACCAACAGACGGTTATTTTTAAACAGCCGATTAAAATTTAAACAGCCGTTTAATAATCTTCGGATCATCACCATCGCTAAACTGCGGGTTAAACGCCCTAAACATCAGATTAATCATTATGTTAATCAGATGTTTAGGGCGTTTAACCCGCATTTTAGCGATTTTGAACAAAAAAAAAATATTATTAAACGGCTGTTTAAATTTTAAACAGCTGTTTAAAAATAACCGTCCGTTGGTGAAATCGAGCCTTAATTTATAACTCTTACCTTAAAGCTCAAATATTCCTTTAGTGTGTTTAAAAAGACCATTAATGTGACTGTATAAATATCCGTACTAATATTTTAAATGCAAAAGTATGTATGGATGTTTGTAACTCTTTCACGCAAAAACTACTGAACCGATCACCATGAAATTTTGCATACACATCATCTGGGACACCAGAAGGACATAGGGTACCTTTCATTTGTTCAACACGGACGAAGTCGCGGCCACCAGCTAGTGAAACTATACATTTCGTAGATACCGAAAGTTTCGGGAACTAGCCACTTATCTTCTAAATCACGCAACGGATTTTAATATGGTTTTCACCATCAGTTAAAAGTTTTAATATTAATAAAATTTTATTATATAATAAAAATTAATGAAGTGTTTTTTTTTTTTTTTATTTAAGTAAAAAAAAAACTATATTTTGCAACCAAATCGCCTGAAACTGTTTATTTTTGTGTATATAAGAAATGGCATCCCTAATAATATCAACTTTTATGGTTAACACGAAAACTTCAAGAGCATAAATATTATACGCTCTAAAAGTATTTTATTTTGCAGATAATTTTTTTTTTTTTAATTTTGATTCAGGTAAATTGCGCTAATTTTGTCAAAGTTACACAAATAACAATCAAATTGTACCTACATAAAAAAAAATCTTTTTTTTTTTTTTTTTTATTTATATTAAACATAAAACATAATACATTTTTAATATATTCCAAAGGCGTCATCAATTTCGTGCGACGTCTCTTAACAAAAGCAACAGAGGCTATCTTAAATCCTAATAGCTCCTGACTCTTTGAGTACACTCGCGCTCAATCAGATTTGCGCTAAAATTAATTATTATTACAGCTCCAATGGACTTGACGTCACACAACTCTTATAAAGCGATTATAAGATCACTCAACTGAGTTCGTAACGAGATAAACGGATTAGTTTACTTGAAAACAATCCGAGCTTCCGTTTTTCTTTGAATTTAAAGTCAACAACAATTTATCTACAAACTTACTTATAATACTTTTGTTTCAACTTAAACCTAAATATTGGTTACTTTTTTATAATTAGCATTTAATAATCCAATCCTTGCAGTGATGCGTCGCCGGAAATTATTAAGAGTCATCCTTGTCCGTGGTTCTGATATTTTATTTGTTTATTCGTTGGACATTGTAATCCGTACTAGTCCGTACATACGTACTTAATATTATAAATGCGAAAGTATGTTTGGATGTATGGATGTTTGTAACTGTTTCACGCAAAAACTATTGAACCTATCACCATGAAATTTTGCATACACGTTGTCTGGAACACCAGAAAGGACATAGGGTACCTTTCATCGTTCAACGCGGACGAAATCGCGGCCACCAGCTAGTAATCAATAAAATGTATTAACAGATAAATTGAATCAAAGATAAGCAGACAAATAGAATACTTAGTACACATTTAAAATTGAATTTGTCCGCTTAAACGTGACTTGGAAACTAGTTCGCCGAATTCACGGTTCGCGAGCGATTCTCGATCGATAATTCGATTGCGCTTCGACGGATCGAATCGAATCGCCGATACATCGACATTTCGCGATATCAATTTTACGGTTTTCCAAACACTTAATTTGCAACATGATAACATGAAATCTGTTTCACATAGAACTTGTATAAGCGCTGAATTGATTATTCATTGGAAGAACTACTTAAATGATTTCTTTTGTAATATACACAAATATAATATAACTATTGAAATAAAATTTTGTTATAAATCTGATAAAAAATCTAGAAAATATCCGTGAAATAAATAGTAGTATAGTACATTGTGTGTCGATAATTTTTCTGATCACATTCGCTGATTGCTACAAATTTTTGGTCATTCGATGTTCTTTTCTTCACAACATACTATAAAACAAAGTCCTCCTTAAGCCGCGTATGTCTGTCTTTCTGTTCGCGATAAACTCAAAAACTACTGCACCGATTGTCATGCTGATTTCAACAATGGATAGAGTGCTTCTTGATGAAGGTTTTAGTATACAATTTTCACCATCAGCTAGTTTTATATAAACTAATGTCTCGGGTTACAAAAATGGAAATAATTTGATCTAAAAAAGTGAAATAATAATTAATCTATCACAACTATGTAGTTACCAAACAGCGAAAAATCAATTTCATCTCTTGCAACTTTATAAGATGTACTTCGGAGAGTGTGGTCAGGAGCTGCATGAGCTCATACCGCCTTCCCCTTTCTTCCATCGGACATACAGACGTACAAATGGTTACCATCCTCATCTTGTCGATATCCCTCTACTCGTATTTCGGACCAAGCGCTTTAAAACATCTTTTATAATGCGCACTGCCAACGTTTGGAACTCCTGAGCTCATATAACTCAAATCTTTTCAAAGTTCCTCTTGAATAGGCATCTTCTGGGTTGAGAATGAGGTTCGCTCCATCTTGGGCCTTATCCTTGCTACACAGTTGGTTGTTGGTCAAGAGCAAGCCTATATTTAATAAAAAAAAAAAAATATATAAAAAATTGGTTAGCTAATTTCAGTTACGAACATGGATTAAGATATTTTATCTGCGAATCGTAACCCCGCAGTCTAAAGGACACTGTCAAATAAAATAATAAATTAATATGTTAATTTCTAATAAATTGTATTAACAATTAATTATTTTTACTTAAATAGCAAACGCTTACAATAACCACTGTTAATTCTACCCTCTGCAAAAATAAAAAATATACACCACAATGCGTATGGTAAATAGAAAATAGTCTAACAATTAGTTTCGCCATTAACGCCCTCCACCTAAATACTCAATGATAACAAAAGTTTAATTAAGTAAATGTGGAAATACCTCAACAAAAACAACAGCGCCTTACAAGGTCTCATTTCACGCATCTGTGTTTATGATTATTTTTTACGACAAAAATCAGTGGACAGGTACATTTATACTCGTAGGCAATCTACCCTATACTTTGATTTCGTTTATAATTAATTGAATTTATTTATTTATTTCTTTAAAAAGGCATACTTAGGCTCGAGTTCACCAACAGACGGTTAGTTTTTAAACAGCTATTTAAAATTTAAACAGCCGTTTAATAATATTTTGTTGGTCACCATCGCTAAACTGCGGGTTAAACGACCTAAACATCTGATTAACTTAATGATTAATCTGATGTTTAGGGCGTTTAACCCGCATTTTAGCGATTGTGATCAACAAAATATTATTAAACGGCTGTTTAAATTTTAAACAGCTGTTTAAAAATAACAGTCTGTTGGTGAACTCGGGCCTTAGTCCACGTAACTTTATAAAATGTTACTCGCTGATAACGTAGCTTTCTATATGAAATAAATTTTTAAAATCGGTCCAACAGTTTTTTGTGTTTATTCATTACAAAAATACAAAAATACAAATCTTTTTTCATCATAATATTATGTTAGTATAGAAGTATAGATATATTTATTGTTAGGCGTTGATTTTTTTTTATATATATATTTTAGATAAGATAATGATATTATCTTATATCGCGTTTTCTCTATCCCAGACTACATGCATGTAAAATTTCCACAGACAAACTCATTTTCGCATTAATATTAATTTGTATCCAAGCTGTGAGGATGTAAAAAAAAGTATACGGTTTTAGTCAGCCAATACCTAAGAGTAATACACAAAACAGTTATTAAAAATTTATTAAGTAAAATATGTAGCAACATTCAAAATGTGATGGAGATTCCGGAACGAAATTATTTATAAATAAACAATTAACTTACAATAGCAAAACTCAGTCGCAATAAATGAATAAGGTATGCAATTGGGTTGCGATGTCGTAGCGTTTCGTCATAGCATCGAGCTCGCTTCGCTTTTGTGTGTGACTGTTGATAATAGGATCTGGTCGACGACCTACTTATGAACAAAAATTAATAAATAAAATCTGTTATTAGGTAATATTACTGTAACTTGAATCATAGAATTGATTATTGCAAACATATATCCACTTCTTGTATTGTACTTCAAAATGGCAGTCATTTTTGAATAATCCATGACATAATAATATACTACTGTCACTTAAATGTGCATTGCATTTTGAATTATGCACAGACTAAATTTGATTATTTACTATAACTTTCCTCATAGAGTGCTTGTAAAGGTCTCCCCTCGCAAAATGATTTACGCTACCCTCATCATGTCAAGGCTTCTCCTAATTAGAAGCAAACCACTATAATAAACCTTAGGTTGTTGTTCACCGAAATCCGTATTAGATTTTATTAGTTAATTAATTAACAACATCTCGCAGGTTGCCTCTCCTATGTCGAGACAAAATTCAGATAATTATAAAATTAGGAATCTACTTCACGATATCTTTTTTAACTCCCGATGCCCGACGAAAAAACTAGGTGTAATAAGTTTGTCGTGTGTATCTGTCTGTGGAATTGTAGATACTAAACGGATAGACCGATTTTTAGGCTTTTTTTTGTTTCAAAACTGACACGATCAGGATGGTTCTTAGCTATAATTCATGAATATCTGTTCAGGCGTTTGAAGACCATCAGCCCTAAGTTAACGAAAGAATTTCACTAACAGGTTCGATTTATGTGACATTTGGTATACTGTTAAATAGGTGGTATTTCCTTGACATGGCAAACTTGATCTGATGCTGCAGCGTCAATCAGTCTGCAGGACACCTAACTCCTGGGCAACTTACAGCTTGTTAGCTTGTTTGAGCTCAATAGAAAGACAGGGGTTAGTTTATAATATTAATTATACCTTGTTGTTGATAAATTTAACCAATCTTTTCAATTCGAGTTTTTAGCCTTTAGGTTCCTTTTGAAAAACAATTTTACACCGTTGAAATATTGTTATATAACACAAGACATAGTAATAATAACATGCTTGGACCATAGTTTACATCCTAACTAAAATTATAAATTCGAAAGTGAGTTTGTTTGTGTATACACGGATATTTCCTCTGGTACTTGCCCCAGATTTTAATTTTCAAGAATTACATCTAATTTTTATTCATAAATTTCCTTAAACACTTTAGATACAGCTAAAGAGGTCATTGACATCATCACAACCTTTTTAATTTGATTCGGCAAAGCGATGAACCATTGAAGCGAACGGTTTCTAAAGAAGCGTCGCCTTACTAGACAGTTTCATCAATCCACAGCCTTGAGTTGAACGCATTCGAGACAGACAAATGGTAACACCGCATGCCGAGTCAGCGATTCCAAATAGGAATATATCGTATTTTTGGTTTTCAATAATATCTAAATATCATATCAATGACTAAAATAAATATCATATCATATTTAACAGAAATATAGTTCTATACTGGTTCTCTTTAACCATTTGGTTAATTTAAACCGTTTGTTAGTTAAAAAAGTCAACTTAAAAAAAAGACAATGACTGGCTCTATACAAATTATTTAGTCACTTTTAAATATATATTTTTTATGGAAACGTAAGGAGACAGGTTGACAGTCCACTTAATAGTAGATGGTATACCATAGTCTATTAGCACAAGCAACGCCACAAGGACAAATTTAGTACCTAGGATAAGGAATAAGAAGAAATAGGGACATACAGACGTACGGCTGGTTACCATCCTCATCTTGTCGAAATCCCTTTTTTTCGGACCAAGCTCTTTAAAACATTCTTTATAATGTGCACTGCCAACATTTGGAACTCCTGAACTCATATAACCCAAATCTTTTCAAGGTTCAAATGAATAGGCATCTTCTGGGTTAAGAATGAGATTTGCTCCATCATAGGCCTCATCCTTGCTACACAGTTGGTTGTTGGCCAAGAGCAAACCCATGTCTAATAAAAAAAAAGTAAATATACTCAGGCATCCTAGCTGGCTAATATTCTTTAAGAAAGTGTTAAGCTGCCGAAAACAAAAGAGCCATCACCGCTTAGTGCAAGACGTGCAATGAAAATCAAAGTTTCACGGTCGCCTCGCAACAAATTGACGAAAGAATAAAGTGGACAAGATTTTTTTCAAATATTTTCTGCAGTATTGTACGCCTTAAAATTGAATTTCTCTTGTGTGTTTATTTGAATTCGAACATTTTAAATCTTCCTGATGAATTTCAAATCAGATTTCCCATCTATTGAAATATTTGCTTTAAAAGTTTTAGGAGTTCTTGAAATTTCATGATTAGTCAGCTATTGATATTCGTATAGAAGGACAGAAAGAGGAAATACATAATATTTCATTAGTACAAAACATCAATTTATTTTTTTACATTTATTACTTCCATATAGAACTAATTAATGTAAATGCCGTGGCGTAATCAAAATGACTTTGAGTAGATAGTAAAAATTAAGTCACCGAAATTGTTTTTTTATTTTTAATGACGTCTTGATATATTTACTTGTAGGTTCATTAATAAAGTAACCAGATTAGGAATTTTGTATTAGAATAAAAATTTCAAGGTATGTCCCTATTATGATTTCGTTGAACCAGTTGTGGATACCGTTGCGAATCGTTTTGCAAACAATATAAATATTAGTAGTTAAACAGATGCAAGCAGTCCGTACCGCGCAGCCGCCGAGTGATTACTTCACGAACATTAACCAATTAAATAGTTATGATACAATAATGAAATTCAAACGCGCAATGCTGGTGTTAATCCTGATAGTGATATGTATTGGTTCAACCAATTCCATGAGTATTGGATCTGTGAGTGATAAAAATGTGACAAAACGTGTAGCGAGAGCAAGCAATAACTTGTTACCGGATTGGGTTCCATTTAAGAACAAAAACGGCGAAGAATTGGGTGAGTTTGTTCAAGTAGAACAAAAATCTAAGCCTAAAAAAAGAAAACGTCTAGCATTGCCGACCAATTTCGTATTGAAAGCAGTAGCAGAACCACAAGAGGACTATTACGACAAAGGTCAAGGTGAAGGAGACGGTGGAGGAGAAGGTGACGATTATTATGAAAAGAAAGAATGGTCTGACGTAAACAGAAATGGTCAAGAAATAAATAATAATACACTTAAAACCAAATCAAATAATCATACCGACTTATCAGACATAGATGGCGTAGTTAACATAATTACTAAAGCGAATCCTATAGACAAGATTATTGATCAACAAAAAATACGAAAAGGCGACAAAAAAACAGTAGAGGAAAAAAAGGAAAAAGAAAATGTTAAAAATAAAACAGTATTGGAAAGAAAGGAAAAAAGCGGCAAAAATGATTATCCACAGCAAAAAGTAGTTCCGAAAGAAGAATATGTTAAGGAACAGGAATATGATAAAGAAGTTCAGACTCCTGAGGAATCCAAAAAACAAGTAACAAAAGCTCAAAAAGATGATGATACCGAATATGATGAAAGTAATGAAAAGCGTCAAACTGAATCCGAAGAGAAAAAAGAAAGCGAAGCAAAGAAAGCCAAAATACTCAATAGCGTAGACGAGCTGAAGCAGCGACACGCAGATGAACAACGCGAAATTTCAGAACGATTAAAAGAAGAAGAATTGCAATTAGAGCAATACGAAAACGATAAAATTACTAGTAAAAAAGAAGCCAAACAACAATGGAAAGCGTACGAAACTCCAGCATCCAAAGAGGATTCTGAGGATAAATTTGTCTTAAAAGACAAGTACAAAATTAATCCTCCAAAAAGAACAACCACGGCAGCGACAACTAAATCATCTAGGAAAAAAAGTAGAAAACGCATTAACAAAGACGAAGAAGAAGGAAAACTATCAGTATTTAAGAATCCGAAACAATATCTTATATATGATGAAGAGACTGGGGAAGTTAGAACAACAACAGCTAAACCCAAAAAGACTAAAAAGTCACGTCGACCCAATCCATCGACTGTAAAAATGGAAAAATTGTCTTCAGTCCCTACACTAGCATCCGAGGAAAGTGTACAAATTTCACTTGTTCCCGATGCCAAATCTAAAGATGGAGAACCTTCGTTATTCTTCCCTAAAAGAAGGAAGAGTAAACGTAAACGCAACAAGAACAGAAAGAAGGCTTCTACTCCAGCTATAGACTCCTCTGCAGCAGAAACTATGGACAAGAAATCTAAGAAAGATATTGTAGCTCTCGGTGTGGCAAAACTAGAAAAAGCAGTGTCGGCAGAAGTCAGTCTTTCAGCTTTAGAATCAGCACCATCAGCTTTGGAATCAGCTCCATCACTGGAATCGGCTCCATCAGCATTGGAATCGGCTCCGTCAGCACAAGAGGCAGTATCCGATGCTGTGCCAGCATCAACCCACCATGAGAAGAAGGACGAAGGACCAAAGAATTATCATCGTGAGAAAGGTAAGGGTCTTTCAATAAACATTATTTTTACTGTCGATTAATATTATTAACACTACTAAGTTCACCAACAGACGGTTATTTTTAAACAGCCGTTTAATAATATTTGGTTCATCACCATCGCTAAACTGCGGGTTAAACGCCCTAAACATCAGATTAATCACTAAGTTAATCAGATGTTTAGGGCATTTAACCCACATTTTAGCGATTTTGAACAACAAAATATTATTAAACGGCTGTTTAAATTTTAAACAGCTGTTTAAAAATAGCCGTCTCTTGATGAACTCGAGCCTTAAATTAGTAAAAAAAAAACGGATGAAAGCTCTGGCTTAGAATTACCTAATAGTATGAGTACTTGTCAATAATGACCATAAATTCAGTATTATGGTCATAAATTGAGTCTAACCACCCGGAAGGGTCTATGAGTCATAATTATATGAGGGAGCACAGATATATAATGCACTAGCTGGTGCACGCGACTTCGTCCGCGTTGAACGATGAAAGGTACCCTATGTTTTTTATTGCCTTATCTTTTATTTTATGCCTTATCTGTTGCCTAAAAAAACATGTATGTAAATCTCATTAAAGAAAAAACACAAAACGCACATAAATAAATAAATAAATAAATAAATAAATAAATAAATAAATAAATAAATAAATGAATAAATAAATATCTTCACACATTCCACACAGCACCATCTAGTTCCACATTAAGCAACTAATGCTTGTATTATGGATACCAGACAGTTGATGTAATACATAGATTACTTTTTTTTTGTAAATTCATACATATTATAAATACAAAACATCCATAACTCAGGTACAAAGGTGAAATGTTAACACATAAACATTTTTGCCCCTAGCGGGATTCGAACCCGCGACCGTTTGGTTAACAGCTAGGGTTACTAGCCACTAGACCAAACGTGTCGTCAAAGCACATAGCAAGCGAAAGTGTCATCGCATTGAATCCGTCAAGGTCGTATTCCTCATTGCAGGTCCGATCAAAAAAGATTTGTAAATTATCAATTTGTTACAGTTAAATTGTTAGTTCCATTGGCTGTTGCAAAAAGATGATCATTTGGTTACTTTATATTTTATTCGCTTCAACATTTTGAACTTACTTTTAATGTAATTATAATTTTTTTTTTTTTTTTAATTAAAATATAGGATACTTTTTATTCTGGAAAAATGCTATATCCCGTAAAAATTTAATAAAAAATGGGCTCCACTGCCTACAACAGTGGCAACGCCACCAGGTTTATTCTAGACGTGCGATGCAACCTATGAGTTAACTTGTACAAATTAATTGACATTTAATTACATAAGGAATAAAAAATAAAAAATACTAGAACAGTGTACCAAAAACTAAAAACCTTAAAAAATATAATATAATAACTAAAATATATTATTAAAAAAGGAGTCCCTTTAGGCAAGGTTAATTACGAGAGGCTGAAGATGTTTCCTTTCACTGTAATGTCACTACGATAAATCAGAGTTAGAATTAAATGCACATCCTTCATTTAGGATTTTCACCATCTCTGAGTAAAATCTCAAGTAGGCTAACCGCCAATTAAAGTCACTGGTCATGGAGAATAATGGAGCCCAAACATTAAAAAGAAAATAATAAAAAAATTCGCCTATCGAAGGATATGCAGTAAACCGAGTGCACAATTTAATAGAACATAAAATTATTTCTTACTTGTAATCAACACTTTACTTGTAATTGGTGAAAGAGGCCCTAAGTTAAATAATTAAAGAGATTCCAGATAGAACTTTCCAGATAGGTCCAGATCTCAACCTTCCTGCGACAACCTTTATATAACATTTGTCTGCGACTTCGTCCGCGCTACTTGTTCTTACATTTTAAAACATTTATCCAATCTTTATTGCTCGTATATTTTGGCAGGCTTTGAATTTTTTATTTATTTTTAGACGATCCTTCGGAAATTTTATTTTTTAGTATATTATGTCCTTCTCTGTATCCTTGAAAAGGTATATGCAATGTATTTTAATTTTAGCAAATATATATAAAACTAGTCTCTACAATATTTGTTTGAAAAATTTTTTATATAATTTGGCAAAGAGACCTTTTAATTGTAAATTTTCCTGAACTAAAAGTTGACGCGAAATTTAAATTAGGCATAACAAAGATGTTATACAAATAAGCAAAGATAAGTTTCCAATAAAATTGATTCATTTAAAAAGAAAAAGAAAACGCAGTCAAGGTTAATCGAATTTCGAACAAAGAAATAAACAAAAAAAAAATCGGTTCCAACGCGAATGTTCCAACTGCGATACTTATAAGTTGTAAAATTCAATATTAATATACCTTATACTTTTTACGTCAATTTTTTAAAATCAAAATCAAATCAAAAATCAAAATCAAAATATTTATTTATCAATTATTTATCAAAATCAACAGAAACAGTTATTTATGATCGTCATTATAAATTTAAATTTACCAGGGTTTCGGAAAAAAAAACTCAGAATACTATTCTTTTGTCATTTTTAAAGTACAAAATAACAACAATTACATTTAATTTAAAAAAAAAAAAACATAGTTGAAAGTAACTATTTTTCAAAACATTTATTTTTATGTTAATTTTCAAAAAAATATTATTAATATTGGGAATAATAAAATAACCAAAGGTTGCTTTTATAGGTTTACGTAATTTTTACAAATTGACTTTTTACCGCAATTTTATAAATTTAATTAAACTCTATGAAGCGTGAAAACCTAAGGTGGCTTAGGAGTACTAACCGCATAATAAACAGACAGACAGAAGCAAATCTACACAAATGCTAGATCAATACCGTCTGCCAATACACCAGCTCTAAATCCTGGGTTTACGAGTTAACAATTTTTTTTTAAAGTTTAATTAAAAGTTTGATATTTTTTAAATCAAATAATTTAATTGTCTCCCATTATGTACGAGGAATCATTTGTAAAATAATTTTTTGGTCTAGATAAGACCGCATTCACACAAAAAGCGTTTTCTCACGTCATTTGCATCCTATTATAAACGCGAAAATGGGTTTGTTAGTTTGTTACGCTTTCACTCATTAACTACCCATCGGAATTTTCCTTCCTATAATGAAATTTTGTTATACACGTCGTCAACGGTACAAAAAAGGATCCAAAAAGAAAAAAAATATAACGTCTTATAAAAATGAACGAGCAATTAATACTGAAAAAATGTCTGTTTCTCATTTATTTATCAAAAAAATTCTAAAAATCTTAGTTAAAATTCGTTTCAAAATAAAGCCCTGCTTTTAACACGGCTTTGTTCAAACAATTATAAGCTTTGTGTTTATAAACAAACGTAAAATAATATTTTTAGAAAAATAGTTAATGATAGTTAAGATAGAAAACAAATAAATAAATCTTGTTCCATACAATGTAATCGTATTTGTTTTTTACACAAATATAAGTTAAAAAATCAACCTAGACTCTTCCGATATTTTGATTTTATCTGCAAACCTAATTACATCACTATCTGTTCAGTAGTAACCTCAAAAATATTAGTTAGACAGAATTAATTTAAATATATTTTAATAAAATAATGTATAATTTATACATTTAAAGAACAGATACAAACCTTTGAATATTTTTTTCAATACGCATAATATATTTCAAATAAAAATTCTCAAGAAAAAAGCTGCGATTTTCACAGTCGGTGTGAAGCGCCTTTAGGTCAACCACCTGTTGTCTGTGGAGCATGGCTATAACAAATTGTAATCTAAACATTGACAATTTATTTCATTGAATCTAGCGGTTAGCTGAGAAACTCATCGAAAGACTTGTTTGAGAAAATACATATAACTAAACTCTATTTGCTTAAGGCGATTTATCTGGTACTAGCTGTTGCAGGCGACTTCGCCCGCGTAACTTTATAAAATATTAGGCTGTTGCACGCGACTTTACCTGCGTAACTATATAAAATACTAGGCTGTCGGACGCGACTTCACCCGCGTAACTTTTTAAAATACTAGGCTTTTGCACGCGGCTTCGCCCGTGTAACTATAAAATACTAGCTAGCTGTTGCACGCGGCTTCGCCCGTGTAACTATAAAATACTAGCTGTTGCACGCGGCTTCGCCCGTGTAACTATAAAATACTAGCTATTGCACGCGACTTCGCCCGTGTAACATTATAAAATATAGGCTATGTTACTCGCTGATAATATATAATAGCTTCCCAACAGTGAAAGAATTTTTAATAGTCTTGGAGCCTATTCAATGCAAACAAACAATCATATATATCATAGCTTTCTATAGGTAAAAGAATTTTCAAAATCGGTAGAGTAGATTTTGAGTTTATTCATTACATACATACAAAAATACAAAAATCTTCTTCTTTCTTTATATGTATATAATATATATATATATATATATATATATTTAATTCTTATATACTCGTATAAAATTCTCGTGTCACAGTGTTTGTAACAAAACTGCTCCGAAACGTATTCACCGATTTTTATTAAAATTTTTGTTTATATTCGATAGGTCTGACAATATTAAGGTTGTAAACTTTTTTTATACACAAAAAAATTTTTTTTTTTGCAAAACAACGATTGCAGGGTCAGCTAGTATTAGTATAAAATTATAGATTTCTATAATTAATATAATATATTATTTAATTATAGCTAGTATAGAATACTACCTATTCTTCGCGTATAATTCTTATTAGGGTTTCTACACATTTGTGTACAGTAGCAAAATTGATCAAATATATTAAATAAAAATAAACCTATGAAATAGATAAAATAGACCTATTAAATATTTTTAAATTTTATTTTATTTAAAAAAAAATCTGTTACTTGAATAACACGTATTTAAAATGTCACACCAAGACAAGAAATCAATTATCGAACCCCAAAAATATCCCATGAAGAGACTCTCTCTAATTTTACACTTTCGTTTACAAATATCGTCGAACCGTGTCGATTCGATCTCTATTACGTGAAATGGAGTCGAAAGCACGTGAAACGTAACTGATGTCGTTACGTAGTCGTCACGTCGCCTTGTCGAAAGGTCGTCGCCTTTTGGCCCTTCGTTTCACTTAGTAAATGTCTCTCGAATAGCTTCGAGAAATCGAGACGCTTGTGACATCACATTTTTATATGCTACTGGCTGGTGCCCGCGACTTCGTCCGCGTTGAACGATGAAAGGTACCCTATGTCCTTTCTGGTGTCACAGACAACGTGTATGTAAAATTTCATGATGATCGGTTCAGTAGTTATTGCGTGAAAGAGTTACAAACATCCAAACATACTTTCGCATTTATAATATTAGTACGGATAGCAATTATATAACTAGCTGTTGCACGCGACTTCGCCCTTGTTACTTTATAAAATATAGCCTATGTTACTCGCTGATAATGTAGCTTTCTATGGGTGAAAGAATTTTCAAAATCAGTCCATTAGTTTTTGAGTTTATCCATTACAAACATACAAATCTTCTTTCTTTATAATATTAGTATAGATCTAAAAGTATAGATAACAATATCCTATATAGAAATTTTGATATTATTTCGTTCTTAAAACATTTTCATCGCTGTGAAAGTGGAAACATTCTCTGGAAAGAACTTCTTAAGAATAGGAATTCTAAATTCTGGATTTCTAAATCTAGATTAGATGGATTAGGAATTCTGAATTTCTAAATTGCTATTTTATCAAGAAACCTCATACCTTAAAATTTGAACTCGGTAGTATAGTGGTATACTTAGTTATTTAAACTCGACATCTGTAAAATGTTTTTAATTCTCAACTGCGTCGTGCAAAATAGTTTTCTGTTTTCCTGATGATATTTTCATGAAAACAGGAGGAAATTCATAATTTGAATGTAGGTCTCTGTGACGGGTGTCATGGCCACCGAGATTCAATTGCGTCCTTGGTTATTCTGCAATCAACATTTCGAAATATTTATTTACATCCGACAAAATTTAAATGAATTTGATTTGGCAACAAACTTCTTTAATTAAAATTAATAATAAGACTTCACTGAGTGTTTCCTTTCAAACGATTATTTCAGTGAAAATGATATCGCAATTAAATTTATCAATTCAAATTATCTGTTGCATTTGTTGATTGTTTCTAAAATACCTACTAAAATAGCTCTAACAATAAAATTTAATACAAACTATAATCAATAATTATAAATCTAATCTCCGACTTTTTATTGAGCCCAAACAGGTTATATCTGCTGTAAGTTGCCTAGGAGTTGGGTATCACGCAAATTATATGCTGCAGCATCTGGTCAAGGTTACCATGTCAAGCAATTACCACCGAATTATCAGTATACCAAATTTCAGATCAATCGAACCTGTGGAAGTTAGTGAGATTTCTTCGTAAACTAGGAAATGAGCTGATGATCTTCAAACGCCTAAATAGATATTCATAAATTATAGTTAGAAATCATTTTTATCACGTCAGCTTTCAAACAAAAAAAAAATTGATTAAAAGCTCCTATCCGTTTGGAAGCTACGATGCCACAAACAGACACACAAGTCAAATTTATAACACCTTTCTTTTGCGTCTTGCCTTGAGGGTTAAAAACAGAGTTTTCAAAAAATATTTGTACATACGAAATAAGTTTAGAATAAGCAATAAGATGTCGTAGAATACGGCATTGTCTTGGAAATTCAAAATTCAACGCAATGCCCAAGACATTTATTAGCTTCACGTTTTAATCTAACTCTCCACCTACTTATTTTTAAAGTTCAAGTATTTGAATATTTACGCATGAAAAAATATGTTTTTTATTTATTTTCATTCATAGATATTTAATGTACCTACTCTCTGACAAATAAAAATACTTCTTGTAATCAAGAATCACCCGCAAATTGCTAATGCGTCTGGCCGCCATTTTGGTGACGTAATCTCTTGACACACTCAGTACCGTTATTTTTGTTAGCTGTATTTTTTAGTTGACGGATGACGTCACGTAGATGTTAATGTGACAAAGTTTCTGCGCATTATAGTACAGTCAAATTAAGCCGAATATGGGCAATCAGGGGAAATAATTCATGTAGTTTTGAAAATTGGTACAGTAGCATATTATACCATCATAAAGAAAACAAATGTGCTCAGCAAAGAAACGTTATAGAACCTGATATATTTCAAGAGATTTACTAAATTAATATGTTTTATTTCTGTGACCAGGTGGCGGCCGAGACTATCACTCAGAGCACGAAGAGGAGCACGGAGAACACGGGAAGAAAGCGTATGAAGTAAGTTTTTTTCCATATAAACTGACCTTTTTAGTTAAACAATAGCCTATGATTAAGCAATAGTCTTTGAACTTAACCAGAAGCAGAAACTTTCATATACATTTGTAATACTTAAGAAGATTTTAGTAACTTCTTGATCATATCCCAAAAAAATATGTGGGTAGATACACATTCTTGTGAACAATAAGGCTTAGATATAATCTTCGGGTCGACACTTACTTAGATAGATAAATGCCTCTTCAGTTTATTAGAAAAAAACCTAGAATATTGTAGTACATAATACTATCATCAAGTTCAGCATCATAACGCATATGATTACGAAACACGGTTACGAACAACGGGAAAATCAACATAAGACTGATATTGCCAGATTTTAAGCAATAAAATGAGTTTTTAATGTTATTTTCATAAAGGTGTACATGCCACTGTTAAAGATGAGAAGAGATCAGATGCAGGATACAGAAAAGAAACCAAAATCTTGGTACAGTCATTGTGTTGTATGTAAGTTAAGTGTGCTTGTGTAAGACTAACAATGAAAATTTATGAAGTGCTAATATTACGAGAACGCGCCTTATCCACTTAATCATTCAGGTTAGGGAAGGCAGTGACGGTTCACTGTAGGAAAGATAACTTTGAAAAAATTTAACTATTAATTTATTCATAGGATAAAATTATGGCTAGAAGCTCACGTCGTGTGATGTGATCAAACTTGACAAAACTTTTTTTCCACTCTTCTTGTCTTGCATTCAGATCATGACACTGATCACCATAGCAAACTCGATATGACACCAGACGCTAACGTTTTCCTGTTAATATTATTGTTAAATAGTTAACTGTAATGTGATCTCATATTTATCTCACAATGTCTGTGTCATCACCTCAGATGTTTTTAACTATTTTTCTATATCCGTCTTTGTTTTTAAACAGTTTTTGTATTTTATTCATTAAGCTATGAATCATCATAGCTTCGTCATACCTTCGTCATAGCTTTCGTTGTTAACTGTCTAAAACTGAAAATTATCATAACATTCTCCACGAGTTGTATAAACTATGACTTCATGGGCATTTGTACTACTTTCTCACGTTTCTGTGTTTATTAAATAGTCGTCTTCATTGTTAATAAGACATCGACCATTCACATTTACAATGACCACTACATCATGAATACTTATATATTTATCAAATATATAGTCTATTTGTCTTTATCTTTAAACATTTTCGTGAAGATTATTATATCAGGTTACATAGGCCTCTCCTCTGTGGGAGGAGAAATGAAAACGTTCAATAGAATTTATATGCGAAATTTATCCACATACCCATATTTTCTTAGAACTATTTGCTAAGTCGTTATTGCCAGTGATCCAGTGAGGATTCTAGCCAATTGATTATCACGGCTTGCAATAAAAATTTGTCAGTAAATTCCATGTTATCCATAAGTCACTGTCTAAAGTTAATTTCTGCATTGTTAGAAACCGCACATTCTGCATATGTGCGGTATAGTTTTTTTCTTTTCTTATGATAAATAGCGTTACGCAGGTTGCCACCCAATCATCATCAATGTTCATTTGATGGTTACCGTAATTTAGGAATGAAAGCTATTGCTTCTATTACTTTCTCTTCTATTACTTACACTTCGCTACGAATTTCAAGTACTGTTGTTCCAATTTTATGTAGGGTAGTGGTTAAAACAGCCAGATGGCCTGCAAAGTGTAGAGCTGCTGCTATTGAAAATTCTTTCCTTCTTCTCCATGTGCCTCTTCAGTCTTGAAGGTTGAAGGTTGGTTGCTCGATTGAGGCAATTCCAGTTCCTTGCCGGATGTTTCGCAACCACTACTTCCTACTGTCTTCACTCAGAAGATCTTTTCCCTTCCACCTGAAAATTAACAGGATTCGAACATTTTTATAAACTTTAAATTTAACTATGAAATAGCTTCGATAAATAAACTTCACTGGTTGTATACCTAGTATAGTCTAATAGTTTTTTTTTATTAATTAATAAATAAACTGAAGGTTTTAAAAGATGTAAATTGCACATTGAAAGTCAAGACTCGATTATCAGCCCACGAACCTTCAGCACAGTCTTGATTTCAATTTGTGTAAATTAATTCTGCAAGTTTGATGACTGGTTCGCAAAATAATTTACCACAAGTTCTCTATCTATCGGCATTAATTCTTATAGGTGCCAAATTACTCAAAATATATCTTTGTCTATCAATTTTATGGTAATACAAGCAGTTATGTTTGACATCAATATTTGACTGAAATTTGTTTTAGCTAGAAACTTTGGATTGGAAAAAGAAAAATTAGGTTTGTACGTTTTTCCCGACAATATTTCCAATTTTTCTTCTTCATATGACCTTCTCGGATTCCTTGGACTTCAACAAATATTTGAAAAAAATAATTAGCCGAATTTCTCTAGCCTTTCTAGAGTTTTGCACTCATTTATAGACTGATTTTCATTTATATAAATATCTATGATTATTTTTGTATTTTATAGAAATTTTTGATTGTTAAGTAAATATTTGTCTCTCTATCATAATGTCTACTCAAATCAGATATCAGTCAGATATCAGAATAACTATTAAAACATCTGAAACATCACAGAAAAAAATGTGCGTAAAATTTATTTTCTCATACATTTTGTATGTACTTAGTTTTTATTCTAAGACAGTACGAAGTTCCCCGGGTCATCTAGTTAAGAATAAAACTAAAACTGGCGAGAAACGATGGTAGTAACCAAGTTAAAGTTCACAAGTAAATTATATTCTCAGCGTAGTGAGAGGGGAACCGGTATAATTCTAATTAACACAGCACAGACAATGAATGAACTCGAACATCGGTGTTTGATGAACTTCAATCGCCACCTGATTTTACCATTTCACATAATAAACATACACCTAAAATCTTATCTTAAACAACTGACGGCTTCTGTGCGACTCTGAACATCCGGTGGATACTTGTATACACATTTTTTTATTTATTTTTTATAAAAGATAGGTTTGCTCTAGACCAACAACCAACTGTGTAGCAAGGATGAGGCCTAAGATGGAGCGAACTTCATTCTCAACCCAGAAGATGCCTATTCACGAGAACTTTGAAAAGATTTGGGTTATATGAGCTCGGAAATACAAACGCCGGCAGGGAGTTCCAAATATATATTTAGACATTTTTTCAAAACTTTGACAGGATAATTGCTTTATGATTTTTTTTCTTGTAATAATTCCTTTTGTACGTGCATAGATCATGTTTCATAAATGGCAAAACTTTTCCTAATATGTAAAAGTTTATTTTTAAAAAAAATTGAGTTGAAATCGATATTTTAATTGTAGATAGCCACACTCAATAGTCTAATAGCCAAAATGTGGATGATGCTCGTTTGAGACAAACCTTTTCTTTCATTCAACGTTTACTTAAAAAAAAAAAATTTTTTTTTTGTTGTGTGTCTTATATTACATTCCTAGAACTGTTTTTAATAAAACATTAAAGCCTAATAAAATAGGTTAAATATTAATTATCTTATAATATTCGCATGTTTTTTGATTTTTACAACCTTTTTTTTTCTCCTTATCTTTATTTTTGTACATAACAATCTGAATGTGATTATGTAATCCTCCATCTTTCTAAATAAAATAAGAATAATTACAAATTTTTTTACGAGAAGCACTCATAAAAATCTTTTCTCCAGGGCTTCCACGAAGATACGAAGACCGCTAAAGGGCATGTTGACAAAGAAGACCACCTCGGCAAGTACGATGACCACGGAGGACACGATGATCATCACCACGATGAAACCGGACACTATGGTGCACATCATCACGAAGAACATGGCAAAAAACATGCCAAGGTAAAAAAAAAAACATCAAAAACAGCTATGGTTTAAATATTAACTATTTAGGCTCGAGTTCACCAACAGACGGTTATTTTTAAACAGCTGTTTAAAATTTAAACAGCCGTTTAATGATATTTTGTTGTTCAAAATCGCTAAAATGCGGGTTAAACGCCCTAAATATCTGATTAACTTAATGATTAATCTGATGTTTAGGGCGTTTAACCCGCAGTTTAGCGATGGTGATCAACAAAATATCATTAAACGGCTGCTTAAATTTTAATCGGCTGTTTAAAAATAACCGTCTGTTGGTGAACTCGAGCCTTAATAGTATTGTATATAGTATATAATAATATTAGCATAATATTATTTACTAGTTTTCATCCACTGAACGCTTTCGACAGACTTGTTATTTTCCAAAAAAATTCCAAATGGAAATTGGAAAAATTTGAATTTGGAAAAATTTGAAATGTGATTATATTGAAACAGTATGAAGAGTCTGGAAAACACGCGAAAGGACACAACACTAAAGGAAGTCACGACGTCCACAAAAAGGAAGAATACGAAAAGAAAGTCGAATTCTTTGAAGAAGATGGCGATTCTGACGAAGAAGAGAAACATGGCGGATACAATCATGAGCGCGAACATTCCTCCGTAAGTAGACCTATTCAATTTCTATTCACCTATTCAAGTCAATTGTCGCCCTTAAAGCCTTAAAGCCTTAAAGGCATCCAAACATACTTTCGCATTTATAATATTAGTACGGATTTGTTTATGAGATCATTATTTATCTTAGTATAATTAATCCAGTCTTTTTTTACATTGTTATAATTCTTTGGAATGCTTAAGGTCTATACTATACTTAGGGCCTCTTTCACCAACTACAAGTAAAGTGGTGATTAGTTACTTTTAAAAATAATTTTATGTTTTATTAAATTGTGCACTCGGTTTAGTGCATACTTCGATAGGCGATTTTTTTTAAAAATTTTTTTTTTAATTTTTGGAGACATTTACAGTACAAACAAAGGTAATATATCATCTCCATCATTTTCGGTTACCGGTGACTTTAAATGGCGGTTAGCCTAATTGACACATGGTGAAAGAGGCCCTTATACGTATAGAAAGTAAATTTGTTGTACAAACACCGTTAAGAACTCATAAAGCAAGCACCAGGGTTATTCTAAATTAAGTAATTAAATTAAATAAAAATAATTTAAAATCAAAATTAACATCTTAATGTTAGGTAACGATTTTGTATAGCTAATAATACACTGTGAAAATATAATAATATTATAAATGCGAAAGTATGTATGGATGTATGGATGTTTGTGACTCTTTCACGCATAAACTACTGAACCGATCACCATGAAATTTTGCATACACGTTGTCTGGGACACCAGAAAGGACATAGGGTACCTTTCATCATTCAACGCGGACGAAGTCGCAGGCACCAGCTAGTATTATAAATGCGAAAGTATGTTTGGATGTTTGTAACTCTTTCGCGCAAAAACTATTGAACCGATTACCATGAAATTTTGCATACACGTTGTCTGAGACACCAGAAAGGACATAGGGTACCTTTCATCCAGAAAAAAAGGACTATTCCCGAGGGATCAATAAAAAATAAAAAACTAACGCCTGGCTAAAGTGTTATAGCAACACGAGGTCAAGCGTTATATTACTTTTTTTTTTAAATTTACAACGCGGACGAAGTCGCGAGCACCAGCTAGTTAATATAATAATATAGAAATATTGTAAATACATACGATTTTATTGAAAAAAATAAAATTTTGTAATAAATTTACAATATTATATAAATAGTATTTTGACGAGGCCTTTTTGGCATACTGGCATAATAATAATACTGTATTAATATTTTTTTTATAAAAATATGTAGGTATAAATAAAAATAAAAAACAAAAATCTCCAACGACTTAAAAAAAGAAATTAAGCTCTTCAATTGGAGAGAAATTTCAATCAAAAATTCCTTGAACATAATTTAGTTGTGACTAAACGTTGAACTGAAAAACCAAATTATTTATTAATTTAATATATTGCAACAGACAGTAATAAGATATTACAACAACATGATTAATGTTTAAACCGTTAAGCTAATAATTGATTTAAATATATTACAAAAAGCCAATTGACACCCACCAATAGTTTGACGAAACCGTTTGCAAACTAAAATTTGTATGCAACCGAAGCATTTAATCAATTTTACACTTTTGACTTTCAATAAATGGAAGAACATTTTGTTCAACATTTTGATGAATAGATTGATCAATTAATTAATTATTATAAAATTAATTTTTGAAAAATTAATTTTATCACTTATATATATTGAAAATATTCTCTTCTTTTTCTTATTATTATTATTAATTAATAAATAAATGTAAAATAAATATTTTTTATAATTCTTTAGCCCTATTTGTATATGATATTTTTTTTTTAAATTTATGGCTGTATGTAATTTAAATAAATTAAAAAAAAATTATTAGTTCAATATTCGAACATGCGGTTTGTACAATTACAATCATCTTTGCATTTTTTTTTTATGATACACTTTAATTACTTAATATTATATATTTATTTTTGTTATATATTATATATATAACAAAAATATTTTTCAAGTCAAATACATTTTAAAGAACCTAAACTGTATTAATTTGTTTAAAACGGTGCCAATGATTTATTGATTGTTGAGGATTCAAAAAATATTTTAAGAATATAATTAACTATTGTTATTAAGACAAGAGTACTTCTTAAGAGACAAAAAAAAACCGTAGACTCTCCGATAGATAGATTTTTTGAAGATAAAATTTCATAAAAATTTATGAAATATCTTAATTTTTGTAATTTTGATGCTGTCATTTGTAACGAAATAGACGAAGAAGCCTCCGTCAGGTTTGCTCGAGCGTAACAAAAAAATATTTTATTTTTTAATTTCGTTTCAAATTCTATTGAAGAAACAATAGACGAAAAACAAAGGCATGAAATTGAACTAAGTCTATCTAGATTGAACATCCGTGATAAAAGTTTGTCAACCACATTTGCAAAATGTCTAGACACTGAAATTTGATTTGAACTAAGTTCAGACATGATGAAATCGTTGCAAAGTTTTTTTCATCGCGTTTATGCGGTTCAATAGTTTCTTTTTTTTTTTTTTTTTTTTTCTTGAATTTGCGTAACTTGGTTGGAAGGTCAATGGCATACAATTTCTCGTCTAAGTAAATACTTTGATTAATTAATTTCTAGTTTGTAATCTATTTTTTTAATAAATGTTTTTATAGCGGGCAGTTTAACGGTCCAATTGATGGTATGTGACTGTGCCGTCTATTGTCTATTAGACAAGGTACGGTGTCGCAAGTGCCACGTATCATCAATTGGACGGTCAGCCTGCATGCCGACATTTATATAAAAAATACACCTTTTAAAATCAATCAATCATTTATTTGCTTGCTTGATTGATAACCAATCAATCAAAATCGTTTCATAGTTGTCTGTGACTAACCATAACTTACCTCTACGTGATATTTGTTACAGGGTGGACACTTTAAGGAGGAGAGCCTCAAAGCTGGCCACCACGAGCATGCCAAAGGGGACACAGGACACTTCGGAAAGGGAGGACATATCCATGGCCATAAGGTAACTTAACTATTCAATTTATAATTTATTTATTTTTAATAAAAATGTTCATATAATTTTTTTTTGCTAAAATTAATATTAACATTTAGTGAGGTTTGTATCACCCTAAGGGTCTCTTTCACCAATTACAAGTAAAGTGCTGATTAGTTACTTTTTGAAATGATTTTATGTTTTATTAAATTATGCACTCGGTTTACTGCATGTCCTTCGATTGGCGAATTTTTTTTTAATTATTTTAATTTTAATGTTTGGGACTTTTACCGTACAAACAAATGTTTATATCATTTCCATCATTCCCGGTTACCGGTGACTTTAAATGGCGGTTAGCCTACTTGACACATGGTGAAAGAGGCCCTAACTCTAAAAGAATGGTAACCCAATTAATTTTCAGGGTTATTTTTTTCATCATATTGGTTATTTTTTTACGAAACCTATTTAATAAATAAATTACTGTTCATAATATTTATTAGCGTATAAACATTCTTAACAAACTACATATATGCCTAATATGGCCTAGATATATCCTAGTAACTTGACATCAGAATTGATACTGTTTCGTATATGCAGGAGCTGAATTTTTTTAATAATATTATGCTATTCGAATCGGTAAGAAACATTCCGATGATACTCCAATAAATTGAAACGCTATGAATAATGGTGTTCTTGATAAATGATCTTCATACGTTAAAAGAATATCAAACGTTAGTTTTGGGCATAGTTTTATCCTGAATTGGAAAAAGGATGGCTTATGAAATAGTGTCCTGTCGCACCCATAGTATAAGGGCCTCTTTCACCAACTACAAGTAAAGTGTTGATTAGTTACTTTTTGAAATAATTTTAAGTTTTATTAAATTATGCACTCGGTTTACTGCATACTTCGATAGGCGTATTATTTTTTATTATTTTTACCGTACAAACAAAGGTATATCATTCCCGGTGACTGGTGACTTTAAATGGCGGTTAACCTACTTGACACTTTACTCAGAGATGGTGAGAGAGGCCCTTAAGCTGATATACCTTTGTTTGTACGGTAAAAGTCCCAAACATTAAAAAGAAAGTAATAAAAAAAAATCGCCTATCGAAGGATGCAGTAAATCGAGTGCATAATTTAATAAAACATAAAATTATTTTTAAAAGTAACTAATCAACACATTACTTGTAGTTGGTGAAAGAGACCCTAAGTATAGTATAGACCTTAAGGATTCCAAAGAATTATAACAATGTAAAAAAAGACTGGATTAATTATACTAAGATAAATATTGATCTCATAAACAAATCCGTACTATTATTATAAATGCGAAAGTATTTTTCTATGTATGGATGTTTGTAACTCTTTCACGCAAAAACTACTGAACCGATCACTATGAAATTTTGCATACACGTTGTCTGTGACACCGGAAAGGACATAGGGTACCTTTCTAAGTTCAACGCGGACGAAGTCGCGAGCACCAGCTAGTAATAAATATTATATTGACTATTAAATTTTGCTTTTATTTTTGTAATTAATACATTTTTTCAATTTCTCCAACAACTCGAGAAACCATAACCACGTACTGCTAAATATTAAAATTCAATGTCTCTTCCCAGGGTCATAAATCGTCGGAGGGCCATGATGGGCACGGCAAACATGGACACGAAGGGCACAGCAAACACAGTAAAAACTCAGGCAAGAAATGGGTCTACCACCATGGACATCCCGCGAAGACTGCAAATCTCGTACTTATCGACAGACGGATAGACAAATTCGCTCATGGGGCTCCTTACTTTGGATAAATTTTCTTAACAAATAATAATTTAACGAAATTTTTAATTTATTAGAAGGGATTTAATTTTTTTTTTTAAATATTATTAACAACACTAGAATTAATGGTTTAAGTCTTATTTTGTATTTTATTATAAGACATAATTTTTAAGTATAAAACCATGCTTTTTAAACTTGATTCACAGTGTATCAGACATTTAATATACGCAACTATTGAAGCTTTTTAAATCCAATAAGGCTTTAAGTTTTAAGGCTTGCTTTAAAATATATGCATGAAATATTACAAAAATAAGTAATAGATCGATTAGTTAAATAAAATTTGAATAAAGAAATAAACTAACTATTTGAAAAATTAATTTTAAAACTTAATTTTAAACATTAATCAAACGCGAAAAAAATTCAACATTTCTTTCAAGAAATGTTAACAGACAGTTGCACATTAACCTAAAGTGGAGATATTCAAATTGTTAAGTACGTAATATATTTTAAATTTTTTTTTCACAGTCTGTCTCATTTTAACCTATTTTTTTAAATTTTTTTTTATGAAAAAGAATAATACTTATAAATAATTAGAAACAAAGTAAGGGTTAATTTTTAAAAAAAATGTAAATATCGTTAATTATCGCCAATTATTGTAAATAATATTTTTTTTATGATTGTATGTGAGTTTTTTTTTAATAAAAACATTGTAAAATGATATTTTTTTTATTATATTTCTCCATGCTAACAAATATATACCTAATTAGCCTGTCCTATACTTATCACATAAAAATCTATAATATTGAGAAGTCAACACCTAGTTTTTAACATAAATATTGAATTGGTTGTGAGTTTGATTCAAAGATGGACAAAAATATCAACAATTGAAAATCCTATATAAATATATGAAAATATTCACCCCTCTTATTGTATTGTAACATATATAATATAACATATATAAACAAGTTTACTACATTATTATCAAATATCAATAACACTTGAAAGGCTTCACCATTTATTGAGTCGTAAATACATCGTCGTGATAAAATGTTATAAATTTTTCGTTTCAAATAACTATCAACTGTTTTTAATACTAGTTATTTTATCTGCGAAGCCCTTGACATGCACATAATACACTCATATATTACAAAAAGTGGAACACATTTGAAGTTATGACTTATTTACTTATATAGTAGGTATACAAGCTAATTAGGCAAACGTTGTTTTGCCAAAAAATAAATTCGATGGGCCACCCTTATCACATAGTGGTATAAAAAACAGTTTACGACCTATTCTCAGACCTAGGTACCAAATATATACAAAAAATTTAATAAAAATCGGTCAAGCTGTTTCGGAGGATTTTGTTACAAACACTGTGACACGAAAACTTTATATTTTATAGAAGATGAAGATCATCTATGTACATAATACTATGTAGTATGTCCTTCAAATTAAATAGTAATTTATATAGTTTAAGTATGTATAAGTCGCTTTCCACGTCTGTCTTTATGGCAATTAAAAATTGAACAATAATAAATGTGAAGAATGTATTTAATAAAAATATTTATATTGCTTGATGCTATGCACCATACGAAATGACCTGGTCCCCTCCACTGAGCATTACTAACACACACATACAACCCCCCCCCCCACACACACACACACACCTACACACACCTACACACACGCCTACACACACACACACACACACACACACACACACACACATGCACGCATGTTATCACACATATGTGATTATAAGTATGTATTTGCATATAATGTGCATATATATGTTTATACAATTATAGATACATGTATATAAACTTTAATATGTCTAACCTTGTAATAGGTTATATAAAAATTTAACTCTTTTTATATATTTCTAAAATGTTACATGCTGTAAGGTTGGCTATTAAATAAATAAATAAATAAATAATTATACCAGAAATCAGTAAGTATACGTAATACTTATTGCCGATGTAATTTAGCGAAAGCCATAATAGAACAGCAGAGCGGTTGTGGTAAGATGGTGGCTCTTTGTATTGGGTGTTTTGTTACGAACGAGTGTCTCGCGGCAATCCGATGCCAACTCTATGAACAAGATAACATTTTACAAAACACCTTTCAACGGAACAGAACCAACCACAAAATATTTTCCATCCGTTTTATAATTAACTAGCTGGTGCCCGCGACTTCGTCCGCGTTAAAAGATAAATGGTACCCTATGTCCTTTCCGGTGTCCCAGACAACGTGTATGCAAAATTTCATAGTGATCGGTTCACTAGTTTTTGCGTGAAAGAGTCACAAACATCCATACATCCAAACATACTTTCGCATATTAGTACGGATATTTAAAAAAAGGAGGTTAAATTTAAAAAGTTTTTGTTTAGATGAAAAATTGTTTTAGTTACTTGAGAATAAATAAATAAATAAATAAATAAATAAATATCTTCACACATGCCACACAGCACCATCTAGTTCCACATTAAGCAACTAATGCTTGTATTATTGATACCAGACATTTAATATGCTACATAGATTACTTTTTTTTGTAAATACATACATATTATAAATAGAAAACATCCATGACTCAGGTACAAAGGTAAAATGTTAACACATAAATATTCGCCTCTAGCGGGATTCGAACTCGTGACCGTTTGGTTAACAGCTAGGGTTACTAGCCACTAGACCAAACGTGTCTACTCTAACTCTAACGTAGACAAATTTAACTCTAACTTTGTATTTTAAAGATTGTCAGTTGTATTTCGTTACTAGAGAAAAAATCTAACTTTTTATTTTAAAGATTTTCAGTTGTATTGAGTCGTTTTGATTTAATTTCTTGGTTACATCTGTTCGAATGGCGCATTGTAGATTGCAATACATAAGGGGCAACGAGTAAGGGCGCTATGAAATGAAATGTTATCACTTTAGTGGGGGGTTATGGGGTCTCGCAAAATGCACCATTATTTTAAAAGAATATCTCTTCTCCCTTAATTCACCATCTACGTTACTCGTGTAACAAGTAACTTATCTTTTTTTCTTAAACTCATTCGTTCTGTAACGCGATTATTACGTATAGAACAACAGAAGTGTTACTTTTGCTTCAATGAAGAAAATAAAATCTATAAAAAAAAATTACAAATAAGAAATCACTTTGAAACAGAAATTACTTATTTATATATATAAAATTCTTAGTAATATTTTTAATTGGGGTTTTTAACAATGTCAAAAATTTTGCCCACTTTTGTATCAAAATATCTAGTGTTTGGTTATGAATTCCAAATTCAAATTTATTAAAAAAAAATCATAGCTCATACATTTTTTTTAATAATTTACTTGTTTATTTATTTTCGTATCATTAAATTTTTCTTTGACATCTTTCTATTCACAATAAGTACGAAATAATTTAAATATCGCATTATTGAAAGTCTAACGTACAAAATAAGCCTCATGAACGGTCGTAGACCAAATTTGATAAGTGAAGTCCTTACTTATCCTACTTACATCGTCTCAAAGTTGGCTCTGATTTCTAAAAAAACTATCTTCGGAAGATAGTTTTTTAACTACTAATATTTAAGTAGAAATAAAAAACAAATTTTTTGTTCTCGCCTACGAACTTTTCAGCACAAATGTTATAGTTGTCATTGAGCAAGAACATTTTAATATTATTTTTATAAATAACAAAGTCAATTGAGTCTATATTCAAAGGATAATTTTCGACATAAATATTTATAAAGCTTCAGAATCACAACATATAAAATATGCTCTTTTTTAACTTTTCTTCTTAGAAATATACATACATTTATAGGTCAAAGTCAGGTCACGCATAAAGTCAAGTCAAAGCATATAGGAGTACCTATATGTAGGTGTAGGTAACTATATATTTTTTAAATTTATTTATATTAAGGATTGCCAACGTAATATTGTACACATTATAATATAAGTAAGTTATAAAAACAATATAATTTATCTCCTAATTGCTCAGAAATGGCATTATTATTTAAAATAAATAATTACGTCAATAGACTCTTTTTTGTCCACACGCCGAAAAGTTCCAAGAGAACAATGAGACGGCCGCCATTTTGTTTTATTCATGCTTTCGATTCTATTCTGAACTAGCTGGTGCCCGCGACTTCGTCCGCGTTGAACGATAAAAGGTACCCTATGTCCTTTCTGGTGTCCCAGACGATGTGTATGTAAAATTTCATGGTGATCGGTTCAGTAGTTTTTGCGTGAAAGAGTTACAAACATTCATACATCTAAACATATTTTCGCATTTATAATATTAGAGTACGGATTATCGAATTTAGAAGTTGTTACATTTAGTTGCAAAACAATGTAAATCTTCATTGAAAGAAATTATTTCCTTTCAAGTTAGAGAAAAGTACTATACAAGTCTTGGCTGAAAAAGCAATAGACAGCCTCGTTTGTTTTAAAAGGGCCTCGACCTTATTTTAACTTGAAAGTACCCTTCGCCTCATACTTCCAATACTACTAGGTCGACAATTGCATTCTCTGACCTGGCAGCGATGTACTATTGTAGTATATTTTATATGCAGGAGTAACGTTCCCTTTTTGTATAATAAGCACGTGTGCTATACTTCCGGGAAGCCAGAAATTATGTCATTCTTTATCCAATAATCTTGACTCAGACTCTCAGGGTTTACTCCCTTGAGTTGATTGTGTCTACAAGAAACGGTTTAAACGATCGTCTCTCCGCCACGCTTTATCATATAAAGAAACTAACTATAAGTATAAATAGTATAATCAATTACTCTGTAACAGAACTTTTAGTTGTACCCACATTTTCATACAGTTAAAACTTACAGAATCCCTTTGAAAAAGTTCCGTGCAAGTCTTTTGCAAAACAGAAGTTACGCAGTGATCAAAATTAAATCTAAAATGAAATTAATTGTAACTTGTACAATAAGAGCCACAAAAATAGAATCGCGACTCGTAATTTAATTAACACATTTAAAGGTACAAGTTAACTGAGAATTAATTAAATGTTGTCAGATGAAGTTTCGAAATCTTCGCTTCGTCGAAGTCGTCTTGTCTTATTGGGGTTATGACGCGAGTGGCATCCACGTCAAGTCAGAAACTTAACAAAGATTTAATAAATTTTGCTTTCTAGAACTGTCTGGTACGTTTATAGGTAAAACAGTCGGGTGTTTACGTAACAATGGAACGCAATACAAAAAGCTGCGTAACGGCTAAAAGCTGTACGACTTCTAGTGTCTATGTCTAGTGGCTAGTAGTCCTAGCTGTTAACCAAACGGACGCGGGTTCGAATCCGGCTAGGGGCGAATGTTTATGTGTTAACATTTTACCTTTGTACCTGAGTCATGGATGTTTTTATATTTATAATATGTATGTATTTACAAAAAAAAGTAATCTATGTATTATATCAACTGTCTGGTATCCATAATACAAACATTAGTTGCTTACTGTGGAACTAGATGGTGCTGTGTGGAATGTGTGAGGATATTTATTTATTTATTTATTTAATAAAACAATATAAATTCATTTATAAACTTGATATTAATATTTTAATACGTTTCGACTTCATCTAATATTTCAGAAATACCTTGTAAGCGAGCACACAATGAGGAATTTCAATTTTGAAATGTACCCCAATGTTCAATAGTAAACAAGCCAACTATACGCTGTATGTGGAGGGATCGCAACGTGTTAAGTTACATATAAATTTGTAACGTTTCGCCGTTAATTTCCTATGGGATTGTGTTGCGTCTGTCAGACTGTTCGTGGACATGTATCATCTCTTGAGTAGAATACAAACGCTCTCGTTGCTCAACAATGATAAATTTCATCTTAAGTATTTTAAATGTGAGAAAAATCTATTTAACTGAAGAGACTGGCTCTGAATGCAGAAGACGTCCTTATTGAAATGGCACAAACTCCATCAATTTGAAGCCTTTCGACATAAGTATTCTTATTAATAAATCAATTTAGTAATTTATATTAAATGAAAATTAATTATTAGTCTTACAATTAATTTTATTGTAATATTAAAGGTAAAATATACATTATTAGTTTATAAAATAAAAGTATCTAATAAGTATAATTCAAGTTAATAGAATTTCTAATTCCGTCAGCCTCTCTGATGACTTTAACTTAAAAATAAAAAAGTAACACTTAGTATCGCTTAGTGAGTAAAAGTTGCTAGAGCCTATATCTCTATCCTCTCTTCATCATTTATTCTACCTATTAAAATGTTAGTTATTTTAAATATTCTTTAACTAAGTAAGGTCTCGTATCTCGTGTTACGCACGATCTAAACTAATTGTTAAATCTATTCGTGTATTGTTACAATTAAATAAATTTACAACATGATAAGGGTTCTACGTTTGAGATACTCCTAGTGAAGCGGACACAGGCGAATATAGCTCTTATTAACAAACTCATAAAGTTTATGTTAGAGTTGTGTTAACAGTGTCGGCAGATATCCCTATTTAATTAAATGGGATCGGTTTAAATAATTCTCAGAGCGTTTTATATAAACTGATCAAATTTCATATTCAACTAAAGTTTGGGTTAATTGGAACCGTGTGAATTTTTTATTTAATATTTATCTCCAAATTTTACAAATTATATGAACAGGTTGCGAAATAATTACCGGCTGAATGAACATTAAACGCTAAATACCTTTGGCGCTGTTGGCCTTGCCCTCCTAGTCAATTTCACTTAGGCACTACCATCATAAATAAATAAAATGTATGCATATAATGTTGCTTTATAATTCTTAGGTACTAATATTATAAATGCGAAAGTATGTTTGGATGTATGGATGTTTGTAACTGTTTCACGCAAAAACTACTGAACCGATCACGATGAAATTTTGCATACACATCGACTGGGACACCAGAAAGGACATAGGGTACCTACCGTTCATCCAGAATAAAAGGACTATTCCCGAGGGATAAATAAAAAATAAAAAACTAACGCCTGGCCAAAGTGTTATAGCAACACGAGGTCAAGCGTTATATTGCTTTAGTATAAATATACTGGCGTCAACTTCAATTTCAACTTGATAATTCTATTAGTTGTGTCGACTTTCTGGTCCTTTCCACCAACTCCTCGTGGATACCTACCCGGCATCTACAGGAGACGTGAGATGCCACGTTACGTCAACGTTATCATTGGTGGTGACCAGAACAGATGACGTAGCTTCCCAAATGCAGCCAAACCCAGCAGGATTGATCTTCTGTCGATCTTTTTGTCAAAGATGTTCCAGCCTAATGGGATTGTAAAAGGAACACCTACCTAGTAAAAGACTATTGAGCTATTAGATTGTTTGAGTGTAATTTCCTAGACATAATGAACACTCAGACTGTAAGGGACGCATATAGCTTCTTGAAAACACAAACATATAGAAAATATTATGTCTAGAATAACCAACTAATCAGTTTAAAGAGAAATTTTCTTTAAAATCTATCTATCTATATAATATAAAAGACAATGTGTGTATGTATGTTCCCTGTGAACTCCAAAACCTCTGAACCGATTTTGATGAAATTTTCAGGCAATCATCAGATTAGACCAGCGGGTGATCCTGTGAAGTTTGGTAGCGATTGAATAAATGGACGCGGACGAAGTCGCGGGCAATATCTAGTTATATATAAAAAAATAAGGTTTTTAGACCATATCGTCTATATATATTTACAAAATCTGAAACATTCACAGGAAATTACTGAAAGTAAGAAATACTTTTATTACCAAACTCTCCAAAGTGGACAATGTCTTGAATTTTACTTTCCATAAGCACAAGTATACTTGTAATAGCTTTTATATAAAGCACCCTTTTATCGGTTAATAAGCTTTGACTAAATACTTTAAACAATCAAATACAAATTTATTATTATGGAGAACTTATAACACGCGTTTTACTTTTTACAAAAAAAAAATTAATGGACAGAAGTTCTCTCAAATTATCAAATTAAAAGTTTATTTATTGTAAAATTTCATTTATTTAGTTAAGAAGAACTCATGCATAGAGTTCTCCCTAACTCTATTCCCCATGATAATAACCCTGTGATGATATAGTGTTCTGTGCCCAACTGTTAAACAACAGATTACTACATACTTTAGCTAGAAGGAAGGAACTTGTTATTTGTGAACGAGACATTTCGTCAGTGTCTACGTCAACGTAAGTAAAATTAGATAACGGAATATGTATTTTTAAGTTTAACAAAGGGCCTCTTTCACTATGTCTCAATTAGGCTAACCGCCATTTAAAGTTACCGGTAACCGGGAATGATGGAGCTGATATACCTTTGTTTGTACGGTAAAAGTCCCAAACATTAAAAAGAAAATAATTTAAAAAAATTAGCCTATCGAAGGATGCAGTAAACCGAGTGCATAATTTAATAAAACATAAAATTATTTCTAAAAGTAACTAATCAACACTTTACTTGTAGTTGGTGAAAGAGGTCCTAATTAGATATAAATAGGTAAAAGTCGAAGGGAACTCTTCCAGTAAGTTTATATGAAAGTAATCTAAGGCCGAAGTAAAAGTAGCGGAGATGACATTTTGATTATGAGCCGCCATCTTGTCTATCTCTGCACTTTTTATGCCTTGCTAATGTTTGCACAATAAAAGTCCACTGTGTCAAACTTTATTCTATTTAATTACACGACCACATTACAAAGTATAAACACGCATAACTATTGTTACACCATCCCTTCTCTATCCCTTATCCTTAATAATTATATTGCGTAGCGCACTTGCAGCACCTATGGCGTTGCTTGTGTTATAGACGACGTCAGTGGATCAAGTGGACCGTCACCCTGTCTGTCGACCTTAACATATAAAAACACAAAGACAAATCCGTCCACGCAAGTTATGCGTGGTCACAGCGAAGGATGCAAACGGTCCAATTAACAATTCATTTAGGTTCAATTCAATTCCAACCGTCTGTTGGTGAACTCGAGCCTTAATATAGAAATCTGCATTTCTGTATTCAAAAGTTTTGTAATTAAAAAAAATAAAAAACGCAATAAGTTTGAATGTGGTTTCAAAGTAGCGTCAGCGTGTCTGTTCCAAGAGTATGAAAACTTCATTAAAAACTTTGCACTGGTTTAACCGCGAAAGTGGTGCTAACCGTTGGTTTTGTTATTTAACAATTAATTTATTTTCATGCAAAATTTGAAAAGGTCTATTCTGCACGAGTTTGAATGAAATTATATGTCTTAGTAGGGGAGCTCACGATGCTAAATGTGGAATAACTCAAGCGTCGTAGGGGCCTATGGATTTTAAAGATTAGATGGTAGGAAGAAAAAAAAGGTTATATGACGTTTCCCTTTTCAACGGTGGGGTGAGCGTTTACAGGCGTTCAAAAGTTTAATAATCGTCAGATTAAGAATCAGCACGATCAGTAATTCAGGCTGAACCGTCTGTATGAAAATCTGACGCGCTCGAGTATTTTTAAAATGGCAATCGCTAAAAATATTTTTTGCATTTTCAAAAAGCTGCCACGAGCTTGCGTTACATGCTAATCGTCTTTACTTTAATTGGGAGCTTAGTTTGGATTCACTTAATATCCTCTCAAAATCTGACCCGCTCGAATAGTATTTAAATTTATACCCCAACCCCCACCAACCTCACCACCCAAACCGGCAGATTAACACATATCCGTTATCAAACACGCGGGGAATATACATTGGAAATATCTGACGCGCTCGAGTAAATCCCAAAATCCCCTCTTGGGCTCCCTTACTATTGAAAATAGTAACGAGAATTTATCTATTCACAAAAAAACCTACATTACATTACATTACATTACACTTTCAAGGAGAACATTAAATGAAAACCAATATATTTCAAATAATAAATTTATTTCCTTACATACTCATTATATCATAATTTAACATGCATCCAAACAGAAAAAAAAAATTGCATTTCCAAAACATGATCGCACTAAGCGTATGATGAGAATCAGTGCTACTCAAACTTATGTTCACTATCGACTAACACTTACCTAAACACGAGGTTTCGCATCTGAAACCATAGACAACATCACTGCTCCTCACTTCGACGATATTCTAATAACAAATTCAACTTGAAAAATTCTCTATCAATTAAACAAAATAAGGAACAGGGATATTGTATCAATTAAGACGTTTGTAAGCGAAATTTTAGAAACATTTCATGGGACAATCCCATTTTAGGTATAATACGAAATAATTCCAATTTACAAGTGCACGCACTGACTTCTCTCATAGAAAAAGGCTTTTCTCTATCTTTCTTTCATCAAAGTTGCCAGTGGTAATAGGTGACGATAATCATTTACCATAAAGCATTAAAAAAAAAACACTATAAGACGCGACAAACATTGGCCTACCAATTTTTTATATTTTAAAATTTCCGACTTGGCAGGAATTTCTAAAAATAAAGTTCTAGTGTCGCCGACACTATCGTGTTTTTTACGTGAACACTGTACGTTACGAGTAATATTTTCTTTGAGCCTATTATATATAGTACATATATCCAAATAATTTGAATATACAATGTATACAAAAAAAAAAATCTTTGTTCCTTTATCTGTAATTAAATTTTGAATGTAGATGATATATATGTAGCCAAAACAGCATCAAACTGTATATTCCGATGTTGTTATCACTTTTCTGAATATTGTCTTCCACTATGGAAGAAAATTTAAAAAAAAAGACGTAAAATTACGTGTGCATTTTTTGAATCGTCAATAAAGTACATACTTATATACAAAGGGATCGGTTACGGTTACGGTAACAGTGTCGCTCCATGTGCGGTTCCAGATCCGCCATCGGACGCGTCCCCAGGTTGCGGATAAGGGAACCCCCCCAGATATGGGGGGTACCGGTTCATCCGGCGCGGACAAAAACTGGCATGTGGCTGCCTGCTCTTTCTTAAGGGCGGGCATTGCACGGTCAAATGAACCCGTAGCCTCACTCAGTGGGGTCGGGGGTCCGGCGCACTGAGCGTCGGATCGCGAGGTAGAAAACCTCTTTAAAAATCACACTCGGAGGGTGAAACCATGGCTTCTTTTCGAAGAAGCCCACCGCTGTCACCAGTGGACCCCTGTGGGTCGCGGGTTGGCCAGCAGTAGCTGGCGGTCCGGTCCGTCCGGACACGAAAGCGGCGCGCTTGGCGCTTTTTAGAGGGCCCAGGGATGGGCCAGCGGAGCTTCGGCTCGCGGTGGCGGGCCTGAGAAGGTCCGCGGGCGCGGCGTGTGGTCTCGGCCACCGTCGGGCAAACCGTAACCCCGCATTCGCGGGGCCAGGGGTCCGGCGCACTGAGCGTCGGGCCACGTGGAAGAAAACCACTATAAAAAATTACCCTGAAGCCCAAGGTTAGCGTGCCGAGGGGCTGCATGGCTGGGGGGGACCCGGTCCCAAGCGCTCCTGCGGCCTGTTGGGGAAGGGCCGCAGGTATCCCTCCCAAACGATATGGAAAGGTCTACAACGGAAAAGTGTGTGTCGAGTGATCCGGCTGACGCCCGGCGCTTGGGGGTAGCTCGGCCCCCGAGTGGAAAATCGGTTACGAGCGGCGTATGCGACCCGCCTCGCCAGCGGCGTCGACTGGTGTCCGGGCCGGTCGATGTCAAATTGGTTACCGGCAACTGCGACTGTGGCGGAGAGCGCCACCTCTGCGCCTGGTGTGACGCCAGGCAGCAGGCGCTCCAGGCTGCCTGGTATGCAGAATACTACCGGAGTGCGCACGTGTGCGCAGAAGAAGGTTGACGACAAGGGTAGCAGGGTATCCAGCCCTGTCGTACTCCTTCGCCGCACGGAGACGCCGGTGGCGTCGTCGAGAAGTGCAAGCCCAGCGAGCGACGAGCGACTAGAAACGGTGGTGCCCATCGACGGCGGCACCGGTTCTGAAGGCGATAATGAGTCGGACCCAAAGCTGGGGGTTCGGCTCCAACGGAAAAGGACCAAGGGCCCACCGGCGCCGTCCTCGGAGGCCTCCCCGGAGTCCTCTGGCGAGAAGCGACCCGGAGTAGCCACGGGATTGCTCCAGAAGCGTGGTCGCGGTCGCCCTCCCACCACTGGAGAATACGTCGGCCTCGCTGAGGTGAAGGCCGAAGTGGCGCGAGAAAGGAGGGAGGAGCTCAAGCTCCAGGCCGAGCAGGAGCTACTCGCCTCCCTGGCCGAGGCTAGGGTTACTCGCTCCCGCCTCTCGGAGATGGAGTCCGGGGACGACACCGTCGAGTCGTCTTCGCTCGTCTTCGAGAGGCTGATGACGAGAGTGGCGGCCATCCGCAAGGTAGCCGACATCTCAAAGAGCATGAAGGGGACGTGCGTGAAGGCGCTCCGCGACAACGCCGAAGCTAAATTCATATTACGGAATGGGTTCGGTTTGGGCGAGCTGCCCCGTGACAGCCGCCAAGAAAGTTGTTGATGGCAAATTGCTGGTCGGGTGGACGGCAGCACGGGTGAAGGTGCTGCAGCCCCGCGAGCTGCGCTGTTTCCGGTGCCTGAACACAGGACACAGGGGCAGTGCACCGCGGCCGTCGATCGGAGCCAGCTCTGTTATAAATGCGGAGATAATGACCACCGCGCATCGGTGTGCCGGGCAGACCCTCGCTGCCCTCTCTGCGCCGATGTGAACAAAAAGTCAAACCATCGCTTGGGGAGCAAACAATGTTCGGCCCCCAAGCCCAAGATGAATAGACGAAGGCCTGTGGGTCCTGCGGTTTCGACCCAGGACTCCACGACCTGCCCACCGGACGGGACCTCTGAGACACTCATGGACATACAATCAATATGTCCATGAGTTGTCTACAAACCAATGTTAACCACTGCGCCGGTGCCCAGGACCTGCTAGTCCAGACACTGGCGCAGTGGAGGATACAGGTGGCGATCGTCGCGGAGCCGTATCTGGTTGTCCCTAGGGACAACTGGGTCGGCGACCGCGACGGTCTCGTCGCCATTATTTTGGCCACGAGAGAAGGAACCCCCGCTGTCGACCAAACGTTCAGAGGTCGTGGGTTCGTCGCCGTTTTCTGCGGCGACATCGTGTATGTAGGTGTCTATTTCGCGCCGAACCGCCCGCTCGCGGAGTTCGAGCGCTTCTTGGCGGAAATGGACATCCTGTTGGGGCGGTGTCGCCCGCATCTGGTGCTCCTTGATGGAGACTTGAACGCGAAGTCGACATTGTGGGGTTCGGCTCTCACTGACGCGAGGGGCGCGGCTGTGGAGGAGTGGCTCTCCAGCAACAACCTGTGCGTATTGTACAGGGGCACGACCAACACGTGCGTGCGGCAACAGGGCGGATCAGTTGTTGACGTATCGTTTGCGACTCCCGCCCTGGCCCGCCGTGTGACGTTGTCGGATCACCGGTACATCCGGTTTTCCATCTCCCCCCACTCGTCGGACCCGAACAGCCCGAGATCGGGCCCAGATGGGCGCTTAAAATGCTGGAGAGAGACTCCCTCGTAGAGGCGTCCCTCGTCGAATCCTGGAATTCGAAACCCGAGGTGACCGATGCGGACACAGAGGCGCGGTGGTTCCGTGAGGCGATAACGCACGTCTGGGACGTCGCCATGCCCCGCCATGTACTAGTGGTCGCCGGAGCTTCAGCACCTCCGGACGACGTGCGTCAAGGCACAACGCCGGTATACCCACGCCCGTCGACGTCACAGAGCCGCATCGACGATTGCCGAACATTTTGCCGCCTTCCAAGGGTCCAAGAAGGAGCTGAGGATTGAAATCGCTGCAGTGAAGGAGCGCGTCTGGCAGGAGCTGGTGAACTCTCTCGAGCAGGACCCATGGGGCAGCCCGTACGAACTTGTAATGAGCAAGCTCCGCCCATGGGCGAGGGGCCCACCATGAACACGTTGTCAACCACCATGAACACGGAGACGCTCGAGAGAGTGGTGGAGAATCTGTTCCCTGCCAGGGCGGAGGGCGAGGCTCCTCCCGTGCACGCGCGGGATATTTCGCAAATCCCGGCGGTGGAACCCCCGAGGTGTCAGAGGGTGAGTTGGACAGGGCGGTTCTTCGCCTCAGTGCGAAGAACACGGCGGCCGGTCCCGATGGCATCCCGGGGAAGGCTCTGTTCTTGGCCCTGAAGGAGGGCGGCCTCGGAATTAGATTCCGTGAGCTGCTCAGAACTGTGCGACGGATGGCCACTTTCCCAAGGAGTGGAAGGTAGGTAAGCTTGTCTTCATCCGCAAGCCCGGGCGTCCGGTGGACTCACCATCGGCCTATCGCCCCATTGCCCTACTGAGTGAGGCGGGTAAGCTCTTTGAGCGGGTTATCGCTGCTCGCCTCACTCAACATTTGGAGGACACCGGGCCGAACTTGGCCGCCGTCCAGTTCGGTTTCCGGAGGGGCAGGTCCACCGTAGACGCAATTGCGCGGGTGAGGACTTTAGCGGAGGAGGAGATTGGGAAAGGCGGGGTCGTCTTGGCGGTGTCCCTCGACATCTCCAACGCGTTCAACACTCTGCCACACAGAGTTATCATCGAGACTATGGGGTACCACGGCTTCCTGGAGTACCTCCGACGGCTTGTCGGGGATTATCTCTCGAGTCGCTCGGTCGTGTACCCCACGCACGTTGGAGATCGTCAGCCGGAAGTGTCGTGCGGTGTTCCGCAGGGGTCGGTTCTCGGGCCACTCCCGTGGAACATCGGCTACGACTGGGTGCTGCGAGGCGCTCCCCTGCGCGGGATCGACGTCACGTGCTAAGCGGATGACAACTTGGTGACCGCCCGCGGCGGCACGTACCGTGACGCGGCCCTGATGGCAACCGCTGGAGTCGCACAAGTTGTGATGCGTGTACGGCGCTTGGGCCTGACGGTGGCCCTTGAGAAGTCCGAAGCGATCTGCTTCCGTGGGCCTCGCAAGGCACCACCGCCGGATGCCCACATAATAGTTGGCGGAGTCGGGTCGACGCTGAAATATCTCAGCGTCGTACTCGATAGCCGGTGGAACTTCAATGAACATTTTAGGAGCCTAGCTCCTAAACTAACGAAGACGGCGTTCGCCCTGAGCAGGCTAATGCCCAAACTGGTTGGACCGAACGTCGGGTGCCGCCGTCTCTTCGCAGGCGTGGTGCGCTCGATGGCACTGTACGGGGCGCCCATTTGGGTCGACTGCCTGTCGGCCCAAAACCTGACCGTGCTGCGGCGCCTGCAGCGGGTCATGGCGTCCAGGTTCAGCTGTCGTCAGAGCAATGGTTGAGACGCCTGACGGCTGGGAGCGGTCCCGCTAGTGGGTATTACCGGCACTCTGCCGGTCGAGTCCCACACTCTCCCTCGCCGGTACGTCCTATACAGACGGGGGAGGTTAGTCCGTAAAATGTATCGACATATTTTTATGAACTGAAAACTTCTTTAACACTGAACTCGGCCTTCACGCTCTGCGAGCGACACTCTCGGTGTCGTTTTATTGTATAAAATAAGCGCCATCTACCCGATTTATCATGTACTTCTTGGTTTATAATGAGCTTAAACTTCGTAAATATAGTATGTTATGATGTTAACAGATGGCGATGAAGTTTTCGAAAGTCAACAGCCTTAAGCCAGTGTGTGCACGGATAAATTGTATCGCATACAGACCAACTATACAATATATATATATATATATATATATATATATTATATTTGTATATATTTTATTATGGCACGATATTAAAGTAACGGAATCGGTCCAAATCAGGCAAAATGACAACATATTCATCTTTATTAGACAAAAAAAAATGTATTTTGCCTACAAATAGATTCCAATGTAAAATTATACTAAAATTTATTAAATGTCTTATTAATATTTTTTTAAATAATGAAACGTAGGTACTTATAAAAGAGATGTTCTTTTTTTGCAAAAAGTACATTTTGACTGTGATATCCGACGTCGATACTATTTTTGTGATTCAAAAAAATACTTTTTTGATAAAAGACGAAAGCTAAATAAACACTGTTCTAATTGTTTGTAATTTAATTGTGCGAATACAGATTAAAGTTAAATTTATATATATATAGCAGATTAAAAATTTAATAAATAATATAATCAAATAAAATAAATTTTTAATCGATTTAAATTTCGTGCAGCGTTCCTATAAATTAATAATTTTTGTTTTTATAATTAAAAAAATAATTATAAAAGCAATATATATATGTATATATTAAATCCGAATCATTGCGTTTTAATTACCTTTCGTTCCGTAACAATTGCAAAGTACACAAACATAAAATTATTGAAATTTACTCATTAGAATTATGTATAAAAAAAAAATTAAAAAAAAAGTGCGCTGTTTTTGTGCTTACTTTTTTTTTTTTTTAAAAAAGCTTCTTTTTAAAATATTGCACTCAGTATGCGTAGGCCATGATCTGTACCTCAAAGTGACATTACTATTGTTATAAAAAAACTCATTATAGCAAATAAAACAAAAGTTATATAAAATTGTCGTTTTAAAAAAGTTTTTTTTTTTTTTTGTGTGTGCCAAAGAAGTCTCACTATTTAAAAAAAAAAAAACCACGATTATTTAAACACGGTTCGTATTTTTTTCGTATTTTTCTGTGTAAAGAAGAGAGAAAAAATAAATAAATACAAATTTGTATACATTTTCACGTAAGAGTCTTATTCGTATTGATTTTAAATTTTAAAATACGTATAAAACTAAATCACAACTCAAATTTCATAATTTTTTTTTTTTTTTCAAATTGCAATTAACCATGAGATACAGATAAGTGCGTTACAGATAATATTTTTTTTTTTTTTATATTAAAATTAAAACTAATCAACTAGCTAAAATAGTCCATCGTTGTAAAGCAAAATTTGTGGCAAGAATTAATATTCTATCACTAGAGCTTTTTTATTATATTATATTTTATAAAAAAAAAAAAAAAAATAACACTTAATAAGGGCATTTGTTTAAAAAATAAACGAGTATTGTAAATGTCAAAAAATAACAAACGAGATGTCTCGTTTTTTTTTCTTTTTTTGTGTGTGTTTTTTTATTAAAATATAAACACAAAAGTTTTCCTCAAAAATTATACTAAATACACGAAAATCGTCTAAGTAACTAAATCTAAAATACAAAGCAGTTTATATTTACATTTCTTACTCGTTATTCGTTCCTATACAATGTCGAGATTTAATGAATATTTATGCGGAATGTTCTTATTTTTTTTTAAAAATTCTTTTTTAAAAAGAACTATTAAAACGAGCCTCATAAAATCACAACTGGGTATGTATTGTTTAAATAAATTTTAAATTAAACTCCTCGTGTCACGTTTTCAAATATACAAATTGGTGAGAGAAAAAATACCTTAAACTATACCTATTGCAGAAAAGCAAATTTTCAAAATTACACAGTTCTTTGTACAAATGTGTAATTTATAAAACACTAAAGAAACTTCAAATTGTGTACGACAAGGTTAGAAGTACCATTTTTACACTTTTCTCGTGTTATTGTCGACAAACAGGCTGACAGTCCACTTGACGGTAAGTGGGCAATTGCGCCTTGACTCACGCTCAGAGCAATTGCGCCTCGACTTACGCTCAGAGCAATTGCGCCTCGACTTACGCTCAGAGCAATTGCGCCTTGACTTACGCTCAGAGCAATTGCACGTTGACTTACGCTCAGAGCAATTGCGCCTCGACTTACGCTCAGAGCAATTGCGCCTTGACTTACGCTCAGAGCAATTGCGCCTTGACTTACGCTCACAGCAATTGCGCCTTGACTTACGCTCAGAGCAATTGCACGTTGACTTACGCTCAGAGCAATTGCGCCTCGACTTACGCTCAGAGCAATTGCGCCTCGACTTACGCTCAGAGCAATTACGCGTTGACTTACGCTCAGAGCAATTGCGCCTCGACTTACGCTCAGAGCAATTGCGCCTCGACTTACGCTCAGAGTAATTGCGCCTCGATTTACGCTCAGAGCAATTGCGCCTCGACTTACGCTCAGAGCAATTGCGCTTTGACTTACGCTCAGAGCAATTTCTCTTTGAGTTACGTCAAGTTGAAGTCTCTTATTAAGTTGAAAAAACAAATTCTCTCGAAATACTTAAGTACATTTTCAAACTTAATTATATAGCATTTATTATTTTCACAAATTTGAGCTCGCTGATGGTATCTCTTTGAGTCTTGTCGCGCTTTGACAATTATTGTTTATTCATTGAAAACTCTAAACAGACATCACATCACATTAATATTTTTTTTGTGTTCGCTATAAATTATATCGAGTTGCGTTTTCAAAATGTGTCTTCTTTATTTTTTTCATATATATACGTATATAAATATAGTAATTAACGTCTACATACAACGATGCCTAATATTGTTGATTAAAAATTGCATTTTTATTTTTTTTTTACATACAAATTCATTTAAATATTACACGTCATACACTTATCGGACTATTAATAATAATAATAATAATAATAATACGATTGAAATCGTGTCAAAAATAACTTCGGGTGTATTTATTTATTTATTGCCTATTAATTTTCTGTAAAACTAATCGCTTAGTAGAAAACATTACTTTAACAATTACTTAAGAGTGGGTATTAAATTTTATTTATCATAATCATAAATATAATATTTAGAATTTACAATTTCAATTCTTTCGTCTTCTAAACAAGTGTGAGTTTCGAATGATTCGTTAATTTTTTTCATTGGCATGAATCCAATTTGTAAAATCCAATCGGTTGAACAGGTCAATTAAGGCCAATTAAGGTTAAGGTTAAAGTGTTCAAACATAATTAACTTAAGCTTCAATTTTTAAATCGCCGTTGTCCAATCAAAAACTTCAATGTGCAAAAAGTATACACTTTTGAGATATTTATTATTTTGATGTTAGAGTAAATTTTGCACATAGCAAAGTTTGATTGATAACGACGATGTGTTACATCAAAATGCAATAGAAAACTTTTTTGCTGACCATATTCATATATCAACAAATTATTTGTCCTTTTTAAGCTTACGAGGCCAAGTATTGAGTGATAAATTTCTCTGGATTCGTCCCGTTTAAATTATTAAGTATCGCTTAAATTTTTGAGTGGTTCTGTTCTGAAAAGTCTGACACGCTTTAGTCGATGACCCAGATTACCTAGGTGATGAGTCTGGGCGCGTGCAGACCGTACAAACGCCGCGCTAAAGGCGGCCTATGCCTGGGCTCGTGATCGCGGTCCTGCTGCCTGGGGGCCCAATCCTGTTGCCTTGGGGCCCAATCCTGCAATCGGGCCCCGGAAGCGAGACGGTGTGTGAGGCGATGCGCTATCGAGAAGCCACCGCTGCCCTCCAGCTGCGTGAGGACGATGATCACCTGCCTGTGCAGGGGCGGGACGGAGTCTATGGTCTTCAGTTCGCCCCTCGTTGAGACCACGTTGTAGCTCTCCTGGCAGTCGCACTTCACGTGAATCCACTTGTCCGTGTGTCTGTTCTCCACCATCACCACTAGGCCGGCCCAACCCTGAATTGTAGAATCACTAATTGTAGATACGTAATATCCTAAATGAAAATATGACTAAGACATTCATTCACAATTCATATAATCTTTTCACGTGTTTATTAGGATCGACTTGTCGGCTACAAAATATACACTTGCTTATACAAATTTATTTCTCATTCCTTACTAAGGTCGACTTGTGTACCTCTGAAATTTGCAGTGAGTGAGACTCACCTTGGTGAGGTAGTAGGCGGTCATGCCCTGGCGGCCCTCGTGGCGCTGGCCGCGGGCCAGAGTGAGGCCAATGATGGCGTCGGCCAGGATGTGCGGGTGCAGCGAGGGCCGCTCGACGGCCAGCGGCTTGGAGGAGTGCGCGGCGAGCACGTGCCGCGGCCACTGACCGCTGTCGGCCAGCTCGAGCCCCGTGTGCCAGTGGTTGAACGCCAGGCACACGACCAAGTAGAAGCCCTTCTCCAGCATCTTGTGGCACCCCACGAACCCGCGCACCTGACACACAAATCCAGTTACCTTTTCTACTCAAGGGATTTCAACGGGAGGCGTACTCATCCAACGGGCTCTATATAAATATACTTAGTAAACATTGTAAACAAAATGTACTCGTAGCCTTTACCTGTCTTTTGCTGTGGGCGACCAGTTTGCCAACTTGTGCGCTTGGACCAGATTTAGTGCGAAATACGACCACGCAAAGGTCCAGCTGAGATCTCTGACTTTTTGCCGAATTTCTGTAATCAAATAAATTACAAATATTATTCTAGTCGCTATAAAAAAACAATCATTTTGAGAAATAACCTCATTCGACTTAACAGTCAACAATACTGACGTCATTCAAAAATAAATCAGTATAAGACATAAGGATAGGACATAAGTTTAGGATAAGTTTTTTTGGTTTTTGACATGCTTTTTTAGCTCATACAATGACTAAGTGATATTGTTTTGTTATAGAGAATGCTTTGATGCTAAGTACCTCTGTCCCTCCTGGAAGAGCGTGAAGTCGACTTCGGTGGGCTGCGTGGCAGTGAGCAGGAGGCAGGTGAGGTGCCGCGTGGAGGACATCGGCGGCAGGATGCCTGCCAGCCGCACCTCGTGCCATCCCACTCGCACCTTGCATATGTCGATGCAGTCAAAGTATCTGCGCGCAACAGTTTTATCATAACATTATTATATTATACTAAGTGTACAATATTGTGTGCAGTGGCCCCGCACGATGCGCACCTGAGCACGTCGTCGAAGCTGATCCAGAAGACGCCCTGGTCGCGGTCGTCGTGGTGCGTGGTGGGCGGGCAGCCGTGCGCCCACGCGCCGCGCCACGTGTAGTGGCCCCACGGGTTACGCAGACGCAACAACCGCGTGGGCCCCTCCGCGCCGCCCACCTCCACCACGTCCAGCACCGAGTACGCGTGCCGCGGCCGCAGCCCCAACCGCTGGTACTCCTCCTCGTCCACCTGCCGTCAACATGCGGACCGTCAAACATTTATCATTTCTCCCTCACCTCCTCCTCCTCCTCCTCCTTTAGTGAGCGATACAACTAACTCTGTACCTTCATGTTTCCCCCGCCGCAGCTCGCGCCCATGAGGAAGCAGGCCTGCCTGGAGGACAGCAGCTGCGCCCACACCAGGTCCCGATCCAGCTGCTCCAGGGGGACTCCCCCTGAAGCGCCGCCCGTGCCCCCCGCCTGCAGGGACACCGACTCGCAGGGGGCGCCGGTTAACGTGCAAAGACCTGCAACGACATCCCAACAATATTCTAAGATATTTCGCTTCACCTTAACATCAAGTGTTACAATCCTGGCGTAGAAGAAACGAGGCCAAGTCTGGAAGGCGAGTTTACTTGATAGCAGTAATTTTTCATTGTTTTCTAGACCTTGGACGCTAGAATTCAATGCATAAAAGCATTTACTAATTAATTAATTAATTTTGAGTGACAATTATTAAAAACCTTCAATGGCTCTCCCGGAAACCAGCGCCTCGTAGCATCCGTGCAATTTTGCGACGGCCTTTTCTATCAACGGCACCCACAGCTGTTTCCGTTTCGCCTGGAACAACATTATCATCATCATGTCAGCCAAAAGTTTTAGCCTGGCCACTCTGCGTAGAGCGTTCGAGACAAAAATATATGTTGAAATATTGCGTTTTCAATTAAATCCTGTATGATGACGTTGATCATTATTCATGCCTATGAACGACTGATATTAGCGTACAAGGAACGTGAGTTACCTGCGAGTAGACCAGATGTCCCTTCTTGTTGCAGGGCAGCAGGTCGTCGACGGTGACGGTGAGCCAGCGGCCGTCCTTGCACAAGCGGAGCTGGTAAGCGCCCACGCTGGGCTCCCCCCTCACGAGCACTCCGCGCACGAGCGCCGACCGCTCGGCCAGCACGGCGAGAGCCGAGAGCAGCCAGCAGTTGCCCAACACGCCCTGCGAGATGTCGGAGGGGCGCGGGTCTCGGAACACCAGCCAGGGCGTGCGCTGGTCGCCCTCGGCGTGGATCTGCTGCGGGCGCAGCCAACGCGCCGCCGCCCCCGCCTCCCCGCCGCCCTCGCACCCCCCGCCGCACCCCCCGTAGTACAGCGAGCGGGGTGACGCCGGGAACGAGCTGTCCACGTACGGCTCGCCCGTCTGAACATAAAACATCATCAGCTTTGTACGCGGATAAAAGTCATTTTATGTATGTACTTTCTATGTTTAATTGAATTTAATATTATTCCGCGATTAAAGTCATGGAAAGCTCTAGCTAGAGAGAACAAAAACGCTTATCGTACTGTAACAACGGATTTATGTGCACAGTACAATGCAAATTATACAGTGCGAGTACGACATCGCTTTCAAATACCATAAACCAAGTTAAGAATTTTAATTTTTTAAGAGATTTTTCTTGTTGATATTCGCTTGGTAACAATTTAAGTGACAATAATTTGTACTTAACAATGGAACTCACAGCAGCACACTGAGCCAAAACTTCCTGCCACTGCGTCCACGCGTGACTCTCCTCCCGTAGACGCAGGATCTCCATTGGAGTACTCTCTTGCCGTTCACCGTCAGAACCTTCCGCTGAAATCCACAAAATTTACACTTTAATAGTTTTAAACGCAGTAACCGACCGACCGGCATTCAAAATGTAAAGTTACTCACGCTCGTCGTCGTCGTCGAGGGAGGGCAGGTCGGGCGCGGGGGGCAACAGGCGCGCGCGTGGCGACTGGCACATCTCGCACCAACTCGCACCACTCGCGTTGCAGAACGTGCACTCAGAGCACGACCACGAGCCCCACTCGCCGCCCGACACTCTGGAAACACACACACACACACACACACATATATTACACGCCCCAGTCGCGTCGCAAAACATGCACTCCGAGCACGACTACGAGTCCCATTCACCGCCCGACACTCTGGAAACACACACACAGACACACATATTACACGCCCCACTCGCGTCGCAAAACATGCACTCCGAGCACGACCACGAGTCCCATTCACCGCCCACTCTGGACACACATGCACACATATTACTCAACGAGCTGGGTGAACATACATTATAAACCGTGTAAATATGTGTGAGCGCCGACCGCCATTTACAGATTGTTTCTTTATATTATCATAAACTGTAACACACTACAATTAATGGTCCTTCGAGGCGGATGTGAATCAGTCGCATATAGCACAAGTAATCAGGTGCTACAAGTGCGCTGCCGACTCCGGCATCCCTTAATCACTTTTCACTGTGGTATTCCGTGAGGAGGTGATCACTGTTACCATACGAGTGCCCAAATATGACTGCGAAACGCAGCCTGTTATATTGATTATAGAAAACTCACTTGCTCTCGGGGGGAGGCGTTTTGTGTCTGGAGCCGCGTCTCGCTAGGGCGGGCGTGTGCCTCGAACTTCTTCTAGGGGAAGGACTGCGACACGGTGCTGTAATTTAAAACAATATTATATATATAGCTTATATATATATAGCTTTTGAGAAAATAAAAGTACGTTTACTGTCTTCTAATACTTTTGTATTAAAACATTAAGAACAATTAATTTAACATTTTTCAACACTTCAACCGTTTTATATTATATCGCTGCTTAAATTGAAAAGTAGCACAAATTAAAATTACACTTTTTTGCAGGAAAGCTAATCGAAAAAAAAAAATTGTCTATTTTTTTCTTATTAGATATATTTATATATCTAATAAAATAATAATCTTTATTATATGTTTTTAAGTACTTTTATAATAAACTGAATATTATATATAAGCGTATAAGTTACTTTTGAATATTAAAAAAAAAAAATACTTAATATGAAATATTAAACAACCGTTAGTATTTTTGCAACATACAATATGAAAGATTGTGACTTTTTGAAAAAATTTTTGATTTATCAAAAAATTTTGAAATGTCATCTAATCTTCAATCTATTCATTGGCTGAAAAAACTTTCATTAGTGGAAAATAACAGCGAAATCCTTTCAGTGGTGGGCAGACGGTTGCCGGCGCCAAGTGTCTTACCTGGTGGGGCGTGATTGGCGTCCGCGCTGGCGACGGTAGCCGCGTGCTTCGGTACCGGAGGAGTCTTGCAAGCGAGACAGACGTTGGCCGAAGCCGGATTGCGCAATGTGCAAGAACTGCACGACCTAATCGCAACAGACAGACAGACAGATTTCTACTCACACTTCACTTGACAAACACTTTAGTACTTATTTCTCTATGCACTATAACACTAGGCTAGACGATTAATAAAATTTGATTTCTTATCATTATTAACTCACAATCACAATAAAATAATATATTCATTAAAAATTAAATAATTTCACTAAAAAATTTAATATTATTAAACTTAATATTTTTCGAATCAAATATTTTATAAGTGTATAATATTAACACATTTTATTGAAAATTAAAAAAAAAATTAAAAAAAAAATTGTATTCTATAATTTTGTAATGATTTAAAAAAGAAAATCTTATTTCGAGTGTGTTTATTTTTTATTTTTTTTATTTTTTAATTGTACAGTAGTTGTATAGTAAAATTTATTTTAATCTATAAACACGCTGAATATAATAATATATTTAAATTTAAATTATTATAATTATTTTTCATTTACAGACGCGATTCTCCATTTGTAGTTTTCATTTTTGATCCAATCGTTGACAAAAAAAAGTTAATATGGCGGATTTTTTTACATTATCGACAAGTTCTGAACAAAAAAAAACTATTATAGTCTTTTTTTTTTCAGTCTTTGGTACTGAGTTACAGTTACAGGTCTATATGGTTGTTTTTTTTTTTCCTTTTTTTTTTTTCGCCGAGCTATAAATCGCGTCTGTTCAATACGCGTAACAATAAGTACTTTTTTTTTTTTTTTTTTTTTGATGAAATGTGATTAAAAAACCAAAATAAAAAAAATATTTATTTATCAATTAAGTTTCTAAAAGAAAGTCTAATGAATTTCATTATTAAAATTTGAATTTATCAGTTTCGAAAAAAAAAAAAAAAAAAACAAAAAGCCAAGATGACGATCCTGAGAAGAAACTCAAGATACTTATTCTTTTTGTAATCTTTAAAATATAAAATTACAACAATTAGGTACACTTAATAAAAACAAAAAAAAAAAAAAAAAAAAAAATACAACAAAGTACATAATATACAATATAGTAAATATAGTATGACCTCCGAATCTAGGCTTTAAATTCAGAAGAGTTAGAGCGTTAATAAAAGGTAACAGGGCGGACATGATACGAGCATAGCATAGCATAGCATAGCATACATAGCATAGAGTGGTGGTGGAATTAATGGAACTAGTGTACCAGAAGTGGTTCTGAGGCTTGGAGCCAGCGCAGGCTGCGCACGCGCCGGCTCCCGGCTCGTTCACGAGAGTGCAACGCCCGCACGACCACGAGCCGACTGCCGTCGAGCTCGCACTCGCACTCGCACTCGCACTCGCACCTCCACTCGCACCGCCACTCGCACCGCCACTCGCACCGCCGCTTGCACCGCCGCTCGCACCGCCACTAGCACTCGGCTCTGCAATTATCAATTCACTCTCATATCAATTAAAATAACTAACAGTCTTATACATAAAATTAATGTTATAGGAGTCTTATAAAGCTTGTTATAAAAAAATTACAAAAAAAAAAAAAACATTATTCATAAACATCCAATAACAGTAAAACGCTCTATAAGTGTTAAGTTTAACTTAAATTAAAAAAAAAAAAATATCACGGCCATTGTGACTGCGAGCATCATTAAATAATGTCTTAATAGATAATATTTTATTGCACTTATATAATATTAATTAATGTTATTAAAATATTTGTTTAGTTGTAGCTTTGTGGAGACGTGCTTTCATCACAAATTGACTTTTTTTTTTTTGGAATATGATTAAGCTTGCTTTTGGATGAAAGTGTGTCTCTTTTCTGTTTTTCTGTTTTCTGTCTTCTTCTTTTGTTTTGTTCTGTAATGTGTAAGCAATACTGTTTCGTTTTGATATGCTGTGTACACGTGTTTTGGGCCTCTGTCTATTTCACTTCAATATAATCATATCTATTCAATGTATAATAATGTCAGTGTCCTGTTTTGTGTATATTAAAAAAAAAAAAAAAAAAAAAAAAATAGCAGTAACGCCTTCACAAGTTATTGAAGCATGAACCCTGTTATAAACCTCTAATAAGGCAACAATTCAAGATGGCCGATTTAGAACAGCTGATTTCTGAATGACGTTTGTTGTTGAGTTTGATGTTTGTAAAGGAGTTAGTCGTATTTAAGATATTTATTTATACAAATAATAGATTAAATTACTTAAGTAAGATAATAACATAACAATTATTCACTATAATTGGAAAAGTAATATAATTTTGATAACTGAAAACGATCGGGACAATTCAGATTTGTTTTATTTTCATAACAAATGTTAAAATGGTCACATCTGTAATCTCGCTTTACTCGCAGATTATAAAGTAATATGTACACTTTACTATTGTTTAAGAGTGTGGATAGAAAGATTTTAGCTTTTTTTGTCTATGAATTCATCATAACTATTGAACAGGCATATTGAACGTTTATAATAAGCTTATTAAGGTATTACGAGCTTTTCGACTAATGAACTTTATAAAACCTCTAATAGGGGATTTTAATTAATAATTTGAGCGTATTAATTTAATTAATTAGAAATATAAATAATCAAATCAACCAAAATATCAGCCAAATTAAACAATGTAAAACAAGTTACTCGACCAATTTGAGCTTACTAATAGTTTGTGTACCTAAGCAGTATAATTCCCTAAATTCCCAAATTTTCAATGTCCCCAATGATCAACAACTTACCAACGGCGAACAAGAGTTCGTCGCTGTTGAGGTCGTGGTCGAGTGAGGCAATGGGAACGGTCAACTTCTTCGGAGGCTCACTCCTAGTCGCCTCCTTACTGCCGCTCGCTTCGGAACCACTCGCCGATGTCCTGCAACATTTACAACTGTGCCTTTTCACTGTGCTTCCGATGGTCGCCGGGGACATACGACTTTATATGCACCTTGCGATAGGCATATCGACGACATCCCTGGAGGCGAGGGTGACGGCATGTGGTGGCCGTCCGCTTCGGCAAACGTCGCACGAGCGAGCCCACCAAGCGTTGTATGCGAACCAACATTCGCTGCATTGCCACATCCGCGCGTCGCGACTGCAATCCGTACTTACTAATATTATAAATGCGATAGTATGTTTGGATGTTTGTAACACTTTCGCGCAAAAACTAGTGAACCGATCGCCATGAAATTTTGCATACACGTTGTCTGAGACGCCAGAAAGGACATAGGGTACCTTTCATTTGTTCAACACGGACGAAGTCGCGGGCACCAGCTAGTATTAACATATACCTCTCTTGGGCAACAGAAATACCAGCTAACAGTTTGAGAGCTACTACGAGTATATACAGGTTGGCTGAACAAATTTTATAGATTGACTAGACGAACTATACAGGTTGGCTGAACTAACTATATAGGTTGGCTGAACAAACTATACAAGTTGGCTGAACAAATTTTACAGATTGATTAGACGAACTATACAGGTTGGCTGAACAAACTATATAGGTTGGCTGAATAAATTATACAGATTGGCTGAACAAACTATACTGATTGGCTGAACAAATTTTACAGATTGACTGGACGAACTATACAGGTTGGCTGAACTAACTATACAGGTTGGCTGATTGAACTATACTGATTGGCTGAACAAATTTTACAGATTGACTGGACGAACTATACAGGTTGGCTGAACGAACTATACAGGTTGGCTGAACTATCTATATAGATTGGATGAATCAGGAGAGAACATGTTTCATATAGAAAGGTGTCACTTTCGAAGGTTATGACAACTGATATTCATAAGCACTTATGGCATCATTCTTTTAAAAAATTTAAAAGAAATTTCGCTATTATTAAAAAATTATAACAAAACAAAACACTTACGAAGGTTGTTGTTGTGATGAAGGCACTTTAGACGACTGCTCGCGAGGATTTTGACTCGATTTGCCACTTGCATCCCTCGACGATGGTGTTCCTATGTGAGACGTCCTCATATTACTCACCCCCATGCTTTCACTGACTGGGGAAATGCAATTCTCTGCGCCCAGAAGCTCATCGATCCTCGCGTAGTCACCGTCGCCAATGTCGTTTGAGTACAACGCCTCGTTTTGGGAATTACTCATCACGTTTTTCGCGTCTTGAACTGAGACGTAGGAGTACCTCGTTCCGTTGTTATTCACTTGCAATTGGAGCTTCAAATCCTTATATTTCCCCTTATTGGGCAAAGCGTAAATCACACCCTCCGCGTTCGTATCCCAGCTGCACTCTTTATCAATCAATTCGACATTGTTCTCATCGATTTTTTTCTCCTCGACCCTCCTCTCTTCAGCTTTTTTGCCCAAACTACCGCAATAACTCGCCAGTGACTTCTGATAGTCGTTCAGGCTGCGTCTACTCGAAATAACTTTGCCTATCGGGCGATTTTCAGCGTTAGTTTGCTCTGAGAACGAGCGTCTATATGTGGGCCTGATTTCTGGTGAATTCTGTGCACTGATAGATCGCCTGAATGCAGATCCGAGCGTCGTGCTACCGGTTTGAGGCCAATCTGGGACCGTTATCATAACACCACCAGACGTAGGTAAAGACGTCGCCCCTTCCCTACTTATTGTTTCGTGTCTGCCCAATGTGGTCACACTCAAGCCTCTGGAATTGGGAATTCTAGCCAATGGCGACACCCTGGGCGACAAGCACGCTTCACAATTGGTCCTAATGCCTGAATTCTCCAAGGTGCACTTGCCGCAAGCCCATTTCTTCAGGTGCAACGCTTTACTCTGCTCCCTCTGATACTCTTTCACGTAATTCAATTCCCAATTGGATTTGCTCTCGCTACACTTCTTCGGTTTCCTCGTGACCGTGTGTAGGCTCCGCAGAAACGACTCTCTGGGGTTGTAGTGTGTGGTGCCGTAGCCGTATCGTTCAGAGACCATGAGACTAGTCGGGCGATTTATAGTCGCGCGATTTTCTTCGACCCGGGACCACCACCTCTGTTGGGAGCTGATGACGGAGCCGTGCGATAGGGACCTGGTGACCCCGTGGGCCTCGTGGCTCACCTGAGTGGGGGACAAACGGAGGGACTGCAAGTCCACGTTTAGTCTGCGACCGTCCACATAACTAGACGAGGGCTTGTACGATGGAACAGCCAACGTGTTGGACCTTATCATAGTGTTGTCTGGAAAGAGATGTGGACAAAAATATGCAAAATGCTTTCTTTTGATCCAAATAATATCGTTCGACAAATATTATTTCTGGTCGGCTCCTACAATTTTTTAACACAAATGCCGGTCTTTTCAATATTAAAAAAAATTAAAATTACAAAGCTATCATTTTAACTAACGTAAGTATACAGAAATTATAATTTTCCAAAAAAAAAAAAAAAACCTAATTTACCTTGAGCAGACTTGTCCTTTTCCGTCATCCCTGATGCTTGATCCTCGTCATCAGACAGCCTGGAAAATTAAGGCAAATATCTAAGTAATTATTTTTTCTCAAGTTGGTTAATTTTTCTCGTGAAACTTATTTTCTTGTCATTTTACCTATAAGATAAAAAAATATATATATATTTAAATAAGCTACCACCTACCTAATTATATTTATTGTATATTAACTTCCATATATTATAAATGCGAAAGTATGTTTGGATGTTTTGATGTTTGTGACTCATTCACGCAAAAACTACTGAACCGATCATCATGAAATTTTGCATACACATTGTCTGGGACATAGGGTACCTTTCATCGTTCAACGCGGACGAGGTCGCGGGCACCAACTAGTTGTATAGGGAATCCATTTATGGATAGAATGAACAGCTAGTCTGTCTGTCTGTCTGTTGCAATTAATGATAGAGAAGTGACCTGTAGACGGGTGCGTGGTGCGCGAGCGCATAGCTAGTCTGTCTGTCTGTCTGTTGCATTTAATGATAGAGAAGTGACCTGTAGACGGGTGCGTGGTGGGCAAGCGCATAGCTAGTCTGTCTGTCTGTTGCATTTAATGATAGAGAAGTGACCTGTAGACGGGTGCGTGGTGCGCGAGCGCATAGCTAGTCTGTCTGTCTGTTGCATTTAATGATAGAGAAGTGACCTGTAGACGGGTGCGTGGTGCGCGAGCGCATCACAGGCGGCACATCGCCATGCGGCCGACACGTTCCGCAGTCCGCAGCCGCAACGCCAAGCGCGGGTCGCGTCCGGCGCCGAGCCCACACACGACCATCCGCTGGAATCCCCGCATTAACTCATTCACTCATATTTCTCAAAATAAACTTAGGAAATTTTACAATAAAAGTCCCTAACGTGGATTCAGAAATCAATGTGATTTCAATACTTTAAATTATAATACAGTTGGATATATATATAAGGGGGAAATTGTAGCCTTTATATAAATTATTAAGGCTCGAGTTCACCAACACACTTTTTAAACAGCTGTTAAATAATATTTTGTTGATCACCATCGCTAAAATGCAGGTTGAACACCCTAAACATCTGATTAACTTAATGATTAATCTGATATTTAGGGTGTTTAACCTGCAATTTATTTTTATCACGTATTCATAAGCTGTTCATTTTTTTGTTGTTGTTTTGTGCTGTTTATTGATTACACACGAACTTTTGTTGAGTAAATAACAGTTCGAAATACATTTAGACAAAAAGCTGACTTATATATATAGTGGCCAAAAAAAGAGAATTTTATGAAGTAACTTATGTAGTCAACTATGTGATGAATACAATTAGCACCTTTGGAATCCAGCAATAATAATAATTTATTATTATTATTATTATCAGACATGTAATCTTTTATATTATAATAACATTTGTCGACAAATAATTTCTTCATTTTCTTCTTGAATAAATTAATATTAAGTTCTTCAATGGTGTTTGGAATTTTATTATATATATGTTAACGTATGATTATGCATTTAGGGTACTGTTAGAGCTGCTTCTGGCATTGCAGGTGCACAAATGGATAACTTTTATGCTATCCTAAGAAAGAAAGCTGTTTTAATGGTGCATTTTGTATATGGCAGACTCAACAGCATTCTGAGTATTATTGCGGCGGGACCGATTGTCTAATTATGAGGCAAGTTTTGCTGTCACACATGCCTTACATGAAATTTTAACTTTTCCAAATTTTATTTATTAGTTAATTATTTGTATTAGTATGTAATATTTATAAATTAAGAGTCAACTCTTACTTTGTTGTTTTGTGGTCTTGAATTACAGACTTGATATGTTTCATATAAATGAATAAATAAAATAAATAGGCAGTGGCCGTACATAGTGGACAATTCTTTGAAGAGGAAGTGTGAAAATGGTATACTGAATGTAAAATTTTAATAAAAATAACTTTAAGAGGTGAAATTTGGTTATATCTCTTTCTTCCCTCCATAATATAACAAAAACTTTGTATAAAAAAATAAAAAATACTCCATCCACTGAGATTCATTATAAAGATTTTACACTGTACTGCAAAAAACCGAAAACAACATACAAATATATTCTCTTCTGGAATACTGTGACAATTGTTAAGATTTTAAGTACACCAATTGTATTTCAATAAATCAAACATTATGTTATTACCTCACATCACATAGATTAGCCAGTGACAAATAGGTAAGACAAGAAAACTAACTTTCGTAATAAACCTGACTAAGGTACAAAAGAAACTGAATTGCTAAACGTAGCTAACAATAGGTTTTCAAATACATACCAACAAATTGTATCATTGTGTGTAGGATTAAAAAAACTACATTTCAAAGAAATGATGACATACGCCCCTAGCAATAACACTTTTAGTCGATAATTTCATTAATGAACTTCCATTAAAGGCCGACGCAACAATCAAATACACACTGGCTATAACCTAAATAAGGGTCAAGAAAAATCGATATCCTTTGACATTAACACAATGAGTTGGTACATGCCAATAAATCTTACCTATTGAAGCTGGTTTTTGGTGGAATTGTGATCGTATCGGAGCCAGGAGTTGTTCCTTCGCTCTTTTCTGTACGATTATTAAACTCCGGAGATGAATCTCTTCGGCAATATCCCTTGGATAGCTCTCTGTCATGACGCGAAACCCTTTTCGTGTCGCATTTTAAACACTTCACAGTCTCCGTTGGGTTGATTTGGCCGCACGTTTGACAATGCCATTGCAGCACTGATGCGATTGAGCCCATTTTAATTCACACATGGCTATGAAACCATAACAGCGCGGCGTTTTACTAAAACAAATTGCGGCCTGAAAAAAATAATAACAGCTGATCCACCATGTTTGTGTATTAACTTTTTTCTGGCTGGCGTCTCAGGGTTGCCGGCTTGCTTGGGATGATTTTGAACTTTATATATTCGTATTATATTTAAGGTTTAAACTTTAAATTGTTGTTTAAAAATCTATAAATTTCATTATATTGCCTGTGTGTTCATTTTAAAGTTTTATTAAATGTTTCGTAGATTATAAGTATTGAGTGCTGCCATCTGTCATTTCTACTATTAAATAATTAATCGTTTGGTACTTTGTTAATAGAGGGCAGTGATATACAATTTTAATAAGTTTTCAAAAAAAAACTAACAAAAATAACACTACAAAATTTAATACTTATATTTTTACATAATCCTGAAGTAATACAGTACTTAGATAGTATAATACAGGACTGGATACCTACAGCATAATAAATTATGAACAACTATTAATAATTTATAAAGTATTATTTCCCTTCATAAGTTTAAGCTGTTTGATAATAGAGGGCAGCACTAAACACAATTCGACATGAAAAGTTTTTGTTCGATCTATAGAATTAGGAAAAGAAGGGCGTAAACAATTTTAATAAACATAATATTATGATTTTTAGAACATCATGTAATTTGCAGATTATATTAAAAATTTATAGAAACATTACTAGTTGTAGGTGTTGATTACATGGAACGTTTAGAATATCTCACTAAAGAGGAATAGAATTATGTACCTACTAGGACATTAAATTTCATTCTTCAAACCAATACTAAACGTCCAGTGCTGCTCCGATATGTGGGTGTGAGTGGCAAGTGAGAGGCTATTTGGTACAGATCCGGCTGTTACAAGTAAAATACGATAATATGCATCTGTCATAAACACACACGATGCCAGTGACAAGTTCGTTAATGCGAGAATTAAAAGGATTTATTGACTTAAGAGATGTTTAGATATAGATTTATGCATTTATAACATTAACTATACCTAAGTACAACATATTTTATGTAAGTAAGTCGGTATCTTACTAAGTAGGTAGGTACGTATCTTACTAAATTCTTTAACTATAATAAGTATATTAGGTTGGTACCTATTTAAATTAGTAAAGAAGTAGGTATTACAACGCCTTTTTTATATTAATTATTAAAAAATTAATCTATAGGTAAGTACTAAAATTATAAAGAAAAAAGATTTTTTTTTTTATTTTGTAAAGAATAAACACAAAACTACTGTATTTCTTTCACCTATTAGAAAGCTAGAAAATAACAGAGAACAACAAAAAGTATAACATACAAAGTTCAGGCGTTATATTTTTTATTTTTCAACGCGAACGAAGTCGTGGGCACCAGTTAGTAGGTAAGCAGGTAAATAAATTTGCCAATAAACCAATATAATGTAATTTTCTATAAAAATATTTCCTCGAGCTGTCACCGATACGTCAAGAAATGTCAATGTCAAAGATAGAGATGGATTATGCGACCGGCTCGCTACGAACATACCGCAGGAAGGACATAGGATACGTTCAATTTTGACGCCTAAACCCACAGCCTAAGGTTCGAATTGAAAAGACCGTCGCTTGGAGGGAATTGAACGATAAATCCACAGGTGCTATTGATGTTCCGTGCACAGGCGATGGATTACGTACCTAGTTGGAAAACAAACAGTAAAAACTGGACTATGAACTAGATCGATTGTGAACCCGGAAGTTTTCTACATTGTGTTCCCATTTGGGAGTCAAACGTTTAATACCTGCATTCGTTGCAACTCTAAAACTAACCGAAAAGTGTTGATAGCAAAATTGTGACAAGTCAAACTGTGACAACTATAAATTCACTATACATATTAAATATACTTTGAAAGTTATCTTAACCTTAAATCTACCTACACATAACTTCGGAAAATGCGCACAGGGAAAGACCTTTTAACAATGCAAAGGTTGTGACATAGATAGACATAGGTAATGTTCTCTTTACAAAATCCTGAGCACAACAAAAGTGTATCCGGGGACTTTCACGATTCCGACCACTGAACGGTTTAAGGGTCTATTTTTTAAGAAATTTATTTGTCAATATTTTTCAGCATATACCAAAACAGATATACACTCTCTTTTCATTTTGTGTGTGATAGACAAACGCCCATTAGATAGCATGTCTGCTATAAAGTATTTTAATTTAAGCAGCTTTACTTTTGAATTATATATATATATATATATATAAATTAAATTCAAAAGTGCCACAAATCAAAATTACACTTTTTTACAGGAGAGTGAATCGAAAAAAATTTAATTATTTTTTGTCTATTTTTTTTTCTTATTAGATATATATCATATATATGCATATTATACATCGTTAGAAGCGTATTTTTAAGTAGCATAAAATGTTTTAAGTACTTTTATAATAAACTGAATACCAGAGGAGATATGTTACTTTTGAACATTACTTGTGAACTATATATATAATAAACTATAATATATAATTGACGACACGTTTGGTCTAGTGGCTAGTAACCCTAGCTGTTAACCAAACGGTCTCGGGTTCGAATCCCGCTAGGGGCAAATGTTTCTGTGTTAACATTTTACCTTTGTACCTGAGTCATGGGTGTTTTGTATTTATAATATGTATGTATTTACAAAAAAAAATAATAATCTATCTATGTATTATATCAACTGTCTGGTATCCATAATACAAGAATTAGTTGCTTACTGTGGAACTAGATGGCGCTGTGTGAAATGTGTGAAGATATTTATTTATTTATTTATAATAAACTGAATACCAGAGGAGATATAAGCATATGTTACTTTTGAATATTAAAAAAATGATAAAAAAAACTTTTCTAACAGGTATAATTAAAAAAAAAAACGTGTAGCAATATCGAATCCAGCAATATCGAACGCCTTGCTAGTGCACGCAACTCTCCTCGATAATTACGAGTAGGGAAAGCGCATTTCCCCAACTTATATGGAGGGCAGTGTCCCTGTAAGCAATTCAATGGGATTACATCGGACGTTTACGATGCAATAAATTGTGCATCCCGCATCCCCCGCGTTTTAGGGGCTGCATTACCTGCATTTCCCCAGCCGATCACACAATAAATACGAGTATAGCCGATTTAGATTCGTGTTTTACCAATGCTATGCACTTTTGCCTCAAAAGAAATCTGTTTCTTTCTTCTGTATCTCTCTATCTCTGTCAAGTTTATAATATTAATTAAGGTTAGGTAGGATATTATACACACATGTAAAACATGCCATGTTTTGTAACATATTTTGTGATATAGTCTGGACCCCACCTTAAGAAAACCGAAACCGCAGGGCGCTGCTAGTCTATGAAACGTTGTTATGTATATATATATATGTGAAAATTAAAATTTGATTCAATAAATCCGGCTAATAAAAGTTAAAAACTTAGCTGGATGTGAATAATGGCTGGATGTAATAATATAGTTTTCCTTCTCGGCAAAATAAAACACGCTGCTCATCAGTGTCACCAAAGAAAAATGAAGAAGGCTCATCAAAATGTAAAATGCGGATAAAACCCAGGCTTCATTATATATTATTTATATATCTCTAGTTAAATCCATGAATGACAAAAAACCAAAACAAAAACCAAAACAAAAAACCCTGAAATGAAAAAGAAATAATTAAACACAAATCTAAAAGAAAAAATATGTGTGCCTGACCGTGGGAATCTAAAATTTAGATATAAGATCCCTAAATGTTAATAATTTATTCAATAAATGGTCAGACAAAAACACACAAGAGTAAAATAAAAAAATACAATTGCATAAGGATTAAAAAAAACTGCAAAAGATAATAGAATTAAATGAGTAAATTAACAATAAATTTAAAATGAACTAAAACACAAATTATAATAAAAAAACATTAATCAACAATCTATCATCAGAAATAAGATGAAATACGTACCCATTTATAAACCGGGGTTTTTTACATAAATATTTTAAACTGAATAATTAAAATTTTAAAAAAAAATGAACTGGCAAATACAGGCTATTATCAGCACAAAAACTAAACCGCTCTCTGCGAGCGACAGAGAAACAAAAAACGCTCTCTGACTGAAAATTTTGAATATTGAACGTCAAATGCAATTCTATATATTTAAAAAAAATAATAAGTTTTTAAATACTTAAATAAATAAATAAACAAAAATAAGGTAATATAATTAATAAAATAAATAAAATAAGTAACGCTACGTTACATCTATACTAATATTATTATAAAGAGAGAAGATTTTGTATGTTTGTAATTAATAAATTCAAAAACTGCTGGACCGATTTTTGTACATTCTTTCACCTATAGAAAACTACACTATCAGCGAGTAACAGGCTATCCGTACTAATATTATAAATGCGAAAGTATATTTGGATGTATAGATGTTTGTGACTCTTTCACGCAAAAACTACTGAACCGATCACCATGAAATTTTGCATACACGTTGTCTGGGATTCCAGAAAGGACATAGGGTACTTTTCATCCAGAAAAAAAGGACTATTCCCGAGGGATAAATAAAAAATAAAAAACTAACTTCTGGCCAAAGTGTTATAGCAACACGAGGCATAGGGTTAAGGACATAGGGTACCTTTCATCCAGAAAAAAAGGACTATTCCCGAGGGATAAATAAAAAATAAAAAACTAACTTCTGGCCAAAGTGTTATAGCAACACGAGGCATAGGGTTAAGGACATAGGGTACCTTTCATCCAGAAAAAAAGGACTATTCCCGAGGGATAAATAAAATTTAAAATAACTAACGCCTGGCCAAAGTGTTATAGCAACACGAGGCATAGGGTTAAGGACATAGGGTACCTTTCGTCCAGAAAAAAGGACTATTCCCGAGGGATAAATAAAATTTAAAAAACTAACGCCTGGCCAAAGTGTTATAGCAACACGAGGCATAGGGTTAAGGACATAGGGTACCTTTCATCCAGAAAAAAGGACTATTCCCGAGGGATAAATAAAATTTAAAAAAACTAACGCCTGGCCAAAGTGATATAGCAACACGAGGCATAGGGTTAAGGACATAATGGTACCTTTCATCCAGAAAAAGGACTATTCCCGAGGGATAAATAAAATTTAAAAAAACTAACGCCTGGCCAAAGTGTTATAGCAACACGAGGCATAGGGTTAAGGACATAGGGTACCTTTCGTCCAGAAAAAAGGACTATTCCCGAGGGATAAATAAAATTTAAAAAACTAACGCCTGGCCAAAGTGTTATAGCAACACGAGGCATAGGGTTAAGGACATAATGGTACCTTTCATCGTTCAACTCGGACCATGTCGCGGACACCAGCTAGTAATTTTTATAAATAAGTTACACGGGCGACGTCGCGTGCAACAGCTAGTGATAAATAAAATGTATTATTGTGGAGAAAATTTCCTTAGAATGTACGACACGTTGGATCAACCATATCCAGTACAAAGCTTTCAATAAATCAAGTCTGTAATCCATCGAGCCTCAGATACACAGCAACGTGCTCGAACAGTCTGTGATATATGTGCACCGGATCTTTTGAGATTCAATCAAATTAACTTTTTTTACAATCATCCTAGGTATATAGTAGATTATCGTAGGTATTTATCGTTAGATAAATTGTATTTACTGTTTGAAAATGTTTGTGCACGATTGATCAAGCGTTAAAAGCGTGTGAGCTTTGTAAAATTTAAACACAGTAAGTATTTTTAATCATTAACCTAACGGTGTGATGTGCGAATAACATTAATATTATAAATGATAAAGTAACTCTGTCTGTGTGCTACCTTTTCACGCCTTAACTATTCGACCGATCATTGTGTAATTTTGCATACACTTTGTCAGATATACAAGAAAGGACCCTGGTCCCGGACCGTCTGGTCTGGTGTCCCGGACGATGTGTATGCAAAATTTCATTTCATGGTGATCGGTTCAGTAGTTTTTGCGTGAAAGAGTTACAAACATCCAAACATACTTTCGCATTTATAATAGAAAAATAAATTAGGTTCCCAACCTTGAGTGATAAGGAAAAAATAATTAATACTTATATGAAAAATTCACTGAACACACTTGGCACCAGTTCCCAATGACGATAGCATTTCGTATAACACGAGAGTGAGTTGACAAATTGAGAACATAAATTCGTTTGGCACTCTCTCGTATGGGAAATTAAATTAAAAAAAAAAAAATAATTGTCATAATTAAACAATTTATTATTGGGGTCACAGATATTACATAAGTTTTCATGATAAATGATGGAAAACAGACTCTTTTATTAAGGTCGTCAAATAACCTGACTTGACGGTAAGTGGCTACCGTCGCCTATAACACAATTAACACCAAAAGTGCTGCAAGTGCGTTGATGATCATTAGTAAAAGTATTTGACGGTGGTCTTCTGTAAGAAGGTGGTTACTGTCGCCAGATGAGTTGCCAAAATAATAAGGTACGAAAATACCCTGCCACTATTTGCAAGATAGAGATCAGAGTCAAAAGTTCATTTTTCATAGTTGGCTCTGGTCTCTATCTATTTGGCGACACGTTTGGTCTAGTGGTTAGTAACCCTAGCTATTAACCAAACGGTCGCGAGTTCGAATCCCGCTAGGGGCAAATGTTTATGTGTTAACATTTACCTTTGTACCTGAGTCATGGATGTTTTGTGTTTATAATATGTATGTATTTACAAAAAAAAAAGTGATCTATATAGTATGTCAACTGAGACAATTTAATTCAATTATGTCAATACTAGCTGGTGCCCGCGACTTCGTCCGTCTTGAACAAATGAAAGGTATATCCTATGTCCTTTCTGGTGTCCCAGACAACGTGTATGCAAAATTTCATGGTGATCGGTTCAGTAGTTTTTGCGTGAAAGAGTCACGAACATCCATACATTCAAACATAGTTTCGCATTTATTATATTAGTATAGATAAATAAGTACGATAAATAAGATTAAAAAAAAAAATAGTATAATAAATAAGATTTTTCATGTATTTCTTAAATCGTTAGAAAGTGGTTACTGCCGCCAGACATGCTATCATATTTGCTGGCGAAAGTAATTCGCCAATGCAACGGTCTTCTAAGAGCGCCCTACCAGTTCTATTCGAAGTCAATTGTAATGTACGTTTTCATGATAACGCCATATTTTCAGTGCAACTTTTCGTATTGTGTATTTTCTGCTCAATTACTCGACTAGAGACGTCAGGAGGAACCATTAATTCAAGAGTAGGGTCGACGTAAAAATTTGTCAAATGCAAATAGCCCCCTCGACGGGACAGACCGTCACACGACAAAGGCACAATTCTCACGCTGCCTGCGACCATTTGCGAAGACAAAGACCACTCGAATCGGTTACCAAACAAAAAAAAATTACACGACATTTTTTTACAAGAACTCCGATTAGGCTCTTATTATAATTGCTATAAAAACTATTGAAAAGCAGAAAAAGTTCTGAATTTATTTAAATAATAATCGCATAATTGTGATGATAATAATAGACACATTAAAACCAAGTATATCTACATATAATATAAAATAATACAGAGAAGACTTGTATTTTTGTTTGTAATGAATAAAATCAAAAACTACTTTTCTTGTGTTACCTATAGGCGACGGTAGCCACCTACCATCAAATGGACCGTCAGCCTGTCTGTCGACTTTAACATAAAAGAAATTCTACATACAACTGAGTATTATTGAATTTAATTCCCTAATTTAGTTACTCAAACTGATATGAATTTTTTTAAACTACAATATGAGAAACGAGAAACTCACTCAACAATTATTGATGTATCCCCTGAAATGAACTTTATGTGTGTAGAGACAAAGTCCAGTTTAGCTAATCAAAAACGGCTTGGTGGAAGAGCGATCCTTCAAAAGTAAGGTTTGGTTAAAATTCTCTGCACAGATGTAACTAATCGTTGGCTTTACGGTTAAAGTATACTCGTACGTTGCTGGTAACCGTTTTAGTCGTCTACAAAAACGTGGTAAAAAAATTGTTATAATTTTTTGCCAGCTACTTCTTTCGCATTGAAAAATAAAAAAAACATAACGCCTTACAAAATATTATGAGCAATAATTTATTCAATCTTTAATGCTGTTATAGTTTTGCCAGGCGTTGGATTTTTATTTTAATGCTATCCCTCGAAAACAGTTCTTTTTCCGGATTAAAGGTATATTATGTCTTTTTCCTGTATCCCTGACAGTGTGTATGAAAAATTTAATAGGTTTGGATGATCGACTCAGTAGTTTAGACAGTCAGACAGAGTTACATTAATATTTATATTATTAAAGTACTAGTAAAAAGTGCCCAGTTTAATATACAATCCAATTTTGAGAGAGGGTCACCTCTTATTATTCAACCCACATGGGGCAAAGGGTAGATATTCTTGAATTCTCAAAGGACAGACACATGGGTGAGAATAAATATATGAAACAGACTTGGGCACGCTTAATGAAAAAATTTGAAAGGTGTCATTCAATTGCACGCACTATTTGATTGCCTAATAAATTAGTCAAAGCTTTTAATAAACAGCACGTGTGCTGTTGTGTGCATAAGTCTATCTTCTTACGCGTTATTTTATCAGATTAGGTTGCGTATTAGCGCATAGTATTCAACAATACAAATTGCATTTATAATAAGTAGGAAATCACCCAACCTTTTGTATTATTTATAGCATCTCGTTCAAGTGTTTTCCTTGCTTTTAAAATATTACAAACTATAAAATAGCTAAGCTGTCACTATAAAATAAATTTTTTTAGTAGATTTTGAGTGTCACTACAAGATTTGAGTTTTCTTTTACAACATAGTTTACCTATATGAAAAAATTATATAAATTTATCGACAATAGTATTTACTCTATGAGTATTAATAATAGATCTAAGAGTCTATTAGATTATTTAATCAATAAATAAAAAAAAAGATTAAATTATGTACCTATTATAGAAATAAAAGGTTATTTTATTTCTAACTTGTAGTAAGTGTAAAATTAATAATATAATCTGGATTTCAGGTGTTCATTTCATATACTGTGACAAATTCCTGCACTCGGTTGGCTACCGGCCAACTCATGCTTCATATTATTGCTTAATTAATTTCATTTAAAATTAATTAACTTGAGCTTTATTATTTCATTTGTATAATGAGAAAAGAGCATAAAGAATTTTCTTCTGCAGTAACAGTCTGACTGTCTGTATGAAGGTGCTGCAAGTGCTCTGCTAACCTTAATTGGCACGAGGATAAGGGATTAGAAAATGGGGATAAGATAAGGGATAGTCTAAGTCTTTATATGATTCGAAATATCATCAAAAATAATTAAGAATCCTGTTTCCCTGTTCTCCCAATTCGATTCTTGGTGTTGCTTGAGTCTTAATTATAGCCATCTGCTATTAAATGAGTTGCTGCCCCTATCTGCCAACTTTTATCTTTAAATAAATAAGAAAGAAAACACTCTCGTATACATTTTATAACATTAAGGGCCTTTCACCATGTGTCAAGTAGGCTAATCGCCATTTAAAGTCACCGGTAACCGGTAATGATGGAGATGATATACCTTTGTTTGTACGGTAAAAGTCCCAAACATTAAAAAGAAAATAATTTTAAAAAAATCGCCTATCAGTAAACCGAGTGCATAATTTAATTTAAATAAAACATAAAATAATTTCTAAAAGTAACTAATCAACACTCTACTTGTAGTTGGTGAAAGAGGCCCTAAACAAATACATATTATACAGAAATTGTACATTGTCTAAGACAAAATACAATGAAAAGTCTTTTTTTTTTTCAAACAAAGAAAACATTTTGTACATTGTCTAAGACAAAATACAATAAAAAGTTTTTTTTTTTGTCTAAAAACATTCAACGCGAATTCGTCGGGATGCAATAAAAATTTTAAAAGCGCTCCCGTAATAAAGTTTCATTGGAGCATTTCAAAATTTTATTAATTCAGTTATTAATAAACTCTTAATGAAACAGTAATATTTTCTTATTATATGATTATTATTATTGCCTGTACTTCCCAATTCTTAAATAATATGTTGCCATCATATGGACCTCATAAGAATGACCAGCGTCGCTCAACGAGCTATGGCGATGTCTATGGTTACAACAGGAGATAGAATCAGAAATGAGGAGATCCGTAGACGTACAAAAGTTGCCGACATAAGCCGACGGATCAGTAATTTATAATAATCGGTACTGTAATATTATAAATGCGAAAGTATGTTTGGATGTATGGATGTTTGTAACTCTCACGCAAAAACTACTGAACCGATCATCATGAAATGAAATTTTGCATACACGTTGTCTGGGACACTAGAAAGGACATAGGGTACATTTCATCGTTCAAAGCGGACGAAGTCGCGGGCACCAGCTTGTATAAAATAATATCTTCACACATTCCACACACAGCACCATCTAGTTCCACACTAAGCAACTATTGCTTGCATTATGGATACCAAACAGTTAATATAATACATAGATTACTTTTTTTTTGTAAATACATACATATTATGAATACAAAACATCCATGACTCGGGTACAAAAGTAAAATGTAAACACATAAACATTTGCCCCTAGCGGGATTCGAACCAGCGACCGTTTGGTTAACAGCTAGGGTTACTAGCCACTAGACCAAACGTGTCGTCAAATAAACTTGGACTGTGGAAATAAACTTTTGATTTGGATTTGTAATTGGAATGTATTTGGAATTGGAATGGAATTGGAACGTCTGTATTTGGAAATTACTGACAGAGCATAGTTATTGAATTGTTTGTGTCAATTGATCCTATTCGAATGTCCAGCAGTAGACATGACAGTAACTGCTGAGATGATGTAAATATGTACATCAAAAATACAGCTGACAGTTAGATGAATGTAAGCTGCATTAGCTGTTTTATTATTTAGCGGACCAGTGATTAAACACTTGAATATTAACACACTCTAAAATTTATCAAAGGGAATTTCTGTTTAATAGGAGCTAACAGCACTAAAGTATAGTTTGTTTTGTTGATATCAAACATTATTCTGTACACAGTGAGCCACAGACTAAATAAGCAAAAAGTTTTTAATGGGGCCTGTCAAAACTCGTCAATAGCCATTTTGTTTTTACTAGCTTTTTACCGCGACTATGTCTGTTCAAATGTTTAAATTTTGTTATGAACTTTATTTATACAATTAAATAAAATATACTTTATACCAAAGATTTAAATCGATACTTTATACCCATTTTATGAACTTTTCATAGTTGGCTCTTATACGCGTATGGATATGACAAGTAGTGGCAAGAAACACTCCGTTTCGCAGTCATTGAGGCAGCTTGCCTGGAGGCAGTAACCAACAGAAAACCACCGTAAATTAACAGCACGTGTGCTGTTGTGTATCAGTGTGTGATGTTTGTTTATTCTGATAACTTTTTTCTACATTTTATATGAACTCATTGGGTTAGTAATTGATGTCTACAAAAATTTAAACCTATTAAGTAGTGATTTTAGTTAAATATTGTTTATGTGGCTCTGTGATAGTGTATGATATTTTTTTTTTTTTATTTCAGTAATTTCAAAGTTTTTTTCCAAACATAAAAAACTACACAGAGTTCACCTCGGCACAAAAAAGTTTTTAACTTTAGCAAAGGATTTTGAACTCAGGTCAGGAACGTTTCGTATTAAGTAATTTCAGTTTCTCTTTAACGTTTTGTTTAATTAATTTAGATAAAAATTCTTAATTAACTAATTTAACTCGCTTAATTAAAATACTGTTTTAAGCTTTTTCTAATAACTGTATTGAATTCTATCTGGCCAGATACTTTATAGTGTATTTTTTGACAACTGATTTTTAACCCCTTTCACTACTCAATTTGACATTTTCAAATATTTTAATAAGGCTCTACGCCTAGCCTTAACAGCATATACAGGGCGAAGGCGTAGTTTTATCGGCTTCCATCAGCCGGTTCTATCTTTATTTTTATTTTATCTGAGTGTGTAAGGAGTTCGTTTCCTCATCACGCCAAAAAACTATAGGTACTCAAATACTTATATGAAAAAAATAAATGAAACAGACTTACGTTATAACTCAAAAAGAATAAGGTCCTTTTGCCCCTTCTGTACAAGTTTCGATATCATAGTCTACATTTGTACCTATTAATAAACGCTTCCTACATTTACCACATGAAAGCACGCGATCATTTACACATAGTGAGTGAACCGGTTTCGTTTCAGGTTTACTTTAAAAATAAACACCGTTCCTAATACGTCAGTGTGTATACGAAAATGTGCGTAGTTTTACTATAGTGAGACAGATTTATAATAAAAAAAAATGCATAATTTTTACAGTGGTATATTTATCGACATCGTTATCTGGAAATAATATTTACATAGCCAAGCCTCTGGGTATTTATTTAATACTAAATCGGCAGCCATCCGAACAAATGTCATTATATAAATAAGAAATTATATGTGTAATATATATTAACTAGCTGGTGCTCGCGACTTCGTTTGCGTTGAAAATTTAAAAAAAATGACCTCGTGTTGCTATAACACTTTGGCCAGGTGTTAGTTTTTTATTTTTTTTATCCCTCGGGAATAGTCCTTTTTTTCTGGATGAAAGGTACCCTATGTCCTTTCTGGTGTCCCAGACAACGTGTATGCAAAATTTCATGGTGATCGGTTCACTAGTTTTTGCGTGAAAGAGTCACAAACATCCATACATCCAAATATACTTTCGCATTTATAATATTAGTACGGATTGGGTGCCATTGTGGCGTGGCGGCGCCACCGTTGTCACAGTGATAACGATGTCAGGCGTTATTACTTATATAAGTATTTTCTTTTTCAACGCGGACGAAGTCGCGGGCACCAGCTAGTAATTATTATAAAATTTTCTGTTATTTACAGGTACTACTGGTAACATGTCTACAAAGCGTAACATTTTATATTATACCTATATCTAATCTACAATACAATAACAGTTACAAACATCCATACATCCATACATCCATACATACTTTCGCATTTATAATATTAGTACGGATTTAAATGGTCGCTATATAGTGTTACAAATCAAGACATTTCAAGGAAAACTAGAATTGTACTATCAATATAGGGCCTTATAAGCTGTTTCATATTAAACTTAAGTAAGTTATTTTAACTTAAGGTTAACTTAAGGTAATAAAAAATTCAAATTTATTTACTTTTCGCCTACAAGTGTTACGAAGCGTTGCAAAGCTATGGGATAAATATTGTTCAAAAACATCCCTTTAAATTTATATTCACAGCGTGCCATAAGCCATCATAGCTAGTTAATTTTCTACGTGACTTCTTAATATTGTTATGTACTATAGAATTGGAATATCTGCGAATTATTTTGGTAATTTCATTTATTAGATCTCTCTTAACTCCCGGGACAAGTTTTAATTGGGCCTTTGTCGCCAACTTTAGTTTTATTCGTGTCGGATACTCCTTGTATAGGTTTTCGAGTCTTTTGTGCTATTATTCTCGAGAGGTCTCCGGTTTAATTTTTGATTTCTCAAATTGAATTATCATTTGTAATAAAAGCCACTAATAGTGGCTAAAGAATTTAACGAGTGGCCGTTAAGGGCCTTTTAGACGGTCATAGTATTTATCAGGTTAAGTTTAATTGGCAACTCCTGCTGTTCAAAAATATAGAAAAATACTCAACAGATTTGCTTATAGTTTGGGAACTGTGACAAAAAAAAGTTTAGTAAAAATTTAACAGTACATATTAGTATTTTAGTATTTAAATCAATTAATTTGTAATAATAATTTGCATAATAATTTAGAATGAGTGGAAAAAGCTAACTATTTTCAAACTATCAATAGCTATCAAAAAATTAAAAAGTTTTGACAAAATTGGACAAAAAAATATTAAGACACTTTGTAGGGGGCAGCACTTAGTACACAGCGTTTTGCAGTCATTTGGGCAGCCCGGTCTGGCAGTGGATATTATGCTGTAAAATCCTTACTAATATTATAAATGCGAAAGTGTGTTTGGATGTATGGATGTTTGTAACTCTTTCACGCAAAAACTACTGAACCGATCACAATGAAATTTTGCATACACGTCGTCTGGGACATCAGAAAGGACATAGGGTACCTTTCATCGTTCAACGCGGACGAAGTCGCGGGCACCAGCTGGTATGAAATAAATGACTGGACAAAGTATAATAAGTCAATTTTTGTATTAGACAAAATCTGAATAAGTCGACATTCCACAAGCTCAGGTGAGTTTAATGTCATTAAGTTAGTGCGGGACGTAAGGCCATTAAAAACTTTTTTAAACGTTTCTCGCTGTAATTAAATTAGAGCAGTCGCTATGGCGATAGTATGATAGCATTAGTGCTGTTTACCACATATGCTATCGTATGTGGTAAAGAGCACATATTCTGTTTTCATTTTATTATATACAATGTGTTTTTTTTCTATAACTTCTATATCTTCTAATAACTTTGAACAAGCAATTCTTTTAATAGTTATAATGTAGTGTATATTAATTTTATTTCGTGTATTTCGGAAACGGCTTTAACGATTTAGATGAAACTTTGCATGTAGATAAGATTTTGCTTTTTTATATTTACTCTATAGTTGTATTTCTTGTGGACGCAATTTTACTCAGTACTTTTTCCTAGACGAAAGGTACCCTATGTCCTTTTTATTAAATACTAGCTGTTGCACGCGACTTTGCCCGCGTAACTTTATAAAATATAGCCTACTTGCGGTCTGTTCCCGGCTTCGCACGGATGCAAATTATATACCAAAACCTTCCTCGAGAACCACTCTATCCATTGGTGAAAATCGGTGCAGTAGTTTTTGAGTTTATCGCGAACAGACAGACAGACGCGGCGGAGGACTTCATTTTATAATATGACGCAATTTTCCTCAGTACTTTTTCCTAGACGAAAGGTACCCTATGTCCTTTTTATTAAATACTAGCTGTTGGACGCGACTTTGCCCGCGTAACTTTATAAAATACAGCCTATGTTACTCGCTGATAACGTAGGTTTATATAGGTGAAAGAATTTTTAAAATCGGTTCAGTAGTCTTTGAGTTTATTGGTTGAAATTGGTTGAGATTGGTTGAAATATCCCGAGCGCCGACCAGTGGACGGATGCGGTGGAAATAATATAAACTGGCTGAAATCACAGAGACACACAGTGTGCTACTTGTGCTGTAGTGTTTTGGTACGTTAACAAAGAGCTTGTCCATTAACCCTTCAGCTTTCCTTTCCTTCAGAGTCGGCGGGCCATTCCCGTCCGGCGTCGCTTGTGTTTCGTGGCCCCACCGTGTTGGCGACCACCAATTTAATTCTCTGCAGAACAGTGAACTCTCAAATTTCATACGAAATTACATCATTTCACCAGGAGCGTCTGTTTCGAGGTAATTCTTGTAGTTTTCTCTGAAATATGTAAATTAGAATGTGCCCACCGAAATTGTGTACGAAAACGGTCCGCATACGATTCCTTTTAGGGCTGTTTGCAGATAATTCATAAGGGGTCTGTGTGCCCGTATTAAAATAAGTACCGAATTGAGTCGTTGACATTCTAAAGCATGGGTGGCCAACACGCGGCCCGCGGGCCGCTTGTGGCCTGCCGTATGTGAACTTGTGGCCCGCGGAGCTAGGTCATATAAACAAAATTTTTTTCTATTTCACAACACATCGTGAATTTCTTCTAGATTCTAGCTAAAACTTGTTTTTAAAATCAATTCACAAAATTAAGAAAGCCTTATTCAGATGGTGAAATTATTAGGGAATGTTTGGAAAGCGTCGTTCAAATTCTGTGTCCAGAAAAGAAGAAGGATTTCTCAAAAATAAGCCTATCTCGTCAAACTATCACTAGACATGTGGACGACATTGGAAAACATAAGATAACTTATAAAATGAAGCTACTGACTTCATATTTTATGCTCTGGCATTGGATGAAAGCACAGATATGACAGTTGTTGATACAGCCCAAGTGGCGATTTACTGAGGCTAAGGTTAAGTACATATTTTATAAACAAATTATGTATTTGATTCTCAGTTTTGTTTCATTTTCCTCAAAAAATTTTGTTTGCTTTGGTTAAATTAGATAAATAAATAATAGAGGCCCGCTAGAAAATCTTTTTTGAAAAATTTGGCCCAGCTGCCAAAAAGGTTGGCTACCCATGTTCTAAAGTTTCATTCTTCTTACAGCCACACTAATATTATAAAGAGAAAGGATTTGATTTTTGTATTTTTGTTTCATCCATGTCCGTTCAGCCGTTTTTTTGTTATTGAGTAATAATTATACAAAAATTCAAACTTCCGCATTTATTAAAATCTATAATATTAATTATCAATATCATTAGTTAAATTACTTACTTAGTGAGTTACACCAGTTATTACAGAACAGACAGCCAATAAACAGCCATCGATTCATTCGATTGGGTTTTTGGTTACAGCATACAAAACTTCCCAGCCCAGTTCCTATTCCTACTCCTAATCCTACCTAAAGCTATTTTATTAAACCCTATTGGCTTTGTACTTTGTATGGTTAATAGGGTTGGTTAATTTCATTGTGTAATATTATGTATGTACATATGTTATTATTGAATTTGACGAGCCCGTTGGATGAGTGGCAAAGGTGCTTGCCTAACATCTCAGGGGCCCCAGGTTCGATTCCCGGTGGGGTCAACTTTGAAAATTTTAATGTGATTTTCAAATTTGACTGGTCTTGATTTGAAAAGTAGTGGTAGGCTGGTAGGGCACACTGCGTTTCGCAGTCGTTTGGGCAGCCCGTCTGGCGGCAGTAACCACAACCTTACAGAATACCACCGTGAAATAACAGCACAGCATGTGTGCTGTCGTGTTTCGGTGAGTGAGTAAGGGATACCAGAGCCCATTTCCACTATCCCTTATCCTTAATCCTTCTATGGTCGGCAGCGCACTTGTAGCACTTATGGCGTTGCTTGTGTTATAGGCGACGGTAGTCACTTGCCATCAAGTGGACCGTCAGCCTGTCTGTCGACCTTAACTTTAAAAAAATTCTAATATTTAGTATTTGTTATACAGCTACTACAGACAGACAGACAGATAATAATAATAATAATGAAGGTAGATCGCTTCACCAGAGGCGTCCACAAAGTAGGTGGACACCTCAACGGGACGACCTGAGCCCTACAAAAAATCGGTCGCCCATAGGGCATAGCCAAGCGTTACCAAGGCCCAATAATTTCCTTACTCATTAGATTGAGGCACGATCACTCATTACGCGTAAGATCACCGCGTTCAACGCGGGAAACGAAGCAATAGCGCGTTATAACGTGGCCGGGCAGCGCCATCTAGTTTCATTCAGTAAAACTAAATGTTTATGTATGCTTAATTTTTAACGACAAGGTTTAAAGGATAACATTTTTAAATTAATTTCATACTTAAAAAACAATAATACAATGGCAAAACCATTTTTAAGTAAAAGTCTTCAGACAGACTGACGGTTTTCTTGATATTAACATAATATTTTTGTTGTTACTAACACGAGCAACGCCATATTAGGTGTTTCATGTTTATAATGGAGTGGTTACTGCAGCCAGGCGCGCTGCCAAAATTATAAGAAGCCACTATCGAGAAAAATACTAATGCACTCTGCTATATTTTAATGTTTCATATAATACAGTTTATTCTTCGTATCAGAACTTTTAGTTTTGCCTCAACTGTCTGCCTCGGGATTATCACCTAACTAGCTGGTGCCCGCGACTTCGTCTGCGTTGAACGATGAAAGGTACCCTATGTCCTTTCCGGTGTCCCAGACGATGTGTATGCAAAATTTCATGGTGATCGGTTCAGTAGTTTTTGCGTGAAAGTGTTACAAACATCCATACATCCAAACATACTTTCGCATTTATAATATTAGTACGGATGTGTATATGTATAAAAGAAAAATTCAAAGAGTTTTAATTAAACCGTGCGCTTTGAGGTTCTGCTGCGAATTACGGACCGTTAAGCAGTTTTCTTTCTGTAACAGGACAAGTTTATAATTTATCTTATTTTAAATATTTTTCACCTTCAAGTGTCTACCATATAACAATACGCCCTGACATCGCCTGCATTAATAATCATAATAAATATAGTACCTATATCCTTTTGAAATTGAAAAAATTTAAATTAAATAGTGAAATATTTTTTCAAACAGATTCACTGGTTCCATAAACAAACTTACAGAGCCCACTTTCTCTCTTTTTGAATAACTTTAGAGAGAAATTTGGACAAAATTAAAAAAAAAAAGCAGCATTTCATAGTTTTATTTTAAAGTTATAAATATTAATTATATTTCTTCTAATGGACTTTGTACTTTTGACAAATGCGTCCAAAGAAGTGTTTATTTATGCGAATCTGTCTAAAGGTAAAAGCTGGAAGCTATGATTAAGTTGTGAATTTTCAAATAAGCAGTGAACGCATTTAATCAAACCTAATTGCATACAAGACAAACATTTTAACTGCAAATGCAAAAGGGGTTTCCGATTTTAGTCCCAAAAGCTCAAAGTTTAATTCAATATTCGTAAAAACTTTTGTTTTGAGACACTGAAAAATTTTGGATACATACATATCCGTACTAATATTATAAATGCGAAAATATGTTTGGATGTATGGATGTTTGTGACTCTTTCACGCAAAAACTAGTGAACCGATCACAATGAAATTTTGCATAAACGTTGTCTGAGACACCAGAAAGGACATAGGGTACCTTTCATCGTAAAACGCGGACGAAGTCGCGGGCACCAGCTAGTAGTTATATAAATACTTACAATAGAGAGAGAGAGAGAGAGAGAGAGAGAGCTACATTATCAGCGAGTAACGTGGGCTATATTTTATATAACGTTACGCGGGCGAAGTCGCGTGCAACAGCTGGTGATATTGTAAATGCGAAGTATGTATTTTTGGATATTAATTTGGTTAATCACGCAAAATAGGCTGAACGGATTTGAATGAAATTTGGCACTTATCTTTTTATCTTAGAAAATTTTTATAATCCTGTGAGATTTTCAAAAAACAAAAAAAAAACCAACTAAGGCGCGTAATTTCTGTGATATTTCGAAAATAATTTAATAATGTATTTTTACTCAGTAACGGAGTATCATGTACATACTATATTAAATCGACAGGGCCCTGTTATCGTGCATTTGAAAGACGCAGGGGTCAGTTCCTTCCGTAGGGTTCGGTGCAACAAACTCTATGGAAGGTGAGTAGGGGGTGCCTTTATACTTATCTGTTTTATTGTAGCGTTTCTGTACTGTATCTACACGCAGAAATGAGTTAAAATTATATAGTAATGTACTTGGTGTAATCTTTAAAACTACACATCCGATTTAAAAAGTTCTATCACTAACAGTTATAGGCTACATGTTCCACGCGATAGTAAATTGGTCCAGGCGATTGTAAATGATGTCAAATTAATCTGTCATAATTTAGTTATTAAGTAAATTTTTGTACAAATATAAGTTTTCCTGTAAGTTTCCTTGAAAATAAATAAATAAATAGCGGGCACCATCAGCTATCTAAAAATAAAAGTCCAACGCTTCGCAAAAGTATAATTAATGTCAGGCGATATATAGCTTTAGATATTTTGTCAAGCTTTATTTATTTTACAACGCGTATGAAATCGCGGGCACTAGCTACCAGGCTATATTTTATAAAGTTACGCCAGCGAAGTCACGTGCAACAGCTAGCTACTAATACATAAATCTAGATCGACTAATAAAACCTAGACATTATATAATCATTACACGTGGAGACTGTGAATGCGTTTATCAATGCACATAATATGCACTAACGGTGTATCCTGCTGGTCTATTGTTGTTCAAATATGGCCTAATAGATGGCCTAACGGAGAATCGAACCATTCAAATGCCGTAGGGATTACTCGAGGACCATTACGAGCGCCTTGTGTAGAGGACACACATTGCATTTGACTAACAGTGTAATATACTGATAATTATCTGATACTATCGACTCTCCCCCGGCTTCGTACGGTTTTGAAATTTTTAAAAATCCTTTCTTAGCGGATGTTTACGTTATAAAATAAACCTATGTTCCAAATTTCAGATTACTAGAGTTAGTAGTTTCGGCTGAGGCTTGAAGTCAACCAGGAGTCATGACTAACAATTTTATATAGGAAAACTTTTTCAAAAATGCTTTCTTAGCGGATGTTTACATTATAAAATAAACCAATGTTCCAAATTTCAGATTACTAGAGTTAGTAGTTTCGGCTGAGGCTTGAAGTCAGCCAGGAGTCATGACTAACAATTTTATATAGGATTTTTTTTTCAAAAATGCTTTCTACGCGGATGCTTACATTATAAAATAAATCAATGTTCCAAATTTCAGATTACTAGAGTCAGTAGTTTCGGCTGAGGCTTGAAGTCAGCCAGGAGTCATGACTAACAATTTTATATAGGATTTTTTTTTTCAAAAATGCTTTCTACGCGGATGCTTACATTATAAAATAAATCAATGTTCCAAATTTCAGATTACTAGAGTCAGTAGTTTCGGCTGAGGCTTGAAGTCAGCCAGGAGTCATGACTAACAATTTTATATAGGATTTTTTTTTTCAAAAATGCTTTCTTAGCGGATTCTTACGTTATGTATAATAAACCTATTTGTTAGTGTTTGCTATTTATATCGACATAATTAATTAATTGCGATCTGTTTATTGTCCCTCATTGAATATTATTGGTTACTGCTAACCAGAGCAAGTATGAAACGAAGCGTGGGGGGGCAGAAAGTATAGTATAAAGTACTCTGTAGCGTTACAATATAAAGTGCTCTGTGGCATGATTTGCTGTTCAAAGGGAGTAAATATAATTTTATAATTTATAGCCTTAATCCGTAGAATCGCTCGCCCTGAAATTTGACAGAATAGAAACTTTCTCCATGAAAAAAATTACGCGCCATCCTTCAAGATAATCGTTCAAGAGATAAATCAAAACATTTATACCTAAATATAATTAAAAACACATTAAGGGTTTTCCAACCAACAAAATATATAAACCTCAGTTTTACCTCTAACCCACATAATATGGGCTAATATTACTTTTACCTAATTGTGTTTAAAATACTTTGTCGGAAACAAAATTAAGCAAATATAAAATTATTTTTTACTCTTTCAATTAAATCACATTTAAAATTGACATTACTTTGACAAGAGGGCAAGGAAAAAAATGTATCATGCTCTTATTGCTCCTTATTCTTATTGTGGGAAACCGGGGCGTGTCGCTAGTTAAAAATATAATATAGCATACTGTATAAAGGTATTCAAACGACTTTTGTTGTTAACGGTACCTCGGCGAGTGCGCGGAGAATGTACACGACTGTACACAGACTAATTACTCGTGTAAAAGTTAATGTTGTTTTGTTTGCAACGACTTTTCCAATTACTAGAGTATTTTATATTCACGGGGCGGCTTTTTTGTTTACCCTACTTTATCTCTTCAACGCGAACGTCCTCGCGACGACACTGCCGCGGGTACTTCTAAATACGAGTATGTATTATATTTGCATTATGTCTACACGTGGGTACATTAAAAAGACATGTGTTATTAGTCGTAGTAGCAGTGTACGCTGCGTTTCGCAGATAAATTTGGTAGTATAGTAGCATAATAGAATAGTAGCATAGTAGAATCGTAGCATAGTAGCATAGTAGCATAGTAGCATAGTAGCATAGTAGCATAGTATCATTGTAGCATAGTATCATTGTAGCATAGTAGCATAGTAGAATTATAGCATAGTATCATAGTAGCATAGTAGAATAGTAGCATAGTAGAATCGTAGCATAGTAGCGTAGTAGCGTAGTAGCGTAGTAGCGTAGTAGCATACTAGCGTAGTAGCATAGTAGCATAGTAGCATAGTAGCATAGTAGCATAGTAGCATAGTAGCATAGTAGCATAGTAGCATAGTAGCATAGTAGCATAGTAGCATAGTAGCATAGTAGCATAGTAGCATAGTAGCATAGTAGCATAGTAGCATAGTAGCATAGTAGCATAGTAGCATAGTAGCATAGTAGCATAGTAGCATAGTAGCATAGTAGCATAGTAGCATAGTAGCATAGTAGCATAGTAGCATAGTAGCATAGTAGCATAGTAGCATAGTAGCATAGTAGCATAGTAGCATAGTAGCATAGTAGCATAGTAGCATAGTAGCATAGTAGCATAGTAGCATAGTAGCATAGTAGCATAGTAGCACCCTTACAGGGGATGACGTGAAATAACGGAATGTGTGCTGTTCTGTTTCGGAGAGTTAGTAAGGAGTGCCAAAGCCCATTTCCCATCTTAAATAAGATTTTTTTTATCTAATTGAATGAATGCCTAAGCCCTAAGTTATACGGTAATAACTTGTTGTTAAGTAAATGAGAAAGTGAAATAAGTTAGAAGAAGCTGTAACTCGTCCGTTAACGCCTCATTAGTGTCTCTGTTAAGGATATTTTAATATTGGTTCCCATCTGTTGAGCTTAACTAAAGTTAAATTTAACTAGAAGGTACTGAGCTGTGGCAGTTAAGAGATATTGTCGTCATAAAGATATCTGATCACTTTTAAACCCTGTCGCCCGACGCAAAAACGAGGTGTTATAAGTTTGACATGTGTGTGTGTATTAGCGGATTTTTAATTCATATATATATATATATATATATAGAATTTCATCTATGAATATATATAGGTATATATAGTATCCGCGGATATATATTTTCAACGATCCGGCACATCACTAGTGTGTATCTGTATATCTATATAGGGAATTGTAGCTCTCAAACGTTGTATATTAAATAAAAAATATTATTACAATTTTTGTCTGTTCGTCTGTGCGTTTGTGCACGCTAATCTCAGAAACGGCTTAACCTATTTAAATGCGGTTTTCATTGATGTATTGTAGAAAAGTTTCCCATAATTTTTACTGTTTGTTTCATTCCAAATGTTTTAAAAACAACAAAGTAATGCCGAAATAAGTTGCAAGCAAAGCTTATTGGAAATACTTGCGAAATAAATCACATTAGTTCGAGTTAATCAATACGATCAGTAATTTAGTAATTTAATATAAATTATCCAGCCTTTTCTAATATGCAATCAGGGACAGTACTATTGGTATCAATATTATACGATGTTACACCACTAACTCGGTTTATATTTCAACTAGCTAGCTGGTGGCCGCGACTTCGTCCGCGTTGAACGATGAAAGGTGGGACCCTATGTCCTTTCTGGTGTCTCCGACAACGCGTATGCAAAATTTCATGGTGATCGGTTCAGTAGTTTTTGCGTGAAAGAGTTACAAACATCCAAACATACTTTCGCATTTATAATATTAGTACGGAATTTATCTTATCTTTTTGAAATTGATATTGATGTATGACGTTTTATTTTAATATATATCGTTGGCGTTATTAACATTTTTATATACTTAGTTATCAGTTACCTGTCTGTTGGAATTACTAGTTTTATTTACTAAGAATACATGAATTTTATAAGTATAAAAATCTAACAGACAGATTGTATTTTATAGATTAGTATTTTAAAATATTAGTATACTTACGTGTAACAATATTTTGTATTATTCTAGAGTTGTTTTCTTGAACAATACACTAAAGTTTGAGGACTTAATTATTTAAACGTTTATTAGACATTATTTGATGACTGATAAAAAATTGCCCAGATTTGGGCTAAGTAAGGTTACAATAAGATTTCAATAAATTAGTTGTCTATGCTAAGCTTAATGATATTAGAACAAATCTATACTAATCTATACTAATATTATAAATGCGAAAGTATGTTTGGATGTATGGATGTTTGTAACTCTTTCACACAAAAACTACTGAACCGATCACCATGAAATTTTGCATACACGTTGTGTGGGACACCAGAAAAGACATAGGGTACCTTTCATCCAGAAAAAAGGACTATTTCCGAGGGATAAATAAAAAATTTAAATCTAACGCCTGGCCAAAGTGTTATAGCAATACGAGGTCAAGCGTTATATTGCTTTTTTTTAAATTTTCAACGCGGACGAAGTCGCGAGCACCAGCTAGTTATCATTTGTCGTATCAGCATATTGTTGTTCTTAAAGATTTGTTCTTAAAGATAAGGGCGGGCGTTGCTGTGTTGTCTCGATGACCGAATCCACCGTTCAACCAAAACAGAGTATAATTTTATTTCTTATAAATTAAATGGCGATTGAAACCGCGTGAAACAGATTGTTTAGTGATAAATAGTCGCCATATAAACCAACCGTTAAAACTCTATCGAGGCCTAATACCCCAAGTTTCTGATGGAAGGGTTCACAAACATGATAAACGTGGCAGTAATTCAGTTAGATTGTCAAATTTATTAGGTTAGTTTCCAACTGTTCGGGGTGTCACATTTAAATAATATCATTTTGGTCAACGCTTCGAACAATTAACTACTATTTAAAATTATTGACCTCATTATGTCCAGGTATTAATTAAAACTGTTTGCGATATTTATATTTACAATGTTATATCTGAATTTAGACTATTATGGCATATCATGGTTGGGAATGATATGCCTATTTTGGACAATAAATTTTGAAGTTTTGAAAGAAAATTTGAGGGCTAAAGGAGAGCAAGCTTCAATATTTCGGGCATGTAATTAATTGCGAAAGATACCGTATTAATCAACTAGTTATGCAAGGAAAAATTCAGAGCCAACGTAGCTTAGGTGGGAGAAAGAAATTCTGGTTGAAGAATTTAAGAGAATGTTAGCAACTAGAAGAATGGTAAGTTAAGAGTAATAAAGGAGAGGAAGCTCCAAAATTTCGGTCACGTAATGAATGGCGAAAGATACAGTATTAATCAACTAGTTATGCTAGGAAAAAATCAGAGCAAAAGTAGCTTAGGTGGGAGAAAGACATCCTGGTTGAAGAATTTAAGATAATTTTTGTATGAGCACTCGCTTATCCTTTCTTGCAGCATCTTCCAAGTTTGAGATAGTTATGATAAAGAATTAACGTTCTAAGTGCTGTATCCACTAAAGTACATTTGTCTCGCATCATTTTCTACCGGAGACGTCGCAGAAACATACCGCAACTTCCGTCTTGCGACAATCGCACGACACGCTCCGTAATATTGCAAATTGTTCTAAATATGGCGCTAATATATGTACATTATGCAAATACTAAGAGTAAGTAAGTACAAAATTAAATTTACCTATAAATACAAAACAAATATAAAAAGGTTCACTTGCGGCATGGACCCTATTATACTGGCAACGTTACCTCTCTGTACTGCCAGAGCGATAATTTGACAGAAGTATGTGCCAGCCATTTTTTTTTAACGTTGGGAAATCCTCTTGGATACCCAGCAGTGTAAGGGACACTGCACAGTTATGCCTGATTCGTAATGGCTAAAACCTAACGAGTTTCTAACGCGGCCGTTGATGGGCGGAGTCGCGGGGACGCTATGACACGACATCGGTGCCCCGCCACGGCTATCCAGCGCGGGAAGGTCAAAACCTCGGCGTACCCGAAAGTTGGAATCTATTCCACAAAGTTCAACTGGAAGTTCAACTAGTTGAACTAATTGGACAAAAACATTCCAATTATTTCAACTTTGTAATTTATTTTAAAAGTTGAACTTTCTGGACTAAATTGTTCCTATTTTATTTAGTAGTGGTTTCGCACAAACGCAGGTCCTAGAGTATTTTTTTTTACAAAACCAAACTTACCCTACTACCACATTGACATTATTTACAATTAATTTATTTTAAAAATATACACACACAGAGAGAGATAAATATAAAACAAATTTCAAACAACAACAACAAAAAAACACTAAACATTTTAACTTTGATTTACTATGAGAATAAACATGTTTAAATGTTTAATTATGTTTCCGAAATGATTTATACCCTCGGTTTCTTATTAAAGTTACCCCTTCCTTTATTCCTTTTCAAGTGACATACGGGTGCCATTAACAGCAAGTATAAATAAGAAAATTTAACGTAAAATAATATGAAATAAAAGATTTATTTTACAGTAGAGAAAATAGGAATTAAGGGAGACGTAAAGTTCTGGTGGTGATAGATTAGTTTGATATATAAGGGAGGGGGATAATAAATTACAGACGAAAAACTTACTATGTTGTCTATGTGTGCACGTAAGCTTATGCTTACGTACATAATAACCTGACTTACTTTGAGAGTTACTGTTATTTTTATACATCCTTAAAAACTTACACAATTTTTGTGAAGAAAATACTTTTTGTGAAGAAAAAAATAATAATACTCAATCGACTATCACAAAATTTTGCATGACATGTCAGATGACTTGCATGACTTACAGATAAAAGTTTAAAAATATATGTATAAAGAATAAAAATTATGGGAAAAATCCTTTCGTACATAATGTGTATTGTTACACAAAAGCATTAATGTTTAGAAAACAATTAACTAACTATATTAGGTTTATTTTATGTTCTAAGCTTAAGCCTTTCAATCAAACGACGTGTGCGAAAAAGCTATTCCCATTTTCATAAAAAAATACCTTCTTCAGTAGAAAGATTGTGATCCATAAATGGCTATATATAGATTGACAGCCAATACATTTTCAAATGCTAATTACATTTTGAAAGTAAAACCTCTAAGAATTAGAATAATATATAATATCATTGTCACATAAAATATATAAAATCAGAAAATGTAACATTTTCAAAATACGAAAACACTTTATTGTTTCAATGTTATAACTATAAAATATATCTTGACACATTTATGGTTATATAATACAGGTGTAGCAATAAAGTAACAAAATGCTCGACATCCGCTACGTGCGTGTGTCACGGTAATGTTGTTATGTAATAAGTTGCGTCGTTCTATGAATTTATCGTTTTAAAATTGAATGTTTACAGCGCTCGCTACATTCAATTCCTCGCTTTGCGTCACTTTTATGGGAATGAAAACATTTATTTTGACCGATGAACACTTATTAGATTTGAATATGTGTATTATTTAAATTCATTTCTATTACTTACTAGTATATGCCCGCGACTTCGTCCGCGTTCGATCGCTACCAAACTTAACAGGAACACCAGCTGGACTAATCTGAAGATTGTCTGAAAGTTTCATCGTGAAAGGTTCATAAATGGACTATCCAACACGAAAAGAATTTTTCAATTCGAACCAGTTAGTTCCTGAGATTAGCTCGTTCAACCAAACAAACAAACTCTTCAGTTTTATATTAGTATATAGAATATAATAGAATAGAATAGATGAGATAGGGAGTCTTCATTCTATAAAAAATTTCATCAACGCAGTAAAAGTAAAATTCTTTGTCAAGTGTTATGTATTTTATTTTTCAACGAAGTCGCGGGCAGTAGTATGTATTATATATATTTTAATGACACTTTAACTTTTGCTCTTAAAAATGGAATAAAAATGATTGTTTCTACAAAAATTCATGCTCCCATAGGAATGTTATTTTGAAAATAGTATCTGTATTTTTTCTGTTTACAGTTTAATAAATTTGTGATAATTATTTCGATTATTATTAATAATAAAATCCGATTAGTGGAACAATTAGTACACATTATTATTTACGTGTTTCATGGTTATTATTATTTAATAATACTCCTTCCACTTACCTACTATTATTTCCGGACATTAGGTGGCCCTCTAGACGATTGAAGATAGAACACGGCGCAGTGCGGTTATTCCGGGTCTAATGATGGGACTAAAATGTTTATCGATGTCGACAAAAAAATCTCAATTTTTTTAAGATTAATAAATAAGACAAAATGCACAGCCAGGACGGGAACACTTCCTATTTTTACCGGATATCAATTCGTTTAAATCTCACTGAGTTGAAACAAATTTCAAAAAAACTTTGAAAATGTAGGTGGAAATGGTTGTTTCAAAAAAGTTTATAATAATATAAATATTGATATAATAATAATTATAATAATTGAATGAGACTGTGATAAAATGGAGAAAGAACGTTGTTTGAGATCAGTTTTTTAAATATTTCAGAAAAAAATCCATAGTTCTTTTTTATAATGGTTTATATTTATAACTAACTATATGGTCGCGACTTCGTACGCCTACGCGTAGCATTCGGAAAAGCTCCTAACTTTTTGTTTGTTGGAACCCGATTGGAATGAAACAAACACTACATTTTACGAGAAGCTTGCTACAATAATTCTTCGATAAAAACCACATTCAAATCGGTTAAGACGTTTCTAAGATTAGCTTGCACAAACACACACACAAACAACGATTTTATTATAAGCAATTTGTCGTTTATTACTTTTATACATAGCAGCGATATTATAAAGTATTATAATCTATAGGTTAAATAAATAACTTATACATTCTAAATCTCACATTGTAGAAAGACCTCTGTCAATGTCGTCTGTCCGAATTTGCTTCGGGTCATAGTCACGTACGACCCTAAGTAAACAGTAATATGAAAACTATTGTAAAAACTTATAGACTTTATAGGAAGAAATGAAAATATCGACAAAAATGACCGATGATCAATCACGGTAACATCACTAGCGCATCTATTTAGTACACCTACTTGTAGTATCGAGATGCACTGTGTCTATTCCCAAGAGAAATCCGCTAGGAATATTTTGATACAGTATCTTGCCAAGCAATTTGTGGATATTTTTTTGTTATAGACGCCTACACTCGAAACACGTATATGTTTTTTTTCTGATTTAGTTATTTGTCTTTTTCTCCCATTTTCTCATTGATCTCATTTACAAGTTTCATCAATTTCGGCATATTTCATAATTCATAAGACATACAATTAATTAAAGACATTTTTCTAAGTTTCCTTTTATTTGTATATAACGAGTATTACGGGTACGACGTGGCGTAAACACAGACAAATATCTTGTTCTCTCTGGGAAAATGCATTCCTTGCATGTGCACTATTGCAGTCGGGGACACTGAACTTGTATTAGCATTTTTCTGTAGGAAATGTAATTTACTTTTTCGATTGCATTTTTATACTTTTACATCGGAGTGTCTCAGGAAATGAAATATTTTATTCGTTGGTATACTTAGTGCTGAAAAATATTTAAGACAGACGTCGCGACAGGCTGACGAATCCGTAATAATATTATAAATGCGAAAGTATGTTTGGATGTATGGATGTTTGTAACTCTTTCACACAAAAACTACTGAACCTATCACTATGAAATTTTGCATACACATCGTCTGAGACACCAGAAAGGACATAAGGTACCTTTCATCGTTCAACGCGGACGAAGTCGCGGGCACCAGCTAGTATATAATAATATCTTCACGCATTCCACACAGCACCATCTAGTTCCACACTAACATCAAGGGGGGATACAAGTACGCTGCCGACCTTTATATCCTATCCTGGACACACCATGATAAGGTTGTGAGCTCTGGCATCCCTAAATCTCTGACATAAACTCACTCTTCGCGCCTAATCGAGGTAAAGCTCGCAATGTGCGGGCCTCGTCTGGCGGGGGAAGAAGGTCGCGTGTCTTAAGCCTGAGCTCGACCACGAAATGAGCGAGGTCATTAATGAGCCCGCTTAACTCGCAACGGTAAAGCCTGGGCTCGACCGCGAAATGAGCGAGGTCATTAATGAGCCCGCTTAACTCGCAACGGTAAAGCCTGGGCTCGACCGCGAAATGAGCGAGGTCATTAATGAGCCCGCTTAACTCGCAACGGTAATGCCTGGGCTCGACCGCGAAATGAGCGAGGTCATTAATGAGCCCGCTTAACTCGCAACGGTAAAGCCTGGGCTCGACCGCGAAATGAGCGAGGTCATTAATGAGCCCGCTTAACTCGCAACGGTAAGTTTTATAGCTGAGGCTCGACCGCGAAGGAGTCTAGCGGAGCGGGCTGAAAGAGCAAAATGCGAGTTATCTGTGCTGTGTTATCACGTTGGTTGCGAGTTTTAAGCGGAGCGATGTGTCCGGCGCCCCTCCCTCACCCGACTGTATGGATGCGAACACGTGTTCAATTAGTATGTTTTGATTTATCATGCGCAATGCGTTCTGTATCAAATGCGTCACAACACTAACACCGCTGGCAGCTATTTTTAGGTCGAGTATCACGCATTGTTATCATTTTAACTATTTCTCGCTTCAAAAAACTCGTTCAGTTCATCTCTGTCCGTTCATTTCCCGCATAGAAGTCCCGCATACACCAATCTCCCCATGATCGGTGTGGATCTGGTTCGCAGATTTTCTCACACAAGAAAAAATGGGCCGTCCCTCGTAAACCGAGCATAGATGGCAGATGAAACCGCGTAGCACAGCTAGTACTATAATAAAAGTAGGAGAAACATAGCATGTTCAGGTTTTATCTTAGTGATTACGAAATTTTTAAATGCCATAAGAGATAAGCACCGAAATACAATCACATGTACTTTTACTTCGAGGTGATCTGTGTAAGGGGGTGATTACTATACTAGTATTGCTACCAATAAACGGGCTATGTAATTCATGACTAAAAATAACTATTAGTAGGTACAAAATTTGCACTAAGATGCGAAGTTTTTTACGATATTTACATGTGAAATGATTACTTTAATGTTTAACAAAAATGCCCCATTCATAGTAATGTTCGTGAAAGCGTCTGTTCCATCTTAATATTTTAGTAAGTATTCAAATTACGCTCCTTTTGGAAGCAGCACGAATACGAAATATTTATCAAAATCTTCTTAGAGGATCTGCGCGGTGTGGCCACAGAATAGGCGTTGAATCTTCAATAATATTCATAATGTATTATCACAATGCAATCCAACAATTTTATGGGCAACTAGTTGGTGCCAGCGACTTCGTCCGCGTTGAAAAATAAAAAATAAAACGCTTGACATTTTTATTGCTGTGACCATAATTTTTTATGTTTTTAGATAAACAGTACCTACTATTTTCTGGATGTATGGATGAAAGGTACTGTATGTACTTTTCTGTATCCCCGACAATGTGTATGATATTTTTATGAAAGTGATTTACCACCATTCACACTGGTTAGGAAATCAGTTACCTTACCTTCACAGTGTCATTTGAATAGTGTGAAGGTTAGTCTGATTAGGTAAGATGTGAAAAGGTAACAGACAGACAGAGTTACTTTCACATTTATAATATTAGTAAGAAGTAGACATACTCACAGGTAGTTTGCACTAAACACAACGTCTAATTTATCAACCATTCGACGTATAATGTATTTTTTTTTTAAATTTAATAATCGCTGGTTTCGGAGTCGTAATGACAGTGAAGAGTTCTTGTTTCAAATTCCATATGGGAACAACGCGTTCACTAAGTCATTCTTGTGTTCACCACCTATCATATATTATTTGTTTAAATAATTTAAATAATCCTCTTTCACCAGCTACAAGTAAAGTGTTGATTAGTTACTTTAAGAAATAATTTTATGTTTTATTAAATTATGCACTCGGTTTACTTCATCTTTCGATAGGCGATTTTTTTTAATATTATTTTCTTTTGAATGTTTGGGACTTTTACCGTACAAACAAAGGTATATCATCTCCTTCATTCCCGGTTACCGGTGACTTTAAATGGCGGTTAGCCTACTTGACACATGGTGAAAGAGGCCCTTAATAAAATAAAAGTAAAACCTCGCCGAAAATACACTACCAAATCTATGTGTTTTCATTTAGTATTGAAATGAGACCGGATACTTCCTGTTTGACTCAGAGAAGCTTGCAGATTGCAAATTTGCGGAAAATCAAATAATTTTCGTTTGTCTATGAATCGCTTCATCGTTAAGACTCATTCACTAGCAAAACACTGTTTAAAAACAATTTTTTTGAGGTACTGACGAATTTTGGATAAGAATGTCTTGGAATTTTGGAGTCTATCGGATGTGTTGGAGTCTCGGAGTAAATTTAAAAGGATTCAAATGTTTTTGGGAATTTTTTTCATAAACTTCCATAATTTTTCCATTCCATAATCATAACCGTGAGCAACAAGAAACGGAATGATGAATGGCAAAACTTCGCATTCAATCGAAATGCCTCCGATGATCCATTTTCCGTATGAATTTCATTCGTGCGCCCATCTGTCCATTGCGACATGTTATCTAATCATCCACACCGTTGGCTCATCGATTGTCTTCGTCGATGTAATTGGTTCAAATTCCCCATGTAAAATAAGGCGTTCTTTACACTTGATTGGGTAACATACTTTCATAGTGAGTGCTACATTTTTATATTTATTGCGGACTTACAGACGGCTGTGTGTTCTTTAAAACATCCTTTAAAATGAGCACTGCCAACGTTTGGAACTCTTGAGCTCATATAACCCAAATCTTTTCAAAGTTCGAGTGAATAGGCATCTTCTGGGTTGAGAATGAGGTTCGCTCCATCTTAGGCCTCATCCTTGCTGCACAGTTGGTTGTTGGTCAAGAGCAAACCCATCTTTTATAAAAAAAAAAACAGAGTCCGCAACCATTTTATGAATACCTTTACGGTTTACATATTTTCAAAATTAGATATCTCTATCTCTCTTACATGCCTCTTCAGTCCTTAAAATAACGGCTCGTCTAATTCCAGTCTATTCCCACATGTTTCGCAAATCTTCGAAGTGGTTGGTATTAAGAGACCTGAGTATCTGTTTCAAAAATTGAATTGGCGTAATCCTTCCTTTGTTTGCAGACGTCCGGTAAATACTTTGATTGTTGTTCGACAGCTCAAGATATTGTTCGACAGCTCAAGATATTGTTCGACAGCTCAAGATATTGTTCGACAGCTCAAGATATTGTTCGACAGCAGCTTTCAGTGGTAGCTTCCGATACTTGGCTTCTAAGTGTTGGAATAATATTCCTCCCACACCTTCGTGATCTCAAGTCTAAATTTGCTTTCAAAACCATATATACTGCTTTACTAATTGAGAGTAAAGCAGTTATTTAAGTATTATTTATTAAGTATAAGTAGATTTTATTAATTATGTATTCTCATTCTAATGTGAAAAATATTTTATTTGTTTTGTTATATTTATATGTATTCGTGAGTGTCATGTGTAGGCAAATAAATGTTTTCTATTCTATTCTATTCTATTCTATTCTATTCTATTCTATTCTATTTCGCAACCACGACTTCCTTCTTCGTCTAGCGCATCTATTCCTTTCTACTTCACCTATATCAGATGTGTGTGTGTCAAATTCTTATGATTATACATTGTTCTAAAATATACTGATTTTACCGTTTCATCAATCACATTATTCATTCAACGCCAAATCCCTTACAATCTAGACGACTTGACTGTTTTGTCCTTTTCAGTTTCATTTGTGCAAAATTTAAGACATAAGAACGTAACATTAGCAACCTTTGTTGGCAGAACATTCAAGGCTGAACGAGGTTTGAACATTTGAGTCTATGAAATTTTATATGTAAATGAGAAATGATCATTCATGCTCTAACTATGAAGGACAATATCGCTAGTAAGCCTCATTTCTTAGACTTTTGGTGGACTTGTTACTTTTTAAGATAGAGGAGAGACTTCTCCTCTATCTTGCTTGTATATTTATCTATGTATAATATGTATTATATAATATGTGACTTAAGTGATTCCCATTTTATAAATGTAAAATCCCTAATTGGTTGTTAGGTATGTCTATGATTTTGTCTGTAAATTTTTATGTTGAGAGCTGTGGATTTTTTTTTATAGATATGTAAAGAAAATCACTTCAGTCATAGTGTTTTCTTTAGTTTGAATTTTCCGCTCTTTCTTGAATTTGAGTTTATCGCGTTACCTACAGCCTAACGATATTTCAAGACCGACCACTTAACCATGAAGTAAAATAATAATTTTTGGGTAGATTATAAACGAATGTGTGAGTTAAATTTAACAGCAAACTTTCATGATAATTATAAAAAGACAAATTATAGGCTTCGAATGTTGTTACTTTCGTTTTCACAGGTTAGTATATAAATTATATAAACTTTAAGAATAATAATGCTATTGATCAAATTGTGAACATATTTTGTAAATAAACTTTCGTTTTCACAGAAACGCAATCACGCCTTTGTCATTTCTATTTGAGTTATTCCAAGTATAAAATAACATTATAGATAAATAAATAAATAAATAAATAACATAATAAGAATGCTAGCAAGAAGTGGGCAAGCATAAAAAGAATGCTAGCCCACAGAAGAACAAAAATATATATCTCCAAATAACTAAGTAAGTGGGCAAAAGCCCTAATTTCATTCAACGATATTGTTAAACAGAAGTGAACCTTTGTCCTTGGTAATAGGGTAGCAATATTAATTGTATATTTCAAGTAATGTTTCACCGCAAACGAGGTGCACGGCCATTTTGCGGGTTAACCTTTATTTGTGTATGGTTTTGAATAGAACACCACTTTACGATATTTATTATTAGTGAATAGATTTATATGGCTAACATAATGACTACACTTCATGAAAAGGTCTACCTTTTTCATTAATGAATGTTGTATAGTTGCAATCATACTTCAATAATGTTTTATTGTCACCTTTTTCAAAAAGTGAATATCTTATTTTATGAGGATGAGTTTTTATAATAAAGTGTGGCAAACAGACTGACAATTCGTGTAATTGCAGGTGTAGTTATATGTAGTGACACAAGTTTTAATAATACGACACAGAAAATCATATTGAAAAGGTATTGGAAAATTTAATAGATTATTTAGTTATTCTTTTTCTATGGAAATTTTCAATGTTCGTAATTTTTTATGATAAAAAGTTGCGGAAAGGCTAATGGTCAACTTAATGTTAGGTCGATTACCTGACATTTCAAGAGAGGAAAGCACGCGGCACTATAATATATCTGAAAAGGGCTAGACCAATATTCCACATCCGTACTAATATTATAAATGCGAAAATATGTTTGGATGTTTGTGACTCTTTCACGCAAAAACTACTAAACCGATCACGATGAAATTTTGCATACATGTCGTCTGGGACACCAGAATGGACATAGGGTACCTTTCATCGTTTAACGCGGACGAAGTCGCGGGCATCAGCTAGTGATAAATATAGGAACCACGAATCACGCAGACATGACTTAGCCCTGCATTTGCAGAGAAGAGGAAGTGATAGAAAGTCCATTTATAGGACAATTTGAACCAGTTAAAGAACAAGTTAGATAAATACTTTGGAGCTCAAATCCAAATGTAGATGCACCAGCGTAAGCTGCCAACTTCTATCTAAGAAATAAATAAATAAATATCTCCACACATTCCACACAGCGCCATCTAGTTCCACAGTAAGCAACTAATGATTGTATTAAGGATGTTATGCTTATATAAGTAAATATATATTTGACGACACGTTTAGTCTAGTGGCTAGTAACCCTAGCTTTTAACCAAACGGTCGCGGGTTCGAATCCCGCTAGGGGCAAATGTTTATGTGTTAACATTTTAACTTTGTACCTGAATCATGGGTGTTTTGTATTTATAATATGTATGTATTTACAAAAAAAAAAGTAATCTATGTATTATATCAACTGTCTGGTATCCATAATACAAGCATTAGTTGCTTAATGTGGAACTAGATGGTGCTGTGTGGAATGTGTGATGATATTTATTTATTTATTAAATGCAATTATGCCCCCAGTAAGATATACTCAAAAAATACTTAGTCGTCAAAAACAATTGCATTATTTAAAAAGAAGTATAATAAAGTTGTCGACATGGTAAAATAACAGTATGTCCTAACAATAGTGTGCTTTGTTCTGAACTTATGAGTTTATGAGTTTCGATCGAGCGTTTTTTTTAGTATTCTGCACTTATGGGTTCAGAAAGTCACGACCTTAACGTAAATTTAAAAACTGTTTAAGAACGGGTCCCTTTGTGTTCCACATTTATTGACGAATACTGAAGCCGTTAAAATGTACAGTCGACCAAACAAAACTTAAAACTTAAACTTAAAACTCTGCGATTCAAGGCTATTGAGTTCAATTCTTGTCAGGGTCAAATTATGCAAACCAATCTGTTATAATATGGAGTAACTTGGAGAAAGTGATATTATCTGTCAAATTCTATTGACTAAAAGCGTTCCAAAAATTTTATTAAAACTTTTAGCTAATAGTAATATTAATAATAGGTAATAGTAATAAAATAGTCAATACTAAAAGTTAATGGGTCAACTGCTTCATAAAGAAAATAGTTTTTTCGGTTTAAACTGAATTAAAACTGATACTAGGATTTATTCTTTAGGAGTTAAAATAATTAGAAATTTATAAATTAAATTTTTTTTTAAGCTTTTCCTTTTTTTTTTATTAAGCTTGGATTAATAAAAATTTCACACAAAAATAAGATTAATAATTTATTATACCTTTTTCTGTCAGGCATTGATTTTTCATTTTACAATTACAAAATTCATGATGATCGGTTGAATAGTTAAGACGTGAAAGCTTAACAAACAAACTCACTTTTGAATTTATAATATTAGTTAAGATTTCTAATAATTTTGCCTAAAATAATAGATAATACATAGAAGAAAACAAAATGAAGAAATTTTTCTAATAATTATTTTTTTATAAGTACTTTTCGCTTGAGAATGTTTACGCGAAGTTGACTATACTTTCAAATATTTTTTATTTAAGATATTATTCTTCACCGCGACTAATTAACAATTTATTCTTATTTTTGGTGTTTTTGAAACACTATTTTAAACACTTATGCTCATACATATACATACATAGATCAATTTAGGCTCGAGTTCAACAACAGACGGTTATTTTTAAACAGCTGTTTAAAATTTAAACAGCCGTTTAATAATATTTTGTTGTTCACCATCGCTAAAATGCGGGTTAAACGCCCTAAACAACTGATTAACTTAATGATTAATTATTTTTTAACAGCTGTTAAAAACTAACCGTCTGTTGGTGAACTCGAGCCTTAATCCCTTATAGAAACTACGGAGCCTTAACTGAAGAAGTATTCTATGAAATTATTAACAAAAGCTCTTAGAATTGGTAAGCTAATGCAACAATGAGCAGCTTACATACATTAGTTGTAGAGCAGACATTAGTTGACTCAATAAATGGCTACCTAGCCATTTACTTACTGAGTCACTTGCTGGACTTGGCAATTTATTTACAAATTTGTATGGATAGAAAACTATCAGTTCATAGATATTATTTTAAAGTTCCCTTCTCATATTATGTCGTATGCAATCTATACTAATAATTATTATAAAGTGAAAATATTTGTAATTTTTTTTTGTAATGAATAAACTCAAAAACTAAAGGAGATTTAAAAAAATTCTTACACCTATAGAAAGTTATACATTATCATCGATTAAACTTAGGCTAGATGTTTTAAAAATTCACGCGAACGAAGTCGCGTGCAACAGTTTAGTAAAGAATATTTTTTTATTTGATCTTCCTTTAGAGAAATATACGGTAGTAACATTTCAAATTTTTGCTAACATATTACGTATGCTAGGCACCCCTGATAAAAAGGATCTTTATGCGGCCAGTGTCGGATTTATCCGACAATTATTTTCGTGTCCATTTCGCCAGATCCATATTATATGACAAATTTCTCTACTTGTATAATGTTTATTTTTAAATCATTGCGTTGTATTCTCTTTAAAAAAAATTGAATCAAGCACACAACTCCATCAAAACCAAGCGGTTAAAGGGTTACATTTAATTGAATTTAACATTAAATTTCGTTTACTAACAAGTGAAGACACAGTGGTTAACCATCACTATAGTTTTCGAGTTATCTATTCAACCTATGTAGGGTGTTATTTCAGTATCAATTACGCTACCTATCTATAATACGTATCGAGCGAAATGACCTAGCACTTACCCCCAGGGGGTTAATTATTCACATATGTTCCATTCGATGTTTATGATACGTTTGTCCTTAATACTGTAAAGCACTTAACGTGAACTGATGGAACTAATATGGGATTGAGTTTTACCACACACTCGATACTTAACTGTACAATATATAGGTAAGTATATAATAAGTTTCGTGACATCACCTGTCAAATATTACTCAAGATATTTTAGTGCCTTATCTATTTATAATCGTATCAATTCTATTTAGGTACATTTCAGACAGAAATGGATATATTTTAGTACCTATATCTTGTCAAGTTATCTTTGTACAATCTTAAATTATTTTTGAGTAGTTCATCATTTTAGTCTCCCTCATAAGTTTCAAAACAGTCAGAAAAAGCCTGGATCCATCGTCTACGTGGATCAGAGCGTCCCTTCACCCGGAGTGAATGATAGAACCTACCGTCAAACGGGGTTACTTTGACTTCCAGGGGGACATTGACAGATTTTGGGGCTAAATTGACAATGGGTTAGAACAGGTCTGTTGGTGTCTTTATTATAAGTTCCATTAATTGAGTTGGCAAAGGAGTATAATTCGAACTTATGTTCTATATGCAAATGCGACCACATTTCTATCGGCTTCGCAAGGAATCGATCCAATATGTCACTTGCAAGATTCAGCACACTCTGTGCGCAATCTGTAATAGATCTAAAAATCCTGATTCATCATTGAAAAAAAAAAAATATTAATAATGTTTCTTATTTTTCTAGAAAGGTTTCAATGTAAGCTTTTAAGCGATTACTTTGACTTGTAATGCATTTCAATGTAATGTCAAAATAGCCCCTCACTCTGGGTAACTTTGACACATACAAAATTTTTTTTTAAATATTAGAAGAATTCTTTTTTTTTTCATTGGACTGTATAGCCAATAAAGGACTAATTGTACTATAGAGATAAAATAATATCAAATATCGCAGAAATGCGTCGTTGGAACAAAAAAAAACCCTCAAAATCCTGTCAAATTAACCCCGTTTGATGGTATTTTTCAATCTTAATCTTTGTAGTTATACTTTATGTTTCCTATCGACAACTTTTTTAATAGATAACTCCAATATAATAACAACTATTGAAGCAAAAAATCTAAATTAAAAAACTATTGAGAGTAAAATTGTATCACTAGTTATAGAACTTTATTGAGGAAAAATAAAAAGAATATTTATTGAAATATAGCTTTTATTTATATATTCATAATGTTTGTCTGTACATAGCGCCTTAAAAATACAACTATAATGTAAACTTGAATGTTTGCAGTAAACGTTGTAAAAATACAAATTACAATACAATACAATACAATGGCAAACGTAAAAACTGTAATAGCACATTTTTATGTGTCGTAAAATTCCTAAAATACGTTCGACGTAAAGGTACATTTTGATCGAGTGCTTTTTAAACATTTTATAATTTCACTATGAAGATTTTGTTTTATAGTGAAATTATAACATTACATGTAAATTAATCTATTGTTATATTTTATTATTAATATCGAGATCATTATTTAGAAATAAACGATATACTATAACGACAAATCTATACACTATGTACGAGTAGCAAAATAAATGCGAAAAAAAACTTTGTATGTTTGCATGTAATTTTATACTTTGCTAAATGGATGGTAGAGAATCTTAAAATATGAGCAGTAAAATTGTACTCAAAAATTTTTTTTTTATTAATGAGATAATTTAAATGTAATAAAAACACTTTACTAACGTTAAAAAAAAATAGGAGCAATTCCTTTTACTAAGAAAATCATTAACGCATGTGTCAAAACTGTACCTTTACGCTACCAATAAAATTCCATTAACCCATCAAATGTCATGTACTTGTGCAACTTACAATTTAAAAAATATTTCTATAAAAATAAAATAAATAAATGGTTTAAAATATTCACAAAACACAAGCACCAGTGAACAAGTGAAAATTTTGGGACATTAATTTTTTTTTTTTGCAATTTTATTTCAATAATCCATATTTTTTTTTTGTGGCTGGAAAGAGTGCGTGAACTTTTTTTGTACAATGTGTATTGATTTTTTTTAAGGTAAAATTCGGCAGGCAGATTGACGGTCCACTTGATGGTGGCTACCGTCGCCTATTAACTGTCGAACTTAGCACAAAGGAAAAGGAATTAGGAGGAGATAGGGAAACGGACTGTGGCATCTCTTTACTAACTCATCGAAAGACGACAGCACAAATGCTATATATTATATAAGTTAATTGGAAATATTGGAAAAAGACTTGAGTTATTTTTTGACTTTACACTCGTTCAACTTTACACTTTGGAATTAATTGTATTAACTTTTTAGTGAGTAAATAGGAACAGAATTATTATCAGGCCTCTTACTATTTAAGCAATATTCTATTATAAAAGTTTACTTCACATAATATAATTATGTGGAGATAATTAGAAATCCACACACTCTTGGTAATATATTCAGCGCACAAAAATTACATTAATCATTTTCATAATTACGTTTGCAAAGATCATGTCTCTTTATGGTGTCATGATCATCACTTAACGTTATTATAGTAGGACCCCAAATTTAACAAACTTCTATAGTGAAATGCTCCAGGTAAACTGTCAAACCTTTAGAACAAAACTGTTAAGGCTCGACATACCCTACATTAAAATTGAAGAATCAAGAAACAGCAAAATTATTTTTCTGCGGTAGTTGACATTATAAAGAAACATGATCTCTCATTTGAATTGTTTAAGTTAAGACAGTGTAATAAAGTTGAAAAAAATAATTGTTGCCTTGCAAAGGCGCAAACATTTATCCATTATACTGTAAGAAACATTGAAATAACTTAAAAAATAGCTACCGTTTATCGATAAAACATATTACACGTGTAGGAACTATGTAGATTATTTTGTGTACCCTATAAATGTAGAAGATTTCATCCATTGAACTAGTCGTTAAAGGGGATAAATTGAAAATACCTGGACTTACTAATATATCGTAGAATTGATGATATCTTCAAAACTTAGTGTGGGATAAAAATTTAATTCTCTGGAGTTAAATGATGACTTCTACATTTGGTACTGTGTAATTCGTTGGCGCCGAGAGGCGTTTGCATTTCCCAATAACAGCCTCGGTTTTAACTAAAAACTAAAATTACATTAACTTAGAAAACGAAGTTAATTATTTTAGCGGAGTTCAAAGACACAAAACATACTCATTGTAAATTTCAATACAATTTATAATAAAATTTAAACATATACATTTATAATTATTATATTGTACATTATTTATCGTCTATAAACTCTGGAAGTTGAAATTGTAAATGTGTGGTTAAAGTACACTAATCAACATTGAATTTTTAACAGAATGTGTCCAGAAAACATCGATTTTTTTGTGGATTAAACAATTACACTTGTTATAGCTACTAAACAAGGTATAGTGAAGACATCCTGCTAATCTGCAGTGGGTTAATGTGGTTGTCATTGTGAGGGTGTAGCCCAAAAATTCTCACATTTAGGAGAAACCTCTCTGAAATATAGCAGGTTAAGCAGGACATATACAGACTGGATACAGCTATTTACGTGGTCTCTAACTATGGGCCTCGTAAGAAAGATCATAGTGTCGCTCAACGAGCTATAGAGAGAGCTAATCTCTGGGTTACTTTACTGAATCGAGTAAGAAAAGAGGATATCTGTAGAATAACTAAAGAAAAACACAACCCAGCGGATTAGTAACTCGCATCGGCAGAGGGCAGGATGCACACAAAATTGGACGACGACCTAAGAAGGTGTTTCGATGCTTTTCTGGCTTTTCTGGAAAATTGTGAGTGAGTGGACGTACTACAGCTGAGGTAATGACGATGACAGTAATTTATAAAATATAAATTATTTTATTTATACCCGAAATAATGTAAACAAGATGTTTAAATTAATACTATAGGGGCATTTTCATTGGAACGCACCAATAATGTAATGCTGTTACTGATTTTCATTGAGACTCAATGAACGCGGATTTTCGTCAATGAAACGAAGCCTTATTAAAATTGTGTCAAACTCAAATTTAGTTCAGAAACATTTTATAAAAGAAAATAGCATTTCGTACGAACCCTGCATTGAGTACCGACTCACTAAAACACTAATAACCTTGTTTCTGCTAATAAATCGAATCTATGCTGGCTGACGTTAGGAACGTGAACCTTGTTTTTCATACATTTTAAAGTTTTCCTTGAGAATAATTACGAATTAATAACGCTTATAACTTTTCTATTTATAGCCTAAACATTATCAATTGAATAAGTCAGGAGATTTTCAGAGATAATTTAAAACTAATCACTTCAAAACGTCTGTGTGGAATCGATGTTGACTAGTGTACAAAAAGCTGTTAAGTTAAAATCCTCTACATAAAATGAACGCTTTCAACAAGCTATTGACGTAATCAATAGTACTAAAGCGTGAGAATAATAAAGGATCCGTCCGAAGATAAAGACCGTCAGGTATGGAATATCCAAGAATTTAATGAGGCGTTACACTTTAATCTAATAGTTGTGATCCTCATTGTGTTAACAATTGTTTTCAGTCTTCCAAAAGTCAATTTAATTGCGACCACGGAATGAATTTCAAAACACAATCAACTAGAAGAAGGTATGCACTAGATTGAACATTCCGAGGGAATGCTTACGTTAGGCCAAAAAAGTTAAACAGTACGTAGTAAAGCTAGCGATTTTGAGGAATGTCAAAAAGAATCCACTGCCAATTTTAGAATAATCAGTCTTGAAAATGGATGTAAATGCCGCTAAAAATGGCAAGCTCTCTAACGATTAAATGATTAGGAATAAATAGTTAATATGTAACGTTACGTGTACATTTGAAAATGCAAATGAACTTAACAATCGTGTATTACTCGTAAATGTAATTACAGAACAACTTTCTTAACTAGAAATCAATGGTCCATAAAACTTGTACGGAATATTTTTTTGTAAAAAATCTACGCACAAATGTCTATTTACACGAGCACCGCGATACTTTTGATTGCACAAATGTCTCTTCACTGATATCACTGAAAAAGCTCATTGGCACTTTGGTACTTTTAAGTTCCATCACATTTCTACACTTCTGTGCCGTCTTCTCCTTCGTCTTCAAACAATGGTTCGTTCGAATTGGTTTCGGTGGTAGTTTTTTTCTTAGGCTTTGGAGGTGGTCTAGGAGGGATCTTCCCACTCCTTCCCAAGGTCCCCGATTGGTTCACCAAAGAGACATTATCGTTTTTATTCTCGTCACTTTTGGATGGAGAACTTTCTTCTTTGCTCTCCTGCCTCGGAACTCTTCTCAAAGACCCAGTTTCAGGTTTGCCTTTCCTACTCAATGTGCTGTTATCGAGTATTTGAGTGTCTCCTCTATTGTCCGTATTGCTGAACAATACTTTTCTCGGTTCCACGTGTGGTGTGGAAGTCCCCTTTGCAGTCCAGCTCATTCTCGGATTGATAGGTTCTTGAGGGCCTGGAGTAGATAATTGAGTAGAAAGTTGAGATGCAATGCTATTTCTTGGGTTGGAAATATATTGTGGTGGTACCGGTGATGGCGCAGGTTCCTGTTCTTCTATGGGCGCGTAGTATATTTGATGAGGATTTGGGTAAATAGTAGGAGTGGCTGGCAGTGGTCTATTTCTCATTGGAGACATTTGGTGTTCTAATCCAGTTTTGTTGAGGGAGAGAACAGAGCTGCCATTGGCGGTGGTTCTCAACCCGAGATTATCATACAGTGGCTCCTGGGCCTCACTGGTGGGCAGAATTTGTGTGCTAGCTGTACTAGACCAACTCGGTACGCGTGGTCTTCTCGGTATGGTGACATAACCTTGTCTCGAAGGAACTACGGGAGGAGTAATAGGAGCTGTGAAGGGAGACTGAGAACGGTTGTAAGGTAATGTTCTAAAAAGATTCTGATTAGAAGTCATGCCATATATAGGCGAGTGGATAGGGCTAATAGGATTCAACTGTGGTGGCAATCTCGTTGTGTCTGGAACAGTGGAGGCGTTGCTGGCTGCTGGAGATATTTGAGCTGCTCTCGCAGGGAAAGAGAGCAGATCAGGAGGGTACGCACGGCCATCTGTACGACCATACTCAACGTTGAGGGCATCTTGAGAGCGTTTCGGTTGGTGTTCGAAGTCCAATGATCGTTTTTCATCGTCGTTGTGGGCTGTAACGAAAAAAAAAAAACATGTATAAGTTAACATAATTTAGGCGCTAGAAAAAGTAATGTTTTAACTAAACAACAATAAGTTTCTTATTTTCATTTTTATCTTGTAGAATGTAAGCAATGTATTGTATATATTATATATTTAAAAAGTAGTGACACTCCATTAGTTGGAAATCTCATTTATCAGAAAAGAATTCGCATCATTAAGCTGATGGTATTTAAAACTAACTCTATTCTGGATTTTCCTTAAAATCGCTTCAGTAGTTTATCCGTAAGAATGTTATAGACAAACGGAGTTAAAAATTACTATAGATAACTGTAAGATATAAAAAAAGATCACAAACTAACTTACCGAAAATAGAATCATTATCCAAGAGAGTCTTATTCAGTTCAGACATTTCCGTACCACTTGTGATAGACGGAGGTACATCATACCTCCTCGGCGGCTTCGTCACGGGATTCACGGCAGTGATTAAGCTCTTCTCCATCTCCGGTATAACAGAGCCTTCTATCAAGGCTTCTCCGTTTGTTGTGTCACCTTTTTTATCAGATGTCCTCCGTCTACAGCAACAATAACATAATATCACTAAGAGGATTAATAAAATGGCCGCTGTACATGACACTCCAATCAAAACAGGCATCATGTTATTATCTATTCTGTTCGGTATGATGATACCAGGAGATGTGTGAGCCACAGCCAAAGTAACACTTCTTTCTTCAACGCCGCCTTGATTCTTCGCTACACACAAATAGTCACCATTATCCATGCTTCCGGCGTCAACGATGGTCAGATTAACCCATTTGGAATTTTCAGTGCTACTTTGAGTTAAAAGGTATTTAATTTCTCCCTGATACCTGTACGAATCATCAATGATTTGAGAATTTAAAACCCAATTTACTTCAGGCAATGGGTTTCCATTAACTTGGCAGGCCAATGTGGCATTGGTGTCGCCTGTTCTTAACGTGGTACTGGTTGTCGGATACACGATGCTCGGTCTACAAGCAAAGTCACTGGAGTCCAGCTCTTTCCAAAGTTTTCCACTTACTTTAGGCGGTTCCGCGCACGATATAGGCGATGTGTATAAGTTTTTACTAATAACCCAGTTTCTAAAAGGTTGTAGGTAGCAATCACAGCGCCATGGATTATCATGTACGTCCAATGTTGACAGAGAGCGCAATTCCATCAGAGTATCGATTTTTAAATGCTCCAATCTGTTGCCGTCGAGCCGTAAATTATTCAGTTTGGGAACATTCATGAATGTTTTCACCCCGAGTTGGGCGATTCGGTTATTGCTCAAATCGACCTTTTGCAGAAAGGGCAGATTATTAAAGAGCCCATCTTCCAATTTTTCGAGCTTATTATCGTTGAGTAAGATCCATCTAATTTTCGAAGTCTCCTTGAAAGTATCGGGGTGTAGCGTAGCGAGGTCGTTTCTCGATAAGTCCAATTCGATCATAATAGCGAGACCACTTAGTCCGTTCTTGTGGATCGTTATCAGTTTGCACTCTTTCAAGATGAGTTTCTTTAGGTTATTGAGTTGGGCGTTTTCGAAGGCGTGAATCGATATTTCATAAATACTGTTGCCAGTTAAGTCCAGGATTTGAATTTCGGAGCTCAGTTTGTCTGGTATCTCTGTGAAGTTGGATTTCGAACAATCCGCTTGTTTGTTACCACTTGCCCAAACACATTTGCATTCGTCCGGGCAATTAATCGTAAAATCAGCTAGCGTCGCAGCGACGACTAACTGAAGAACGAGCAGCGTCTTTATTCTGTCCATTTTCGTCTCAAAACCTGAAACAACGGAAAAGTTATTTTAGTATGCTTTTTTCGGCCAAAAAAGTCTTTGAAATTGAAAGTGTTTGAACACGTACGGTAGTTAATGGCCGAGTTAAGTGCACTTAATCGTTTTATGAGGTTCAACAGTTGTAAAGCTTTTACAAATAAATGACGGACAGAGCACTCACAGCAGATACAAAAATAGATTTATTGATGAGGAATATTGTTTAAGTAATGGAACTGCAAGATACTTTGTATAAATTTATAATTAATGTTGATAACAAATTTTACATTAATTTACTATTTAGACATTATATTTCGTTTAGTTATACGAATATTTTTAAACTACTTTATTTTTGTTAGGAGAAAAGCGTTATTTTCATCGCCTAATTTGATATAAATTGAAACTTGGATAAAAATTATAGTGCATAATAGATTATATTTTAAAAGTTTGAATCGGGCAGATTTATACAAAAACAAATATTTAAAAAAAAAAAATAGTAAATCACGTGTCACAATAACAAAAATTTTCATCGACAACTATATTTGGATTTTATGCTTATTAATTAACTTACTTAAGTTTTGATCATATTTTAGTTAAGAAAACCCATCCAATTTCTATCTATTCAGTTATCTCCGAGAAGCTACAAAAATTTGTTGTGCAATTAATCCACCTTAATTCATAGGTTATTTGGTAAAAATTAGTCCTTTTCTAAAGCAGATTACAAACAGAATAATTCTCCATGATTGCATTAGAGATGGCACTCAACACTGAAAAACATTTATTCTTATTCCCATTACCCTCGCCTACACTATGGACGGTCTGGCTTCCTGTTTATGTGACGGAGTTGCAATGACAGCTAATGGTGTCGCTCAAGGTTTAGAGGCTGTAAGTGTATACAAATGAGGAACATAGTTCCAATATAAGGGCGTGTGCACCCAAGCTAAGTGCTCGTTACGGGACCAATTCGTGCGCCGCGCTATAATTACATTTTGTGAGAGTGGGGGGGGGGGGGGGGGGGACGCATAAAGTGCGAGTAATTTGGACGACGAGTGCGTTCCACTGTGTGATCTGGCCCTTATAATTGTTAGGTAGCAAGCGGGAATCGAGTTATAAGATTTCATATTTTAATAAAAATAATATTAAATCGATAATATTCATACTAATATTATAAATGTGAAAGTAACTTTGTCTGTTATTTTAAAATACTAAAAAAAACTTTTCCCCTACTATACTAAGTTATGTATTAATATAAATTAGTAAGTATCATTACATAACTTAGTATAGGTACATATTCTATGTAATTATGTAGATATTACTTAGTTTTTAAAAGAGTAAAAAATCAGGTTCACAGTACTTTAAATTTTTGTAGATGTTATTTTCCTTAGGGCCTCTTTCACCATGTGTCAAGTAGGCTAACCGCCATTTAAAGTAAACGGGAATAATGGAGATGATATGTACCTTTGTTTGTACGGTAAAAGTCCCAAACATTAAAAATTCGCATATCGAAAGATTTAGTAAACCGAGTGTATAATTTAATAAAACATAAAATTATTTCTAAGAGTAACTAATCAACACTTTACTTGTAGTTGGTGTAAGAGGCCCTTAGGCATATACTGTGCGATAAACGCTTCCGCTTACCGCTTGTACCACAGGGTACGTTGTAATGTTTCTAAGTACAATTAAGCAGCATCTCTCTGCTACATCTACTGTCGTAATTTGAAGTCGTACCTAACGCTGTGCGGTGTTTGTTTTGTAAATTACGAGTACATGTGAATACGAGAACCTACTTTGCTTTTTATTTAGATTTATAAAGGCGAAAAATTAGGGAATGTAATTTTCAATCAGTCAAAGGAACTTCGAAGATAAATAAAATTTCAAGGTACATATATTATAAATTTCTCAAAGGCCTGATATATTTCAGAAATTTATTCAGAATAAATTTATTCATAATTTACAGTTTGTTCTATAGTTATAAATTTGATTTTTGTCTATAATTTGTTTGATAGGCATGTGTGCCACGGTTAAGCTCAGTATGTATATAATTTTACCCTCAAAGCATTAGGCTTTTATTAAAGAAATCACACAAATGACTAAAGGTGCTAAATCAGTAAACCCAGCCCCAGGTTAACTTAAGTAGTACTTATCTATATTTACTTAAAATACATAGATATAAAGCATTCTAGTACCCAATAGCACAGGTGTTAATGAAGTCGTCAATTGTTAAGTCATCTGAATTAGACTTAGGTTTATAATACTAGTGCTATATAGAGTGCATCAGTGAAGTCTTGGTCCTGTACCCTAATTCTTACACAATGAGTCAAAGGTTTTAAAAAAACTTGATAAATTTTGTTACTGCATTAAATCAAAATAAAATAAAAATTCACTTCAATACTTATCGTTTATCTATTGTAATTTAATTACAAAATGAAATAAAGATTTTTATATTAGGACACACTTATAATTTGCTTTGTAATAAGTAATTTTAATAGGTCGTCTTCATATTTTGTTTAATATATCTTTATTAATAATGATTTATCCACAACCCACATAATATGAAACATTCCTAATGTAAGCCTGTTAGTAACACAATAGGAACATTGCGATCAACTCGGGACTGCTTTAAAGGTTACCTCTTTTATTGACCCCTGGCTCTCGGGTTTTAAATATGAACGAAAACTTTTATGGACATGTCTTCAGGTCTTTTTTAGTTATAATTTTTTTTATGAAATATTTAAGAAAATATTCTATTTATAGGTTTGTGTTCGCATTTTATAATTATTTACTGAGATGACCGCATAAACCTTGCTAGTGTTCAAGCTATGTCCATAATAAGGTGTATTGAAATCGGCTTAGCCTCTTTACACACAGTAACTTTCGCTTTTGTAATATAAATATCATTAGATCATTAGCGGTAGATAAGAGTACACATATAGAGATACAACATAATGGTATGATAATTTTACCGAATTCATTGTAGCTCACAGAAACTTAAAAAGATGATTAAAAAGGCTAAAACAAAACGTAACATAACATAACGGTGTCTGTGTTTCCGAGCTCATATAACCCAAATCTTTTCAAAGTTCGAGTGAATAGGCATCTTTTGGGTGAGCTCGCTCCATCATAGCATAGATTCGTCTTCATCTTCATCTTCGCTACACGGCTAGATGCTGTATAGTGAAGTGTAGGGAGGGAAAGAAGATATATGTATGTATATATTACTAGCTGGTGCTCGCAACTTCGTCCGCGTTGAAAATTAAAAAAAGCAATATACCGCTTGACCTCGTGTTGCTATAACACTTTGGCCAGGCGTTAGTTTTAATTTTTTATTTATCCCTCGGGAATAGTCCTTTTTTCTGGATGAAAGGTACCCTATGTCCTTTCTGGTGTCCCAGACAACGTGTATGCAAAATTTCATAGTGATCGGTTCATTTGTTTTTGCGTGAAAGAGTTACGAACATCCATACATCCAAACATACTTTCGCATTTATAATATTAGTACGGAAGTACGGATTTTTTTAAGTAAACGCAACTTCAGAAGAGTAAAGTTTGCGAGAAAGCGTAATTAAATATAATGAGTCATTATTAATGACTTGTGTGATCTTATCCATACAATTCTTTCGTCCGTGTATGAAGTTGCACAGCACGAACGAGTGCGACAGCGAACTAAATGAATCAATTTTAATTCATTGCGACATGCACCACTAATAACATTTCATTGCTCTGCTGTTTACTTTTTATTTCTGCTCGAATTGAGAGCTTTAGAAAAAAAACTATTACAGGAGGTAGGCTTTTGTAAAAGGCGAAAGGTTTATTTGCAGTTTCTTTTTATATAAGACAAATGGGAAAGTATTATAGGTTATACCTAATACTTGGACAAAATTCCACAAAATATAAATCATATAAATCATATATATATATATATATATATATGATTTATATTTTGTGGAATTTTGTCCATCTAGATTACACTTGATGCCAATGAATTAGGCTATAAGTATCCAGTGACAGTTGTTTTTGAAGTGAAAAGATCTTTAGGCGCGTTGGGCATTTTTGAGATGGCACTGTTACCGTAACCGACACCTCTATATATATAAGTATGTACATATATAGTGTATGTACGTACATAGATACATGTGCATGTTGGCATTTTTTGAGATAGGAAAAAACCATTGAACTCGCGACACTGTTACCGTAACCGACACCTCTGTATATATAAGTATGTACATATATAGTGTATGTACGTACATAGATACACATGCATGTTGGCATTTTTTGAGATAGAAAAAACCATTGAACTCGCGACACTGTTACCGTAACCGACACCTCTGTATATAAGTATGTACTTTCCTGTCGATTCAAAAAATACACACCTAATTGTTCACTTCTGTCGGAACTCCCTGAGTGCCACTGTTTTTTTTGTTTCCTTTTTAATGTATGGGTTGGCAGGCAGGCTAACGTTTCACTTGATGGTAGATAATGGGCCTATAATCTTAGTAGGATAAAGAATTAGGATGACATATGATAGGACAATACACGATTTCACGCAAAACGTAATGTATGTGTATACTAACTACTTTACTGTTTACAGTGTATCACATGTTACAAAGAATATCCGTAAAATTAACACGAATTCCTATTCGTGTTAATTATTCCGCTCATTGGAACATTTAATGAACGTTAATATCGTTTCGTATAATTCGGAACACTGGGTTAATAGGTCGGAAATTTTAATTATTGTTATGAAGTTTTCAAGAGACTACATTAATTTCCTGTGACAGTTAAATAGTGGAGCTGGTTCATTTAAAAATTCTTCAGTTCAATTCAAAATGCTTAATTCTATACATTTTTTATTTAAATTAAATACCTATAGTTGTGAAAACGAATAATTTTCGAACGGTGTAAAATGGTCGCTAAATCTCAATTATAAAGAGTTTTTAATGTAGACGTTTTTCAATGTGTGCAATTGAAATAATTTATTATCAAAAGAAACTTATGCCCCTTTTCACCAACAGTCACCTAGAGTTAGGTAACACCTAATTACTATTTAATTGAAATAATTTATTATCAAAAGAAACTTAAGCCCCCTTTTCACCAACAGTTACCTAGAGTTAGGTAACACCTAATTACTATTTAATTGAAATAATTTATTATCAAAAGAAACTTAAGCCCCTTTTCACCAACAGTCACCTAGAGTTAGGTAATACCTAATTACTATTTAATTGAAATAATTTATTATCAAAAGAAACTTAAGCCCCTTTTCACCAACAGTCACCTAGAGTTAGGTAACACCTAATTACTATTTAAAATAAAAAATAAAACAGTAATCAGGATTTAAACTTTCGTCACATTAGTCAGTCTATTATGTACTGTCAACAGACAGGTGTTAATATTCTAATTACTTTTCTTCAATATTTAAGTCCTCTGTGACAATCTACATTCTATCCGGTATTAATAATTGATCTTTTTTTAACAATTAAAAACTGGAAAAATAACCAATAGCGCCAATAGAATGAAAAGAAAGCAAGGGAGCTCTTGTGGCAAAGGGAAGGAAGTATTTCAGTTGCTTATTCAATTCGAGACGATCGCTTTCAATTATGTTTAGTCCAATTCACAAGCTGTCGCGATTTTAACGGTTGGCAAAATGCATTTTTTTAAGTTAATCACAAGGAAGAAACGTTTTTCTGTGTCAACATAACATATACTGTAAGAAGAATAGAATTCGTCCTGTAAGAAAGAAATAAAACGAATCTATTACGGTTTTGGGGAATAATATATACGACAAAATTTACAGATGGGGATGAAATGAATACGTTTATTTTTTATTTATTATATAACACGTGTAACGTAGCGTTACTTATTTTATTTATTTTATTAGTTATATTACCTTATTTGTTTATTTATTTATTTAAGTATTTAAAAACTTATTATTTTTTTAAAATATATAGAATTGCATTTGACGTTCAATATTCAAAATTTTCAGTCAGAGAGCGTTTTTTGTTTCTCTGTCGCTCGCAGAGAGCGGTTCAGTTTTTGTGCTGATAATAGCCTGTATTTGCCAGTTTCATTTTCTTTTAAAATTTTAATTATTCAGTTTAAAATATCTATGTAAAAAAACCCCGGTTTATAAATGGGTATGTATTTCATCTTATTTCTGATGATAGATTGTTGATTAATGTTTTTTTATTATAATTTGTGTTTTAGTTCATTTTAAATTTATTGTTAATTTACTCATTTAATTCTATTATCTTTTGCAGTTTATTTTTAATCCTTATGCAATTGTATTTTTTTTATTTTACTCTTGTTTGTTTTTTGCCTGACCATTTATTGAATAAATTATTAACATTTAGGGATCTTATATCTAAATTTTAGATTCCCACGGTCAGGCACACATATTTTTTCTTTTAGATTTGTGTTTAATTATTTCTTTTTCATTTCAGGGTTTTTTTTGTTATGGTTTTTTTGTTTTGGTTTTTTTTTTCATTCATGGATTTAATTAGAGATACATAAATAATATATAATGAAGCCTGGGTTTTATCTGCATTTACATTCTGATGAGCCTTCTTCATTTTTTCTCTGGTGACACTGATGAGCAGCCTGTTTAATTTTGCCGAGAAGGAAAACCTTATTATTACAGCCAGCCATTTATTCACATCCAGCTAAGTCTTTAACTTTTATTAGCCGGATTTATTGAATCAAATTTTAAATTTCATATATATATATAATAACGTACGGGCTTAAGGACCACCCCCTGTGTATTTTTCTTGTTTTGTTTAAATATATTTTAAGTGCTAACATATGATTTTTTTCATTTTTTTAGTTAGCTGGCGCCCAATTTTGTAGTTCTTTTTTTTATTTTAATTTCATAGCCGATAACGTTATTTCATTTCAATTATTTTCAACGTTTCACACGTAATTACATACACAAGATGATAACAATGTCTGTAAACCATTATTTGGTTTGTCTAGACATTTTATTTCATGCCAACATGACAACATTACAATTTATTGACATGCCACTGCCTAACTAACTAAATCGAGTACAAGATTCAATTTAGTTAGCAGCATTTTAAAAAAAAGGAGAAAACTGGTCGACCGGTTTTTACGCCATATTTTAATTTCCAAAAACGTTACTCGAATTGGTCGCGAGGAGGAGACGAATTCAACACGCTTAAGGAAATATGCTGGCTACCGTCGCCTACAACACAACGCAATAGGTGCTGCAAGAGCGCTTCTGACCAACGTAAAGAGGTTACGAAGAGACAGGGAAATAGGCTCCGTCATATCTTACTCATTCATCTTACTAATACTAATATTATAAATGCGAAAGTATGTTTGGATGTTTGGATGTTTGTAACTCTTTCACGCAAAAACTACTGAACCGATCACCATGAAATGAAATTTTGCATACACGTTGTCTGAGACATCGGAAAGGACATAGGATACCTTTCATCGTTCAACGCGGACGAAGTCGCGGGCACCAGCTAGTTGAATCATAATAGCACACATGCTGTTCCGGGCTCATACAACCCAAATCTTTTCAAAGTTCGAGTGAATAGGCATCTTTTGGGTTGAGAATGAGGTTTGCTCCATCATAGGCCTCATCTTCGCTACACAGCTGGTTGTTGGTCAGGAGCAAACTCATCTTTAATAAAAAAAAATCACAATCTTCACTGCGATATAAAAAATGTATAAAAATCTATTTCCCAAAAACGGTTTAAGAATTTTATTATATCTATCCTCGATTAAATTGAGAGACAGACGCGGTCTTTGAGTGAATTGAATTTTCAACTTGCGAGATTTGATTTAATCTCGTTTAAGTTAAAAAAAGAATTCGAATCCGATTTAAAAAATTATGGTAAAGCCTCGACGATGCGAATACACAAAAAAAAAAATCTTAACCGAGTCTATTTACACGTAGGTTTAATATTACACAGAAAGCGTATGTATATAGTGGATAATATTGTGTCGGTTTGTGTATGTACCTAATTTTGTCACAGTAAAATGTAATATCAGAAGTTAAGTTAAAAAAATTTAATTACATATTTAACAAATATCTTGAACCACCAATCAGATTTAAGAAATTCGTTTTATATTTGCCCAATTATTGAGGAAGGTATATTGGGCTTTAAATATTACGAGACGCATCTTAGGAGCCGAGAAAAGAGTAAAAAATAATCCAATCATTCCTTGGATAGACAAAACCTGCATGCCTTTGTCAATTTAACATAACGGAGGAGAAACCGCAGCGCACAGCTAGAGTGCTATCCTAAATATTCGTATTAATATTATAAATGCGAAAGTATGTTTGGATGTATGGATGTTTGTGACTCTTTCACGCAAAAACTATTGAACCGATCACCATGAAATCTTGCATACACGTTATCTGAGACACCGGAAAGGACATAGGGTACCTTTCATCGTTCAACGCGGACGAAGTCGCGGTCACCAGCTAGTGTAAAATAAAAATACTGCATAGTGTAAAAACCGCCTTAGTCCAATTGGTTTTACTATTTGTTCCACGATAGAACAAATTGGACAAAAAAGTCCAAATCCAAATCCAATATAAATACACTCGTCGTATTTAATCATGTACTTTAATATTTTAGTTAATTACTATAAAAAACAATTATATTTATATTGAACTAGATGTCCCGCTTCCGGCATCGCCCGGGGTGCATTTTTTCCGTAAAAACCTTCCCCGATTATCTCTCTATCCATTGGTGAAAACCGCATGAAAATCGGTGCAGTAGTTTTTGAGTTTATCGCGAACAGACAGACAAACAGACAGACGCGGCGGAGGACTTTGTTTTATAATATGTAAGGATTATAAAAGAATTCATTTTTTATATAAGTTAGTGTTTAAATTAATTTGAGATTACATTCTACTTTAAAATCCATTGTAACTGATTACACTGTGGTATTGGGTTATATTAGGGCCAATATTTGCACAGATATTGGCTGTAACGGATATTGGGGAAGTCGTCAATGCTCAAACTTTGATAATATGGACTTGTTAGTAAGTTATATACTTACACACTTAAATATAAACGTGGGTGTGGTGATATTAGAGTGAGGTCAATTTGTGATATTGTGATAAGATTTGTGAAGTTATTAACTTCTTATAATATATATCAATTGGTATTAGTTCTTATAATATATATCAATTGGTAGAGACTATTAACTATGGTAGAGAAAGTATTGAGACAAGGAATATATCAAAGATCAATACATATCTACATGAGATACTTATACATGAGATTTGACGGCACGTTTGGTCTAGTGGCTAGTAGCCCTAGCTGTTAACCAAACGGTCGCGGGTTCGAATCCCGCTAGGGGCAAATGTTTATGTGTTAACATTTTTACCTTTGTACCTGAGTCATTGATGTTTTATATTTATAATATGTATGTATTTACAACAAAAAAAAATCTATGTAGTATATCAACTGTCTGGTATCCATAATACAAGCATTAGTTGCTTAGTGTGGAACTATAGATGGTGCTGTGTGGAATGTGTGAAGATATTTATTTATTTATTTATTTATATTCCGTTCTAATACCAAAAACTAATACTTATCACTGGTATTTGTTTGAACTCATATTTATTTTCTATTCCAATAATTAAGTTTTATGTCCGAACGAACACCAACAACTTGAATTTGGTAAAGTCAGTTCAGTAAACCTAATCAAATTGTATTCTAATATTTTTAAGGGATCTATACTTACTAATATTATAAAGCTGAAAAGTTTGTTTGTTTGGTTGAACGCGTTAATCTCAGTAATTACTGGTTCGAATTGAAATGTGTTGGGTTGGATAGTCCATATAATGAAAAATATTTTAACTCATATAATATTATGCATTCAGGGTATTTTTTTAACCAAACAACAAAGTATAATATATAATAAAAATAATTATCCTGTAAAAATATTTTCTTTGTAAAAGAATCCCGATAAAGTCTTTGTATTCTTGCAAAGAAATCCTTGAATAATCTTTTACGGATTGGTCCAATTTAAAAGCTTCTAACAAATACAATTTGTACATATAATAAAATCGTAAACGAGCTGTGTCACATTAAATATTTTTTCAAAAAAAACTATTTGTGCACGTTGTACTTGTGTTTGCGCGCTAATCTTAGAAACGGCTTTACCGATTTGAATGCGGTTTTCACTGATGTATTAGCAACTATTATTGTAACATTTATTGTTTGTTTCATTGCATTCGGTTTACAAACAAAAAAGTTATATCAAATATAGAAATACCAAGCGTATGTGAAAACCGCGCGTATGACTTCGTACGCGGACTTCGATTAGTCTTTTAATAATTATGTCGTACTATTTAATAACATAAATGATATTTATTATTTAATTGACTTGATAATAATTTGTGATTATTTCTATGTATAAAATAAATTATTTGCATAACGCGATTTATTGGTGATTTTCTAGACGACGAAATAGAATAAAAGTTAAAAATTATTTATTTATTTATTGTGATAAATCCACAGCTCAACATAAAATTTACAAACAAAAATAGCTGGTATATGTGTTCTCAGTGTTTTAAAATAAAATGTGTAAATTATTTCTTAAAAACAATTCGAAAGAACTTTGTAAGAACGTTGCGTTTCCGCTTCCGCGAACGCTTATGATTTAGTAACACTGATACTCCCATACCAATTTATTTCCAATCTGCGTTTATAAGAACAAATCTCAGGGGTGTGTGCAACTTATAGTGATTCTTATGTTGATAGCCTGATAGTAAATCTGGTTTGTTGTTAAAATAGACAAGTTCGCAGACATTATACTTTTATGACTGGTCTCCTTGAGGAGGATTAAACAACTCTTTTTTCACCGCCTAACAGGAGACTACTATGAAATACAATCTCTACATTTGCCACAGCAAAAGCTAGTGTTTGAAATAGGCTAAATTCAACTTTACATGATGTATCTATACTAATATTATAAATGCGAAAGTATGTATGCGATAGTTCACTAGAGTTACAAATATCCATACATCCATACATACTTTCGCATTTATAATATTAGTACGGAATTCCTTTATATTTGCTTTTGATGTAAAAAATATTTTATTTATTATTTTTATTGTTAAAATGTTACTTAATACTTTAAATAATATATTATTTTTTGGTATACCTTATCAGTTTGTTCTATTTTTGTCTTAGTAGTCTATACTAATATTATAAAGTATGTTTGGATGTATGGATGTTTGTAACTCTTTCACGCAAAAACTAATGAACCGTCACAATGACCACGTTGTCTGGGACACCAGAAAGGACATAGGGTACCTTTCATCCAGAAAAAAATACTATTCCCGAGGGATATATAAAAAAATAAAAAACTAACGCCTGATCAAAGTGTTATAGCAACACGAGGTCAAGGTCAAGCGTTATTATGTTTTTTTTAAATTTTCAACGCGGACGAAGGCGTGAGCACCAGCTAGTGAACCATAAATACTCGCAAGCAAGGGCTAAAAGCATAACAATAGAAATTGATGCCATGTTTAAAATATCAGAGCGGATTCAGTATTTGCATGTATGAACGAGCCGTACGTGACCGTCGCCAAAACAGAAGCATGTGGTATATATATATGGGAGCTGTGTTTCATGTGTTTCCGCCGCAGCCGCAACGGATATAGGCGGACAATTTAAGTTTATGCTCTGACACAAGTTAAGGAACTTTTTTTGCATACCACAAGTACCTACTTCGTTTTCATGGAGTTCTAGCTGGTGCTCGCGACTTAGTCCTCGTTGAAAATAAAAAAAAAAGCAATATAACGCAATAACACTTTGGCCAGGCGTAGGTTTTTCTTTTTTTATTTATCCCTCGGGAATAGTCCTTTTTTCTGGATGAAAGGTACCCTATGTCCTTTCTGGTGTCCCAGACAACGTGTATGCAAAATTTCATGTTGATAGGTTCAGTAGTTTTTGCGTGAAAGAGTTACAAACATCCATACAACCAAACATACCCGCATTTTTATAGTGCCAATAGCAAGAATGGACAAAAATAATTATTATTCTTAAGTAACATACGAGTAGTATCTTAAAAGAAAGGAATAACGTAAAATGTTTGATTCAAATTTCAAGAAAATTATTTATTGCCGACGAAGCAAGTAATTTTTTGAAAATCTTTGAATGCAGTATTACTAACTTTTAAAAATAACATAAAATCTTATTTCAGCAAAATGTTCCTAGGTACGATATTTATGGTACTTTCCCTTCATGTCGCATAGTCATTTGACGCTCTGTATAGTCTTTGGGTACAACGAACAATGAAGTTTAAAGACTCGATCGTTATTTAAGTGACGATTTGGAACAGTCGCAATGAACAGATAAGGCGATGGCATTAAGCAAGCCTCCGTGAATGCTATTACCAAAATAAAGTGATTCAATTACGTTGGGGAGTGGAGTGATCAGTGATTAGGATGAATTTTGCAAATACAAACATTACCAACGGTATCGCAGTATTGCTCGATTGCGGCTTCATTTAATGCGTTAACCCGATTCATAAGATTGGGCATTAGTTAAAAATATTTCTTTTATTCATTTTAATAAAAAAATTAAAAAAAAAAAAAAAACTCGTAAAATACATAGTGTAGAACAGGAGTCATTGTTTTGTGTCTGCCAATGAATATAATATTATGAACACTGAATTTTTTTAATGAATTTAATTAATTTATTAAGTAAAATTCTTAAAAATCATAACATTTCTGACATGGTAGTTAAAAAAGTGATTGAGAGACATAAATATTAAGTTAACATGTTAGTTAGATATTGTAAATTTGTATGGAATGAATGGCGAATACAGGTTACGGTATATGCCTTAGGTTTCTTGAATAAAATTAAAAAAAAAAATACCCACCAAAGTTCATAGAAATTGGACAACAAATATTTAAAAGACAAACGCTGAGCGGTGTAATGAAACAGTTAATTAATTTTGATCCTTTGAGAATTCTGAATGAATTCAGAGTGCACTAGTGTACCTTAGCTTTATTTAGAATTTAATTTTTAAACGATTCTGGACTGGAGTGGCTCTATTAAAGTTGGACGGGACAGTTTAAAAAGTCTATTTAGAAAGACATGCAGACTTTATGCAAAACTGAACTTTCTAAACCATTAACCCATTGTATTAACCGATTTAGAACTAAATTAAAACTAACTATTGTCCAATTGTTGCATAAAACCGAGTAATTTAGTTAATTAGTTTTAATTAAACTAATAGTTAATTTGTGTGTTTGTGTGCTTGTGCGTTTTTATGAGTGAGTGTTCTTATCCTTCTTATCGTGTTCTTATATCCATAAAAGGATTTGTCCATAATTACCATAAGTATGAACGCAATTATGTAATTATATACGACTAGCTGGTGCCCGCGACTTCGTCCGCGTTGAAGGATGAAAGGCACCCTATGTCCTTTCTGTTTTCCCAGACAACGTGTATGCAAAATTTAATGGTGATCGATTCAGTAGTTTTTGCGTGAAAGAGTTACAAACATCCAAACATACTTTCGCATTTATAATATTAGTAAGAAGTAAGATTCTCGTGTCACAGTATTTGTAACCAAACTCCTCCGAAACGGCTTGACTGATTTTTATGAAATATTTTGTGTATGTATATTCGGTAGGTCGGTAGGTCGTAAACTATTTTTTATACCCCTAAGTGATAAGGGTGGCCCATCCCAAACAACGTTTACTGACTAAACATGGACGTGGTCCAAAAAGTAAAATAAAAAAAAAGTTTGATTAGAGCCAGTAAGTGTGTTCATTTCGTGTACCGAGCAGTAGTCCTTAAAGACGAGAGGAACAAAGGAATATTGCTCGTCATCCATCCAAAGAATCCTCTTGAATAATGAATCCGCGTAAAATTTACGACGGAGGAAAAAATATTGCGTAAACCGCTCCTTTCTAATTGGCTCGAGGACAGGATTGCATTGCATTATAGCTTGGATTATTTTTTTTTAATCAAAAAGTGTCAACGTTACAAGTCATATATATATCTATTATAGCGCTTTAAAACATCTTTTATAATGCGCACTGCCAACGTTTGGAACTCCTGAACTCATATAACCCAAATGTTTTCAAAGTTCGAGTGAATAGTTATCTTCTCGGTGAGCTCGCTCCATCTTAGGCCTCATCCTTACTACGCAGTTGGTTGTTGGTCAAGAGCAAACCCATCTTTTATTAAAAAAAAAAAATGATAATATATTTATTATAAATAAATTAAATACTAAAAATTTCTATGCATTAGAGTCAAGGGCAACGACTGTTCCAGAGACTTATTTTAAGAACACTTAAAAAGTTAAATATTATCAGTTTTAACCTAACCTGTTGTGAAAAATAATTAAAAAAAAATCTTATTTACTATGTTTGTATAGTATATATAATAATTATGTTGTAATATGTTTGTGTAGCGTCGATGTTGTGCTGGCTGAAAATGAGCGCTGCATGTGCTTGTATAGCACCTCAGCACACACACACACACACGCACACGCACACGCACGCACGCACGCACGCACGCACGCACGCACACACACACACACACACACACACACACACACACACACACACACATACACACACACATCTTTTAAATGTTTATTAATTTCGGTTTTGTGGTTTTTGTCTTTGTGTTGCGTGAATAAAATTCTTTCTTTCTTTCTTTCATGTTAATACCAATATCATGTTTTGAAAATCTATACTTACATCTATACTAATATTATAAATGCGAAAGTATATTTGGATGTATGGATGTTTGTAACTCACGTAAAAACTACTGAAGCGATCACAATGAAATTTTGCATACACTTTGTCTGGGACTCCAGAAAGGACATAGGGTACCTTTCATCGTTCAACGCGGCCGATGTCGCGGGCACCAGCTAGTATAATAAAATTATAAACGAGCCGTTTCTATACATTAAATAGTACTAAAAAAAAACACACACACACACAATTTGTACACTGTACCTATGTTATCGAAGTCGAAAAAATAAATTTTTGTCTGTTTGTCTGTACATGCTAATCTCAGAAACGACTTTACCGATTTTAATGCGGTTCTCACTGATGTATTGATGATTACCTCGTGTTGCTGTAACACTTTGGCCAGGAGTTAGTTTTTTATTTTTTATTTATCCCTCGGGAATAGTCCTTTTTGTCTGGATGAAAGGTACCTTTCTGGTGTCCCAGACAACGTGTATGTAAAATTTCATGGTGATCGGTTCACTAGTTTATGCGTGAAGGAGTCACAAACATCCAAACATACTTTCGCATTTGTTATATTAGTATATACATATAAAAGTATAAAATGGTTGAACCGCGGACACATTAATCCTGTTGGTATAAACATCGGCTTAACGAAGTGTTGAAATGATTGTGCAATATTTTATGTAAACCAAAGTGATTGATTATATTGCTTGTACAAGTTTTTTTTTTTAATTTCCAATAACAGCGGCAAAGGCTTTGCTCAGTTAATATTCTATCAATATAATAACGCTTGCAATATCACGTTTTACAAAGTATAATACAGTACAGCCATGAGTGTACTTAAAAGAAATTTGTTTTACAGTTCCTAGGCCTTAGTGACATGGTTTTTTTTCTTTGTACATTTGGAGCAATTTATTTCTGTAGCCTGTTCCTTTTTCCGCTAAGGTCTAGTTCCTAGTATTTGTGGGCCTAGTTCCTTTTTCCGATAAGGTCTAGGTACTTTGAAAAATAATTTTTCAAAGTTGTCTATCTTTCTGTAGCTTTTATGGGCCTAGTTCCTTTTTCCGATAAGGTCTAGGTACTTTGAAAAATAATTTTTCAAAGTTGTCTATCTTTCTGTAGCGTTTATGGGCCTAGTTCCTTTTTCCGATAAGGTCTAAGTACTTTGAAAAATAATTTTTCAAAGTTGTCTATGGCATGAGTCTTTTAGTAGTGGTAGCACAGGGAACACAGCGTTTAGCAGTCTTAAATTAGACAGCCCGTATCTGGCGACAGTAACCACCTTCTTACAGAATACAGTGTTTCGGTGAGTGAGTGAGCCAATTTCCCTATAACTTTCTAATTCCTTATACTCAATATTAACACAGACTTACTAAGGTCGGCAGCGCATATATTCAATATTATTAAAATACTAGCTGGTGTCTGCGACTTCGTCCGCGTTGGACGATGAAAGGTACCCTATGTCCTTTCTGGAGTCTCAGACAACGTGTATGCAAAATTTCATGGTGATCGGTTCACTAGTTTTTGCGTGAAAGAGTTACAAACATCCATACATCCAAACATACTTTAGCATTTGTAATATTAGTACGGATATTATTAAAATATTATTAATTACTTGGTACTTCAACAGCAAAACATCCAATTTAAATGTCAGTTTAGACATTGAATGTGTCCCCGCTTTAGATTTTATGATAATTACTTTGTCGCTAAATGAAATCTGTTCCCGGATCCTGTCAGATGTGTTAAAGGGATAAGTCAAGCACGGGCGAGACAATATGTAAATTCTCCATGGGGATTTAGAAGATCCCCAGGAGCGGAGCAAACGGAATAACGTATTGCCGACGTAATGGACGGAGTCCCGAATCCCCGGTCGCTGTTTTGCTATATCACAACATATAATATATGTTTACAACACAATGCGATGAGCCTTACGCTTTATGTTTTATGGGATTTTCAGGATGTCGCGGCGACTATATTGAAAGAATACCGCCAAAATATTCATATATATAAAGAAGCATCCGATAAAAAAAGATTTTTAATATTTAATAGGGTCGCTAGTCTTCTACATATATTATAAAACTAGCTGGTGACCGCGACTTCGTCCGCGTTGAACGATGAAACGTACCCTATGTCCTTTCTGGTGTCCCAGACAACGTGTATGCAAAATTTCATCGTGATCGGTTCAGTAGTTTTTGTGTGAAGGAGTTACAAACATCCATACATCCAAACATACTTTCGCATTTATAATATAAGTAAGAAGTAAGATTCTCGTGTTATAGTATTTGTAACCAAACTCCTACGAAACGGCTTGACCGATTTTTATGATTTTTTTTGTGTATATTCAGCAGGTCTGAGAATAGGTCGTAAACTATTTTTTATACCCCTAAGTGAAGGGTGGCCTACGTCAATTTTTTTTTTTAATTTTTTGGCAAAACAACGTTTGCCGGGTCAGCTATAGTTTGATATAAAATTAATATACTTAATATTTTTTTTTATTATTCTAATGTTTTTACAAAGAACTTAATTTTATTGGGGCAAACAAAAACTGTTACACATTATATAATTGAATAGTTCGTTTCGAGTGTCGATTAAAAAGAACTCGAAAGGTATCTATCTGTCCAGTTCAACTTTCTTTTCCAATACTTTGAACGCTCCTTTTGTCGTCTTAAGACGTACTCGAATCTCAAAAGGAAATGTCTATCCGAACGTCGACCTAAATCAGCCTGTTCCAACCAGAGGTCTCTCTACACTTAGTAAATAAATATATCTTGAACGCCTTATCCCAACTCTCGTGAAAATGAACATTTGAAATTTTTTATTTTTATGCTTACATATAATTAAATCGGCTGTAAGCTTGTTTCTGATGACAGATATACTAATTTATTTTTCACAGTTGACTGCTGGAGAGATGAAAAAAAAATTATATAAACTTTGCTATACTACATATTAGCCATCAGCTACTGCACTCAAAAACTACTGCACCGATTTTCATGCGGTTTTCATCAATGGATAGAGGGATAATCAGGGAAGGTTTTTACGGAAAAAATGCACCCCGGGCGAAGCCGGGAGCGGTACAGCTAGATGTTTTACAAAATACTAGCTGTTGCACGCGACTTCACCCGCGTAACTTTATAAAATATAGCCTGTTGCTCGCTGATAATGTAGCTTTATATAGGTTCTATATTCAAAAAATTATTAATTTTCTATTTTTGTATGCAACAAATAAACTCAAAAGATAAATTTACAGCGAGTAACACCCGTAAAGAACTTTGAAAGTGATAACAATTCAAGAATTATCCGATTGTGGGGAAACATGAGACACAGCATTGAACAATAGTCTTTCATTTAATAAATATAAAAACCGCTAAGTCAAAGGTTAGTGACCGGAAATCTTGTATCCAAATAATATCAAGTGGACAATAACACGTCCCACAATCGAGTAATAATATTACTGTACGCTAGTAAATAGTAAATAAAAGATATTTCACACAATGGATCGCTACAAAAGCTTACTATAATATCCTGTACACGACCGCCTTTGTATGTGTCAATCTGACACATTATAAGGCTTTCATGTATGTTTACTAGTGAGGGGGTTAATGTAGCTTTCACTCAGCCGTAAAGTGATTGTGGCAACATATATACTTTTTTCAACCTACTAGGTTGTTGCACGCGAATTTCAACCTCATTTACAGTTACAGGAAATGATTATTTCTGATTCACAAGGGCTACAAATCTCAATCAGACCTTTCTAGCTTAGTATTGGAAATGATTTCCATAAACATAACATAACATAACATAACATAACATAACATAACATAACATAACATAACATAACATAACATAACATAACATAACATAACATAACATAACATAACATAACATAACATATATAGCTTTAAAACATCTTTTATAATGCGCACTGCCAACGTTTGGAACTCCTGAGCTCATATAACCCAAATATTTTCAAAGTTCGAGTGAATAGGCATCTTCTGGGTTGAGGATGAGGTTTGCTCCATCTTAGGCCTCATCCTTGCTACACGGTTGGTTGTTGGTCAAGAGCAAACCAATCTTTTATAAAAAAATAAAAAAAATAAAAGATATTTAAAACGCAGAATAAGGAAGAGGCGTTTAAACAATGCCATTTTCGCTCGCCTTTAATGACTTCACAAGCTATGTCCAGCGTTTTGGTTTACTTACTGTCAGTGACATAGCATCTGATACGATGACACATTTCGTCTCAACCAATGTGGCATTAATATCGCAATTTTGAATTTCCCCTTTTTTTTTTAATTTATTATACTTTTATTATGCAATAAATTTACAATTAACTAAGTAAACAATGATTTAGGCATAATGTCCGGTCGGTAAAGATTCGGAATTGATTTAGTTAGATTTAAATATTTGAACTAAATTTAAACTACACTAATATTATATATTGTATTATATGAGAATTATTTCAATAATAATAACAGTAAACGAATTATTATTACTCCAAGTTAATGCACGTGACTAAACCGCAAACATTAATAGTATGCAATAACTTGCAAACTTGGACTGTACCTATAAACCATGACGTTTGAAACTGTGGAGAGGCCTGTGCCCAGCAGTGTCACTATCAGCATAATTTAAGCTGACACATATGTTTAAATGGCTGAAACTTTTGCGGTTATAGTGCGCTTATTCGAAGATAAAACATTATATCATTAATTAATTATAATCCATACATAATTAATGTTTGTATTGTATGGATGGATGTTTGTTAATATACTGCTCAAAAACGGATTTTGATGAAATTTGACACACAGATAGTTTATTACTTGGATTAACATATATATATAGGATACTTATTATCCTGGAAAAATGTTAGGTCCTTAAAAATATAAAAAATCGGGCGCTACCGTCGTCATAGCGATGTCAGGCGTCATATTATTCGCATAATATGACGCGTGCGTGTGCGTGCGTGTGTGTGTGTACGTGTGTTTGTGTGTTGTAGCTCAAATATAGATTCAGTGTAGCGTTTGTAAGTTTCGTTCGATGTAGCCTGAATGTAGCTAACTTATATTGTTTTTTGATACATTTGTGTCAATCTTATCGAATAAATGTCGGTTCTATTGTATGTATAAAATTATATTAAATAAACCCTCTTCTGCACTCGACAGATTACTGTTGTATCTTATGAGAAGACGAGAGCACTCAAGAATGAAGTTATATTATTTTACTAGCTAGCTGGTGTCGCGTTGAACAATGAAAGGTACCCTATGTCCTTTCTGGTGTCCCAGACGATGTGTATGCAAAATTTCATTGTGATCGGTTCAGTAGTTTTCGCGTGAAAGAGTTACAAACATCCATACATCCAAACATACTTTCGCATTTATAATATTAGTACGGATTTATATAGAGGTAGGTTTTTGCGGAGGCCACCGGTCACCGGCCGAAGCCGCGGCAGGTGTTTCCGTCCAGATGATACCAATTTCGTATTCACGACTGACCCATAATAACTAATGCAATATCCGATTGTACGGTAACCTTTTTATCATAAAACATCTCAATTTTTATTTTATATTTTTATATACTTGGAAATGTTTCACGTTTAACTAAAAAAAAAAACAATTTTTTTATTTAACATGTGTATGAATAAATTTGATTTAAATCTTTAAGGAAATCTTACACATTCTTATTGTAGGCGATGTTTATTATTGTCAATATAATATAACGTGAAACAACCTTTAGTAAATCTCTTGTCGCAAAAGATTAAACTAAACACCTGTCATCAAGTGGACCGTCAGCCTGTCTGTCGACCTTAATATAAAAAATATGAATAAAGTATACATATACAACTTTGTGGACAAAAACATATTTTTAAACTCACACTCACTCACTCACTCACTCCCCCCCTCTCTCTCTCTCTCTCTCACTCACTCAATCTCTCTCTATTTCTCTCTCTCTCTCTCACACACACACGCACGCACACGCACGCACAATATCACGCATATGTGATTATAAGTATGTATTTGCATATAATGTGCATATATATGTTTATATTAATGTATATATTAATATAATGTTATCATTTTTTTTTAATTACTCGTATTTTCTTTTTTTTGTACTTATATTATAAATTTTAATAAGTCTAACCTTGTAATAGGCTATATAAAAATTTAACTCTTTTTATGTATTTCTAAAATGTTACATGCTGTAAGGTTGGCTATTAAATAAATAAATAAAAATAAACACACTAAGGGCCTCTTTCACCATGTGTCAACCGCTAATGGCTAACCGCCATTTAAAGTCACCGGTAACCGAAAATGATGGAGATGATATATTACCTTTGTTTGTACGTTAAAAGTCTCAAACATTAAAAAGAAAATAATTCAAAAAAAATCGCCTATCGAAGTATGCAGTGAACCGAGTGCATAATTTAATAAAACATAAAATTATTTCTAAAAGTAACTAATCAACACTTCACTTGTAGTTGGTGAAAGAGGCCCTTAACAACATAAACTTTAATTGGATGTTGGTATGTTCACCAATTGCCACTATTCGCATTTGAGCAATTGGGAATTTCCAATACAACTTTTTTATCAAATGTATTTCCGTATTTATAGACAGGAAGAGAGTCTTGATTGTATCAAACCGGAAGTAACCGGAAAAAAAGGTTATATTTATAACCGTTTCTCAAGTTTTACCGCCTCGTGTTTTATTAAAAAATACAGATTTTTTTATACTACAGTTATTGTATATTTTCCTGTTCTCCCCTAACGTGAAAAAAAAAACTGACATTTCTAAAAATTCAAAAATTTTATACGAACGACGCACAGAAAATGTATGTAACTTTTTTATGATAAAGAGAGCCAGACGGGTAGTCGTCTTGATGACGTCTAGATAGGAATCGTCACTTAAAAGGCCAGAAAAACCAAGGGTTTGCAAGTTCATAGGTGAATCTAACTTAGTCGAACTTAACGTAACTTAAAGTTACTTAACGTAATATGCTTCTACTAAGCTGCATTTATTACCAGCGGGATGCACAAATTGATCCCCCATGGAATTCCATGCTTTCATAGACGATAGAATCTACAATTAAGTGGAATAGGGAGGCTTTATAAAAAATATAAAATATCTTTATGGATGTTTTAATTTGAAAAATCATTATTTATTTAAAATTTCATTTAAAATATTCAAATATCCTTTAGTGTTCTAAACTTAGTGGAAACATGTAAGGGTTTGATAAGTTCATTACCTATCTCTATGAATGAGGATGGTTACTGACGCCATATAGGCACTGATCACAGTGTACCCTTACCCTTTTTTTTTAACGTTGATAAATCCAGTGTAGGTACATTACAACCTAATCAAAAATTCCATGAAATATGACGACACGTTTGGTCTAGTGGCTAGTAAACCTAGCTATTAACCAAACGGTCGCGGGTTCGAATCCCGCTAGGGGCAAATATTTATGTGTTGACATTTTACCTTTGTACCTGAGTTATGGATGTTTGTATTTATAATATGTATGTATTTAAAAAAAAAAAGTAATCTATGTATTATATCAACTGTCTGGTATCCATAATACAAGCATTAGTTGCTTAATGTGGAACTAGATGGTGCTGTGTGGAATGTGTGACGATATTGATATTTGATATATGAATACACCTGAATCCCAAGGACACTGCTAAATTCCTACCATAGTAAATAGCAATATATAGTCTCAGTTAAAATCTTGTGTAGAGAACGAACTATAACTTAGAAGTCTTAAAGGAAATAATCAACAAAGAGTGTTTACCACTAGGGAAAAAAAACCCATTAACAAAGCGTCATGGCTGATTCGACCGCAAGTGAGAGCGAAATGAATCGCTTTATTTTATTGATTTTATAGAGAGTGAAGTATTGCCCCTCGTTTCATTAATTGCTCACTGAAGCGAATCGTCTTTTATTAATTTGCAATTTCATGTGAAAGTAAGAATAACGACACAAACTGTACAAGGCACGGATGTCAATTAAACAAAACAAAACTTGATCAAAATATTATATATAATAATTAAAATTGGGGAAAAGTCCGACTTTCGCCAGAGATCTCTAAGAACTCTCCCAAACACCCTTAGTAATAAAAGTATTGTAAATTAGTCTTAAAACTCGTAATTGTAAAACACAAATATACGGCCTGTACAATACATATAATCATTAGCTGGTGCTCGAGACTTCGTCCGCGTTGAAAATTTAAAAAAAAAAAGCAATATAACGCTTGACCTCGTGTTGCTATAACACTTTGGCCAGGCGTTAGTTTTTTATTTTTTATTTATCCCTCGGGAATAGTATTTTTTTCTGGATGAAAGGTACCCTATGTCCTTTCTGGTGTCCCAGACAACTTGTATGCAAAATTTCATGGTGATCGGTTCAGTAGTTTTTGCGTGAAAGAGTTACAAACATCCATACATCCAAACATACTTTCGCATTTATAATATTAGTATAGACTACTAAGGAATACCAAAAAATAATATATCATTGTAAGTAAAGTAAATTCCGTACTAATATTATAAATGCGAAAGTATGTTTAAATGTATGGATGTTTGTGACTCTTTCACGCAAAAACTACTAAACCGATCACCATGAAATTTTGCATACACGTTGTCTGAAACACCAGAAAGGACATAGGGTCCACCTTCGATTTTTATGAAATTTTTTGTGTACATTAGGTAGGTCTGAGAATAGGTCGTAAACTATTTTTTATACTCCTAAGTGATAAGGGTGGCTCACCCAAAAAAAAAATTTTTTTTTGGGAATATAAAAACTATTTTGAAGACATGAGTAAAATAGGAAAGTATCACACAATTTCTATTAGCAAAAGGTGAGGCAGTATATAGTATAGGATATCTAAAATTTATTACTTTTTTTATTACTATAAGCGTTCGGAAGAAGTTCTAAATTGGCATAAAACCTGCGAAAATGTCCTTAATAAAAGATCCCGTGTTTTAATAACGTAATGTTATACATTTTAATGCGCTATTTATGATGAGGCAATAAAAATAAATTCGAATGGATTTCTTCTAAGACTACCATAACTACTGGAATTTCCCAGTTTTTAACTGCACAATTCCAATTAATTTATTTGAAATCATATATTTTAATACATATAAGTAGAGAATTTTTTACCAGAAATTTAGAAAAATTGGGGATTTCATGATATCTATATAAAAGTGTTGTGTTGGTTTGTGTATTATTCAAAAACTCAAAAACTAGCCGACGGGTTGAATTGAAATTTTTACATAATATGCAATCCGCTTCAAGGATTGAACATATCTATTTTTCGCGTAATAATATAATCTTGATCGCGAAAGCGAGGAGAACTAACTCGCCAACGAAAACCGCTGTCACATTTAAAGTGGAAGTTAGCCGTTGTTATGGTAGCCGAGTTACTAGTGAACCGATCACCATGAAATTTTGCATACACGTTGTCTGTGACACCAGAAAGGACATAGGGTACCTTTCATCATTCAACGCGGACGAAGTCGCGGGCACCAGCTAGTATTATAAATGCGAAAGTATGTATGGATGTTTGTAACTCTTCCAAGGAAAAACTAGTGAACCGATCACCATGAAATCTTTGCATACACGTTGTGTGGAACTCCAGAAAGGACATAGGGTACTTTTCTTGGTTCAACGCGGACGAAGGCGCGGGCACCAGCTAGTTTTATTTATTATAATATATAAGTGAGGTGCCACAAATGACACTTTTATCATTCTTGGTTTGAGCAGGGAACATACAAAGTTTGTCACAGTGTGCCTTTACTGGTATAGAGTTCGATCGATATTACATTATGTTATGTGTACACTGTCAATGATATACGTCAACATCCCTCCGGTTAAGTCATGCACGATTAATTAGTGGCACGGATGGGATGCGTTCACTTGAATGATAAGAGCTCAATTCCCGACTTGTAATCAATATGATCTGGCGCAAGGTCACACGAGACACACGACCGACCAATGTCACAGTAATCAAAATCATTTGTAGTCCTATGTAAATTTTGCAGACGTAGTCATTAAATTTGGCTGCATATCTGGCGGCGGTAACCATCGGCTTATTAGAAAACTATAGTGAAATAACAGCATGTACCTAATGCTGTGTTTTTAGGCGAATGATTAGATTTAGGAGGCATTTCACTATGTCCTCCTAAATCTAAGTCTATTTATAAGTCTAGGATAAGGATAAGTATTTTATCCTATTAAGTGCTTTAGGTGCACTTGCAACACCTATATACGACGACCTATATTGACATTAAGTATACTTTTACCAAGTGTTGAATCTTTATTTTTAGATAGCTGGTTGCCCTATTTAAACATTTAGCCTATGTCCATCCTCAAATTCTACTCAAACTATTTTTTTGAATCAGATGACTAGTTTTTGAACAATAAAAATAATAATAATAATAATAGTTTGTCTCTCTATAATATAACTATTTGTTGCACGCGACTTCGCACGTAGGTAATTTTATAAAATATAGCCTATTAGATGTTACTCGCTGATAATGTAGCTTTGTATGGGTGAAAGAATTTTCAAAATCGGTCCAGTAGTTTTTGAGTTTAATCATTACAAACACACAAATCTTCTCTCTTTATAATATTATTATAGATATATATGTATATAGTATAGAAGTATAGATAAATTTAAATAGATTTTGTACAACTAAACTTAACCTACTGTACGTTTAAATAGCATTAGCACAAACCTCATTGGATTTGGAAAGGTTAATCGGTTCGTTTGATTGCTTCTGTCATTAGCGACCGCTTTCATAGCCATCAATTTTGTTCGGCCCGTTTCGGCCCTTTCCCTATTTGTTGTGGTTTTCTGATGTTTGTCCTGTTTAAGCTTTAACAATAAGCTTTTTGAGGGCGTTTATCGTCATAATATTAACATTTGGTTCATTCAATAAGGTTTATTGTAACGCTTATTCTAATAAAGAACTACAGAAAACTTGTAATTATATAATTATTGATAAAAAAAATTACTTTACTCAAAACTTGTTAAATAAAAAAAAATACATGTCAGTCGTTGGACTGCACGTTAGTAGTAAAAACTAAGCTTCACAAAAAAAAAACTAGATTATTGATCAGAGGTGTATACCACATTGATCCTTGTTATCATAACTAGTAAGTTTATATTATAGTTGTCTGCTTAGTATACTTATATAAAGAGGTGTCGGTTACGGTAACAGTGTCGCGAGTTCAATGGTTTTTTCCCATCTCATTTATGCCCAACGCGCCTGAAGAAGTTTTCACTTCAAAAAAATATATAAAAATGTGCGTTACTAAGTATTTACAAATGAAACAAAATGCATTGCCAAGAACACTACTGGAAGAGATCGGTTAAAATAAAATAAAGTTTAAATTTATATAGACTAGCGACCAGCCCCCGGTTTCGCATGGATCCAATTTTTTTCTGCATATACACAAACCTTCCTCGTTTTATCGCTCTTTCCATTAATGAAAACCATATCAAAATCAATTGAATGGTTAGCGTTAGAAGTTAGCGGAGGAATAGAGCGACTTTATTTGAATAGATAATATAGAATATATATATCCAAGACAAATAAATAGTGAGAATCGCATAAACATTTCTTAAAAGAATTTAGTGTAATATAATAATAATAATAAAAAATTGCATGTTAATATTTTCATCGTAATGTTTCTTGTTAGTGTATCTACTGCCTTATAAACACCAATTATTTTTGGAAGCAATGAAGCTTCCGTAGTTCACTCGTAAAAAAACCAAATTGGCTGTTGTTTTATTTATCACAGGGCGAAAATTATGGGTGGGTGGTAAAAATATTACCACCCACCCTTAACTCGAATTTAAATATTCGAAGCAATCTGTAAACAAATACATGCAGGATCTGCGTCCGCCTTGGTGTTGTTTGTGTCCTTAGGCGACGGTAGCCATTTAGATACCATCAAGTTTACTCAGGGCCGCTACCTTATATAATAGGTAAAATAACTCTAGAATAAAAATCAACAAACGACCACAGTTAAATTACCTTTTCTGTATTTTCCTGTTCGATAAAGGGTTTCCAAGGCCCACCAACTTTTCCAAAACGAATACTCAACGAGTTTTAGTTATTCCAAAAATCAGTTTTTGCCTGTATATACTTACTGTAAATTCCATTTAAAAAATCATAGCTCATACAAAATTTTATGTTGAAATGTTAAATTATAGAGCTTTATTGGTTCACCAGACGTCTGGGAAAATATTTTTAACCCTGAATCATTCGTCCAATTATTTATAGCATAACTTGCAAGTACCCACTTGTAATAAAACGTTTCATAGCTAAACGAATATTTATATACAGAGGCGATGACCTTTCAATGAAAATAAATAATCAAAGATATACGAAAACTGGAAGTGCTTGAATCATGTACCTACTTATAGACATAATATACACTGTCTGGTATTCGCGACATCGCTTGCGTGAACTTACTTCATCTTAAGATATAATAATAAAAGTTTAAGTAGAGATTTGAACAAAGTTCTTTACAAAGAAACTTCGTAGAAGCCGCGATTCTCAGTGGACTACTTTTTATAGCAAAATTTGGAAAACTTCTCGAAGAAAGTCGATAATACCAAAGTTCCATGCGGAAGAAATCGCGTGCAAAAATATTGTAAGTTAGCCATCTATATTTTCTATACATATTATGAAATAATAATCGCTGTTTACCTAGAGCGATATACGAGGAAGGTTTGTGTATATAAATTGGAGAATACATTACTACAATAAAATAAAATCCGTACTAATATTATAAATGCGAAAGTATGTTTGGATGTATGGATGTTTGTAACTCTTTTATGCAAAAACTACAGAACCGATCACCATGAAATTTTGCATACACGTTGTCTGGGACACCAGAAAGGACATAGGGTACATTTCATCGTTCAACGCGGACGAAGTCGCGGCCACCAGCTAGTATGAGATATATTTATGAATAAACAATCATAAAAAGCTTGCAATAAAAGTACGCGAGCCACGGATTTGAAATTATCTTTAAAACATGATAACTTTTTTCTCGACAACTTATTTCTTTTGACAATGCGAAAATTTCAGCTTGGTCTACCTGTGAAACAGCATGAATATCAATTCTGAAGTCTTGGACATTATCTTAAACAAAGGGTTTAGTGTTTTATTATTTGTATAGATAACTCGTGTCATTTGTATTAAAAACGGCATTAATTTAAGTACTAGGAAAACTTAATCTCCAAATGTACTCGTATCAAGTTGCGATCGTCACCTGTAGCAATTTAGTTTCTAAATTACTAGAGAGTTATCAAGGCTGTTTTACTATTATAATTTAACGATACGCATACGATAACTAAACCTTATTTATCTTAGAAGGCCATTTATAATCAATAATGCCCATGTAATTTTTATACGTTTACATGTACATTACAATATATTATATCAGCTGGTGCTCGCGACTTCGTCCGCGTTGAAAATTAAAAGAAAAGAAGCAATATAACGCTTGACCTCGTGTTGTTATAACACTTTGGTCAGACGTTAGTTTTTTATTTTTTATTTATCCCTCGGGAATAGTCCTTTTTTCTGGATGAAAGGTACCCTATGTCCTTTCTGGAATCCCAGACAACGTGTATGCAAAATTTCATGGTGATCGGTTCATTAGTTTTTGCGTGAAAGAGTTACAAACATCCATACATCCAAACGTACTTTCCCATTTATAATATTAGTATAGATTGGCTAAGTCTTAACAATCTAAAACAATTCAACTAATCCCTTATTTCCACCATTCAATGACTATTCATTTAAGCGTACGGTAGAATTAACAGGACGTGTTCTATTGTATGTAAGAGATGCTGCAACACATCCTTGAGTTTATCTGAGTTGACCAAAGCAATGCCATAGGAATTGCAAGTGCACTGTCGACCTTGATAGATTAATGATATTGGATTAGAATGGGATATGTGAATAAGCCTTGACTTTCCTTATTCAACCGAAGCATATGTGCTTTTTATCTCTTCTGTAAGACGACCGGCTATTCCGTAAGGGAGTAGTTACTGTCGCCTTAAAACAGTACTAGCCTTAGTAGTTACAGTACTAACATTAAGCAATTAAATCTAATTTATTTAAACTATTTATTATAAAGGGTGGTAGACAAGTTAACGGTCCACTTAATGGTCGCCTAAAAGGAGCTAATCAACACCCTACAAAATATAAAATATATTGAAATGCATGTTTGACACTTCCAGTTTAAAAGTGTCTGTGAATATATCAATGCACAAACATATTAAGCTCATATTTCCTATGACGTCAAATGTGTTTAAATGTTTTTTTTTACTCAATACATGTTTTTTTTTTATTCGACATATGCAGAGGAAGTAGGTACTTAACGGTCTGAATTTTTATTAAAGCTTTACGTCCATAACGTTTTAAGCGCGGGTAGAGTTTGGATAATCGAATAAGAAAATTTCTTTTTGAAGAGATTCCTTTCTTTCTAGTCGCAAAAATGTCGCAAAATGATATTAGTTGCTTTGAAAATTGTTATTATTACAATTTCTGTACCCCGCGGTTAAGACCGCCTCGAAATTGCTAGTATAATTTTTTTTTTAATCGGTTTAGTCATAGAGTTACAAACTTCCTATTTTTTATGGGTTTAGTATAGTCATAGTTTTACCTGGAGTAGACATTGCGACGCTCGTACGCCGAGACTATTAACTTTACAAAAAAAGTGTCTGAACATAAATTATAGAATATATTCTCTAGTTTAATTTATTATAATATATATAACTGTTTTTATCGTAAAATGAGTACGAAAGCTGATATTGTAAAATCACAAATTTTCAAAACTCCCTTAAATCTTTATCAGCCCATTTTCAGCACCAAATGATTTTACTTCAAATATATAATAAAAAAAACACATTCGGTTTTGAACCAGTGCTCATAAGGCCTAATGGCGCATGTCTACCGTGACTCATGAGTACGTCTTCACACACTATACATAATTATCGCCCATTGAATTCCACAGCCATTTCTGTCTGTCTGTGCGAGCTAATCTCAGAAATTACTGAGGGGGATATTCACGCTGTTTTCTGAACAGACAGACTGATTAGCGAGGAAGGTTCAGTTATATATGATTATTAGATATATGCATATAACACTTGTTGCCAATAATGTTGACAATAAGTAACCATTGGCCATAGACAATCGCAATCGAACATGCTATACTGATTTTTCATATATCCGTACTAATATTATAAATGCGACAGTATGTTTGGATGTATGGATGTTTGTAACTCTTTCACGCAAAAACTACTGAACCGATCACCATGAAATTTTGCATACACATTGTCTGTGACACCAGAAAGGACATAGGGTACCTTTCATCGTTCAACGCGGACGAAGTCGCGGGCACCAGCTAGTATTTTTATATGTAAAAATCGGCAGGCAGACTGACAGTCCAATAGTTACCATCTCTATTAATTCAAACATGGCCATATGTACTGCAAATGCGTTGCCGACCTTATTCAGCACATTAATTTCCGTTATTTGATCTTCTAGGGAGTGGTTACTGTCTCTATTTTGGCAACACAATATACTAAAAACAAATCAACAAATTCACAGACTAAAATTGTTAAAATCAAAACATACAATATTTATGGCACGTTGGAATGGAAAATACCAATTGACATTTTGTTAATACTCCAAAATGATCAACCGAATATTCGGCGTGCAAATGTGAATTATCTGGCGATATTTATAAATTAAATCTATACTAATAAATAAAATTGAATTGTTTCTTTGTAATGTCAAAATAATACTTTTTAGCAAATATGTACATATCAAAATATTTAACTCGTATGTCCGTTAGGTTCAACGGCTTTCCGCAACGGCTGTAACGATTTTGACGGGACATTCACTGGCAGATAGCTGATGTTATAAGGAGTAACTTAGGCTATTATTATTTTAGAAAAATAAAAAAAAAAAACAGTGCCGCGCGCGATCCATACCGCAGCGAAGCGTGACCGGCTGCCTTATTATCTAACAGCAGACGACAGCAGACGACAGCAGACGACTTGCGATCGCGTGTGCTGCCATACATAAATGATGCAACTTAATTTTAGTTATTGTTCGTAAGAGGCCTTATCGCAAACCACACCTTTGTTATTACTGTGATATTGCACAAAAACACGATTTACTGTGATATTGCACAAATTGATAGAAAGTTTTCGCCTGTCGCAAGTTGGTTGCATTTCGTCTGCTGTTAGATAATAAGGCAGCGGATTCGGTTTGGTATAAAATACCTACATATCTTCTATCTTCTTCTTATCTTCTTCACACATTCCACACAGCACCATCTAGTCCCACACTAAGCAACTAATGCTTGTATTATGGATACCAGACAGTTGATATAATATATAGATTACTTTTTTTTTGTAAATACATACATATTATAAATAGAAAACATCCATGACTCAGGTACAAAGGTAAAATGTTAACACATAAACATTTGCCCCTAGCGGGATTCGAACCCGCGACTGTTTGGTTAACAGCTAGGGTTACTAGCCACTAGACCAAACGTGTCGTCAAATATAGTGTCGTATATATAGTATTGAAAGATATAAACTTCAGACTTTCAGACCTAATAATACCTATTAATACCTATTGCTATCAATAGGTAGGTAATGTTAATTTAAACTTGTTTACGCACTGTGCTTGTGTAATATGCGAGCGATTTTTAGTCAATTATTTGGTTTCCGGCAGCCTTTTTATTTGCTAGTCTAATAACAGCTCCCCCAATTTGATGTGGAAGTTTATGTTTGTTCAAACACATCATCGTTTACGCTTTTATTCCGATGCGTAAGTGATAGGAGGTAGCGTGTAATCAAAGTTTTTTTAAGGAACACCCGGTGAATAGAGTTTTAGTTTTTAGTTAAAATTTTTACTCATTAAAGAACTGGCCACGAAAACTTTCGGACATTGAACGCTTTGCTAACATCAAAAATCAAATATTAATTTTGTAGAAACGCTCAAAGATACTCAAGCATTTGAGTTTTTTTTTTTAGTTAAGTCCTGACTTTTTTGCTAAATGTTTGCTAACATACATTTTTTTTTAAAAAATTTTTTATTTATTTATTTAGATTACATACAGTCATAAATTTTAAAAATATATATATTATATACAAATAGGCCTATAGAATCATAAAAATTATATTTTTACATTTATTTATTAATTTAAAAAAATATAATAATTATAAGATCAAAAAAGAAAAACAAGAGAATACTCTATAAGTGATAAAAATTAATTTTTCAAAAGTAATTCGCCAATTATCTTTTTATAAGAATTCAAATTGTTGTAAAATATGTGAATATCATTCAGAATGTTATTGTAGTGACATTTAGAACTATGAAAGGAGGAATTTTTAGAATGATTAGTTCTACAATAGGGAATATGAAATGTATCACTTGATCTTGTTCTGAATTTTAGTACATTCAAGTGAATACATTCTAAAAGTGAAGAAGAATCGATGTGATTATTTATTATTTTATACAATATAAGAAGACTGCGTCAATATAAGATCGCCTATCCTTTAAAGAATGCAGTTTGTGTCTTGAAGCGCTTGTTTTATACTCAGTGAATATATTACCTGTTTTATAATCTAATGATTTTAAGAATTTATTATGTATTTTTTCAATTCTAGCTATATGTTGAGTTATTTCTCTCTATTATTGATTGCTATTTTTGTTTCATAGACTTGATTGATTTTATGTTACTAATTGATTATAATAATAATATGTAAATTGATTTAGGTATTTGTATTTTTGATCTCTGACATTTGTTAATTTCATTTATAATTTAATTAATTCAAAATTAATGTTGTGCTTTCCTATAATTAAAAATTCATACTTGTGATGTTCCTCTCTGTGAGTGTTGTATACTGTGATTAAGTATGTCTTTAGTTGGTAAGACTTTTTAAATAAATAAATAAATAAATATACTTCTCGTATTTTGTGGAATATTATGTTAAAAGGATCCCGCTTCAGCTTATAAACTTGGGCCGAACGCGTTTTTTTGCGCTCTGTGTAAACATTTGTGTTAAAAGCTCCCTACTACTAGCATAGCAGTGTGTAGTAAAACCGCAGCGAGCTTGTTAGCCCAAAGGCGTGCGAAAGCGCAACGCATGCGAACATATTTTTCATATATATTTTTTAAGTTCGCTCGTCGCGCAGCTACCGGGAATATTTTATGAGAATCCACTCGTCGTTGCGTGGTATGCGAAATTTATTGTATGCTGTCCTTTACTGCGGATATTTCCGCTCTTCCTGTAACAGCTAAAAATGCTAATAAAACCTATTTATATTCAGACATTTCACTTGGAATTTTTTGACAAAAATAAAAAGGCTAGTCTTTGTAGCGATCACAAAAATTTAATAAATAAAAGAATCCGTACTAATATTATAAATGCGAAAGTATCCAAATGTATGCTACTGTATCCAAAAACTACTGAACCGATCACCATGAAATGAAATTTTGCATACACGTTGTCTGGGACACCAAAAAGGACATAGGGTACCTTTCATCGTTCAACGCGGACGAAGTCGCGGGCACCAGCTAGTAAATTCATAAAAATATAAACTCCCTGTACTACTGTTTTTTTTTTTTGCTTAAACTGACTTGGCTTAATTTGTGTTATGGCATATACTCGTATACCTATATATATATATGGCATTTTCATATAAAAATTTGTACATTTTGATTATTATTCTGATATTTTGGTAAATGAACCAATAAATATTGAATAATAAATATCGAATAAATCTTTTAACACCTAAAAAAGGGGGACCGAACGAAGTCACGGGAAAAATCTAGTTTATAATATAAGAGAACACTTTTTGGGGCTCATACAAAAACACAAGTCTATTTTTAACCAAAAAGAAATACGTTTCTCATTGTATCCTAAAATTAAATATAACCTCGTTAACAATGGACAAATGCAGAAAATACATTTGAATAAAATAAGACACAAAAAAGGCAAAATATCTTTAATATATAACTAAATTTAAAAGCGATATCCAAATTTTATTAGCCGCCGTGTACGGTCTCAACAGTTTCAAACAACAACTAGGGAATTATGCCAGAAAATACACGGCACGAAATAAATCATACCCATTTTTCTATTATATTAGGCTGCTTAAAAATTCCATACCATGTTATACCATACACTTAATATTTGAATGGTACACACAAAAAAGTTGACGTTTGAACGCACGAACTTCAGGTCATTGACTGCTCCACTTTCGTGTTATTTGCAAATTGGGTATTTCCTTTCGTTTGTTTGTTTTGTTATAAAATTGGCTTACTATTATGTTCGGGACTAGAAGTACATACTTATTAGAAACGCAACGTTTTAGCAGCAATTGTTTTCATTCTATAAATAAGTATAATAAGGGTTACTCTTTAAATAAACATCACCTGCTGTTCTTGATCTTAATACAATTGGATTAGAAAACGAACAGACTTAAAGTGATTTGAAGACACAACAATCAGACCTTACACACCTACTTTTTGGTTTTAGCCAGATTAGATTGGGCTTCGTGATTCCGAACACAGGTGTTATAAGTTCAGATGATATTAAATATGTTGTAAGACCTGAGTTTTTCTTAACAATATAGGTAATTACTTTACAAAAATTTACGCCAACAATTAGAAATTAATTTAAAATATAATAATTAGATTAATAAACAAGAGAATATTTAACTGTGATGGTATTAAAAAATCTAAGTGTTGAATTTTGAAAAGTGCTTTTTAACTGTTTGAGCTTACTAGATTCGACAATGAGACATGACACCATAATATGATGAATAAATATAAATCAATAAATTAAATATGTACGATAAATAAAATATTATTCAAAGTAGACACAGGTAGCAAACCATCTAGCTTTAAAAATTTGCAAATGACTTTATTAAATTTCTTCCAATCTGTCGCAACTCTGCGTCTCCTTAAACTTATTCCGTCGTCAACCGTCCTCAATTTTTGGATTTTTCCTGCCCTCTAAAGGATTCATGCGAGATGAATTTTAAACAGGCTTTTTTTTTTCCATAAATTATTTAAGATTTATTGCTGTTAAGTCGCCGCCTTTGATGGCAGCCATTTCATTAAGAGCGTCAAAGCTTTATAGCATTAAAAAAACACGGTCAGTAAAAGCAGTATAGGTTTTTCAGGCCAACAATTAATATTGAGAAATAACTTCATTTATACATATTTAAAAGAAATAAATGACTAAAATATTCGAATAGAAATTTTTGGTGACTATTAGGTAAAATATAGTAAGTACCCTACGAATTTCCTTAACTGTAAAGCTAGGACAAGCTAGAACAAAGACTAAAGCAGTAAAGTAAGTGTGAAGTTATGGTTTATACATAATGATATATATATATTGGCACCACTATTAAAACGTAGTCCTTTGTTTCTTCTGTGGTTACTAATAAGCATACTACAAAAATCTTACGTAATTCTTTACGTTCAATAAATCAATTTATTATTTAAAAATTCAAAACGTACTGACACAATATTAGCTTCTCGTGCAATTGCTGAAAAAAAAGCCCAAAATTGTTCAGAGTTGGAGTTTCACGAGTAGTGCAATTACAAAAACACAACTCATGAATGTAACCTATTCCAGAATTTCTAGCCAATATATGAGCAAATATTTCGACCAGAGATTTGAATTCAGAAAAAATAAATAAAATGTATATGTTACACAGGGATCGTCCGAAGACAACAGAAATAAGATACCACGATATGCTCTGATTAGCAGATTGGCTTACTTTAGATTTTGCATATAATATGTCTGAGGCTTAAAGATATCTAGAGGTTGACAATGTTCTAAGTCAGTAGTTTGCAATACAGTCAGGGACAGACCCGAGATCAATCAAATGTGTCGCCAATAAATTATCACAATAAACCCTTTATTAATTAATTGAAGAGCCTTTGTTTACGCTAGATAATCTTACGAACCCTGACCTTTACACCACATTTTATCTTGAATGATTACAACAAGATAAACAGCTAAGTTTTTACATTATTCTTTACTAAGTGTTTTATTATTCGTCCCACGCATTCCATTTCATTGCTCTATTTATTTTTGGTGTGTTGGCAGAATCCATGACGCAGAATTATTTTATTAATATATTTTTGCCTGCAAATTGATGTTAGCTGAATAGTCCCTATATAAAGCAACAACATTTAAGGACACGATGTACGAGCGAGTGAAGTCTGTAATAGGTATTTGGGAGAATTTCTTGTCTAAACTTAGGTACTAACAACTACAATGCAAATACAGAATGAGGCGCGCCACGTATGAAAATAATAAAACATACGCTAGCAATACCAATATTTTAGAAAAACCTTTATGTATAGTAACTATTGACAACCCAATTTTAAATGTACATTATAGCTAGAATGTTTTCATTGAAATTTTTTATGGCATTTAGTCAGTAATTACAAGGATTCAAGACGCGAAAATTTTAGTTTTTTTTTTTTCATCCAAAACTTCATATTATATCACAGAAATGTCCCGACATTCCCTTATGGTTTTTTATCAATAACCAATGACTTGAGTAATCAAGGAATTACGTAGTATGTAATTGGTAAGCTGCTCGAGTTGGAAAGTGAATTCTTAAAAGCTTTTGTCGAGAAATATCATATAGTTCCATCTTAAATTCAATTACTGTGACCTTAACATCAAACTACTAGGTCGACAAAATGGTGCAACCTTTCAAGACGTAAAAACTTTGACCTCCGAATGTCAATGTCTTAGAAAGTCAGTACGGATGAAAGTCTATATCAAATTGACCGTCTCAAATAGACCCCTATTGGTTGAAAGATTTGTTTGAAAGTGAACTATGTAGCAGAGCTCATTTGAATTGGCGTCAGGAATCTGAAGGGTAATTCAATAGAGGCAGCCGCCGATTTTGCTACGGAGTTGCAAATTGGGTGCAATAACTGAATAAAAAATTCCCGGAATAGAGTTTTCCGGGTGACTTCATTGAAGATTCCATTCCTTTGATAATTTCATTATTGTCAGTAATCAGTTGCTACCTTACTTCTGCATATTAGATTGAATACAGAATATTAGCACAGTATTACAATATATTAGTCCAGAGAAATTTAATAATAAATCAAAATTTAAGTTCCTCATGGGCATTTTTGATATTTAAGCCTCGTGTAATATTGATGGGTGAAAGAAATTATAAATATGTTATTTTTCCAAATTATAACAAAAAATGGTAAGAGTTAGAATAAGAAATTCAGACATATATTGTAGAGAATTAAATTTTACATAAAAATGTTCACATAACTTTTGCTAAAATTAACATTAAAAGTTAGGGTTAGAAGGCTTAACTCGTAAATTTTTGAAAAGACATTTTATCTTATCTCTTATCTTCTGTCTGCCCCTAGAGGAACTCAAATTTTGATTTATTAGAAAAAAATTCCTGGACTAATAAGGAACGTTTCAAAGTTTCAAGTATATTTTTCAAAGTGGTACCTACACCTACCTAAATTGGTGATATCTGCATTTAATCTGTGAAAAGAAATAATTTCATGAATTTTATTAATATTGTAATAGAGGCGTTCATATATGTTGGACAAAACTTATTTATGGGATAATCAAGACGTAAATATTGAAACTATAATTCGAAATCAAGATTGTGTAAATTTTAAAAATTTATCCAATTAACATTTACGTCTTGATTATTCATTCGCTGTTTATAATGAATAATTTTCCATGAAAAAAATGCCTTAACTGGAAAGAAACCTATAAAGTACAGGACTTAAGTGTGGTAAGGTAATTTTAATGTGTTTTTGGATAAAATCCTAGATCCTATACTAAATTCTATCATAATAATTGTTTGAAAAATAACTCTAGTAACCAAAGCAATCTTTACTTGTAACATACATTTATATTTGCAAAGAGGGGAAAGAAACACTCAAAACTTACGATAAATTGCTTTTTATATTTTCTTTTGGAAGAAATACGTATTGAAAATACTTGCGTGACAAATTAGATATTTTCCATCGTGTAAGTATCGGATCTATTCGTCGGAATACGGGCCCAAAGAAAGCTATCATATTTCAACCCGTCAGGAGAAACGGTAAAAATGACCTACGACCGGCTTTTTTCATTTTTATGCGTTACAGAAAAATGACTTCGCGGTCACGGTAATATTGGAAGCTTATTTTTTATATTGACGTTGAAATGTTGGAATGAATGCCAGTGTAACTAAAATATACGTACTGCTATCTAGTGTTTGATAATTTAACTTATACTTACTATTTACCAGTTATATACCAATTATAAATTATACCAGAAAATCAAGTGTGTTTGGATTTTTTATACACTGCTGAAAGTATTTGAATAAAATTTCATACACATCTATACTAATATTATATTGAGAAAATAAAATGTATTTTTGTTTGTAATGAATAAACTCAAAAACTACTGGACCGATTTTAAAAATTCATTCACCTATAGAAAGCTACATTATCAGCGAGTAACATAGGCTATATTTATATAATAACAGTTAGTTATTATGTATAATAATGTTGAAAATATCCAAATTTGTTAAGAAACAGATGAAGTAGCGAATATCTGTTAAAAGGTGTTTGAAGCTTAAAGATTTCAAACTTGATAAATATTCAAATTTTCGCCATTCATCATGATTAACTGTAAATAAAAAGACATATGAATGAACTTGGTACCTACACGTCGAATGTAATCTGTCATAAGAAATGTTTAAGTATGTTTGTGTAGTGTACAGTAGTATAATAACCCAAAAAAAAACCGCACAAGACGACATAATTTAAATTAATAATTTTATATTGTTTTTTTATTTATACATGCCAGTATTAAATTTCCACTGTAAACTGCTCAGTAAGGAATGAGGAGATCATAATACAAGCCCAGTTCTAAGTAGGAGCTGTGAGTCAGAGACAATAAACGCAATACTCGAGTTGAATCACAATAGCTTTGAAATACTTGCGATAGTGTCGAATTAATAATAATCTGGTTTTGTTTTTGGCCTGTTCATAAATATACTGGCCGAGCTTTACTAATCTTTATATTATGATAGTCTATAACTCTACACTAATATTATAAAGAGGAATGATTTGTTTGTTTGTTTGAATTGAATAGGCTCCGAAATTACTGGACCGATTTGAAAAATTCTTTCACTGTTGGGAAGCTATATTATCAGCGAGTAACATATAGGCTATATTTTATAAAGTTACGCGGACGAAGTCGCGTGCAACAGCTAGTATTTTATAAAACATCTAGCTGTCCCGGGGTGCATTTTTTTCCATAAAAACCTTCCCTGATTATCCCTCTATCCATTGGTGAAAACCGCATGAAAATCAATGCAGTAGTTTTTGAGTTTATCGCGAACAGACAGACAGACAGACGCAGCTGAGTACTTTGTTTTATAATATGTAAGGATTTGCAGATAAAAATCCATGTGAAGCCGAGGGCGGCCCGCTAGTGATAGATAAATTTAAGACGAAAAAGATAATATAAATATAGGTTATGTAATTTATTTAGTTGAATTTGTATAGAATATATTTTTAACGCAAGTTCAGAACACATTAGTCGCTTAGAATGGATAGGGAATCACATGGCGTAAACCAAATGGTTACGCCCAGGCGATATAAGTTCGCTGCTAAAAGAGACAGGGCAAAAGGTTAAATAAAAAGCTCAATAATAGGGATTTTTATCATAATAACATTCGATTTTTCCGTAGTGATTCATTAAAGCATAGCCGAAAGCGAATAGTGTAACGTGCCAAGAGAATTTCTGCTGAACCTTAAAAATCAATTCGCGTCTCGTCCTTTCTGTCTACAATCGTGCCATTTAACCCTCAGAACGACGAGGAAAACATCAAGAAATTCCGTTCCCTATTTATTTATGGACATCGAACTTCTTTGTAATCGGTCCAACGCTTCAAACGCGCTTCGGATCCCTTAGGGACCGCGGGGAGATATGGGTACTAGAGCGTTTGATTTCAGGGCTGCCAATAACAAACCATTTTTTTATGTGACGTGTCGCGGACAGGTATCCTGTTGGTTTGGTGCACTTACTTTTTTTAGAAATCTGCTCAACCATTTAGTTCGTTGATTAGTTCACAACAGACAGATACACAAATCAAAATTGAAACAGTAGGGCTAATAAAATTATTATAAACAGTATAAATTATTATTGCAAATATATATTAACGAGAAATCTACAGGTAACGTAATACGATGCTCTGTTGTGTTTAACTGTAAATTTAATGTGAATATTTAAATGCAAACAGATGATTATAGTAATATATTCGTTGAAAATGCACTGTAGACCTTTATAGGATTTTTTTAAGGATTTAAGGGTTTTATTGATGGGATAGGGGAATGTTATTTTTTATTAGAGAAAAAAAAATCTCTGTCACTACTAAAATATCAATATTCTGGCTGGACATAGGTCTCCCTCATAATTTCAGAAGCAGTTTGGATCCAGTGTCGACCCTTATTAGGTAGTCTGTTCATCTCATACTTTGTGATCTGCTTATTATCTTGGTGACTTTAGATTGTGTGCGGATCTCCTCATATGTGAATCGATCTCGTAGAGTGAGCCCCAGATTAGCCCTCTTTAGTGACGTTGTATTTTCTTTCAAGGCTCTTATTTAGAAAATTCGTTTCAGCGCCACATCTCATCTGTGGGAATATATATTTTGTGTAATTCCGCCGTTTACATACGGCGTCGTCAGTTTAAAAACGCTCGCTGTTATGTAATATGCCGAAGGCAAAATGACAACTAGTTCAATTACACCAATCAAAAACGATTTTTTTTTTGAGACACTTATTAATTTTTGATAAAAACGTCTGTAGGCGTTTCCCGAACGCTGCCTATTTCAGTTGGATACGAAGATTGACTTCATTCAAGAACCTGCCTAATTTAATTGGACTCCTTGTTTCAAGTATACCGTTCAACAACTTTGAAAGTTGACTTCCCAACTGTTACTGCTTAGTATTTATATATAAAAATTTTTATTTTATTTTCAGTGACAGCCCTAGTGTTAACGGAGAAATCACCTCTTATTATGTGCCTGTTATTATATAGCAGGGAGCGTGCCGTAGGTTTTGTTGCGATCATGTGCGTACTAGTCTTTACTACATACATTTAGTATTTGCTAAAGAATTTACCGTCTTTTGTTTAAACGGATAATAAGAGAACATTAGTAAAAATGGCCTTGAATTACTCCAACTGCTCGAATCCGTATATATATATACATACATCACTATTTCTATAGTTTATTTTACTAATCTTCAGCATCTGTACTTTCTTGAATAGGCGACCTCCTATCCTATAGTTCCCTACCTATTATCACACGAGTGAACCTTTTCTCAAATTTTCTTCTCTATACCAGTCGCCAGCTTTCATCCCGCATGCTTCAGGAAAATCAATTTCCAATTTTTTTTTTATTTTCCTATTTTTTTTTAACCATTCCTTGGGTACTATTCTTAGTAAATTTTCCACCTTTGTGACATTATTCTAGATTTTAATGTCTTATGTATTGTTGTCAAACATTGTTCGAAGGATACTATAAATACTAGTTGGCTTATAAAAATATATCACAATTGATAACATATTATTAATAATATAATGAGAAATTTTTATTTGACATTGAAACTATAATTATGAATAAGGAAAGAAATTTTGACTTTAACTTTGTCTTATGAATCAAGGTTTATAAAATATAGCCTATGTTACTGGCTGATAATATAGATTTTTATAGTGCAAAATTTTTTAAAATAGGCCCAGTCGTTATTGAGTTTTTTCATTATAAACATACAAATCTCTCTTTATAATATTAGTAGATGTATATGTATATATATACATTCTAACGTTAACAAGATATATATATATATCTATCTTGTTAACGTTAGAATTCTTTTAAAAGAACGACTACATACGGAGATATATAGAAATAAATAGCTTTCCAAACCGGTGTTTGTTTTTGGTAATTAAATTGTATTTAACGATATACTATTACCTACAATACTTGTGGATTATTTCAATTAGTAAAACCTGTAACAATATAAGTATACAGTTATAATTATGTTATTATTTATCCAGTTGACTGGATCATTGCATAGAACAGTTCCTGTTTCAATTTATTTGAATGTTTAATGAATAAACATCAATATCCAAATTAAGTTTGTGATCAGTCATTAAAGCAAATAGTGCCCAATTAGTTAATAACAATTAATTTGTTTTTATCTAAACTAAACGGCGATTCGTCAGGCAAATAAGTTAGTTGCCTTGTGGACCAAACATAGGGGTGTCGCTCGCTACCGCCCTCTGCAATTTAAAAACTACCAGCGACAAACAATACTTAGCAAATTAATTATTCATTAAAACTATATTAAGCGTTCATAGCTATTTTTATAGTAAAAAAAAAGATGTCCGTTCTTATTCATTTATTTACATTGTACATAAAATAAATATTGTAAAATTATTTTTGTCATCATTATAATAAAAAAATATTTATCAGCGAAATTATTGTTAAATATATCAAGTAGGTAAGGTTCTTATATAAATACATATATAATTAAAATTTAATGAACTTTTTATTTAATATCATTCACATATAATACTTCAATATTACATTTTATTAGGGGGGGAAATGATTAATTTTTTTATTCAAATTAATTATTACCGCCTACGCTTTCATCACTTGGACCACACACTGTGTTAACATTCATCAAGTCGTACATTTCTAAGACTAATTATTCGGAATGATTTACTGCATAGTATAAAATTGGAAATGTTTCGACACTGATTATAATGTTTTAATGTAAACTAACTAACTAACTGTTCTGCTTCAGGGAAACTGCATACTTACTCACTGTTTAGTTAGATACACTTTTTACAACCTTAACTAATAACATATAATATTACCTTTTACACATTCTGCGTGTGTCTCTAATCGTTATTTTCTGCTAGCTAGATGATTGCCTGCAACCTTGTCCGCGTTGAATAATGAAAAATATCTGAGAAAATATCTGACATCTTTATCGCTGTGACGACGGTGGCGCCGCCACGGCGATATAGTATCGCCCAATTTTTTTATATTTTTAAATTAGACGACACGTCGGGAACTTAACATTTTTTCACGATAAAAAGTATACCCTATTACGTTAGTCCAGTTAATGTTTCATATGTGTACAAATGTTGGTACTAATTATACCATTTTAAACACTAAAAAAAAATTCGTAATTTGAAATGTACGTTCAAATGAACGAGTGATTGATGGCCGCGTATAAGCGACACAAGAATCGAAATAACAGTAATTTTTAAATGTCAAACAACACGTGCTTCGTTCGTAGTCATTAACAATTAAAGCTATTTGAAGCGAGGAGAAAATAACTTAGCTCCGTTTACTTACAATCTATACTTAAGCCTGTTTTACAAGATCCAATGCACCCCACAAAACGGACGCAGGGACTTGGCTTGGCATGTTAGTGTGAAATAATGTTTTTAAACTTAGATTAATACGAAATGATTTTTACTTTTTTTTTTTTAATAAATATCGTCGATGTCGAATCAAAATCTGTGACATGCTTTTGAGATATAGACAAAAATTTGAGTTTGAGTTTACCTGAAAAATTTAGGTACATGAAAGTTTATTGAAAAAAAAAAAAAAAAAAAAAAAAACCTATTTTATTTGAAAGTTATGGAAAGAGGGATTAAAAGAGAAAATAAACGAGGTAGGGATAATGTGTTTTAAAAAATTCCGGAAGCGAGTCGCTAGTTAACAATAAAATTGTAAAATGTGGAGAACTGTTATGGCAGTGTGTTACTAAACAATATATCCCTCCTAACTAACAATTTTGGTAAAAATTACATTCTTATGCAATTGCCTTTAAGGTCTATTTCTGCGTGTTTTGTTAAAACTTAGCTTAGCATATTTGAATATTCTCTATACGAATAGATTTATTGATTATGAATGAAGTTTTCAGGAAACTAAACGTTATTTTCAATTTGTGTAAAATTTTGTCTATGTTAGTTAGGAGGTCACTTCGCCGTCGATATATAACTAAAAAATATAAGGTCAAGTTATATTGACTACATTTTAAAATTATTCATAAAAAAAAAAAATGTTTAACTCTATGTGAAAAGTACTTATATGTTTACTCCAGAGCAGTTCTCGGGAATAAAATACGACGCAAGAACTTAAGATGTCACTGGAAACAATCACATTTGCGTCGCAGCAAAGAAAAACACAGTATACCTACAAAAATAGTATTTTTAATTTTAATTAAATAAAAAAAAAATCATTCATTGTGATGTGGAGTTCCTATAAACTTGCAGGTGCACACAACTCCGTGCGAAACCGGGTGCGGGTAGCTAGTACAATGTAATTTAATAATTGTTGGACAAATATCATTTGATTTGAGGCATTTTTATGGATGAAATTATCAATTTACTAAAACTAATAAATTGTTTCATTTAAAACCCCCGACGCCCGACGCAAAAACGGTCTGTAAGTGCGTGTCTCTCTGTGGAATCGTAGATCTCAAACAGATCGACCGATTTTGATCCGGTTTTTTTTTTGTTTGAAAGCTGACGTGATCGGAATCGTTGTTGATTATTAATTTATGAAGATCTGTTCAGGCGCTTGAAGACCATCAGCTCATTTCCTAGTTGACGAAGGGATTTAACTATCCACTTTTTTTTTATAAAAGATGGGTTTGCTCTTGGCCAACCAACTGTGCAGCAAGGATGAGGCCTAAGATGGAGCAACCTCATTCTCAACCCAGAAGATGCCTATTCAAGAGAACTTTGAAAACATTTGGGTTCTATGAGCTCAGGAGTGCCAAACGTTGGCAGTGCGCATTATAAAAGATGTTTTAAAGCGCTTGGTTCACGTGTTCGTTTGATGTGACATTTGGTATACTGTTACTTCGATGGTATTTCCATGACATGGTAACCTTGATATGATGCTACAGCATCAAATAGTCTAGCTCAACTCTTCACAGCTTACAGCAGATATAGCATGTTTGGGCTCAGATGAAACTGAGTGAAATTCTCCGATTTCACAAGAACACAATCTGAATATTATCTCAAAGTTTCATTAAAATCGGTTCAGCGGTTTCGGAGTCTGTAGGAGACATACATACACACATCCCCTTTAAAACAATATAAATTTATATATATAATTTAATGAAAAAATAGAGATTCCCTACTGATGTTCCGTCTCCACGGCAGCAATGCGAAGTGTCTGATAAAAACTGTTGGCGATAACATGACGTTTAGAGGACACTTAGAAAGCGAAGAACACGAAGAGGCTTGAGAGGGAGGCTTTGGTGCTTTGGCCGTGGGCGGGTTGACACGATACAATAAAATGTAACTGACTCGTGTCAACGGTTCTTGTAGCACTTTTATGGGGAGCTCCAATCAAGAAATTTCATGCGTTTTATATAACTTTTTTATTTTAAACCCAGGCACATTGCGTATATATATATATATATATATATAAAATATATGTAATTGTTCTATGTATTTTATCTTCTCGCCTATTCCGGTAGAAGTATAGGAATAATTCTATTGAAATATTATATATACTGAACAGTTTCTAATTCTATGTATTTTATCATTTATAATAAATCTTTATTCATTAAGCATATATAGTAAAGTCAAGAAGACTAGGCAAAAATATTATATAAATATTGAGACCCATATTGAGTTTTTCAAGATCGTGTGACTAGGTATAGTTGGATTTAGCTGGTTATGTAAAATGATAACGAATAATATGAAATGAAATGAAATGAAATGAAACAGTGGGAAATGGGAATCCAGCCGGATGAGTCGGGGAAGTGAACAGCTCCCAGTTTCCCACTGTCATAGAAACGGTAAACGGTAACGGTAACGGTTAGAAGCTAGTATAACTATCAATGAGTATAAAGAATAAGAAAGCCAGCAGCATTAACATAATAAGTAATCAACTAACTTATTACCTACTTATCTAAGGGCCTTTTTCACGAACTACAAGTAAAGTGTTGATTAGTTACTTTTAGAAATAATTTTATGTTTTATTAAATTATGCACTCGGTTTACTTCATCTTTCGATAGGTGATTTTTTTTAATTATTTTCTTTTTAATGTACATACAAAATAGTTTTCGATCGCAACTGGTTACGTACAAGCCCGAAAAAGTATTCGATCGTAACTGGTTACAAAGCTAAAGTTACGTACGCGGCTGAAGCCGGCTTTTCTTTATGCGACATTAGAAAGTCTTATTAAATCATTGAAAATCAATTAATAAATATTTCTTTGAAATTTATATGCCATATTCAAATTAGACGAGAACTTTTCAATATGGAAATTTCTTGAGATTTGTTTGCTGAGTGACTAAAATTCTAGAGAGAAATTGAGGATGATTTTTTGCTATTTGAGACTTCAGAATTTTAAAATTAATATAAAATTAAGTAATGTTAAAGAAAATAAAAGCGAATTTCGCAAAAAAAAAAAACTTGCAATATAAAAAGATTTTTTTTTTAAAACAATGTTCAATTATTAGGCGCTCCTTTGTTGTGGAGGAGTGTTCCCGAGTTCGCCTTTGATCTTACGCGATCCTCGGTTATCACCACATGATAAATTAATATGTCGGCATGTTCGGAAGGCCAGAATAAATAAGATGCTACGCCAACATTTATCTTGTCAAGCCACTTATTACTCTCTTTGGTTAGTATTACTTCGAACAGTACATAGAATTATAGATCTTAACTTTCCTATACTAACTCTTTTAATATTACTTCGAACAGTATTTAAAATTATAGATCTTAACTTTCCTATACTAACTCTTTTAATATTACTTCGAACAGTATTTAAAATTATAGATCTTAACTTTCCTATACTAACTCTTTTAATATTACTTCGAACAGTACTTAAAATTATAGATCTTAACTTTCCTATACTAACTCTTTTAATATTACTTCGAACAGTACTTAAAATTATAGATCTTAACTTTCCAATACTAACTCTTTTAATATTACTTCGAACAGTATTTAAAATTATAGATCTTAACTTTCCTATACTACTCCTAAGTAATATTAGAAATTGGAGTGAGTTTGTCTTGTGTTTTGATGTTAACGCAACCAATCATAATGATATTTTGTACACACGTTGTCAGCCTTTTCTAGCCTTTCTGAAATGGACATAGGGTACCAGTAGGTATTATTCCCGACTCCAAAGTTTGCCCTGCCGGGAACCGATTAGAGCAAGCATTTTACCCACTCAGCCAAGAGCGCTCGTCAATTTATATCACGTGTTCTATGAAAAGACATAAGCTAAAATTTTATAATATTCATCCGTACTAATATTATAAATGCGAAAGTATGTATGGATGTATGGATGTTTGTAACTCTTTCACGCAAAAACTAGTGAACCGATCACCATTAAATTTTGCATACAAGTTGTCTGTGACACCAGAAAGGACATAGGGTACCTTTCATCGTTCAACGCGGACGAAGTCGCGGCCACCAGCTAGTATTCATATGTAATATGTTATCACCATAATGATCGACTAGACTGGGATTCGAAATAGAGTGTACCGCGACGAGTATTCTATCTGATAAGCTTTTTTTATAGATTTCATATATTAATTATTTCTATAACCTATAGCTACACCAACTTATATTATCAAGTAAAAAAAATATTACCTCAAATGTGTGCGGGTTTCCTTTCAGTAGATGTGATTCTCATCTGAAATTAAAATAGAAATGAATAAATGAAACTTTTGCAGTAAATAACTATGTTCTTGGGAAGCGGAAAAGTGGAAAAGCGCGGAGGAAAAAATGACTAAAAGGTATAAGAGATTTATTAAAGATGCAGTATTTTCTACAGTGTCCACTTTAATGGGTAGTAATAGGACGAAATATCAGCTCGGGAACCTATGCAAATACTAATGGAACAATTTTCAATTACATTGAAAGTCGGTTATAGCGACCTTCAAGGGAACACAAAAATTGGTCGTAATAAACGGATTCGTCATTATAAACAATACTAAATAGTTATAGACATTCAACAGGGACGTTGTCATTCGGTCGTTATAACCGAAGTCGTTATATCCGGTTTCTAATGTAAATACAATGCGTTGATTAAATGTTATAGCTATTGTTCCTCAATATAGCAATACAAAAACTTAGGGAGGTTTGAACCTAAAAATTAATAATTAAAAAAAAAAATTTTTTTTTTCCTGAAACTTCCAAATATTCACGTGTTAAGTGTAGAAAACATTACATAAAAAAAATGTTACTTTTTAGTAACTTAATATTGCCTTAAGCCTGGTTATTTTGGCTCATATATCGCAAATAGAGTACATTTCTCGCATAATTCAGCAGATGAACCGTGAAAATCGACAGTGTTGGCTTCTTGCCCTACATTATGTATGTAGATAAGACGTCCTATATCACGGTCTTGTTTGCCTATGCCCGAACAATGCCCGTTCGACCCATTCACGCGCGGCAATTAATGCCGACGCACGCCTTTCCCAACTATAATAAGTATACGAATCGAGACGATGTACACTCGACAGAATATGAGTAACCGTTGATGCAGGCAGTGTTTCTCAAAGATACATAGAATAATATTTCTCTTGACGCTATTAATTGACTATATCCTCAAAGATCAAAAGTAACACAAGGGATCGCACCTGGCAATGTCGATTCTCTGTCTCTAAGATAATGACTTCTAAAGAGACGTCTGTTTTAATAACAATCTATGATAAGGATAACATATTATATTTTTTTTTTTTTATTTGATACATAAAACACCTAACCTGAAACTTATACTATATAGTAATTAATTAAATATATTTATTTCAGATAATTTTTATTGTTAATATATTAATAATAAACATTATTACTAACAATACCTCTTATATGTGTGATTATATGAAAAGACTTTGAACTTTGTTCACACTTTGAATTTTGTGTGAGTATTTTCGACAAACAGTCGTTTGTGAATAGTAGTAAACTTTACGCATAACTTTTGCCTTTCAAGAAGTTTGAAAAGCGCTGGCAGTTAAATCAAATGCACAAGCATGAACGTTGATTTTGTAACATCTTGTACAATCTTATTAACATTATTAAATGCGAAAGTTTTTGAAGTTGTCTAAATGTTTGTTAAGTTCAATTTCGTATTAACCGCTGAACGGATTTCGAAGAAACTTGACACACAGATAGTTCATGTCCCAGATTAAAATAAAGTTAATTTTTATGGTTATACGAACTACTCCCTGATTCCCGTAGCCTTATCTTACGTGCTAGTATATAATTTATATTATTTATTTAATATAACTTTAAGGGCCTCTTTCACCATCTGTCAAGTAGGCTAACCGTCATTTAAAATCACCGATCACCGGGGATGATGGAGATGATATACCTTTGTTTGTGCGTCCCAAACATTAAAAAGAAAATTTAAAAAAAAATTCGCCTATCGAACGATGCACTAAACCGAGTGCATAATATAATAAAACATAAAATTATTTCTAAAAGTAACTATAATCAACACTTTACTTGTAGTTGGTGAAAGAGGCCCTAACAATTTTAAATGATAACACTAAAAACCACTGAGGTTTAATCTTGTGTTTAATTAGAGTACTTTGTTGGAAGTTTTGCGAAATATGTTCCACGTAACACAGCTGTTATCTGTGAACTTGTAATTATTTCTCATTTGATTTTAGAAACTTCAATTTCCTAACTAGATGTCGCTTTTGATCTGTTTAGAAAATAGTTCTTCACGATTACCATATATGATGTTACTTAGAACTTTGATTGATTCAGGCTGTGTCGCCAAGTATTACTTGATTTTGATAATTTTATTTGATGCCTGCCTCGTTGGAGGCCTTGCGATGGTAAGTAACATTTTAACTAATCACGATGGAAAAATAGCGAAAGCTAGTTAGTAGTACACACAATTAAATTTGTACGCAGATACATTACCTATGTGTTGCGATCATAGATCAAAAATGGCGAAAATAATATATTATTCGCTGTGGTAGTATTTTTTTTTTGTGTAACACGGTGAAAAAATATTTTCTTTATCAATGTTTGAGTACGGAAAATTCCAATACAAGGAAAATTGAAAGAGCCGAAAGAGCTTGCGCTTGATAAATCTATAATCTACACCGCGCCTCAATTAAGCTTCGGGAAACTCCTATACAATATTATTTTGTTAAAAGTATTTTCACCTTTCTGCTTGATTCGATTTTGTAATTGCATTTTAGAGGAAACTGCTTATCCTTGTAATGACAAACACGACAGCCATTTGGCTCTTGAAGATCTGTGAGATTTCATTCATATATTTTATAAAAAAAATTATCCCACATAATTCATTTTTGCTTAGATTTCAGGTCAAGAAAGAGAATTAGTTGCAGTATTTCTGAATATTGATTGCTTTGTTTGCGCTACTTAATAGATAAACGGGAAACATTATCAATGTTTTCATTCGCACTTAATTGATCATCTACTTACCACATATTCCAATCATAGATACTTGTCAAAGATAGCCGAAGCTATCGGTATTATCGGAGTCCCTACTAGTATTACCATACGGGGAGTGTAATTGGCGATAAGTCAAAAAAGGATCAAAATAAATAATAATTTTCAATGAAATTTTGTTATAACAATCCAGCTTTAATTTAATTTGAGTCGGAATTTGTGAGCAGTCAAGAATCGCACCGGAAAAAACATACGGCGTAACCTTCTCCCGGAAACTTGAATGTAATTTACTGAAGATCGATTTCAATTTCGTCAGAATGGTTACGCAAAATAACACCTGAATTCATAAAGCGTTTTCTTTCAATAAATATATATGTAGTACAACGTTCAAATTTTGTAGCTTCAAGCAAAAATATAATATGACTTAAAACCATCATTTTAGCTTAATGCTAAAGTACTCCATAAGTCTTTTACGCTCTTGGTATTGGAGTTTTGTAGGCTGATAACTTTTAAGAGCAATTTTATGAGGGTTTCTCGTAGAAAACTATAATCAGTACTGGCAAGCGGTGGTAACCTTGACTTAGGTATATCAATATCTAAAAACGTCCCTGAAGAATCCAATATTAATTATATTATGGAACAATCCAATAGAATAGGGTATTAGTAGGTATTAACTTCGCACTTTGTTGGGATAAAATCAATATACAAACTAAGTGTACTAAATCACAGATTTTCGCAAAATTTTTCTCAGACGTGTGCCTAAATTCAATTCATTCTGACTTCTGCAGACACATTTTCTTCAAACTAGCCTATGAATGAGGGTTTTCTCTTACCTTTGTATAATGACTAACGCTTTCTTCTTAACAGTAATGGATGTTTCCGTATCATATTTCGAGGTGAACTGTATATCAAGAGCACCTTTCATTAGGTCGTATTGAAGGGGGCTTCGAGATTTATTGAGGCGCAATGTTTACCCGGGACCGTGGGATCGTATTTCTCTTCAGGTAATTCGCATGCGAGTGCTTACAATTGCCAATATAACGTACATTACCAAACCAAAGTCATTGTCGTGGATGTCATTATTACACGATATTCGTTAATTTTTTATAACCCTTATGTCGTACGGCTGAGTTCTACAGAAATGGTTACAGTGAGTCAACCGTAATCCGTACTTCCGTACTAGTCCGTACTAATATTATAAATGCGAAAGATCTACTGAACCGATCACCATGAAATTTTGCATACACGTTGTTTGGGACACCAGAAAGGACATAAGGATATACCTTTCATCGTTCAACGCGGACGAAGTCGCGGGCACCAACTAGTAGATAGATATATACACATGCCATCGCGGAGTTTACTTTAGGATTTTAGAAGAACTACGACGAGTACAGTCCTCAAGTACTTACATCATTTTTATGTATCCTTAAAAGATTTATTTTCTTCAGTTTTCACTCATGGAAAGAGGAATAAAAGAGGAAGATTTGTGTATATATAAAAAAATAATTATAAAATAGAAATCCATTAGTTTTTTACTCGTAGGTATTATATATAATACGTGGCAAGGGATTAAGTGAAGCCTTAATCCTTAAGTTATGCCAAGTATTTTATATCAGAAGTAAGGAGGCGGAAACTAAAAGTCGTTCCAGCTTAATATGAATAGAGTTGAGAACTTAGCACTTCCAAGTTTGTACTCCTCCCATATCTTGCACCATTAGCGGAGGAATATTATTTAATAATAATAAACTTCTTCATTTCAAAGGAAATTGTATCAACATAAATGAGAAGTGTATCACAACGATGGGGAAAAGATTGTATATTTTATTACTACAAAATTTCATATGAAATAGACTTATGGCATGAAATATAATATTTTTATTAATTTTAACCATAAAATATAATATGTTAAGTCTATTATTGGTATATATGATTTAAAAAAAATTTAATAAAAACAATGAAAAATAGCGTCGAGTATTATAAATTTGTAAGAAATTTAAAAAGAAATTATATTAATCTATACTAATATTATAAAGAAAGAAGATTTGTCAAGTATGTTTGTAATGAATAAACTCAAAAACTACTGGACCGATTTTAAAAAATTCTTTCACCTATTGAAAGCTACATTATCAACGAATTACATAAAGTTCCTTTATAAAGTTTATATGGGAAGTCGCGTGCAACAGATAGTTAAAAATATTGCTATTGTTTTGTTTAAAATTTAAATTTGATACTAAAACATCAGAGCCTCTTTCAACGTGCTATACTATGTTGAGCAATATTTCAAAATAAAATTCACATGTAAGGTTTTCCAGAGAGCAATACTTGAAACCATTAGCAACAATTTATTTGTTAAGAGTGATAAGGGTTTAAAAGGGATCAGAGCACAAAACGGCGGAGACGAGCAATTTATGCGCACATTTGCGCTCTGATAGTGAAACTTCGCTTCCAACTGATAGATATTCACAAAACTTTTAGCGTTTGGATAAACAAAACATTCTCCGGCAAAGATTTCAAACGCTCTTTGTTCTGATCTCTGTTTCAAATTTAGAGTAGGTACCTACTTATACAAAGTAATAATAATAAAAAAAAAACAGTATATTTCTGACCTAGGTACTCTTCAAGCAAAGCCTAGATTAAAAATATTCTACCATATTATTTTGATGTATTAAAATTCACAATTCTTTTATTTTAAATTTTTAAAAGCTTCCTAGCAAAACTTTCATTCTGACACGAAAAATGAAATGAACATTTATTTAAAAAATATATATATTCAATCACAGAAAATCCTGTGTAAAATCTAGCATTTCATGAAGTCAATTTTACTCACTAAATGAATAACATACGTCCATAAAACCTGTGTGTTTTTGCGTGCGTGCGTGCGTGCGTGCGTGCGTGCGTGTGCGTGCGTGCGTGTGTGTGTATGTGCGTGTGCGTGTGTGCGTGTGCGTGTGTGTGCGCAAGATCCACTATGTGATAGACATGATAATTTGGGCGAGTAGTCCATTAACTCATACGCGATTCGTGTGAATGGGACATACTTTTTCGGGCCAGTTAGGAAAAAAATAATTCGGGCGAATGGGAACTAAATCGAATATTATTTGCCGACAATTATATTCCCAGGTGGAACACCGCTACACATAAATAATAATAACTAATATATCTAGTTGTAACGATACTTCCGCTACCCCATCCTTTTCAATACATCATCACTAGACTAATTAATAAAGCTCAAGGCAAGATAACGCTTTATTGATGGCAGAAGTGCAAATATTATATATCAACATTAAAATAATAGATATGCCACTTTGCTTGATGCAGTTGTACTAACTTTAATTCAATTTGTTTAAATGGTGTTTAAACGTGGTTAAGTATAGAAAAACTAACGTAACAGATGAAAGAAAAAATTAAAAAAAAAACTGTATTATATGTTCATTATATTTCGATATCGACTTGAACTTCTTAATTATAATAACATAGAAAAATAATGACTTCTTCAATTTAATCCAAGGATATGTTCCTAAATTCAAGCACCATAAAATCAGCATAACTTTTAAAGTCAATGTATATGGTAATACAATAAGTTGTAAAATACACTCTCTGGTGCACGCGACTTCGTTCGCGTTGAGAAATGAAATATACATATAACACCTGAGAAAATATCTGACACCTTTATCGCGACGGTGACGCAGCCACTCACAATTTTTTAGACGATCTCTCGGGACCCTAATTTTTTTTTTCAGGTTAAAAAATATCCTATATGTTAAATCAGATAATAAACTATATGTGCGCCAAATTTCATTCAAATCCGTTAATCCGTTTTTGCATGAAAGTGTAACAAACATTGAAACTTCCATCATCACAAAAATTTTCGCATTTATAATATTAGTAGTAGGATTTTTGCAGCAAAAATCTAATTATATTTTAGGATAATAATCGCCACGTCCATACATTTTATATTTATCGAGCCCTCCGACCTACATAACATAACCGACGATATTTCATCACGTGGTCGGTCGGCTATTGTTTCGAAGTTGAAGATAAGTTTGGTACGGCTAATTAGACCGATCCTGCCCATTACCGATACAACTTTGTGGAGATATAATGTCCGTTTATGACAACAGTTTTATTGGTAGAGCCGTCTTATCTTTTATTTCTTTTCTTAATAAAACTCTTTATTGGAACTGAAACTATATACTTGCCAAGTTTATTATATTTTACAATCTATATGTCTACATATTACAAGATGAATTTATATATTTTGAACGCACGAATGTGTTTTATTGAATGTGTTTTTTAAACAGAGTAGAAGGTTACTGTTGCCTTTGTATCCTAAATAAATTAATATCCAAAATGGTAAAACTTAAGGTATAATAAAGGTTTAGGATGTTTAAGGTTTTAGAATTTTGTATATTGAAAGAAGTTTAAATTATATATATCATAACTTCGTACATATTTATCGTTAATTTTAACGTAAATATAAAAGCTGATTTCGCTAGAGCGAAATAAGCTGACAAGTGGCGACTGATATGCTTAACCATTTGTTATGAGTATTAAAAAAAAAAAAACTAATATGTGTATTCGTCAGAGGAAGACGAGCTTTCATTCCCGTCTTTAATAAATTCTCGCTTGGGACATATTAAATCGGAAATGTAGCGCAACCCTTACAAAGGTCAGGGATAAAAAATTGCGGGTAACATTTCAAGACATTTGTCGTGTCGTGAATAAACTTAGGGTAGATAAGTGTGATAGGACATTCTAGTTTTTTTTTATGAAAATTGGTGACAGGCGGGATGACGACGCGGTAGCTATAAACACATTTGAAGCGGTGCTGCTGATAGGACAAAAAAATAAGAATTTTATATAGAATCGCTTACTGATGCACAGAAAAACTATAGCACATGTGCTATTATTTCACAGAGGTTTCTGTCGATAGACAGGAACTCAGCTAAGCAGCTTACCAATATATCTTTTTATAATAACTACGTATAAAAATAAAGTGAACTTATGTGGAAGTTGCTTAAGTAACACACTGTCTCGAAATCTATACTTGGACAGAATATAATGGGGCAGTATCCAATACTTATTTTTACAGCTTGATTCTGTAAATTCTTTCAATAATGTTAGAAAGAGTACAATACACAAGACGATATTTTTAATGGTTAGCAGATAGGCTACTTTTAATGGATTTTTTATACAATTTTTAGGATATTTTTAATGGTCAACAGACAGGCTGACGGTCCAATTATTGATACTTAGGTGTCGTGGTTTTTATTTTTATGTATACATTTTTTTCAGTATAAGTAGGTACCTACTTACTATTATATTAATAATTAATTATTAAAATACAAAAATATTGCGATCCAAATAAATAAATCCCTTGGAGAATATATTTAAGATATTTTCCAAGTATAAAGTTGTTGTTACACTTTTGCTTATTAGGAATTTATGTAAAAGCATATCCTGCGTCAAAGAATAACAATGAGGTAGGTATTTATTCAAAGAATTTTAAATCAGTACTAATAAAAATGCTTTTACAATAGGTAAAATTTGTAAATTCCCTTAAACGTGAATTCCCTTAATACCTAAATGTTGAATTTGTTAACACTTAATCCCCAAATATCATAATTTTTTCTCAGTGTAGAATTTTTTTTTTTTTAAGATATAAAAAAGATTATGATTTAAAAAATATTAAAATTGAATTATAGGAATAAAAAACGGGTACAGGCTACATTTTATGTAGCTCGAAGCCGTAGGCATGAACAAGGTTTTTTTGAGATGGGTTTGCTCTTGACCAATCACCAGCTGTTAGCAAGGCGAGCTCACCCAGAAGATGTCTATTCACTCGAGCTTTTATATGAGCTGACACAAACCTTGGCAGTGCGCATTATACGAGTAAAGGATGTTTTAAAGCGCTTGGTTCGAAAAAGAGGGATTTCGACAAGATGAGGATGGTAACCGTATGTCCGATGTAAGAAAGGAGACACCACCATATTTAGGATGACCAGCTTTTTGGCTGCTGTTTGGGCTTTGGAGTCTATAGATGTGCCGAAATTGATGCTCAAACATCACGCCAACAAGTTCAAGATCATTGGCGACAGGTACGGATGCACCTCGGAAGTCAAAGGGGCTCTTTTTGCAGAGAAAAAACAAGCTTGCGTTTTGGTGGCGTTAAAACTAACCAGGTTCCTGTCACCCCATTGGAATACAAGACTCGAGGTAGAGTCAATTCACTCAACCATTGCCTCTGTCTCAGAATTAATTTCATCACGGCTGGCCCCTCCGCCGGACAAATATCTCTCCACGACCGTGCTATCATCTGCGTACGCAATTACTCCTGGAAGAAGCAGGTCATTTAAATGTGAAGCAGGAAAAGAGTCGCGGAGAGAACAGATCCTTAAGGAACACCGGCATCAATAGCCATGAGATCCGAGGAGCAGCCATCAATGACTACTCGAATCGACATTTCACTCAGGAAATCAGATATCCAGCTACAGAGACCAGAGGGGATGCCGTAAATTTAAGTTTTTTATTTTATTTTAAATAGTAAATATAGTATAGTTATATTTACTTATTTTTTATAAAAAAATTTATAATAAAAACTTAAATATAGTACTTAAACTTGGCTATTTGTCGTGTTATTGGCAACTGATTTATACTTAACTTGAAATTTGAAACGTATTGGGAACATTAAACAGCAACGCACGTGTATTTCTATTTATGTACAGTCTTAAAAAGGTATAGATTAAGTAACTCAGACGAGCTTTCTCATTACAAACTTGTAAAAAGCTTTTAATGCGTTAAAATATGTATCTAGGTAGATTTATCTAATATACTATTTGATCAAATTTCATGAATGGAGATACAGCACTTTTCTCTAATTTGCGAGAAAATAATAATAATAAAAAAAATTTAAAAAAATAATTTGTTTCGTACTCATTTTTATTATATAAGTATAACTAGCGATCCGCTTCCGGCTTCGCACGGGTGGATTTTTGTTCTGCAAATTATATATTAAATTATTCTTAATTCTGAACAGAATATTGACAGTATGAATAATACAAAATGGAGTTTTGAATATTGCCGGCGTGCGGACAAAAAAGAGACGATTGACGTATGTATTTTTTTTTAAACAATGAAGCCATTTCCAAGCAAGTGGTAGAAAAAATATGCGACACAAATAGGCAACATATACTTATAGAGATAAGTTGATTGGTATTGATTTATCAATCAATGGTTTCTCCGTTAACATTAGTCTATGAGCAGGTCAATGTCCGGCGATCGTCCGATAGATCGACCTCTAATCGGGAATGCAGATAACGATAGTACTGATCGATACACTAAGATATGTCGACTAAAATTCATTGTTGAAATACTCAGGCGCACGACACGACCGCGATGTCTATTAAATGTGCGCTCAGTAGTAAATAAATCACTTTGAATCACAAACTTAGATTGCTTCAAGTATTGAGATTATCAAGTATTTTTCATTTATTATTTTTAAACTACAGCATACGTACTTTGTTAGATTATCCGAATATAATATAGTAGCACATTTGGCGGCAGTAACCATCCCCTTACATAGGATCACCGTGAAATAACAGCATGTTTCTTGTTGTGTTTGGATACGTGTTTTGCAGCACATATGACCTTGTGATGACCTATGACCACCTATAATCAAGTAGACCGTTAGCCTGCTTTTCTATCTTTACATAAAACAAGAAGGCTTCCAACGTAATACCAAATAGGTCAATAGAGGAGCATATACAAAGAAATAATAATAGGAAAGAATTTATAAATTTTTAAAATTAAAACGATTCAAAGCAATAGTAGTATCTATAAAAGTGAAAGAACCTAACTCTGTCTGTCTGTTACATCTTCACGCCTTAACTACTCAAACGATCATCATGAAATGTTAGTGAGACAGCATACACGTTGTCAGGGAGAAAGAAAGGGATATAGGGTACCTTTCATCCAGAAAAAAGTGCCTCACAGATCATCTAGATCAAAGATTTTAATGGCATAATGGCAAACCTTGGAAACAAAAAAAAATCAAGGGCTTTTTAATTCGTAGAATAGAGCAATGTCCGGTGAAAACTTTAAAAGTTCTTCCATGGAATGCCATGGAAAGCACCATTCACATTTGGAGGTGTATTTCAACAAACATAACCTACAGAGGTTTTACAAAACGTTGGCCCAAATTGAAAATCTCTTTATAGGTATATATTAGTAGGCAAATCCTACTGTCTCAATTGAGAATAATAGGCCTGTTATACCGATTTCAACCAAGCTCAGTAAAATTAACGTTGGATTATGTGATTTAACGGAATTTAGTTAAAACGTTATGGAATTAACTGTCCATAAAACAAATTCGATTATTGGAAAAGACGGAAAACAACTTAGTTTACATTCGGTAACAGCTGCAGTTGAAGCCATACAAAGACGGCGGAGTGACAAAATGGTTGAGTGTTTACTCAACCATTTTGAGTCATTGAGTCATCAGGAGTCATTGGTCATAACACTTGCGGACTACGAGGCGCGGTCAGGGGTTTCATCCCTTCGTGGTTGATGTTCCTTGGTCACGCACGAAGCGTTACAGTTCCACCTTCCTTGTCCGAACCGCTAGGGAGTGGAACTCACTGCCAGCGTCTGTGTTTCCTCAAAATTACAATCTCGGGGTCTTAAAATCAAGGGTGAATGGGCACTTACTAGGTGAGCGTGGTCCACCTTCGGCCGCATCTGCATTTTACATCAAGTGAGATCGCGGCCAAGCGCTGCCTTGACTCAATTAAAAAAAAAAATGTCTACTATGGTTTGAGTGAAAGGTTCGCACATATTATATGTAGTTGACTTATTTCGAGTTCAAAAGTTCTTGTGTGTTTTCGAATTTAAAACATCTAACTAAGTGTAACCATCTGGTGTGTCCTATGATTTAGTTCTATATACATAGTAGGAAAAGCGGTTAGAAATTTGTTTGAAATCTTTGCATTAATATAATTACTAAAGCAAATTTATATTATAGTCACCATCTATAACAGGGTAGAAAACACAGTAAACTACGTTAGGCAGGTTGACTGATTTGAAAGCAACAACACCTGGAGAGAAGCTACTGCTTGTAATGAAATTGATAATAAATTTATTATAAATAAATTTTAATAAATTTTTTATACATTAGAGTCAAGGGCAACGACTGTTCCAGAGACTTATTTTAAGAACACTAAAAAGTTAAATATTATCAGTTTTAACCTAACCTGTTGTGAAAAATAATATATATATCTCACTAGTTATTTTGGGGCATTAAATTCAACACGTCCACCAACTTTAATTGTCTAAAAGGATTAAGACTTAAATTATGTTCATAGTAACAATATATTTACTATGAGATGAAATATTTATGAGGTAGTTATTATGACATTATGATGATTGTGATTGTATAAAATGGATAATAAGTGAAGTTATAGCCTTTCAAGAATCATTTTGTGTCGAGAGTATATTATATTTAAAATAAACTGGTTATAGCAATGTTTGGTTCAAAGTACACTTAACCATTCCAGTTTTAATTATACGAGTAAAACGATCATTAGAAGCTGGCACGTGTAATACGAGTACGAGCTCGTATTAGTCACAGATAAAGGAAATGCTTATGAACTCTAAATGTGTGCTCAGATAACGCAGTCCGATGCAATGTTTGGATTCGTTAATCGATTAACGTATTAGGACTGAGGTTAAACTATCAGTTGTACGTGGAATTTGACTTGAATAAACCAAATGGAAAAATTTTAACTGGTAATATTATAAATTTAAAAACAAATGTAAAAGATCTTTGGACAGTTAACCAACCAGTGTCCAAGGATGGGAGATGATCCAAAGATCTAAGCTAACGGTAGCTGTTTACCAATTCCATTAACTACGTAACCTAGGATTACTCGTTAGGTATTGGTCGTAGCAATACATTAAAAAAACCGGACATTACGGAGATATAATATGAAAGTTTGGATGAAAACAAAAAAATCTAGAATTAATTTCATATCTAGGTACAATTTAATTTCTAAAATGTATAAAATTTGTGACATTTTCGCGGGTTGAATTCTTGTAATTACTAACAAAAAGCAAAAAGGCAATAACTTTTTTCCATGAAAACATCATAGCTATATTGTACATTTAAAATTGGGTTTTCAATCTATAAATGCTTTTCTAAATTTTTGAAATTTCTGGCGTATGTTTTATTATTTTCGCGAGTTCAATAAGTTCCACAGATGTTGCGTCGCATTCTGTCTTTGGTTATGCGCATTATGGTAAGTTGAAACAACAAATTCTCCCAAATACTGATATTTCAGTAAGGGCCTCTTTCACAATGTGTCAAGTAGGCTAACCGCCATTTAAAGTCACCGGTAACCGAGAATGATGGAGATGATATACCTTTGCTTGTACGGTTAAAGTCCTAAACATTAAAAAGAAAATAATAAAAAATATTCGCTTATCGAAGGATGCAGTAAACCGAGTGCATAATTTAATAAAACATAAAATTATTTCTAAAAGTAACTGTAGAATTGTATTATGGCGAAATAATATGTCTAGGTTGATAAGGTTCGCTAGATGGCGCTATTCGTTTGTTATGTCCATCTAATCAACTAGCTGTCGCTTTACATCGTGTGAACTCACTAATATAAGGTTTATTATATTTCACAAATAGGTATAAGAAATAAGTAAATAAATTGAGGTCCGTCATCAGATGTAAAAGCACCGAGTTTTATTTGTGACAGTCCCACCGGTGGTTTTATATCAACAGCGAGTACACGCGCAATTGTACAGTAACTAATCAACACTTTACTTGTAGTTGGTGAAAGAGGCCCTAATAGTACTACTTCACGTTTACACGCTCGATAAAATCTTCAACCATCTTTTGTGTTGCTGCGATGGCTGTGTTTTATAGACAATAAAGAAAGGCACAGCATTTAAAATTTTAACTTTCAAATTGAAGAAATACAGTGTTAATATTTACAATTGAAATAATGTTTTCTTATTATCAACATTAGAAGTTGTATTTAACAACAACTGGTATTTATTTTGTTACAAAATATGAAACATCAAATACGTATTTCCAAAGGCACGAGTAAGCCATCAAACTGATTGCGTACGCACCTATATTTTTGGGGGAATGCATTATAAACTGACGAAATAGCAGTGGAACAGCTGGGCCCTAGCGCGGACACACAAGGGTTCTTTCACAATAGACAAATTCCTGGGCGCGGACTCACCGAAACTGGACTCCTATTACACCGTCAACACCAAAAATGATCTTTTATTTGTAATTGTTATTTTATTTATTTATTTATTTATTTAAAGAAAACCAAACACCGTATAACTTATTTTACAAAGTATATGAAACAATGCTTTCGTTTTTTTTAAACCACACTTTCTAAGCCTTTTTTTTATAAAGGTCCCTTAAAAACTGTTTGAAAATTTCAAAATATACCTACAATAAAAAAAAATGTTGCACGCAACCGGTGGATAGTGCTGCACAGAGTGAGTGAAGAAGTTCTGTCCCTTGATTATGTCTAACTAGCTGGTGCCCGCGACTTCGTCCGCGTTGAACGATGAAAGGTACTCTATGTCCTTTCAGGTGTCACAGACAACGTGTATGAAAAATTTCATGGTCCGATCACCATGAAATTTTTCATACACGTTGTCTGGGACACCAGAAAGGACGTGTATGCAAAATTTCATGGTGATCGGTTCAGTAGTTTTTGCGTGAGAGTTACAAACACATCCATACATCCAAACATACTTTCGCATTTATAATATTAGTAAGTATAGATTTACTGGCGAACAGCTAGCTCCCGGCAACGTACGGGTGTATTTTTTTCTGCCATTTTTATACAAAAACCTTCCTCGTTTAACGCTCTTTCCATTAGTGAAATCCCTATTAAAATTCGTTGCGTTTTAAAAGATTTATGTAAGAAAGATTATCAATAGTTATGATAGATTCATAATTTCTGACAAACTGCAAGATTAGTTACGGTGTGATAGGTGACCGAAACATAAGGGCTGACAGATAACTAACTGGAGGGGCATGGCGAGGGGATGAAACGGTGAAATAAAGGGGATTATAGGGGAATTACGTTGCTATGGTAACGGCGTGCCCCAGAAGAAATAACGAGGAGGCTCTTGCATAAAAATAATGCTTCAATTTCCCAAGCAAATTAACTTTATTTATTCTCGACACTGATATCTTATTTATTCGAGAGTTATTAATTTGTTTTCAATTGGTCCTTTAGAAATGGATTTTTTATCCAATTCTCCACTTACACGAGAGAAGTGTGCTACTTATTCATATACAGCTATGTCTCCCACCAAGTCTTAGAAGACTGTCAGCCCACCTACCACCCTTTCTCATTAAAAAAAAATCCTTTTTTTTTTTAATAAAAACACAATATATCCGGTAACGTAGAGTGGAAACATCCCATGTAAGCAAGGTTGTTTATTATTTTACTGGAGCAATCCATCGCAGTTAATCAGTGCGGGGTCGAAACCAATTTGCATTACAATGAACATACAACAGTCCGTAAACGTAGACACACAGTATGCGTGATTAAAATTCATGGTGACACACGCCATTTTTGATATCAAATCTGTCTTTATTAAAAAAAAAACACACTTTAAAAACGCGGACACGTTTGGTCTAGTGGCTAGTAACCCTAGCTAGCTGTTAACCAAACGGTCGCGGGTTCGAAACCCGCTAGGGGCAAATGTTTATGTGTTAACATTTTAACTTTGTACCTGAGTCATGGATGTTTTCTATTTATAATATGTATGTATTTACAAAAAAAAGTAATCTATGTATTATATCAACTGTCTGGTATCCATAATACAAGCAATAGTTGCTTACTGTGGAACTAGATGGTGCTGTATGGAATGTGTCAAGATATTATTATTTATTATTATGTATGTAGTTGGTGATGTTTAATGTGTTGTAAAAAGTTCATTTATATAACTTTAAAAAGCACCATAAAGCGTTCAGAATAAAGTTTTCTAGTTCTGATGTGACTTAACTTTTAATTATAGTTTTTTTTAGAATTTCTCTTTTGACATTATAGAATGATATTGTATATCATAAAATGATGATGAATGATGATGATGATGATCTCTAGTTTTTAATACTGCACGAAGTGAAACCTTTTCCAACATTCTAATGGGAGCTGATGGCCATCGATCGTCTCAGGATAGATTCAATGAGATGAAAAATGAGGATCAAAAATCACCTAAATTTTATATTTGAGTGTTTCACTAAAAATCGGGCAACTCTTTTTACTCATAAATCATCCGCAGTCCATTTTACTTCATAAAATTAAACATTATTATATTTTAAAATTGATAACTAATAACACTTCACAGTGTGTTTTATTCATCACACAAACTTATTAAAAATAATATTATTCTGTACTTCTGAATTTATCATTAACATATTTTAGAATATGTCTAGTTTTCCATCTAAGGCTTCTTCAAGAAGCCGTAAGGCCTTAGACGACGGTGACCACCTACCATCAGGTTGACTGCGAATGGAGCAAACCGCACTCCCTATGAGCAGTCAAGTTGAGGAATAAATATCTAAAATTTCATTAGATCGAGTAAAGTTGATTCGAGTTGACTAACGATTCGGCTTTGGACTTTGTGAATTTTATCACTTCGCAAGTAATTTAAACTCTTAACACGCTTGACAATGATTTAAAAAAAATTGAACCAACTTGTCCCAACAATAAATTGTGCCTAAAAGTTTTAAAAAGTGCAAAACAGTAACAATCATAATTTATGTCTGTATTAAATTTGTAGCTTGCGACAGTTCATTCCACTGACGTAAATGAGATTAGTGTTCACAGTCGGTTGCCTATTGAGCAAACTGTTCCTAACACAATCACCATCAATTGTTAATAGGTTAATAGCTAACATGTGATTAAGCCAGTCAGTACAAGGCGCTTTGTGTAATCACTACCTACAGGACTTGTTAGGGGGATCCCTATGATTTTTTTATATAATATAGGGTAGAAAAAAGGCTGTCGGTTCACTTGACGGTAGATGGATACCGTCGCCAAAGGACACAAGCTACACCAGGAGGGTTGCATGCGCGCGCCGTCAACTTGCAGAGATTCGTTAACGGCTTGCTCTATGCATTAATATGCCTTTCTATGATATATTTACTATAAAAAGACATATATATTTGTATGTGACATATATATTACTGACACCAAATAGTGTAGAGACCAAATAGTCGATTGGTCAAACTAAAGACTTCACTAATACAAAATTCACTAAATCTTACTAAATAAGATTCACTAGCTTTGCACGCGGGTTCACTTATATGTAAAGTTGAAATGATAGAACATTTTATTATATATCGAAGATAAATAAATATGAAGGCTTGTCAAACATCGCACATAGGGAACAAATCGAAACATCATAATTTATATTGATAATAGATACGACCTCGTATCATTAGTCCCTATTGTTTTAATAAATAGGCATTTTTTTTATTAATACAACCATCAATTTTCAGATACCTACACTAAATATATTTGTTTTGTTGACTTTTGTAAATGACAATTATGGTCGTCACGCGAACGCCAATAAACGCGTTCGTCCTTGCTGTACAATTGTTTCTGTTTCAAGGTTTAGGGCACTTACACACACACTTTTCATCCGGATTACCGGCCGAACGATTACCGGCCGACACGCAACTACTTACTGCTTTCGTTACATACTTCAAAAACTCTTTAGAGTGTTTATTTTATTAAGTATCTAAAGTAATATACACATTGAGATTAAAATAAAAATATTATAAGTACATTAATGTGTATAAAACCATGAACTAGTTAAATGCAGAGGGCGGAAGACGGAAGCCTTAATTATGTTGGTGCTACTGTGCTAATTCAATTTTAGTCTTCTATCATCAATTTTGAAATCTCGGCCTTTTTTAAATTTTTGAAATGCGATAAGTGTAAAATTTCAAGATCTAATATTGTGTGATTTGATGATTCTTCTAACGTTCTTGCATGACATCTACCTTTTTTACTATATATATTCGATCACTAAAGTAAATGATAACGATGACATGACATAATTACTATAAAAGTAAATTATGAATTGCAAATGAAAAATAATTCCTTATTATTTCAATTACAACCGACTCGGACCGTAAATAGACATAAAAATTGACCGTAAATGTGTAGGCTCCTTTATAATGTTGTATCTGATAAACCTATATCACGGTTACTTTGTTTTATCGTTGTAATAGCAGAGCAATTTAATAATTAAATACCTTCGTTAGCTGGACATCCCGTTGGTCAGTTCATTGCGATTATAATTTTTTAAAAAACTACATTTTGCAATTTTAGCATGAATATAAGTCATGACAGGTAAATAATTTTAGATAGAAAATTCCACTCTTTCTAACTAAAATAGGAAAGAAGAATGAAATAATTAAAGCAAATAAATTCAACAAGTAACCACAAGCATATATAAAAAACTAGCTGGTGGCCGCGACTTCGTCCGCGTTGAACGATGAAAGGTACCCTATGTCCTTTCCGGTGTCCTAGACAACGTGTATGCAAAATTTCATGGTGATCGGTTCAGTAGTTTTTGCGTGAAAGAGTTACAAACATCCATACATCCAAATATACTTTCGCATTTATAATATTAGTTAGTAAAAAATATATGTACTTGATTATGTTACTTGTATTACATTATTATACCGTTCACCATCAACAACTATGAAAGCGTTACTTACGAGTCACAAAGGCTGTCAATTTCATTTAAAAAAAAAACTCGTTTCATCCATGACACTAATCCATTAGTGGTAATGAACTTCTTAGATGTAAGTTTTGTATTCTATCAAAAACTTATTGACTGGAAAAATATTTGTATTGTTATAAATGATGTGGAATTTCTACTAATAGACTAAGTTCAGACCGAACACAATATTACGCATAAACTAACAAAATAAACGGAACTTAATTACCTGCGCATTTAGGTACAATATTGTACAGCAAATTTTTTTAACTTCTCGATGATAACCGAACAGATTTTTTTAAATATTGTGTAAAACTTGAAAAAGTAGCCTATTAGAGTTTAAGTTAATTAATAAGCTTATAAAAAAAATGGTTATTGTCGCTGAAAATGTTTATTACTGATGTTCGCGTTTTTTTTTTTGAGCGGCAATTTAAGTAAATTACTAAGTAAAAAAAATAGTTTCATTTTTTTGCTAAGAAAATGGATTTTTTTATACAATTTTTTTTTCGTATAATCTGTTAAGCACTGTATTTTTATCAAAGTTTTAATTTTACACGAAAATAACGCCTCCTCGCCTTAAAACAATACAAGGTCGCTTAGTAAATTTAAATATGATAAATTTAGGTTAAAAACTAGTAGTGATTAAAATATATTTATATTTAAGATATTTATAAATTTAGGTTAAAAACTAGTAGTGATTAAAATATATTTATATTTAAGATATTTATAAATTTAGGTTAAAAACTAGTAGTGATTAAAATATATTTATATTTAAGATATTTATAAATTTAGGTTAAAAACTAGTAGTGATTAAAATATATTTATATTTAAGATATTTATAAATTTAGGTTAAAAACTAGTATTGATTAAAATATATTTATATTTAAGATATTTATAAATTTAGGTTAAAAACTAGTAGTGATTAAAATATATTTATATTTAAGATATTTATAAATTTAGGTTAAAAACTAGTAGTGATTAAAATATATTTATATTTAAGATATTTATAAATTTAGGTTAAAAACTAGTAGTGATTAAAATATATTTATATTTAAGATATTTATAAATTTAGGTTAAAAACTAGTAGTGATTAAAATATATTTATATTTAAGATATTTATAAATTTAGGTTAAAAACTAGTATTGATTAAAATATATTTATATTTAAGATATTTATAAATTTAGGTTAAAAACTAGTAGTGATTAAAATATATTTATATTTAAGATATTTATAAATTTAGGTTAAAAACTAGTAGTGATTAAAATATATTTATATTTAAGATATTTATAAATTTAGGTTAAAAACTAGTAGTGATTAAAATATATTTATATTTAAGATATTTATAAATTTAGGTTAAAAACTAGTAGTGATTAAAATATATTTATATTTAAGATATTTATAAATTTAGGTTAAAAACTAGTAGTGATTAAAATATATTTATATTTAAGATATTTATAAATTTAGGTTAAAAACTAGTAGTGATTAAAATATATTTATATTTAAGATATTTATAAATTTAGGTTAAAAACTAGTAGTGATTAAAATATATTTATATTTAAGATATTTATAAATTTAGGTTAAAAACTAGTAGTGATTAAAATATATTTATATTTAAGATATTTATAAATTTAGGTTAAAAACTAGTATTGATTAAAATATATTTATATTTAAGATATTTATAAATTTAGGTTAAAAACTAGTAGTGATTAAAATATATTTATATTTAAGATATTTATAAATTTAGGTTAAAAACTAGTAGTGATTAAAATATATTTATATTTAAGATATTTATAAATTTAGGTTAAAAACTAGTAGTGATTAAAATATATTTATATTTAAGATATTTATAAATTTAGGTTAAAAACTAGTAGTGATTAAAATATATTTATATTTAAGATATTTATAAATTTAGGTTAAAAACTAGTAGTGATTAAAATATATTTATATTTAAGATATTTATAAATTTAGGTTAAAAACTAGTATTGATTAAAATATATTTATATTTAAGATATTTATAAATTTAGGTTAAAAACTAGTAGTGATTAAAATATATTTATATTTAAGATATTTATAAATTTAGGTTAAAAACTAGTAGTGATTAAAATATATTTATATTTAAGATATTTATAAATTTAGGTTAAAAACTAGTATTGATTAAAATATATTTATATTTAAGATATTTATAAATTTAGGTTAAAAACTAGTAGTGATTAAAATATATTTATATTTAAGATATTTATAAATTTAGGTTAAAAACTAGTAGTGATTAAAATATATTTATATTTAAGATATTTATAAATTTAGGTTAAAAACTAGTAGTGATTAAAATATATTTATATTTAAGATATTTATAAATTTAGGTTAAAAACTAGTATTGATTAAAATATATTTATATTTAAGATATTTATAAATTTAGGTTAAAAACTAGTAGTGATTAAAATATATTTATATTTAAGATATTTATAAATTTAGGTTAAAAACTAGTAGTGATTAAAATATATTTATATTTAAGATATTTATAAATTTAGGTTAAAAACTAGTATTGATTAAAATATATTTATATTTAAGATATTTATAAATTTAGGTTAAAAACTAGTAGTGATTAAAATATATTTATATTTAAGATATTTATAAATTTAGGTTAAAAACTAGTAGTGATTAAAATATATTTATATTTAAGATATTTATAAATTTAGGTTAAAAACTAGTAGTGATTAAAATACAGTTCCTAAGTTTCCCTCTTGGTAGTAGACGAATGGCTATTTTGTATTCACCCTCCGTTGTCGAGTTGTAATGATGTATAGCTGCGAGGCACAACTTCCATGCTCCCAAACTATGGATATTACTCACATTCTAAAATTATTGTTAACTAAAATAATATGACTATATTATTTTAGAAACGCTGAAAAAGTGAAAATGAAAATCCCTTTATGTATTCCTACTATGGTTCTCATGAAAATGGTTACTCAAGATAATATATGGAAGGAAAAAACCACTCAGTCTTAAATTAAATAGTACTGGGAAATCAAAGATAAAATATAACTACCTTTCTATATATATAGTCTCTTTCATTATGTGTCAAGTAGGCTAACCGCCATTTAAAGTCACCGGTAATCGGGAATGATGGAGATGATATATACCTTTGTTTGTACGTTAAAAGTCCTAAACATTATAAAGAAAATAATTAAAAAAAAAATCTCCTATCGAAGGATACACAAAACCGAGTGTATAATTTAATAAAACATAAAATTATTTCTACAAGTAACTAATCAACACTTCACTTGCAGTTGGTGAAAGAGGCCCTTAGACTAATATATTATTATAATAAATCTGATGAGTTTGTTTGTTTGAACATAATTTACTCAGGAACTACCTACAAGTCGGATTTATAAAAAAAGATTTTATCTAATAAAGATTTCGGCTTCTAAGTGTCACAACGTGATGATAAATGGACTACCTTCTGAATTGGGTTATAATTTTTTTTTTTTTTTTTTTTTTTTTTCAAATCTAACTGGTAGTAGGTACCAAATAAGATTGTGTAAATAAACTCTTTAGTTTTATCATAATAGCTAAGCTTTTCGTACCGCCTCAGGGAGAATAAAAAACAGTTTCATACAAAATGTATGAGAAAACAATTATAAAATCTATAGTATCAAATGGTTTACACTTTGTTTTTTAAGTATAAAGTATATCTAATAGGTAAGTAATAGGTAATTATTGGATCAAAAAAGTAAACTCGTTTTTCATAGAAATTTATTTTTAAAATCAAGCTCTTATAAGACTTCGCTAACAATAATTGTTATTTAATTTTCAACTCTATTGACTTGATATAAGGTTACAATTTGGAAAAATGATTACGTTTCGACTATGGAGTATCCGTTACATTAAAATTTAATCGATGATTTTTCTTTGGAAATTTCATTCATAATGCTTCCCTTAACATGGGGCATCGCGTAATTACCTTTAAAAGCAATGAAGCAGAAATTATCTATTCATGAGATTATACTTTAAGGGTAGGCAGCACTTTTGTAATGAGACATTTGTATATATAATACTAGCAACCCGCTCCCGACTTCGCCCGGGTTGCAAATTTTATACAATAAAAATATTGTATATTTATCTCGCTTTCTACATGATAAAACCGAATTAAAATCGGTCTGCTCATTCTCGAGTTTTTGAAGCGTAAATAAACCAACTTAACATTTATTACTAATATTATAAATGTGAAAGTAATTCTGTCTGTCTGATTCCTTTTCACGCCTTAACTAATCAAACGATCTTCGTGAAATTTGTATATACGTTGTCAGGAATACAAGAAAGGACATAGGGTACCTTTCACCCAGAAAAAAGTACTGTTTCAGAGTGTTCGTCTAAAAATAAAAAGAATTGGGCGCCACTGTCGCGTGGCGGCGCCACCGTCGTCACAGCTATAACGATGTCAGGCTTTATTACTCATATATTTTCTTTTTGCAACGCGGCCGAAGTCGGGGGCACCAGCTAGTATATAATGTATATAAAAAGATGTATGTTATAAAATGAAGTAGCTGTCTGCTTCTGACTGTTTCTCCTTAACTTCTTCTAAACTATCAAACGGATTTTGATACGGTTTTCACTAGTCGAAGGAGCGATAAATAAGGAACATTAATTTGCAGACAAAAAAAAGATTTTATCTTATAAGACTTTATAAGACAAGTCCGTGCAAAGCAAGAGCCGGGCGCTAATTAATACTGCATCTGCACCTTACATCAAGTGAGATCGCGGCCAAGCGCTATCTTGACAACATAAAAAAAATACATATTAAATGATTTTCCGAGAAAATATAATATTTATTTTAATTCACTTGAGAATTGATTGCATTAAAAAATAGAAAAGATAAAATATTCAATTTTTGTTCTTACATTTTTGTCAAGGAAGGATAAGTATGTATATACATTTAAAGATTTCCATATTTAGGATGCTCATTGTAATAATCTGGAAGCGAGGCCGTAACAAATAAGTCTATCTCGTAAAAATAATCTAGGCTAGACAATGGCATTGTATTCAAACTGCCCGCTTTATGTACAGCGACATGGAGTGAAGATATTCAGAATATAATTTTACTAGCTGGTGTCCGCGACTACGTCCGCGTTGAACGTATGAAAGTATGTTTGGATGTATGGACGTTTGTAACTCTTTCACGCAAAAACTAGTGAACCCATCACCATGAAATTTTGCATACACGTTGTCTGGGACATCGGAAAGGACATAGGGTACCTTTCATCGTTCAACGCAGACGAAGTCGCGGGCACCAGCTAGTATTATAAATGCGAAAGTATGTTTGGATGTATGGACGTTTGTAACCCTTTTATGCAAAAACTACTGAACCGATCATCATGAAATTTTGCATACACGTTGTCTGTGACACCAGAAAGGACATAGGGTACCTTTTATCGTTCAACGCGGACGAAGTCTTGGCCACCAGCTAGTAATAGTATAAAAGTATTATATGTATAGCACACGTACTGCTTCCGTGTGTTGTGTTTGGCGACATGCGTGTCGGCATGCGATTCCTTAGTCGCATACTGGAAGTATTTATAGTTTTATCTACCCTTTGGTCTGCACACACAGCATATTTACATGTCCCATTAGAATAAAGTGGTGCAGAGCAGACAACTCGAGAAATAGACGCACTCGTCCGCCCAAGCACGCAAACTTCAAACTTTTATAGCCTTTTCTAGGTTCGCATGTCTCTTCACATTCCTGTATGAATATACCATATATTCTCATATTGGATTAATCTTGATAAACTTTTGTGCCATAATATTTGTAGTTTCTTTAAAGCTTAAAAGTGATCTCTAACTATGGGCTTCAAAGTAAGCTCATAGTATAGTAGGAGCTTATAACGTCTAATGCTATTGCGAAATTTGGTATACTATTAATTAGGTGGTATTTCTATAACACGATAACTTTGACTTTGATGCAATTACAGGTATAGCAGATAAAGCGTGTTTGGGCTTAATAGAAAGTCGGGGGTCTGGGTAGTTTAATATAATTTTTATTTATAGCTATCATTTATAGCGATTCAGTTAGTTAGGCATGTTGATGTTGATAATTTTATAATTGTAATATGTGGTGTAGTGTTGTTGTGTTGGCGTGAAGTAAGTGAAGTAAATGTCTAGACAAACCTAATAGGTAATGGTTTTCAGACAATGTAATCGTCTTGTGTGTGAATACGTGTGGATAATATATAAATAAATAAATAAATAACCTCAATTGCTTTAGTGCTTTTAAAGCTTTTTTAAAGCTTTAGTTTAGTGTTACCTACCAATAAAGAAAATTTGGAAAATCGAAAACAGCTTTATTTCAAGCTTTCAACCACATATGACTGGTCTAATTACGATAAGTTGCCAAATACTTAGTCCTTTCTTAATAGTCTGTAGGTATATTTATTTTCATAAAATATTTTTTTATAATATTAATGTCAATATCACTAATTCACTATACAAATATTTTCCACATATAATACTGCTAAAAACACTGAATTGCCATCTACAAGCTCATTTTAAACAGCAAACTATATGACATAGGTTATTTAGGAAGACAATTGTTTTCAAAAACAGATTAAATTTTTAGAAAAAACGTAAGTTCTTTTTAACTGAAATTGTAATACAAACAGTATTGATAATTTTTTTCATACAATAGTTACGCGCTTAAATCGTATTTAGTAATCTTTTTATTGCCACAAAAATTCTCAACGCAGTTTTTGTAAATAGCACATTAATCTATATGCTAGCATAGCATATCGTGCGTTTTTTTTTCATATCTTTGTCTCGTCATCACTTAGTTACAATGAGTAACAGGAACGATAAAATTATGTCTTGATGTGTCATGACTTCCTGGCCAACTGTGCGTCGGCTAATAACTTTTTTAACTATTTTAACAATGTTTTATTCTTGCTTTAAGTTTTAGTTAAATTATACAAAACATTGAATACGTTAACAGGTAGACAGAAAAATAAACACATTATTAGTTCTTATACAGACTGTCCCAGAAACCTTTCGTCGAGCTGAAACTGTTAAATGTTAGCTCTATTCACTTTCTATTAAGTATAATATAAGATTATTTCTCAGTTTAAATGCAGTGTTGTTTTAAAAATTTCAAGTCAATCCGTCGCGTAGTTTTTTAAGTTTTTAAAGCATACACAAATCAATATAACATTTTTATATAATATATATAGGTATAATAGATTCATTTGGATAATTAAAAAAAAAATTAAAATGTATAAATAGTTTTTACATTTTAATTCAGGTTAAAATTCAAATTCAATATAATAAATGCGAAGATGAGTTCGTTTGTTTGTTAAGGTGAGTCCAGACTATATAACAAAATATTATGCTATATAGTTAATAGAACAGTTTGGACATCAGACTGATATTCTCTGTCCCACAAGAAAAGTAGTGTGTTTAAAAAAAAGCTTTAACGTATTATTATATTAGCATATTATATAGATATATTTTATAATGATTTCAAACTTTAATAAGATTTCAAACTTGAATAATTGCCTCTAAAAAACTTATAACAATCCATTATTTAAGGATCACCTGTTGCTGTATTTTTACCAACGCGTTTTTAATATTTTCTATAAAATGATAAATAAAATAAGCGACAAAATACCTCAGTTTAAAAATCCACATTTGTAAACTGTAATAATACTTACTAAGTTTTATTTATGATATTAAGCTAAGATAAAAATCGTGATTTTTTTTTTTAATAATATTATATAAAGACGTCGCCTTATTAACACGTTAGAATATTATATAATTTTTGCATTAAAATAAAATATGCGTTGTTTTGATAAGAGCGCATCATTTGAAGTAATCGTTGTCAAGTCTTGAAGCGCTTCAAATAAATTTCTAGCTGTTATCGCGACTGCACGACTGAACCGCTATGCGCATCGTGACTCCATTAACTTATCCATCTCAACTTATGTACTGGAAGAGACACTATACTCACTTCCATTCGCTTTTTTACTATTGTATACAAAATATATAACACTAGCTGGTGGCCGCGACTTCGTCCGCTTTGAAAGATGAAAGTTACCCTATGCCCTTTCTGATGTTCCAGACAACGTGTATGCAAAATTTCATGATGATCGGTTCACTAGTTTTTGCGTGAAAGAGTTACAAACATCCATACATGTAAACAAAAAACTTACTTTGCGAAAGTATGTTTTTACATGAGTATGATGTTATGGTATAAATATAGGTAACTTTTTTTTTGACGACACGTTTGGTCTAGTGGCTAGTAAGCCTAGCTGTTAACCAAACGGTCGCGGGTTCGAATCCCGCTAGGGGCGAATGTTTATGTGTTAACATTTTACCTTTGTACCTGAGTCATGGATGTTTTCTATTTATAATATGTATGTATTTACAAAAAAAAAAGTAATCTATGTATTATATCAACTGTCTGGTATCCATAATACAAGCATTAGTTGCTTAATGTGGAACTAGATGGTGCTGTGTGGCATGTGTGAAGATATTTATTTATTTATTTATTTATAACTAATTCTTTTAAAAGTAAACACTTAGGCGTGACACAATTATTATACAAATAATTAAAACATGTCCTATAAGTAACAAGTAAGCACGCGAGCTGATAAATTATTAAAATATAACTCACGACATTATTGTTCTATGTCATCACGACTCGTCGCTCGACGTTATATGCATTTTTATTAGTCACTAAATACATTCAATATTAATCACAGTTAATCCTGTTATTTATTTATTTAAAACGCTTACCACACCAGAAAGGACATAGGGTACCTACCTTTCATCCAGAAAAAATCCACTGTTCCCGAGGGATCATTTACAATAAAATAAAAAACTAACGCATCAACTTGACAGGCGTTATATTGCTTGTGAATTTTTTTATTTTTCAACGCGGACGAAGTCGCGGACACCAGCTAGTAGGCTATATTTTATAAAGTTACGCGGGCGAAGACGCGTGCAACAGCAAGTCCTACTTACTATTTTATCTATGGCGGTAAAATATTAGTGTTTGAACACGACCCTAAATGGCACACAAATAGACGACGTGCCTATAAATTTGAATCCGCCCCCACCCCATATTGTGAACATACTTTGCCTGGGGTTCCCTTCAATAAGTCAAGTCCTAAGTAAAGATGTAGGGGACGTGAAGAGCTCTCTATGTGATAGGAATATTCTGCAAACGATTGACAAAATAATTCCCTATTTTTATATTATTTTAAAAAGAAATCTTTATACTTATAGTCTGCTACAGAAAAACAGTTTTTTTACGAGTATAAAATATATTATGTGTACATTGGGCAAACTGACTCTCGCTATGATTCAGTCAGTTGTTATTTCACTCAATACTAATAATATTACTAGCGACTCGCCCCCAGCTTCGCACGGATTTTAAAATTCTTTTCTTACTTGTGCTTAAGCTTACATTACAAAATAAAACTATGTTCCAAATTTCCTATTCTCCGTTAATGGTCATATCAGTATAGATATTAGCGGTTCTAGCAGACGTTGTCCGAACCTGAAAATAATCATTATGTAACCCGATTGCAGCGCCACCTATCGGGTCCAACCTGGTTAACAAACTTAGATAACAAAAGACGTTCAAGTAGGCTAACCGCCATTTAAAGTCACCGGTAACCGGGAATGATGGAGCTGAGCCTTTGTTTGTACGGCAAAAGTCCCAAACCTTAAAAAGAAAATAATAAAAAAATTCGCGTATTGAAAGGATGCAGTAAACCGAGTGCATAATTTAATAAAACATAAAATTATTTCTAAAAGTAACTAATCAACACTTTACTTGTAGTTGGTGAAAGAGGCCCTTACAAAAATTTCTACTTGCTTAGTCTATTCCGTTAAACATTACTAATATAATATTTTCTAGAATATTTAATCTTAATCGTAATATTTCTATAATTCACTATAAAAAATTAAGTAATTTTTTTGTTGAAAAAGTAACATTCTATCAAAGAAAACACGAGTGAAGTCCGAAAGCCAAATAGAATTTCTATCTCAGTGAGCGCATGTTCTTTATAATGTCACATTACGTTACGGAATACGGCTCTTGTGCTATAGTTATAGTCCAGGAGGGGACATATCACGAGGATTTCATCGATGCTTGTGCAAAACTTTACAGGGAAACGTGAACGCTACGAGTTTTGTAAAGGTTCTTATTGACACTTGTCGGGTATGTCTTTGGTTCGATATGATTACGTGTTGTATTAATTAGGTATACAATATGATTTTATTTAATTTTGATTTTGATAATTATGATATATATATATATAATTTTGTTGTATTCATGAAACCCCAAAAAAAAAAATTCAAACTATTAACAATTTTAATAGCAACATTCATTTTAAGTAATTATCCGTGCTTTGACACCTAAGAGAAAGGGGCGCAGACGAATTCGCAGGCAAAAGCTGGTTGTTTATATACATCGCGAACGAAGTAGCGGGCAGTCTAATATTTATAAACCTAATAGTTCTGTGGTTGGTTTGTGCTGTACGTGATTGTATAAATTAAAGATACGGATTACGATGGATTAAGAATTATATTTTACAAAGAGAGTTATTATAAGAACATGACAAATTGGTGACAAATTAATATAAGTGACAACATACATATGACATAAAAATATATATATAAAAAGTATTAAAAGTAAAACCAAAAAGTATGTATAACGCAAAAGAGTATTTACAACAAGTCCCTACATCAGCCCCCCCGGAGACCTTTAGGTCGATAAACGTTTGGGAAAACAAACACGACGACCCGATCTTGTTCTGCATTCCGGAGCGGACTGTTGAGGTGTAACAACAGCACGTTCGCTAGAAGTTGTAGGTGCCAGACTGGGCTCCTCTAGTATATATGCTGGTTTCAAACGGTCAATGGAAACATTATTCGATTTCCCTTTGATATCGAGCTTAAAAAATTTATCTGCACGGTTTATTACACGATAGGGTCCGGAAAATGTCGGTTGCAACGGTTTTCGAACAGAATCATCTCTTACGAAAACGTGAGATGCTGTTTTCAAGTCTTTATGAACGAAAACTTTTGGCATTCCGTGACGAACCGTTATCGTAGGTTGCAGTTTTCGCATTTGCAATTGCAGTCGGGACAAGAAATCCGTATAATCGATTACATTTTTACTTGAGCTCTCGAAGAAATCTCCAGGTAAACGCAATTGTTCGCCATACACCAGATCTGCGGCGGAAGCTGAAATGTCCTCTTTATAGGCCGTTCTTATACCTAAAAGTACAAAAGGCAAGGCTTCCAACCAATCTTCACTTTCGTGACACTTGATGGCTGCTTTCATTTGCCTGTGGAATCGTTCCACTAAGCCATTGGCTGCAGGATGGTAAGCCGTTGTCGTGAAATGTTCAGCTCCTATCATCTTCGCCAAACGTCGAAATGTGTCAGAAATAAATTGTCTTCCTCTGTCCGTCGTGATACGTTTTGGGCAACCAAATCTGGAAATCCATCCGAGAACAAATGCTTGAGTGATGGTCTCCGCTTTGATATCGGCGATTGGCATCACTTCAGGCCATCTCGTAAAACGATCCACTGGAGTCAAGCAATATCGATAACCACGACACAGCGGCAGGGGACCAACTATATCTATATGTACATGAGAAAAACGTTCGGATGGTGGAACAAATGTTTTTATCGGCGAATGTACATGCCTAGAAACTTTACTACGTTGGCATTGTAGACATGCTCTTGCCCATTCACGACCGTCTTTATTTATTCCCGGCCAGACATAACGTTGAGTAAGTAGCTTCACTGTCGTCTTACCACCAGGATGACTCAGTCTATGAAGCGAGTCAAAAGCTTCACGACGAAACTCAGGCGTAAGATACGGACGAGTAGTTGAGCCGGACATGTCGCAGAATATTGCTGCTTCTTTGGGTAGACCAGGTATCACTACCTTTTTAAGTTGCAGCGACGACCCTGTCTTCAGCAATTGCTGTAGATCAGGATCGGTGTCCTGTGAATTAGCTAATGCGGCGAAATCTATAATACTAATTGTATCAACTGGTCGAGATAACGCATCAGCAACAACATTGTCCTCTCCAGATATGTGCTTAATATCTGTTGAAAATTGACCTATGAAATCTAGATATCGGAATTGACGAGGCGAGCATTTGTCTAATGGCTTTTGAAATGCAAAAATAATTGGCTTATGATCTGTATGAATTTCGAAAGGTTTAAGTTCTAACATGTGACGAAAATATTTAACACCTTCGTATATTGCCAACAACTCTCTATCATAAGGGCTGTATTTACACTGAGTTGCTGTTAGTTTTCTTGAAAAGAATCCTAATGGTTCCCATACATCGTCTACACGCTGTTGGATAACTGCACCAATTGCTAAGTCTGACGCATCCGTAACCAGCGCGACTTTCGAGTTAGGATGAGGATGGGCAAGAAGTGTGGCTTCTGCTAGACTTGTTTTACAGATCAAAAATGCTCTATCTAAATTTTCGTTCCAAACTATTTTCGTCGAGTTTTTTAAATTTGGACCTGTTAACAAAGCATTCAGTGGTTTTTGCTTAAGCGCTGCTTGTGGCAGAAAACGTCGATAAAAGTTAATCATGCCCAAAAAACGACGAAGTTCTTTAATTGTCTTGGGGCGTGCAAAATTCTGTATGGCAGTTACCTTCTCTGGTAAAGGTTTTGTGCCATTGCTAGAAATGTTGTGTCCGAGAAAAGCTACCTCTGCCTTTCCAAAATTACATTTTGCTGTGTTGATTAAAACACCATGTTGCCGTAGTCGTTCAAAAACTTGTCTCAGATGACTTTCGTGCTCTGTCACATTTACTGACGCTATCAAAATGTCATCTAAATATGGAAAACAGAATTCTAGTTCGCAAAGAATTTCATCAATGAAACGTTGAAACGTCTGTGCAGCATTTTTAAAACCGAAACCCATAAAGTTAAATTCAAAAAGACCAAAAGGCGTCGTTATTGCTGTTTTTGGAATATCATCCGCAAATACTGGAATTTGGTTATAAGCACGTACCAAATCCAGAGTGCTAAATACTGTACAGCCATAGAGATTGTAGGAAAAATCTGCTAAGTGTCTGACTGGATATCGGTCTGGTATAGTTCGAGCATTAAGAGCACGATAATCACCACACGGCCTCCAACCTTGGTTCTTTTTGGGGACCAAATGTAAAGGTGAGGACCATGAGCTGTCAGATCGATGCGCGATACCTGTATTTACAAGTTGTTCAAACTCACGCTTAGCAATCTTGAGTCGTTCTGCATCTAACCTTCTTGGGCGAGAGTACACTGGTGGACCAGGAGAAGTGCGAATATAGTGAACTGTATTATGTTTCACCTTTGGTGCAGAAGTATCACCGGCTGGACGGGTAATCTCTGGGTACTCTTGTAGAATTTGATGAAAAATAGATGTACCTGTAACTGTTTTAACATGGCACACAGAACAAGATTTTGCGGATATACCACTAATAGAAAGCGTTGTAATATTGTCAACCAAACGTTTATGCCTAATGTCTACCAATAACCCATAAAATTTTAAAAAATCTGCGCCTAAGATAGGTTTTGTTACATCTGCTACAACAAATCGCCATGAAAAATCACGACGTAAGCCTAGGTCGAGCTTTAAAGAAATTGTACCATAAGTAAAAATTGTCGATCCGTTTGCGGCGCATAATACGTATTTGTCCTTTTTAGGGCGTGAACTACGTATAAAACTAACAGGATAAACACATAAGTCTGAACCACTATCCACTAAAAACTTCACCTGTGTCTTTTTGTCGGTCACGAATAAACGGGCTGAAACATTTTGACAATCGCTGGCCGTCATCAACGACTGCCGTCGGCATTTCCCTCATTGAAACTGCAAGGCGAGTGACACTTACTCGCGCGCGGGCCAAACTTGCTGTGATACCAGCACATACCACCACGTTGTCTTCGATTGCTGCTCCGAGAACGTGAACGGCGCCGGTCTGGGTAGCGCCCTCTACTTGAAGCATGTGGCCGCGCTATCATCTTTAATTCAGCAATCTCGCGACTAAGACCGTCGACACACCGCCGGAGTTCGATCATCTCGCTTGACGTCGACGGCGTGTACACTTGGTGTATCTGCGGTTGCACTATATCTATCACTGTATCAGCGAGCTTAGCTAAGTCTTCTAAACAGCTTTTAGACTGCGAGGCAATTATTAACTGGACGTGCGATGGCAGACGATTTGACCACAAAGATTTTATAAAGTCATCAGGAACGTCTGGTCCAGCAAGGTTTAACAAATGACGCAGGAATTGCGAAGGCTTGCGATCGCCAATGTCTTCATTGCTAATGAGCTGCCGAACTCGCTGCTCATTGGACGACGATAAACGTGAAATTAGCTCATCTCTTACCTTATCGTATTTTCCTGTATTGGGTGGGTTTTTTACAATGTCTTTGATTTCAGCGATAATTCTACAATCCAAATTTGCTATTACATGGTTGTATTTTGTCGAATCCGTAGTTATACCAGCTAAGGCGAATTGGCCTTCTAATTGGGCAAACCACAGTGCCGGATCTTCTGGCCAAAACGGTGGTACTTTAACACTCACACTATTTAAAATGTTCGGACGGCTATTTTGTTCCATCGTTATATTTATTCGTATGTAGTGTGCAAATTATATTAAAATCACGTCAGATTATCACGTCGGAGTTACCAAATTTGTGGTTGGTTTGTGCTGTACGTGATTGTATAAATTAAAGATACGGATTACGATGGATTAAGAATTATATTTTACAAAGAGAGTTATTATAAGAACATGACAAATTGGTGACAAATTAATATAAGTGACAACATACATATGACATAAAAATATATATATAAAAAGTATTAAAAGTAAAACCAAAAAGTATGTATAACGCAAAAGAGTATTTACAACAAGTCCCTACAGTTCTAATAACCTAATATAATAACCAAGCGTCAACACTGGAGAATGCAAGTATGCAATGATTTCTATTAAAATATAATGAATATCTCACGGCAAGGTGAGGAAAGGGGAAATAAATTCGCCCTATCATATTTTACGCACGCACAGTTCCATTCCCTGTGTGTCCTACTTACCAATTTTCAGATGAACATCCTTGTATCCTCTTCAGTGAATTTAATATTTCTATGAAATTATACCGAAATTAGTTCGTTTCATTTTGATATTAAACATGTGGTGGGCGTGTGGAAATTGTAACGTAACCAAGTCGCGCGTAATAGAAACGGAACAGCACATGAATATGTAACGTGCGCCATCTATGAGTGAGTGCTCATAAAATTGAAATCACTTCGCACCCTCGCTTTCAAAGAAAACGTGTTCTTACGGATGGAAGAATCGTCACAATTGACAACCCTCAATTGACAACCCTTAACTTCCAAAGGAGTTACTAACTAATTAATTAATTAAAATGATATTAATTGAATTTATTCTTAGAGTACGAGTAGGTGTGGTATTCTATTTATCAGTTTAATTAGTTCGTTAATGAAATTGTTTAATTCAAGATTATTAAAAAAAAATTTTTTAATATTAATCGTATTCAACTCGGCTGGTCACCGTGGAAAATTACGACCAAAACCCTCCTAATATAAAAACAGTAAAAGCCTGCAAAAAATAATCTGGAAAAAAACCCACCATATAAAGATTGCCACATATTATTTAAAAAAAAAGAGATACATGGGCGTCTGGAGGAGGCCTTTACTCAACAAGAGCTTCTTGCAGAGGAGAACTAACAAAACTAAATTAAATAGTAAATCATTAAAAGAAGCTAACCAGACCTTTTTTATAAATACTAAATAACGCTTACATGAAATGTTTAAAGCTGTAGCAAGCCTAGCAACTAGCTTGAATTGAGCTGGCAGAGTTCACTAACATCTTAATAGCTCTTGAGGGAGTCATAAATTTAGTGCTAAAAGTCGGGCGACACTATCTCACGATTGGATCCATCTCGTATACACCACGAGTATGTTACTAGGTTTACAATACTAGTAAATACTATCATTTACTAGTATTGTATATTAAGCTATACGCAAGAGTAAATTGTTAAAATATCGATATATGCCTTACAATATAACAGAATAGACAACAAAAGAAATTACAAAAAATCATGCAAATTGATCACAATTGGCAAAAGTCCGAACAATTATAAAATCACTAGTAAGTTTATGATATCACTGATTTCACAATAAGGCTGCGACATGCACAAATGAGACCTCACATTATCATTGATTACACAGCTTTCATGTTAACGTTTGAGATACTTAGCACCGTAATGGCGTACGGTGTCAACTATCCGTGAAATGAACAAATTCTATGCTAAATTAAAGTTGAAAATGCCCTCAATATGTGTCCCTAAAATGTACATTTTGTGTACGAATCCCCTCCCAAATAATTTAATGAGATTAACGCGTCATGACGTGTTATCTTGCGTCGCGAAAGGGTTTGAGACGGTAATTGAACGCCGTTATTTTAATGATAGAGATGCGGATTTACTGGAAACATTAGTGCACGTGTCTGGTATTATTTGTATTAAAAATTACCAGTGACTTGGCTTTTTGACATACGATAGTTATTGTTTTTGCATTTCAGATGAATCAATTTATATTTATAATATTACTAGCTGGTGCTCGCAACTTAAGCTGACAGTCTTCATTAAAGAAACTTACTAAGATAGGATAGGGGAATGAAGTCTAGCATTCCTTACTCAGTGGTCTTGTTTAAGGGAGTTAATGGACTACTCGCTCGAATTTATCTCGCCCGAATGGGCGAGTTATCATGTTTGATTTTTAACTATTATTTCACTAGACAACTCACTCGCTAGCATAATGTACAGTTCGTTACATAAAGGTATTAAACGAATTTTTAAAGTAGAATATTCTTATTTCTCACAAAAGGTACTTTTGGGAATGGTTACTCTCGCCAGATGATCTGCCTGCCCAGTTGAAGAACGCAGTGTGCCCTGTCACTTACTAAGCGATCATTACTTTTATACGTTTAGATAAAATTGTAAACTAAAATAATTTATTTTACATTACATGAAAGTCATTGTTTTCAACTTTAAGTTACTTATTTATATTTTAGATTAACGCATTTTTAATCTAAAAACATTTCATTAACATCGAACTCGATAAAAATTCCAAGAAGAAACTCGTTATAAATTAATAGGGAGATCATGAAACATCCATTTGTTATTTACACTTGAGTAGCTCTTAAAGAGAAACCGCGATGAAGAATTCACAATTTTATCTCAGTAGAACTTCAATATTACGATTTATTGAAGAGGCCTTTAAACCCAACTTATACAGAGTTCTGTTATCTGTTGAATAAGGGAAATTGGAATAAACTTGTAATTGTATTTCGAAAATGTTGTCTAGATTTACAATCATAAATCCTTTATATAATAAACATTCTAACATTGATGCATTTTTTAAGTCTACTAGCTCTCCCGGCTTCGCTCAGGAAAAAACTTAATTAGGTTTTATTATATATATAAAAATTCCGTAAAAAAATATCTAACTGGTGTTAAAAACCGTCTCAAAATCCTTTGCGTGGTTTAATAGGAGTTAGCGGCCATACAGACAAACGCGTCAGCCTGTCTGTCGACCTTAACATAAAAAAAAATTAAAAAAAATTAATTAATTAATTAAAAATTATGTTTTTATTTTTATTTTTAGAAAGCATTATTATAGAAATACTGATTATATTCTATAGCTACATTCTGAGTAAGTATATTAATCAGAAAACAAATCTGAAAAATATTGGATATTCGTAGAAATTACAGAAAAATAACTGACATAGAGTAAAGAATTTAAAAAAATCGAGATTTCTTCTGAGACAATTTTTTAACATATATATAATATATATATACTTTTTTCCCAAAACTCCAACGGAAACCAATTTAAAAAAAAAACATAATTTTCATATGTTGACCGTTGTTATGGCAATCGTGGAACGTTGCCGATTGAGCCACAGCGAAGCTTGACTACTTAACTATAAAATTGCATTAAACTGTGCACTAAATATATATATTTTTTTTATAAAAGATGGGTTTGCTCTTGACCAACAACCAACTGTGCAGCAAGGATGAGGTCTAAGATGGAGCGAACCTCATTCTCAACCCAGAAGATGACTATTCACTCGAACTTTGAAAAGATTTAGGTTATATGAGCTCAGGAGTTCCAAACGTTGGCAGTGCGCATTATAAAAGATGTTTTAAAGCGCTTGGTCCGAAATAGAGGGATAATTAATTTAGTTGAAACAATAAAAATATTCCATTCGAATATCGCTCAACGTAGCCGTGATAAGGAACAGACAGGCATTTAATCCTACGGCGACTCAGATGAACTTTAGAACCGGAGAGATAAATGACGCACACCCTATGCTCTACCGAAATGCGTCTTTTTATATATATATAGTCTTATAGTCTTATTATATAGTCTTATCTATATATAGTCTATTATATATATACACTTTATTCAAATGAGTTCACTGACACTATTTGAGAGTTTAAGCAAATCTAGGATTTCAAATAACTTTTTTTTTATATATACAGAATAGACTTGAAATTTCAACTAGATTTATTTTTATATTAACTTCGGCATACAGGCTGACGGTCCATTTGATGGTAAATGGCTACCGTCGCCTGTAACACAAGCAACGCCTAAATGGAATTAAGGTTATCCTTAAACCTCTTTCGTAGCCTAGTGGGTACTGAATTTATAATTTCGGAGATATTTTAAACAAAACAAAATCCTCTCTCTCTCTCTCTTTATGTAACTGTACGTACTAGCTGTTGCCCGCGACTTCGTCCGCGTTGAAATATACATAAATCTTCCTCGTTTAACGCTCTTTCCATTAGTGAAAACCGCATTAAAATCCGTTGCACAGTTTAAAAGATCTAAGCGTACATACAAAGCGATACTATGTGAAGATATGATATATTTATTTTCAAAAAATTAAAATATTCATTTATTACCAATTCATATTTGACGAAGTGATAATTAAAGGTTTATTTTAAAAAAGTTCAAAATTGCCATCGAAAAATACTTAAACCAATTTCACATTGTCGTGTCGTGACTGCATATCATATTAATCTGTTAATTTAATTAGTTTGTTTTCGAAGCGCGACATTAATTCGTATTATAAATTAATTTTTTCCCTGTTCACAGATTTATGTCACGGCAAACAGTGAAAATTAACATATTATTTTTACTAATTAACTTTGTTGGTGTTTTATTATTATTTTCTGATTGATGAAAAATGTTGAAACTAATAATTTATATTTATAATTAAGACCACTGCCACATGTTACTAGTACATAATTTTTAAAGCATTTTAATGTATCGAACGAATGATAATTTTCGTTTTATAAAACGAAATTTAAATTTAACGAGATGTAACGCTTGTAACGAGCAAAGCAAATTAAAATAATATACTTATTTTTTCGGGACTTCCGACTCCTTAGTAATGGCAACATTGTTCAGTCAATGGCGAGTTAAATATAGTTAATGGGATACAAATTAACAGATTTATCATAATATACGTATAAACGCACGTGATTTTAATAGAATCACAATTAACATGTATATTGACTATCTATATTCCTATATATATTTTTTAAATACTTAAGATTATGTAAGAGCATTTGGTTTGGGTAAAATAATCAGACACTTACTCTATTTAGAATAATTAACTTCAAAAGTATGTGATTTGATTAGGTACCTGAAACAAAAAAATAATGTTAACAATATACATATAATATAGGTTAACAAATATAACAAACACAGTTTTGAAAAGTCGCTGACGCAGTAAAATTGCGATTGTGTATATTAATATATTTCATTAGGCTTTTGAAGAAAAATTTCGATTAGTAAATGTATGTACAATATTCGTTTGACAATTTTACGTAAATTCAATTAAAAAGGCAAAGAAAGATATACCTACCAAATTTTTAATTAAAACAATTTTTTTTGCAGCCATTATAAGCAATGATTTAATATAACGTTTTTCTTTTTGTGTTAACGTCGGCAGACAGGCTGACGGTCCACTTTGATAGGTGGCTACCGTCGCCTATAACACAAGCAACGCGACAGGTGCTGCAAGTGCGCTGTCGACTAACTATTACTAGGATTAGGGATAAGTGTTGATGACGGTCACCTACGAGTATAAAAGCTATATCATCATCATCACATGTTCCACACAGCACCATCTAGTTCCACAGTAAGCAACTAAATGCTTGTATTATGGATACCAGACAGTTGATGTTGATATACTACATAGATTACTTTTTTTTTGTAAATACATACATGACATATTATAACTGACTCCATGACTCAGGTACAAAGGTAAAATGTCAACACATAAACATTTGCCCCTAGCGGGTTTCGAACCCGCGACCATTTAGTTAACAGCTAGGGTCACTAGCCACTAGACCAAACTAGTGTCGTCAGATGTAATGTAATCTATAGATATGTAAAATATAAATATGTAACTTTATGCCTGCTTCTAGGATTTTGTAATTTAATTGTTTACAAAAAAAATGAGGGTGGACCGAGATTACGGGCGGCAAATCGTTAATTGCGGCTGTACACACTCGACGAGTGCCTCTTTGTCGAGAGTCTCGGCCCTGAAGGCTCTCGTCGAGGGCATATCTGTACACACTCGTTCTGACAGTTGAACAGGAGTCTCCCGCGACAATGGACATAGAAACTGCTGCTGATGTTTGCCTCTGTGCCGTGAGCTTTTACACATTTAGCACAAAAAGAAAATTCTTAGGCCATGGAGAAAAAGAAGATGGTGGATTCGCGCTCGTTAGACCACATAGTATTCTCAAACACGGTCAATGAACGAGTGTCTACATGCTCGCTCTCGTTTTCCCTCCGAGAACCAAAAAGACCCTTTGACTCGGGCGCAAAAAACCGACAAGCGACCGAGACTCATCGAGACGAGAACAAGAGACAGAGACGAGACGAGAGCACAATGTAGAATACTCGCTCTCTACCTGTCTCGGGGTGTCAGCCGCCATTAACTTTTTTAAAGCAGTTACTCACGTGCTGCCGCACAAGACATATGTGTCCAAAACCGAGCCGCTCGCATCTTGGACATCGACAAACTATTAATAAATGCTTAAAATTATTACCTTCGCAAACCGCGGCCATATCGCGTCACCAACAATAAGGGATTGGGATAAAGATGGGAAAATGGGATCTGGCATCACTTAATCACTCACCGAAACAAACAGCACGCGTGCTGTTATTTCACGGTAGTAAGGGTTGGTTACTGCCGCCAGACGGACTGCCTAAATGACTGCGGAATGCAGCGTGACCCTAACTAACCACTCATCCAAATAATATATTATACTTGTTGAGAATAAAAATTGCTTTTTAAGTAAATAATTATCTGTCTCAATATTTTCTTTTAACGAGAGAAATAAAACACAAATAAGATAAATAAAAATTTTAAAGTTGGTAAATAAAATGGCTCGTCTTAAATACATTTCTTTAATGAGGCAATAAAAATAAAAGATTTTCTTTAAAATAAAGTGGCCATAGTAACGCAATAAACTTTAACTAAGTTAAAGGACAATTAATTTTAATTCATCAAAAGTAATTGCCTAGAAAATAAGATTCAGACAGCGACAGCCATGTAAACAGCTTTTTTTTTCTAGTTTTAGATTTATATTTTCTTTATTCTAATTAAAGCTTAAAGCTACTTAAATGAGAAAATTAACAAAATACTTAATTAAGAAACGAAACATCAAACAGGCAGACAAATGTCACCAAAATTATACAATATTTGTTTCTGATTTTTAACAAAAACACGTCAAAACATTTAAACATTTAACATAAAATGTTTCAACAGCTTGGATCTATATTCTCCAAAAGATTTTGCCTGTTTTATATGCAAAGGTAATTCGTTAAAAAGTTGTGCTCCCTCAAAAGTAATCATTTTTTTTTTATCACATGTAGTTCGTACCTTTGGTAAGACCCTATAAATGGTAACATGGCTTGCTCGCCTAGTTATGCAGTTAGAAATATCTTTTTGTTTAAGCAAAGTAATATCAGAATGAATTGATTTATCTAATATCCTTCGAATGAGTATACATGTATTTAATTTAAATAAATTGAGTTAAATTCATTAATTTTGTTACTTTATAAAATTTTATTAGTAAGTGTTAAATAGGAGTAACGAAATAGCATTTAAATAATTTTGTTTTGCGTAATTTGTAATTTGGCCAGATTAGATTTGTTTGCACCACCCTAGATTTAAATCAGGTATAATAAATGTGGTTTTACCAATGAATTGTAAATGGTATGACGTACTTGACGAGGAAGAGACCTCACGACCCCTCAAAGAGAGCCCAGCAATCGTCTAAGCTTGGACTTAACATGTTCTATATGAGAGTTCCATGTTAGGAAAGAATCTAATTGTAAGCCAAGATATTTTTGTTTTTCTTTAATAGGAGTATTATTTAATAAAATAAATTAAATTAATTTAATTTATGGGGTGGAATTTTTTACTAAAATAATTTGAATATGGGCATTGGGCAATAATATACATTTTAACCTCTCAGAAGAGAATGTGTAATTGATATAATGCTGATAGCTTTTTAAAAAAAGAACCTTAAAGACAGTGGATAGGGATTTTTTTAAAATTCTACCTACGCCCATTGAAATATTATATCTTTGCCCTACGCCACCCTATGTTTTTAATGACAGCCTTATATTCCCTTATAGAAAACCACCATGGAATCACATCACATTTGCTGTAATGGCCAGCCCTTTTTATTACTCAGTAGCAATATCATCTAAGGGTCTATCAGCCTGAAAGTCGATAGTTAAGCTGCCTGCTTCACTTTATCACAAAAAAAAATTACTAATATTACAACTGTTTAGAATTTTTAACTGAGAAACCAATTATAATAAAGTGAACTTTGTATAGATAATCTGGCAATTATTGGGCATATAAAAATACGACAAAATTTATTAAAAAATTTACTAAATGCTGGATTCTCTTTAAACAGTTGTAAAATTTTCCCAAGGTATGTAAGTGTATTAAATACATATATATTTATGAAGTGCATTATTGCTGTTTAATTACAATTGAAAATCAAGTTAAATACAATGCCCTTAAAGCGTATAATCGTTTAAAATCAAGTTAACAATAGAACCGTCTCTTTTTAACGAGGCAGATGTTCCAATACACACCTGGACGAAGTCGATATTTCAAAAAAAAGCTCTTCCGAGTCTCGACTATGAACTTTTATCAATACAACTTTTCGTGTTGCTAATTGAAACTACAATGCACATTCACGTTTAAATCTATTATTATATATTTTTTTTTTGTTTGGGTGACATTTGGATATTTGGAATTTGCGGTTACAGTAACGACTCAAGTGTGCACCTTTTATGACGGATTCTGACAATGTGTGAATTAGAGAAACGAAATTAATCAAAATAATTAACAAAATTATTGAAGACACATTTTTCTTAAATGTGAAGAAATAATTTTATTAGTAATATAGATGTGGACATAAGTAGGTATAAGTAGTAAGGACATTATGTTTGTTACTCTTTTAAGTAAAAACAACTTACAAGGATTTCGATGAAACTTTATAGTAGGTATAATTATATATATATATTAGTGTGTCCCAGGCTATAAGGGCAAATTTTTTTTTTGCGAATGGAGTTACGCATACCCCTTATTTTTTTTCCATTTGACCCTAATGACTTAAATAATAAATATTATGGCGATCGGATAATGATAACCCGTGCCGACTTGATGTCAAACTTTGAATGAAAAGTTAGTATGGAAGCCATAGAGAGGTTGTAGAACTTAACACGTATTTCAGTAAATGAAACACTGTTTTACCCGTATATAATATTTATTAAGTATTAATCGTTAAAAGAACATTATTTACTAAATTTTCTTTTTAAGGTTTGCTTTTTGCAATCCGGATATACCTGTCTGTGTTCTTGTACGCAACGTAATAAAAATTGCTTTTGTTCCTCTTCCACAGTAATTAAGCCATGGGAGTCTTGCATTAACTTAACCGCTCTTTCAGCCGTATCGTTAACTGCTCTCAGTGCCAGCACCTTTTTCTTAGCATGTTGAAACGAGGTATTATTCGACCATGGAGCAGGACACTCGTTGAGGAAACTGTCATCAATTTTGAGTCGATTGAATACAGCCTTACTTTTGATTGACACAAAATCTGTATCCTTTCGGGATCAACATTTTTCCAGTTTTCTCGGAACTTTTTAAACAGTGGAATGTCAGGGCTCGTAGTGACTTGGCTAATTTTGGCTTCAAACACACCTTTTAATACCAACTCGTAGACGTGATGGCGGCAAGCAAAAACGAGCATTTCTCTATTCATTTTCTGTTCGAGAAGCACACAGGCACCATTAATACGACCTGTATTGGAAGCAGTGGTATCACAACAGAGAATCTGCACTTTATCTTCAAGATTCCTATCAATCATAGCGTTCCAAACTGCCTGTGCCTGTTCGTTTCCTGAAGAGTTCTCTAATTTTGGCACAGCGATGAGTTGTTCTTTATGATCGTACGAAATAACTATCGGTAAACGTTCTTCTTTAGATTTTCGTGCATCTAAAGCTGGTAAGAGTTTGCCATCCCAGTGGACAGTTACAGTATCCGGTACCTCGTTTTGAAAATCAACTTTTATAGCTTCTGCGCGCTCTTTTCGCTTTTCTGTACGAATTCTTTGAATTGAGGACTTACTTATAGGATATTCGTCAGTGTTATGTCCAAGCGCTTCAATAGTTGCTTCATTAATAAATACAGAAATTCGCATACTTAACTGACACCTATCTAAAGCTGCCACTAATTTCGGAGTTATGAAATTTTTCCTCATAGAAGTGTTAGACTGTTTGCTCTCGGTAAAGGTGGGCAAGTTTTCTTGCAAATCCATTATTTCAGATTCAAAAGACGAATTTTCTTGTAGTGGTTTATAAGAAGGTGATGAAGGAGTTAAGGATGACAAATATTTATCACGTCGCTTTTGCTCGTCAATGTTTCTAACGTAGGCCTTTTTCTCCTTTTCGGCCAGTTTTTTATCCACTCCAGCTAAGTGACCAGGCCGACCTGGCTCCCTCCGGCGCTGCAGGAAGATTTTATCTTCATTAATCCTCATTAAATTAAGGGCATCGGCGTGTGCAAGATCAAACAAATCATTTAAGTTTGAAATAAATTCTCCCCGACGCTGCACAAACACGCCTTGAGTTTTATTTGCATTTTTTTGCAAATCTCTCCAAACTTGATACAAGTTAACTAGTTTTTTAACACAGTTTGGTAAAGACTTAGTTGGTATACGTGCCTTTTCCCAGTAAATAATGCACTCACGAATAGTAAGATTGGCGCTTTCATTGACACTTAAATTAACTTCTCGAATATTATAGAACAGAACTGCCAGTACCTATCCATTAGAGGGAAGTTTTGAACCGGTAATTTGATGTTTTACGTCCCCTATTAAAAATATCCCCTTTTTAGAACTGCGTAACTCCATTGACATGTTGACTGAATGAAAACAATGCGTTTACTAATCAAACAAACAAGCAACAACAAGCACATCAATACGTTGGCTCCCGCGCGCCTTAGTAAACAAGTACCGACAAGTTTCGATGCAAGTCGGCACGGGTTGCCGTGGTTCTAAATACGTGAAACTTTATTTATAATACCTTTGACATCATTGAAACAAAATAAGAGGGTATGCGTTGGAAAAAAAATACTTTTATTTTTTTGGGACACCCTAATATATATATATATATATATATATAAAACCAAAACGACACGTGTACATTGATATAGATACGCGGGCGAAGTCGCGGGCAAAAACTAGTTATATCAAAAATAAAACATCATATTAAGTTGATTGCCTAACTAAATATTCATCTTTTTTAACTAATTTGAGAGTATTGTTTTAAACAAACTTAGTAGGATAAATGGTTAAATGGGCTCTAGCTAGTATCTCTTATTTATCGAAACAGAACAGCACACATGCTGTTATTACACGACAATGATCTCTCAGATTTATGTAAGTCGTGTGGTTCTGTAAGTGATTATTTAAAATAACGGATAAATAATATTTAGTGTTTGAGTAATCAGTAAACACCCAAATCTAAGGTCTTTACAAAATATTTAAATATTCATAGTTAGTTTAATAGTTAGTTATCTCATCTCACTGTATTAGAATATTTAAACTCTGAAGATTTAAAACAACTTACAATTTTCATTCGCTTGGTATAGAGGCAGCCAAAAATTTTCCGACACCTAAATAAAAAGCGCATCTTACACAGAGAACATTTGATTTTAAATGTATCCTCTTCTTAAATAAGGTTTTTCTATAGGTTTTAAATTCATATATGTAATGTCTATTTCGTTAACAGAGACATGATTACACTTGATAAATCGTCTGCCTGTCTTTCACGCATCCTCATTGAAAAGTGTATTAGTATATATATATAGCCTTTTGAATCTGTTGCGATAGTGTAATCGACTGTGAATTTATAAACGATCCGAGTCGCATCACTAGAATATTCCACAAGGTGAAAGTCTTAAATAGCCTTAAACCCTAACTGTTAAGTTACTAGATAAGTTGTAATAACTATGTTAACCGCATCAAGTCGCCCCCCTTTCTAAGTTCAAGAACAGTGTTTTCGAAGTTCGAGAGTATTTCATAGAACTAATTTTCCCAACATGTAAGCTCCTTTTGCAGAAATATGAGAACGAAGTTATTGCGTTGCCATGGATGGTTCAGTTAAGTTTGCGTTATATAACATATTTTGTTATATATATATAGTTATAACAAAATATGTTATAAAACATAGTTTACCAATATTATAGTGTTTTTGTCAGGCGTTGAATTTTTTTTTTGTTTATTTTAGACGATCCCTTAATCTTCTGTTCTGACTAAACTACTGGACCAATTTTACAGATTTTTTTCACTAATAGAAAGTTAACGTAGGCTATATTTTATAAAATTACGCGGACGAAGTCGCGAGCAACAGCTAGTAGTTAATAAATAAGAAAATAACTTTCACTGAAATAATTGCATTATAGTTAACTTTTTTGCAAAGTCGGTCGCAGTTTCCGTGGTGTAGCGGTTATCACATCTGCCTAACACGCAGAAGGCCCCCGGTTCGATCCCGGGCGGAAACAAGGAACTACCGCGTTGTTCCTCATATATATTTTTGGCTATCGTTTAATTTTTGAAAGGGAACAGTTCTGTATATAGCTGACAACGTATATGAAAAATTTCATGATGATCGGTCGAGTAGTTAAAACATGAAAGAGTAACAAACAAACTCACTTTCGCATTTAAGTATGACATTATTTTGGATTGCTTGTTGTAATTTCGCCAAAAAGTAAATTCGTCACTACAAAAGTCACGTGTAAACTCGCCGCCATTCTTTTTTTATGAAGTTAAGTTACTACTGAGGTCGGCAGCGCACTTGCAGCACTTATGGCGTTCTTTGTGGCGACCGTAGCCACCTAACATAAAAAACAATTGAATTTACAAAGAAACAATACCTTATACTTAAAATTATATTTATACCTAGCTGTTGCACGCGACTTCGCCCGAGTATTTTTTTTTATAAAATATAGCCTATGTTACTCGCTGATAATGTAGCTTGCTATAGGTGAGAATTTTTAAAATCGGTCCAGTAGTTTTTGAGTTTATTCATTACAAACATACAAATATTCTCTCTTTGTAATATTAGTATAGATAACTAATATAGATTTAGAAGCTTCTTGACTTCAATCAATATCTAGTAAGTTATTTCCGTATATAAATTTAGTCAGAAGGAGCCGCATTCTGATTGTCTCTGCAACATAGTTATTCATAACTAAATTGCTCTAAAAACGATCGTGGTTAATTCATCAACTAACCACGAACGATTAGTTGATGAACAACTAATCGCTCGTGGTCGCCGACCTTATTAAAGCAATAATTAATATCTATGACTATTCACACAAGGCCGAATTATTGAGGATATTGTTACTTTGGTGGGATGTAATGTTCTACTCGTACTATAGGCTAAGCTCGTATAGAATTATGATATTAAAAACATTATATAATATCGTCGTTGCCAAACCAAAATATGCTACGTGCAAAAAGTGTACTTTTGAGATATTGACAAAAATAGTTTTCCTGAAAATTAAAACAATATTTTTATATGAAGCTCAAAATTTTTACACGAAGATTATTAAAAAAAATTATTTAATACACAAATAAGTTTACGTATATTATACACGTAAACTTAAAATTAGACATGAAAACTTATTTGTTTCATTTATTATTTTGATAATAGAGTAAATTTTGCATATACAGCATATTTTATTAAGAGGTTGTAGTTCGACAAGCAATAGATAAGGCTATTCACTAAGATCAAAATTTTGAAATCTCATTAACAGATTTTTGTTTGACAACGACTTTAATATATATTTTATCTGTTTTGTTGGACGTTTTCATAAAATATTCCAGCATGCTAAGTGCATTACATCCTGGTTAGCCCCATATCAACTTAAGTATTTAAGCACAAAGGATAATATAATCCATATCTTCTGAATATAGTGAAATTTATAAATTATTCCTTACCCCACTTACCTACTATTAGTACGCAGAATAAATAATAATATAATATTAAGAAAGAAACAAAATAAAATTAATTATATATTAAGATTATATTAAAATAGAAATTAATCAATAATCAATAACCAATGATTAAAACTAATCAAGAATACTCAATATGACAGTCAATATAAATTTAAATTTACGTATTGTATATGGATAAAATAAGAATTGCAGTCCTAATCTGAAAAACTAAAACGTGGGAACCATTTAATTCAACATCTTAATATAGACGGACACAACTTAAGAAGTTGAATAAGCACTTTAAGGAAATATAATCCCATTGAAAGCACAGGGTTCCTAGAAGTATTACTTGTGCTATGCAACTTTTAAATCGACCCATATATATACAAAATACAACATGGTACAGAGAATATCGCCTACGGGCTGTAATCGGCGTTGCATACAAACCTAGAGTTCAAGCTAAAATAGCTTTTAAAACAATGCGCATTGAATTCAATATTGAATTATTGCAACTGATTACAATTTGCACGACATCTTTATTCCGATTTGCACTGTAATTGCGGTGAGTTAAGAGTTAGTTTTTATTACGTACGGATGCAGTTAGACCGTTTTGTTCCTAAGCATCGCAAAACCGGTGCGACCAGTGTCTGACCAGAGCATACGGCGTTGCTCTGCATACTAAAAAATAACGAGACGTTTGCCAATATAATCTGCTTGGCTTTTCGAATTCAATATCAATTTTAAAGCGGTTGCACTCAAATTTGTTTTTCAAATTAACCACTACATCCCCAAATAATTGTTGCTTAACATAAAAATTTAAAATATTTCTGTGAAATAGGAATGAAAGCTCTTTCTTAAGCTCAGATTAACGTTTTAACATTACTCGTACAAACATTGCAACCATTAAAAAAGTTTAACTAACTATTTTATGAATAATAAATATTTAGATTTTTTATTGGATAAACCAAAAAAAATATATATATATGTATTTTCGTCTGTCAGTTTTTTTTCGGGTTTTATCTCAAAAACGGCTAGCTCAATTATAACGAGACTTTCATTGGTAGATAGAGGATTATTCAGACAATAATCTACATATGTATATGTCTCTAATGTCGTTATAAATGTATATGTCTCTAATGTCGATGTCGTCAGATTGCGCTTTGTATCGAGGGAAGGAAAACAAAATCAGGTAAGCAATAAGGTGACTGACTGTCCACTCCAGTATGTGGCTAACGTCGCCAAAAGTGTTCAAAAATAAACTAACGTCTCTTACTCACTCGCCAAGAAAACAAAACATGACAACTCGCCGGTTCAAGCGAGTTAATACCAGCGAGTAGTCTAATAACTCGTGGTTTTCTGTAACGGTGACCACCCCACAGTTTACAGTTACCAAACTGCCACCAGTTATACCCAGATGGCACAATGCCTCGTCACCACTATTCAAATTATTAAAAATAAAAGTGTAATTAATCAAAAATAGATAAGTATAGTCATCAATTGAAATTAATTCGTACCGAATCCATTCATTTTAAAACACATAATAAAAGGATAAAAGCAATGCGAAAAGACAGTCAAAATAAAAAATGTGGTGGAGATTTTTTTTTTGATAAAGATCAGTCCTTTGTGAAACGGTAAACAATGGGACCGCAAATATCTAAGTTAGTTGTAGTGGAAATAATAGCGCCAGTGGCTAGATTCTCATTGTAGGAGAAATTCTCTATTTAATAAGCCAAACGTCACACATTTGTTTGCGACATCTGAATGAAGAATAAAATTGTATTTGGCCATCATAATATACTCAACAACTTAAGTATAAATTGCAATCACACACGAATTGTTATCGTTATTATTAGACTAGTTTGTAATCCTTAAAATATAAGTGGACATTTTTTATTAGGTGTAAGCTATCTATTCAAACTGTTATCATGTAATAATACCTCAGGTAAGTTTCCTTAAAAATAAATAAATAAATAAATAAAAACAATCATAACATATATGGACGCAGTGAGGGACATATATTCGTACTAACATTATAAATGCGAAAGTATGTTTGGATGTATGGATGTTTGTAACTCTTTCACGCAAAAACTACTGAACCGATCATCATGAAATTTTGTATACATACATACATGTTGTCTGGGACACCAAAAAGGACATAGGGTACCTTACATCGTTCATAGCGGACGAAGTTGCGGGCACCAGCTAGTATTATAATATTTTGAACTCAGTTGACTTTGCACGGTACAGTCATAAGTTAAGGTTTAACCAACGTAAACCATGAACGTGACGGAATTCGTATTTTTAACGTATTTCTTTATGCATTACAGGATTCCAACATCTTTTTTATGTACAACCAAGTCGCTGAAAAATAAATTTACATGGCTTACGTAGGCTAAACCTTAAGAGATTTGTACTTCTTCTAAAATCATAAAGAAAACTCCGCGATGGCATATCTCCTCTACATGTTACGGTTAACTCACAGTATTATAAATCGCTCATGACTGTGTTTCTCTAACTAGGTATACTTCTAAACCACCCAATGGATTCTGATTCGGTTTTCACTAATTGGAAGGGGGATAAACGAGGATGGTTTGTGTCTTATAAAAAAAAAATGCATCCTGGTCGAAGCCGGTAGCAAAAAAAATTTTTTGTTTTTTGTTTTTTTATAAGTGTTGGCTGGACAAGAAAATTAAAAAATATATCAATAATAAAATCGCCACGTTCTAAACGTAAAGTTTCGTGTGGGACGTTTCGAGTAAGTACGTTAATTGAGAAAACTTTGTGAACACATAACAGTATTTAACAATAAACTCTCGGGCAATGTTTTTAGCGGATACAAGGAATGTGGTCACATCCGCGAACTTGGCAAACGCTAGGGGAGATGCGGTGCCAAGAAAGTTAGTGGTATTAAGCAATTAACTTTACAAGTATGTGCCTTAGTGGCGTGACAGTGTAACTTAGACGGATGATGTACTGCTTCTAAATATGGAGTGGAGGAAATCTCATTGTATAATATTAATTGAGGGCATAATGTTAGAGCAAGTTAGTGTGATCACCCTTTAGTGTGTACCATGTTGTAGCAACCAATGAATCTTGCATTATTTGGAAAAATAACTCAGAATAATAATCGTAGAGTTGATTGCTAACAATATACTAATGTCCTGTCATCCTGTGATATTAAGGAAAACATTGGCATTTTGGATAATCTGAGCGGTAGTTACAAGGTGTAAATTAATTTTGGCAAATGTGATTTTCGTGGGCACAAATGAAAGGTTATTCCGTACTTGTCCCATGAAAACTCGTCCCAAATGTATAAATTTCTTATTCGTCCCAAACTATATTCCTAATATTTTTTATTAATTTTATTACTCAGCCCAATGCCATGAAAATGTATATATATATATTATACAGCATATAAATTTCTAGTTTCTTAGATTAAGGTTAGTTAGGCTATTTTAAAAAGTCAAGTGATATTTGAGCTACTTAATTAATTGAATGTATATTTGTATTACATTAAACTAAAATATTTCTTTAATATAATAAACTGTGAAAGGTGTCGCAAGTTCTAAGCAAAGGTCTAACAAGGTCGATTAATATTTAATTAAAGCTTAAACAAATTCAGAACACAACTCTCTGAATCAGACAACTTGGAATTTATGTTAGGTTTTATTTATTTACAAAATAGTCTCACAACTATCCATTAAGTTAATGATAAGTAATGTCTTCAGTGTAACGCTGTAGGATAAAACACATTAAAAGAATTTAGCTTTTTTTGTTCAGTGGTTCCCCTGAGATTTATTATAATTTATGTAATTCTTTAAAATTATGATTTTTTTATAATAACTACGAGCCCGTTGGATGAGTGGTAAGGCTGCTTACCCAACGTCTCAGGGGCCCCGGGTTCGATAACCAACTTTGGAAATGATCTTTTCAAAGTTGGCTCTGGTATGGATTTGGAAAGTAGTGTCAGGGCACAATCATTTGGGCAGCCCGTCTGGCGACAGTAACCACCGTATTGTGCCACATGTATACTGCATGAAGGGCGTTTGGCTCATAAAAATAAAATAAAAAAATATATATTATCAAGTGGACATAAAAAATACTTTTATTGGATAATAAATAAATAAATAAATAAATATCTTCATACATTCCACACAGCACCATCTAGTTCCACAGTAAGCAACTAATGCTTGTATTATGGATACCAGACAGTCGATATATTACTACATAGATTACTTTTTTTTGTAAATACATACATATTATAAATAAAAAACATCCATGACTCAGGTGCAAAGGTAAAATGTTAACACATAAACATTTTCCCCTAGCGGGATTCGAACCCGCGACCGTTTGGTTAACAGCCAGATTTACTAGCCACTAGACCAACGTGCGTTTCTAGAACCTTCTTGAGCATAACGAGCAATATATTATTCTGTTTTTCAACTGTCAGAATAAACTCCAAAACTGTCTTATATGTCAAGGGAAATAGAATGGGGTGATATAAAATAGTAGGATTTAATCTGTCGCCCGATATAATCTGGAATAATGCGATTTTGGTCTCCGTTTTGCCTTTTTCATAGCAATTTCTTTCACCACAAATTATGTGCGACACTAGAAGGAATTGTTTATTAGCTTTCTCGGGGTTGGTAACGAGCTCGGTGTTTTTCCTTTTTTTTATATATATAATAATTTTTTTTTCTTTTTGAGATTGTGTCTTTCGCCTCCCGGCTTAGATGGGAGTGATAACTGGACTTCATAACGCTTTTTTTATTTGTTAACTACGCGATTTTCCTGCTTTGCTGTACAACTGAGATCGAAGGGAGGATAAGCGGAACGCTCGTAAACAGGCATTTTTTTTTATTAAGGTTAAAAACTTAATTGATGTTACAATACATTTATTTTAAGGTCGGTAGACAGTTTGACGGTTCGCTTGATGGCATACGGACTTCTAGACATCTGGATATTATAGGGAAATGCAAACATGCAGTTATTTTACAGTGGTCAGTTAGTTTTTAAGTATTTACATTATTGTATTTAGTTTTTTTTTTATCACTCCTAAAAAAAATTAACAAATTTTTATATTATCTTATTTTTTTAATGTTTTTAATGAATAAACTCAAATACTACTGGACCTATTTTAAGAATTCTTTCAGATATAGAAAAGCTACATTATCAGCGAGTAACATAGGTTATATTTTACGCGGACGAAGTCGTGTGCAATAGCTATATATAAATATTGCTTCAATGATTGCATTAAACTAATGAAGATTGTAAAATTCAATACTTGGAATAAGTATTAAGGTTCAAACACAAACAAAAGCACTTATTGATTCTTTGACAGTCTTGACTTTGAGTCAAGATTTAAATGATAAAAATATTCATAGATAAAAATAAATATATAGACATATTATATTGTATATTATTATATGCAAAACGAGACGAGTAAAATCAAACACAACATCCTTTGTAAATGTTCAACGCGAATGTTATTGTTCCAATAGCAAATTTCTATCCTCTTCAGATGTTATTTCATTCGAAAAATCTCGGAGAAAGGAAAATTTATTCAAAATTTATAAGCTTTTTTGTTAGATCTGCCATTTTTTTTTTCAATACCATAAATTTTGACGCCGAGCTGTTTGGAGTAAGTTTTTGCAAGAATTTCATTACGTCGGGCATCATTCTTCTCTCATATTATAAAACGGTACAGTCCAAAGCGAAGAAAATATACCATTACCACACATTCTTAGTACCTACTTATTTGATACACATAATAATATTAAAAAGTTCATAAATTATTATTTTTTTTTTAATTTATTTAGATTTAGATTACATACAGCCATAAATTTAAAAAATATATATTATAGATTATATATATATACAAATAGGCCTAAAGAATCATAAAAAATATATTTTTACATTTATTAATTAAAAATAATAGTAATAATAATAATAAGAAAAAGAAGATAATATAATTTATAATATAATAATTTTATAAGTGATAAAATTAATTTTTCAAAAGTAATTCGCCAATTTTATTTTTGTAAGAATTCAAATTGTTGTAAAATATGTGAATATCATTCAGAATCTTATTGTAGTGATACTTTAGAACTATGAAAGAAGGAATTTTTACAATGATTAGTTCTACAATAGGGAATATGAAATGTATCACTTGATCTTGTTCTGAATTTTGGTACATTCAAGTGAATACATTCTAAAAGTGAAGAAGAATCGATGTCATTATTTATTATATAATGAGTTATATTATATTATAATGAGTTACAATAGATGTAATAAAATTTTTAGTTGTGATATTAAGATTAAGTAATAGATGCCATTTCTGTATCCCTTCGTGATTCCATATCCTTATAATCTTATTAATCTGTGGCGTTGTTAAAAAAATAAAAAAGCTACTAAATATTTCTTCTGAATAAACTTTAAAATATTTTCTAAATTAATTTAAAAAAATAAAGAGCCAGAGATTCCACGTCGTCATATATATATATATCAATTCAATTACTTTAAGGATTCTTTCTTTATCTATGCAAATAATATTAATATATATATTAGAAACTAAAAACGTAAAATAAGTGAATAATAAAAATTTTTTGGAGAGAATATTAAACGTGTTTTTAAAGATTAGTTATTTTGGATTTTCGAAAAAAAAAAATTAATTTAAATAGATTGATCAAGTTATATTTTTTATTTGGATTTAATAATTTCTTGCATTATTGAATTCTTGAATGATCACTGTTGGTAATAACATTTTCAAAGTGGGACATGGTTTGAAAAAGATGGCGACGGACGCCTCTTAATGTTAAGAGTCGGCTCGTTTGGCTCAAAATTACAGTTGGCGCTTTCACACTACTTGTTCAAAGCGAATGATAAATTGTGCACATTTCGCGTCAGTACACAAGGTCGTTTGTACTCTGTTATCTTATCGCAACACTTTGGCCTGATGCAGCTTTACAGCGAATTTTAACTAAAACGCGTCCTACTTTTGGACAACTTGGATTTTTTTAAATACGAAACTGCACTGAACAGTTAATCGTCGCTAAAGCCTTTGTGCATTACCGAAAAAGGCAGAAAAACAAAGAAGTGATTCAAATTTAAATTTTAAACAGATTTGAGAATGTTTTAATTGGATGATAAATAATTTAGAATTTTCCGAAATGTCGAGTTCATAATGTTTAAAAAATGTTTTCCTAACATTTTCCCAATAACACATCAGTGAAAATCGTATTCAAATCGTTTAAGTCGTTTCTGAAATTAGCGTGCAAAAATCACAGAATGATGTTGACGAAAATTCTAACTATTTTTTTTTTACCTCGGTAACTAATATTTAAATACAAGTACAAAAGATTTTTGAATCTTAATTTTTTTTTTATTGGTATTATTATTTTCCTATTCAAAATCACTTGCATTAAATTTAAGGAAAGGATAAATTTCAATCAAAATTTTATTTGTAATTGTAAACTGTTGTAACGTTCGGATTTTAAACTTGGAACACCTTGAAACCTTGAACCCAATACAGAAGAGTCGCGAACCGGCTGCCTTATTATCTAACAGCAAACGACAGCAGACGACTTGCGATCGCGTGTGCTGCCATACAGAAATTATTGTGGTTAAGAGGTCTTATCGCAAAAACCACACCTTTATTATGAGTTACGTGATATCAAAAACACGATTTAGTGTGATATTGCACAAATTTATAGAAAGTTTTCGCCTGTCGCAAGTTGGTCGCAAGTCGTCTGCTGTTAAGGCAGCCGAGCAGTGTGTTGACAAAGCGATTAGTTAGTTAGTTAGATTGATTTTGAAGACGTAGGCGTGGGCGGTTGAACTGTTGCGAGAGGAGCAAGCATTTATCACCGCAACTTTATTGCCACTAATATCCGGACTCGTGTTTACATTACCGCAACATACACAGTGCAACTACAAAACGGTATGGCAACTCGATATTCTAAACATACATGTTTGGTCTAATGGCTAGTAACCCTAGCTGTTAACCAAACGGTCGCGGGTTCGAATCCCGCTAGGGGCGAATGTTTATGTGTTAACATTTTACCTTTGTACCTGTGTCATGGATGTTTTATATTTATAATATGTATGTATTTACAAAAAAAAAAGTAATCTATGTATTATATCAACTGTCTGGTATCCATAATACAAGCATTAGTTGCTTACTGTGGAACTAGATGGTGCTGTGTGAAATGTGTGAAGATATTTATTTATTTAAACATCTAAATATTACGTATCACATTTGTTTACAGTTAAGCTGTGTCTGTTGCGCAAAAATCGAAAAAATATTTTTATTATATATTGAAATATTTATGTTAAATAGTTAGGTAAGTACACTTTTAATGTATATGAAACATTAAAAATGTATAACGCTTGACCTCTTGTTGCTTTAAACCTTTGGCCAGGCATTAGTTTTTTATTTTATTTTAGATGATCCCTCGATAACAGTCCTTTTTTTTCTGGATGAAAGGTACCTATGTCCTTTCCTGTATCTGTGACGTGTATGCAAAATTTCAGTATGATCGGTTGAGTAGTTAAGGCGTGAAAAGGTAACACAGAACAGAGTTACTATCACATTTATAATGTTAAGCAAAGTATAGTTGGATATAGTTAAAAAATTAAAATCAAGAGAAATACACTTCTGCTTGTCTCATTGGCTGTGGTTACGTTTATGATATATATTTATGAGTGATGGTTAATTTTATTTAAGTTTATTATACAATTATAAGATGCGAGTTGATTTTACTGGCAAAATTACATCTGTAGAAAGCAAACGGAATCATTTTGATTGCCAATTTACAAGTTTAGGTGCTCAGGAGTTAAGTAATCACTTTTAAGTGGTTATGAGTATCAGCTAAAGGAAGTTGTCTAAATAGAATATGTTTATCAAAAAATGCTATAAATAACTAATGTTAAAATTTAATTTTCAATTAAATTTTTACAAGTATTTTTTTTATTAAAGTTGACAGGCAGATTGTGACAGCCAAGTAGTTAAACCAAAAAATATTGCAAGAAGTTGTGTTTTATAAAGTATTTTTCCTATAGATTTTACAGATATAATTTGTATTGTCCTACTAATATTATAAATACAAGGTTGTGAAGGTGTATCTGTTATATTGGATGTGGACGAAGTCGCGGGCAACAGTTAGTAATATAGCAACTAGTATTATTGTAAATAGCGTTGAAAATGTAGCATTTAGTTAATTAGCTAATAAACAACAACATATAGATATAATTATAGACATGACTATTATTAAATAAGTTTTAAAATTCTACATTAAAATGTATAATTAAAAAGACGTCTTCAACAAACTATTTTATAATAAGTTGCGGTGTCAGCACCGCCAGGCACCAAAACATTACAAACTTGATTCAAACTTTCATCAAGACACAAGTATCCGTACTAATATTATAAATGCGAAAGTATGTTTGGATGTATGGATGTTTGTAACTCTTTCACGCAAAAACTACTGAACCGATCACCATGAAATTTTGCATACACGTTGTCTGAGACACCAGAAAGGACATAGGGTACCTTTCATCGTTCAACGCGGACGAAGTCGCCGGCACCAGCTAGTAAAATTAAATTTTAAGCAACATTAGTATCACCTACGTTTAAATATTGAAATAGCATGCAAATATTCATGTAATATAACCACAACACTATACTACAAAGTAGGAATTTATTACCACAGACCATAAAAAAATGCGCTCCTAACCTCCTAATAAAAAAATATTTGAACATTTTATTATGAAATGGATAATAAGCAAGTCCTTAAAATAATTATAAAATTTTATTGAAAAAAACCTAATTGTCGAGTGGTTAATGTGCTTAGGGCTCTTACTCAGACTTCCCGGGTTCAATTCCCGGCAGAGCTGGATGGTCTGGTCTAGTTGTGCAAAATTTCGTTCCCAGTCCGTGGTATGGTTATTCGTAACATACAAAAAATTATTTGTGTGTTTGTTTTGGCGATTTTTTTATTTATTTATATTTAAGTATCATTTATTTATATTAGGTACACAAAATATAACCACACAAAGTAAAGTACAAAGCTTAAGTTTTTATGCATTTTTAAGTGTTTAACGCATAGTTTACACGCAGTAAAAAAAAAGACCTTTTATTTGTAACAAATTAAATTGACCGTTTTACATTAAGCCATAAAACAAATATTAACACATTTATCTTCTCAACAAAATTTGTCTTAATAAGTTATAAAATGAACTAATTCTTGAACATTTAAGCCGTAAAATATCTCCCATTATAACCTGTTGGAGTTTCGCTAATAAGATTACGAATTAGGTACACCCCGCTGGGATTGGAGTCTGCGACCTTGGGCCTTCACGTCGGCTTATTAAACTTTACACCGCAAAACCTCATATTTATGTAGTCTTAGCCCAACTTTGGGTGCGGAACCAAATCATTACGCTTATATCCGTACTAATATTATAAATGCGAAAGTATGTTGGGATGTATGGATGTTTGTAACTCTTTTACGCAAAAACAAATGAACCGATCACCGCGAAATTTTGCATACACGTTGTCTGAGACACCGGAAAGGACATAGGTTACCTTTCGTCGTTCAACGCGGATGAAGTCGCGGGCACCAGCTAGTTTATAATATTACAGTGTATTGGGGACCTGCCAATTGACAAGTGAACTGAGACATAAAAGCCAAACGGAAAAACTATAAAATTACATGAGTGGAAGAATTTACATGAACATTAAAGAAACTCAACTCAGGATTGGATACATGATGAGGATAAAATAGAAGAAAATTGTTCTAAAAACAAACCAGAGAACAAGAAACGGAAAAGCTAAAAGGATGTAGGAGGAAAGCTAGAGACATAATATAATACCTAAAACCATAGGGCGCAAATAAAACCTAAACCTAACCTAACCTAAATGGTCCAAATAAAAACCCCTGAGACCACGTGGTCCGATTGCTTCATCCGATTGATCAGACGACGAAAAATAACTAGAAATCTATAAGGTGTGGCAAAGTTTAGTTATAAAGCACAGATAGGTAGTTAGGTATGTAATATCAGATAGGTATGTAGGTTGTACAGCTTTGTTGCGTTAATGGAGTTGTCATCCAACGATAATTCGATACGACACCGTCGTTAAAAAGCTTTTCATATGCTTCGCAAAAAAAAAAAAAACACTTTTTTATTTACAGCATTGTTTTAACGCGGACATTTAAAAAAAAAATACTTTTTGTCCGGCAGCGTTTCGGGAAAATTTAAGGTTCATTTGTTTTAAATATTGTGTTCGTTATATTCGTTTAAATTGGATTAGTCCAAACAGTTCTACTATTAGTTCCACTATAGAACTGTTTGGACAAAAAGAAAATAATAATAAAAAAATCGCCTATCGAAGGATGCACAAAACAGAGTGCATAATTTAATAAAACATAAAATTATTTCTAAAAGTAACTAATCAACACTTTACTTGTAGTTGGTGAAAGAGGCCCTAATCCTAATAAATTATCAGAATATATCTTTGAAATTTTTGGAAAAAATTCCATAACAGTAAAAAGATGAAACTTTTTATATTTAATAAAGGACATTTTACAGTGAAAATATCCCCAGCCCCTAATAACTCAAGCAACAGACAATATAGTGTGTTTAATATTGTAACAATAAATCAAAAGTTTAATGTCGCGATAAAGGATGGCGCCACCGTTAAGATAACAAAACCGAGTGACACCAATAACTTAATCGAGAAAGAGTAGCGCCGATGAAAGATTATTCAATTCTAAACTTGTCAACATTAACACTTCATTTACAAATTCAAATTTTACAGACAATTTTAGGATTCAGTGTGTTAATTACATTATAGGCTCGGAGTACACATTTGAAGAGCAGAACAAACATAAAATATTTTTGAAGTGAAAACTCCTTTAGTAGTTTATATTAAGAATTTGGTAGAATTGGATTTGGGGTAAAACAGTAAATTCGGACCGACATACGACATGCTCGGCGAGCGTCTTGCTCAGATTGAAATTTTGTATGAAAAGTGTAAGGGATTTTGAGGAACGAAACGATAGCGCGTCATAACCTGCCGGCGCAGGGACATCTGGACGGCAAAATTTACTAGATTAAAATAATAATAATAATAATTTAATACGATTAAAATAAGGACAAGTAATATTAAATTAATTATAGACAACATTGTAAGCTGAATATTACATTTTTTGAATAGTTACATTCAAAATTAAATAATCTATCTAAACTACCTGCATTATTAAAAATACAATACAAATACTTAATATAAAATTATATTGCTTTTTTTTGTTGTTTATGAATTAGTTATATTATGTTATAGTTATATTATATTATGTTTAGTTTAGTTTATATCCAATTAGTTATATTTATGAAATCTTTAATTCAAAAACACAATATGTATATTGTGCACACTGCTTTATAATAATTTTACAATAAAATAATTATTTTCAGTCGGAGATTTTCTGTTCATTTATCTTCCAATTTTAAAGTCCATTAATGGCTGCCTGTCTTCATTAGTAACGACTCTTTGGGGGATGAAAGCGAATTAAGTATTGGAATTACTCCAACAAAATTTATTTATTGTAATTGTTTACTTGTTAGTGGGTAATCTGAAGGATGAAAGGATAAAGGCTAAAGTGGTGTGAGTATAGGATCCTATCTGTTCAACTTTAAAAAGTTTATTTCCAAAGTTGACCCTGCCGCGAAACGAACCCGAGACCCCTGAGACGGAGCTTTAAGACTTTTTAACTTGTTAAGTGGCATCATATTATGTTATCACAATTTAAGCACTTCTGTCTTTAATCACTGCAAAATAGATGACATTAAGAAATCCAAATCTCATTTAAAAATATATATATATTTTGCTCATCATTTTGGCCAATGATAAATTAATACCACATTAACTACCTGTTACCAATATTTATAATACCAAATAAAATTGGATAGAATAATTACTAGTGAACGAAATATCAACTATAGTTAGTCTAGATATGTAAAATGTATTACCTATTACCTATTTTCTAGAATAAGTATAATTTTAGTACACATTTAGTATATACAAATGTTAGTAGAGCTTTACACACACTAGTACTTTTAGTAGTGCATAAGTACACACCTAAGTTACATGCAATTACTCAGGGATATTATATTAAATTGCTTTTAACTACATTTCACTCTTGCATTGTAAATACAAAGCAAGCGGAAAAGCCTCAGACCTACATTTTCAAATAAATTTCTTAAACACACTACACTAAGGAACCCATTTTATAATATTACTTACCTAAATTAATTTAATTTAAATAATTAAAACACATTTTGAGGTATCTATAGTGTAATGCATTTTGTCTTACATTTTCATTTTAATGCTAAACTAATCTTATGAAATTGTTTGTCTAAATATCCAACACACAGCTAAAACTACTAAGTCTAGAAAGTTGAAATTTGGAATTGGAATTAAATTTTTTTATAATGCCATCATCCGATAAGAAAGATTTTTTGAAAATTTCAACTCCGTGCGACCAGGAAGAGGGTCGTTAGTAATTAATAAGAACCGATAAGAAGTAAAAGTCCAAAGTTGGTTTTCATCAATAACTTCAAGAGTTGATAAACTGTTCTGTTTGTTTAATTCATGCTAAACTGTTCCGTTTACTTATTTTAGATTGTATCTAGATGTCGCTTTACCTCTGGTGTTCATGAGATCGGTTTTGTAAATTTGTTAAACATATCTTTTACAGTTACTTAATAAAATAGGAGAATTTCTTGCAGTAATTAACAAAGAGTTTTATTTCTGTAACACCCTGTACACTCTCATTAATGTTGATGCTAGTCCTTGCCATTCAATAACCTTATATATATATGCATCTTCCAAACCAAACTAAAAAATATACAACATATATATATATATATAACATAAATAAATATATAGGATGACATATATATGTCTGCTGAATAATTATTTTTATTCAAACTATATTTTCATTTATCGAGACTAAGTTCCCATAATGTTATTCTTAGAATTAAATGATGATTATAAAGTGCATTTTGAACTCGTTTTTTAGATAAACATTTGCGAATACGTTGTCACATTAATGTCGGGGCTTAATGTCAGCAAAGTGTCAGACATTAAATAAGCATTGCAATCAGAGAATGTTCTTATCTTAGTTTACGCAAACGTAATGGGTAAGCATTATTTCAAATTAGCGCTGCTTTATCTCCTCACTCTCGCCGTTTGCATTATAAACGCCACCGCAACATTTTATTACACCCTGCTACTTACTTAACTCTCAACTAACAAATTAAAGTTAATACGAACAGCCCTTTACAACTCTTACTGGCAACACTAAGAGCGACGTCTAATGGCTTGAAATGACGTATTTGTTTTTAGTTGTGGCAAGACACATTGTGTTGCCCGGTCATAAATAGAGCAGCCCTTATGGTCGCTACAGAGAGGTAATGTTGCAAGTATAATAGGGTTCATGCCGTAGGTTTAATGTTAATTACCGTAGGCTTAATGTTAATTACCGTAGGCTTAATGTTAATTACCGTAGGTTTAATGTTAATTACCGTAGGTTTAATGTTAATTACCGTAGGTTTAATGTTAATTACCGTAGGTATAATGTTAATTACCGTAGGTTTAATGTTAATTACCGAAGGTGTAATGTTAATTACCGTAGGTTTAATGTTAATTACCGTAGGTTTAATGTTAATTACCGTAAGTTTAATGTTAATTTTCGTAGGTTTAATGTTAATTACCGTAGGTGTAATGTTAATTACCGTAGGTTTTATGTTAATTACCGTAGGTTTAATGTTAATTACCGTAAGTTTAATGTTAATTTTGCTATTACAATGTTTTACCAAATGTTAAAGAAACTGATAACATTTTTTTAATTTTTTTTCATTCTCTATGGTTCAGCCATAAACGAGGTGCAGGCTTAGGAAAGTACCCATTTGATGGCGCAAGCGCATTAAACAAGTTGGAGCAGTATTTGATTTAGATAAAGCGAACAAATGCAAAGATGGATAATATATATATTTAATATATATATATATATATTAATATATATATTATTAATAAAATTGCACACATATAATCCACGATGTCGGTGCCTTCAATATTTTTTCAACTGATTACACAGCGTTATCAATGTTAAGCGAACATAAACTGATAGGGACGGTGGGAGTGGTATATTTGTTTATTGATTGTGAAACGGTATTGATATTGCACAAATTGCTATTTTGCAATTCAACCAAATGAGTATATTTAACTGAAATTGTTATTTTAATATACAATTTCATTTAATGTTTTAATGACATTTCAAAATTTATATAGAACGAAGATTATTTGCTTTTAATGTCCTAAATAGAAAACACAAAACAGCGTTTTCGTTAAGTATTGTTAAGTATGTATCTTATAAATGCTAAATATAAAATAGGTATACCATGAGATATACCTATGTACTAATGTATGTATTAATACAGAGTATATTGTACTTATATCTGGTATTAAATATAATAAAAAAACATGTCAGTCGTAGGACTGCATATATCTGAAGTGAATACTTCACAAAAAAAGTTTAACTAAATAGATTATTTTTTTGACGACAAATGTCGCTGCGCCGGCAGGTTATAGTTAACGCGCTATCGTTTCGTTCCTCAAAAGGACTTTTCATACAAAATATCTATTTTCACTTTTATAAACCCAGAGAAGAGCAAGCATTTTATTTTGATACAAAACCACTGTGACACCGTGACGCTCCGAGAACGTGATGGTCCGATCCGAATTCAATGTTTTACCCCCCTACCAAATTCCCAATACAAACTGCCCAATCGCACCTAAAAATACTAGTGAAAACTTCATTCCTCGCGCGTTTGATGGATCCGAGCGTCACCGAACCGAGCGTGACGGTTCACTCTAGTTCACTACTCAAAAAAAAAATTAAATTCAAATTTCAAAATATGATTATTAAAATGGATCACGAGGAAACATTTAACGAAAAGTTACTTTTATGTATCGCAGTAGAAAATCAGGAGTTAGCAATTAATAGCACCTATCAGGGGAATGTAATTAGAAAAGTTGGAGGGTCGAAAAATAAACAAGAGTTGTACAGTTGCCAACAAAAGTGCTTAATTATTCAGGTGCGAATACTAATTTTGTTGAGGTATTCGTTGCAAAAGTTCCTCGGTTCATTTCTAAACTAAATACATATTTGATTGTTACTGATTGATTGATACTGTACACGTGTAAGCCAATTATTTCATGTAACAAATTTTCGTAGTTATATCAAAAAATAATAAACTTATAAGTATAATTAATTAAGCTGAAGAATTCTTTACATAGAGCGACGCCAAATTTTATCTATGCTAATATTATAAAGAGAGAATATTTGCATGTGTTTATGGTGAGTAAACTCAAAAACTACTGGACCGATTTTGAAAATTCTTTCACTTATAGAAAGCTACATTATAGGCTATATTTTATAAAGTTTCGCGGGTGAAGTCACGTGCTACAGGTAACTAGTTCATTATAAATGCGAAAGTGAGTCTGTTTGTTACGCTTTCATGCCTCAACCATTGAAAATATCATCATGTAAATCTGCACATACGTTGTCAAGGTTACAGAAAAGACTTTTGGCCAGTTACTTTTACATTTTGAATAGGGTACTGCTATCATGTTAAGGGCCTCTTTCACCAACTTCAAGTAAAGTGTTGATTAGTTACTTTTAGAAATAATTTTATGTTTTATTAAATTATGCACTCGGTTTACTGCATCCTTCGATAGGCGAATTTTTTTTATTATTTTTTAAGTATTTTGATGACTTTTATTGCATAAATGATACATAAAATACTGGTTTAGTTGTCATCTCGCACGATTTTATTTCGTACGAAATGTGCGAAAAGCCAAATTTAAATTTAAATTATATTTTTTATACCTACTTAAAAAAAATTGTATTAATAAATTGGTTATCGACCCATTTTTATTTATATTAAAGAATTTCAACCTTAAAAAGACTAAGTACTTTTCCCTCAGTAAATACATTTAATAAGTATAAAAGTTATAAACAAAGTCGATTTCGGGTCAAGATTTTTATAACTGTATTCATTGAATGAAACATTCGTCCTCTCAAAGGATGAACGTTTACAATGATAATAAAGATTTGTTTGAAGAGCTCTTACACTTCACAATAAATAAAATACAATAGATTCAATTCTTCTACAAAAACACTTTCTAACTGATATTAAATCTTAACAAAATACAAACCACAAGAATCATTTATTTAAGAAAATGTACTTTAAAATACTTAAAAATAATAACATATAGGAAGCGTGTACAGAGTACTTACGCGTACAAGTGAAACTTCTTTGGCGATTACATAGTTATTAGTAAGCGGTAGACCAGTACAAGTTACAAGAAGCGTCACGAGATCGTTACACTGAAACGTCACACAATAGGTATACCTATTCGACCTTGAAATTTTACTCTCATCGCGTGCAAAGATGTTTTAATTCAAAAACAAGTGCTGGTTCTTATGTAAGAGATGAGTGTACTAACAAGTCTATACTTTTTATGTAAGTAAATTAAAAAAAAATGTATTTTATTGTTAACTAGCTGGTGCACCCGTCTTCGGCCGCGTTGAACGATGAAAGGTACCCTATGTCCTGTCTGGTGTCCCAGACAACATGTATACAAAATTTAATGGTGATCGGTTCAGTAGTTTTTGCGTGTTCGGTTCGCGTGAACGCTATGACACGACATCGGTGCCCCGCCATAGTTATGCCGTTTTCGCACCGGCTAAAAGCCAACGACTTTTTAGCGCGGCCGTTGATGGGCGGGTTCGCGTGAACGCTATGACACGACATTGGTGCCCCGCCATAGTTATGCCGGATTCGTACCGACTAAAAGCCAACGACTTTCTAGCGCGGCCGTTGATGGGCGGGTTCGCGGGTACGTTATGACACGACATCGGTGCCCAGCCACGGCTATCCGCCACGCCAGGGATGGTAGCACCTTGGCGTACCTGAAGGTGGAGGTAGATACGCAGGCCATGTCGGGGGGGACCTTACGACGGGCGGTAGTCTCCCCCAAGACCACCGCCCAGGTGCCGGTAAACAGACAAACCCTGCCTGTCGACGATTACATAAAAAAGTAATTGTACTTATGAACATTATGAACATACTTATGAACATTTGTTCCAACAATACAAAGGTACCTACACTAGCGCCACTCCTTTAAAAAAATATTATCTCTGAGAAGGAATTATGAATAACTGCTCAATAAGGACTCTCGGTAAGTGTGTATAGATTTTTCTAAAATATTTTATACAGTTTCATATTGAGACACGAAGCAACAAAATTGGATCTAAATAAAAGTTGCCATATTTCTTTAGATCGAATTTTGTTGTATCGTGTCTCAATAATAAAACACTTAATAAAAGGTTTTAGAAAATTCTACACACTTACCGAGTGTAATTATTGAGCAGCAATAGATAATTCCTTAGATAAATTTTTTTTAAAGGTGTGGCGCTAGTGTATCTTTGTACGCGCTCAGACTGAGACTAGTGAAGGGAGGGACATTAATCCGATTATTTAGTTGGGTAGCCTATGTACCTACCTACTTTGGAACAAGTAGAGGGTTAAGACGGATGGAATTCACTTAAGACCTTTTTGCATTCACCGGAAATAAAAGTGCCAAGATAATATAGGTAATAAGCTAAATAAAAGGCTTCGAATGCTGTGTACTTTTCTCATTAACTGCATTTACCAAAATGCGTATCCATACCTATAATATATAAATAAAGCGGCAATTTTTAATAAGTAAATTTTAGGCCCTTAGAAACCCAACAAAAAAAAAATCATTCAAATCCATTAACTAAAACTGGATTCCGTAATTTTCCCTTAAAAAGTCTTTAAGGGTCTCTTTCACCAACTACAAGTAAAGTGTTGACTAGTTACTTTAAGAAATAATTTTATGTTTTATTAAATTATGCACTCGGTTTACTGCATCATTCGATAGGCGAATTTTTTTTAATTATTTTCTTTTTAATGTTTGGGACTTTTACCGTACAAACAAAGGTATATCATCTCCATCATTCCCGGTTACCGGTGACTTTAAATGGCGGTTAGTCTAATTGACACATGGTGAAAGAGGCCCTAATTGCACTGGACTATAGGTAATCCTTGTCCAACTAAATTGTATCATACTTAGTCCATGTTGATTAATGTACATGTAAATCTCATTTAGACCTTTCCTTTAAAAGTAACGATGGGTATAAAAATGCTAAAACGCTAGTTACCTACTTACACTTAATTTTTTTTTTGTTTTGCTAATAATTCGGTTCTTTTATTTAATAAAAAAAAAAAAACTGATATTATAACCTTAATCTGAAGATGAAGTCGCGAGCATCGGTTAGTCGAAAATAAACAAACTGAAGCTTGGAAAAATCCTTGAGTTTCTAAATAAATACCTAAAATAAAAAATAAATACCTACCTATTTCAATCCATGTATTTCAAACAAATTTCAAAACATTCGCTTAAAATATACAAATCCATTTTCATTTTATTATTATACATACCTATATACAAAAACAAACTGTTAAGTTTATTCGTCGATTAAAATCTGTTAATTGGCAGATTAAGTAACAATAAGTATACTAGGCAATGATGAAATTCATATTTGCAATAACCTTAACTTAACTAGCGATTGATTTTTAATTTTTAGCCACCATCAATTACTATTCTTATTGATATTTATATCCTTAGTTTCGCTTACAGACAAAAGATGGCGCTGGATAAATTGTAACGTAAATTCGAGTTTATAAAATAACTACATAAAAATCGTCGAAAAGTATTTAATAAAAAGGATAAAACAATAAACGCAACACAACAAAAGACAGTTTAAGAAAATAATAATATAATTTAACAAGGCCAAAATAGAATTTTAGAACAGTAGATTATTTAGTCAGGTATGAATGATAACCTACCAAATAATGAATGATAAATTATGTTAAATTTATCACCTAAATGTCTGATAAATAGAATGCCTATTTTATGTGCAAAACGAGGCCCAACTAGATAACAATTTTAATCAATAAATAAGATTCCAGTGACCATTGAACTTTCATTTACAATTAAATGGTTAAAATAATTATGATATTTTCTAACGTTTTATAAGTAACATTACAACCTAATGATAGCAGTTATAAAAAAAAAACATAAAAAGGACGTCGTTAATAAACAATTGGATATATAATAAAATGTTTTTTAACCAGTATAAATGGAAAAAAATAATATAACCAACCTTAAATGAAGCCTTATTCCGACACTTTCATTTATACACCATTATGCACGACCAATACACCTATAATAACTATGTATAGGTATAATACACAACTTCTTGTACCGACCACCAGATCAGATGAATCACAAAAGAATGCACTTTGGTACACTTAATTTTACCGCTTCATTTCACTTCACGAGTTCACACACACAAAAAAAACACTAAGCCCATAAAGATCCAAGTCTTTTTCGCATCCAAATTTACACATATATAATTGTTTATCGTCAAATGTAAAAGTTTTTACAAGATAAAACGACGAAACACGATAACAGCACTCAAGAACGGGCGGTCGACTGCTGTGGGTTGGATATAAAAATATAACCTAACAAAATGTAATTCACCCACGCGCTCGTACGGTGCAAAACAAACTGTTGCTCTCCCGAAATCCGTCAGGTTACTATCTGAGGTACGCTGCGTATTATTGTACTATTGAAATAGTATAAAATCTTTTATTTTAGTTAGTTTTCTTTGTGAATATTATTAAAATTTGTTTTGTTTGAGCAGGTAATTTATCCGAGTTTATGTTGGGATTATAAAACCTACAACAAGTACACAAATACTATTTATTGTTTTCGTAAAAGTTACAAACGTTTACAACATGCCAAAATTTACTTGTTTTTTTTTTTTTTTAGTCGGAGAGAAATGAAATGCAGTGTTGCCGTTACACAAAAATGTAAGATGGGACGTTACCAATATACATATTTATCTTTTTTATAAATACTGTAAGAGATTTTAATTACGTATTACTTACCTAAATATATTTATAAATCTACCTATCGGTACGTCACCTGATTTTTTTTTAATTTATTTCTTTTAATGATAAAAAGCAGAATGACGTTTGATGATCCAATTGATGGCTACCGTTGTTATAAAAAAATTAGTGTTCGTAAGGGAAACACTAGATTTATAGGTTTACATAACTTGCTTAATTGCATGTAATTTACACTAAAACACTTATTTTTACTAATATCTTATTTATTTATGTATTTTAAATATTTGTTCGTAAGGGAAACACTAGATTTATAGGTTTATACAACTTACTTAATTGCATGTAATTTATTTACACTGTGACACTGATCTGTACTCATGTATAATTTATTTATTTATTTTAAATATTTCAAACTACCGGTGACTAGAGCTGGAAAGTGAGGAACCTGATAATATAAGCTGTCTTAAGAAGTACCGCTTTCTTCAGACATTTAGCGAGAGTCTCTCGAGCTCACTGAACGGAAAAACCAGAGCCTCTATTCGCTAGGAGATCATTAGCCGAAACGACTATAAGGACAATGATTGTCGAATCGTCATACCACGTGACAGTCACCTCCTAAACCAAATCAACGTACGTACTTGCAAAGATTTTCTTTTGCGAAGTTTTATTCATGCGAAACATCGGTTTCTATGAGCAACGTCTAGCATTGGGGCCTGGGACAGGTCAATAATTAAGACATCAAACTTTGATGACGACAGTCTTTTCTGACTTAGCAAGACGATTAATGAAATAATAATTGAACGACAATTTATTTTGAAACTGGTTATGTTATCATATATATATTGATAATATAGATTTCTAATGTATGAGTAGAAATTGGAATAAAAACTCACATTAGAAAAAGCAATGTTTTGCTAGAAGTAGGGACGAATCACTTAAGTGGCAATACTGAGGTTATAGTTCTGTCTCTTTCACTCTGAACGTAGGGAGGGGCACTATGTTTATAATAGGTACCATACCCAACCTGTTTTTTAGTGGCAAAACTTTTTACGGCATAAAATACCGTATAGGTTTTTTTTTGATAATAATAGTAAATTTGGAACAAATTTATACTTGTGTTATAGCTGGTTAAGTAGTATTGTATCTATGGTTATTTATGGTTAGGCATACTTACTGTCTTATATTATAACTTTTTCCCTCATTCTACAACAAAAATAAAAAAATAATTAATTTTATTATTTGGTTTGTATTAATTAGCGTTCAGTAGCAGTCTCCATATTGGTACATACTAGTTGTGCCTCGCGGTTTCACCCGCTCACCAGCAATACTGTCAAGAGCCGGAACACTTGAACCGTTTTGACACTCTTTGAATTTCGAATTTGGAAGATGCACTTTTTTTTATTAATATTGTCGAAGCGAAGTGAGCGAAAGTGTATCGACACTTTTTTATCGCTAGCAATTTATTTTGTGGCTTTTACAGTTGTACACCTTTTTTTTCTATTACATTATGTAAAGGTCGTCAGAGAGGTAGACGGTCCACTTGACGGTAGGTGGCTACCGTCGCCTATAAAACAAACAAAGCTGTAAGTGCGCTGCCAACCGTAGTATTAGACCATAGACCAAGGTATTATAGGTAGGGATGGGGAAATGGGCTCTGGTTTCCCTCACTCACTCATCGAAACACAAAAGCACATATGCTGTTATTTCACGGTGGTCTTCTGTTAAGTGGCTGCTCAAACGACTGCTAAACTAACTAATTGCCAGATTCAGAACCGAGACAACTTTGTAAAGTTCATTTTCTAAGTTGGCCATGCCGGGAAACGAACCCTGAGACTTATTTATTACTCTACCAATGGACTCGTCAAACATAAATAATTTTGAAATTATTTAACAATCACAAAATGTTTGTGTAATACATTGAACTAGTGTAATATGAATTTATTATTGTCGCTAATTAATCGTGCAATGGCTGACTATTTAATTAAAACGCCGGCGTATCATTACTGATAAATACATACCCACTAATAAAATATATGAGACATTAGTGATAAGGGAATTGATGTCATTTTTATTGTAATTATTATTGGAGACCGTATAAATCTTTATTTATTGAAATAAATATGAAAAATAAGTATGGACGGACGTATCTATAATAAATAATTTCTGGAATTATATTAGCTAATTACTGGCACAACTTCTATGTGCTTTACAATTTGTTCTCCATCATAAAATCACAACTATCCGTATACTTACTAATATTATAAATGCGAAAGTATATTTGGATGTATGGATGTTTGTAACTCTTTCACGCAAAAACTACTGAACCGATCACAATGAAATTTTGCATACACGTTGTCTGAGACACCAGAAAGGACATAGGGTACCTTTCATCGTTCAAGTCGCGGCCACCAGCTAATAATAATATAATATAACTGTTTCTTTATCTAAACTGGACATTTAAATATTATTATCATGATATAGTAAGTAACAGGCTCACAGTTCACGCACGCTCTTCGGAATTCGGAACCACATCATATATCAAAGCCATAATTTATAATTTGTGTGCTATTATCATAATGAATCGTTTTGATTAATGCCCACTCCCTGAGCGTTGGAAGGATTCGCTCTAATTTGTGAAGCTGAAGGTGCGGTTCAAAATTGTACTCCTTACCGCCACACACCTACACTCTTACACAGAATGGACTTTACTAAATACTAATTATCCTACTAATTTATTTATTTAAGTATTTATTTATTTATTGATTTATTGGTTTATTTATTTATTTATTGGTTTATTGGTTTATTTATTTATTTATTTATTTATTTATTTATTTATTTATTTATTTATTTATTTATTTATTTATTTATTTATTTATATATTTATTTATTTATTTATTTATTGGTTTATTTATTTATTTATTGGTTTATTGGTTTATTTATTGGTTTATTTATTTATTGGTTTATTTATTTATTTATTTATTTATTTATTTATTTATTTATTTATTGGTTTATTTATTTATTGGTTTATTTATTTATTGGTTTATTTATTTATTGGTTTATTTATTTATTTATTGGTTTATTTATTTATTTAATTATTGGTTGATTTTTATTTATTTATTTATTGGTTTATTTATTTATTTATTTATTTATTTATTTATTTATTTATTTATTTATTTATTTATTTATTGGTTTATCTATTTATTTATTGGTTTATTTATTTATTTATTGGTTTATCTATTTATTTATTGGTTTATTTATTTATTTATTGGTTTATTTATTTATTTATTGGTTTATTTATTTATTTATTAAGGCAAAAACAGTCACACACAACTTATTTTACAAAAAAAATAGAAACAAGAGCTATATTACCATAGATTAATACAAACATTTACAAACGGTGGTACAAATGGCCACTTCAAAAGTATACAACAAAATAGTGTTAAGTGTTACGAGTAGATACAAATTAAGAACGTAATAGCAAATCTTCCAAGCTCTTCCTGAAAATATTTCTAAATCCTTTAATGTTTTGTTATAACACGTACATGTCCGCCTGAAAAATATATTCCTTGCGTAGTTAGTGCTAAAGGAGGGATATAAAAGGTACTTACCCTTCAAAAGCGACGAGGGAGAATAAGGAACTCTAAATAGTATAAAATCATTAGTAATCATTAGTATTAGTATTATAAATAGTATAGTATAAATGCATTTATAATATTTTTAATATTATAAATGGAAAAGTTTATAAGGATGTATGAATGTATGGATGTGTTTTACTCTCTCAAGTAAAGTGAACGGATTTCAATGAAATTTGGCACACATATTTTATTTATTTGGCAGATCCTGAAAGGCTTCGCAGGAAGCGGCTGGATGCGAGGGACAGAAGACCGTAAGTGGTGGAGAGGCTGATGATGATTTTATTTGCAAACTTAAAGTAGTTACTTTGTTACACAACAACAAATAACTAAATAATTATATACTTAAGTTACAGATTAGGTTACAACTTCAAATATTTTCAATAGATATTTGCACTTGCGCATCATAAACTTTGATTTTTTCTAGAAATCAGAAATACGTTTATAATATAGCGGTGTCAAACAGTTTATTATTAAAAAAATAGTTTATTACCTGGATTATTCTGGAAAAATGTTGGAACTCCCGAGCTTCCCTACTGTCACTGGCGCCACTGTCGCCGTGGCGGCGCCACCGTAGTGACAGTGACAAAGATTTTAGACATTTTCTTAAGTGTTATATTTTTCATTTCTCAACGCAGACGAAGTCGCGGGTACCAGCTAGTCTATTTATACAGAAGTATAAGTGCGCGAGTTAACAAAGAATATAGGTATTGTTGTAATTTTTCGACCCACTTCTTAAGATCATAAATCAATTTTGCACAAACACGGAAAGTTTTCTGTAATTGGAATGTTTCAGTGTGATTTAGTTGAAGGGGAGGGATCCAGCGAAAATATGGATCCTTTAAGAAAACTTGTCACTTGGCTTATTTTTTGATTTGCGGCCATCTGTTTAGTTAGTTTAGTTTTTGTTGGAGTTACAGTTAAAATCAATGGTACATGTCATTGAGTTATTGTTTTCAGAAGTTCGTACAATGCTTTATTGAATTGTAAAAGCGACATGCTAGACATAAAAGTTTTTATGGAAATTTGCATACGAACCTTTTAATTTTCATTCGCTTTTCATTTTGAAGTGAAATAAAACTAAATAAATAAAAATATCTCCTGGCTAGAACAAAATTCATTAATTATTTCATCGCCTGAAATTTTGAGTACCTAGTGATGTTGAAAACCAAATATTTGCTATGAAAAATCTGCCAGGCGCTAATGTAATTCTTCCATATAAATATTTTGTGTTTATTCATTAGAAACAAATATAAAAATCTTTTAATTTTATAATAATATTAGTATAGATATGTATATTTTATGTATATTTATAATCTGAACGTTTACAATATCAGTGGATATGTATTATAGAATTGGTTTAGTAGATTAGTTGAATTTTAATTATCACTGGCTGGTACCTATTTAAAAAGATTTGAACTAGATATTTTAAAAAGAGAAAACGTATGAAAGAATTTTCCTTGTCACTGGAAAATTTTTCAGTAGTTTATACAGAATATTTAAGAGAAGCAACATGAGTAGCGTTAGCATATTTCTAGAAGCAGTTTTGTAAAAATGTTCAGAATAAGTTATATTTTATATTGAGTTTTGTATGTCGTTATAAAGTTTTAATAGTTAAAATAAATAGGAGTTATATATGTGCAATATATAATTTACTTAAATGAATTCACACTTATAACAATATGTGTACTGAATGACTGAATGTGCACACAGATAGACTACTTATGTCCTGGATTAACACTTAATAGATATATTTTTTATCCCAGTCAACTTTAATAACTTGGCTACCATATGCATTAACTAATGACTTCTAACTACTCTATCTTAGTTAAGCTACAATAAGTAGATTAAAACTAAGCACCAAGCCTTTATACACATAATATTATCAGTATAACGTAGTTATGAATAACTTAGGTAAAAATTAATTACACAATACGACCTTTTCGCCCTTTTTCCTAACTAAACTTTTTATTTTATTTTCAATATTCTCTATACATAATTATAATAAAATCGCAAACGAGCCGTGTCTGTGCATTAGATATTTAAAAAAAAAATTTGTACACTGTACGTATCTACTAATGTTACCGAGGTCAAGAAAATAGTTATACAGAACTTTTGTCTGTTTGTCTGTGCGTTTGTGCACGCTAATCTCAGAAACGGCTTGACCGATTTGAATGCGGTGTTCACTGATTCTAGTGGAGGCCACCCACAAGGTAGACAGACGACCTGATAAGAGTCGCGGGTCGACGGTGGATCCAGACTGCTTCTGACTTGTCTTATTGAAATATAATGAGGGAGGTCTATGGAAGGGAGGGAGACTTTTTTATTAATTGATTAATTAATTGACGACACGTTTGGTCTAGTGGCTAGTAACACTAGCTGTTAAACAAACGGTCGCGGGTTCGAATACCTTTGTACCTGAGACATGGATGTTTTTTTATTTATAATATGAATGTATTTACAAAAAAAAGTAATCTATGTAGTATATCAACTGTCTGGTATCCATAATACAAGCATTAGTTGCTTAGTGTGGAACTAGATGGTGCTGGGATGAATCTGTGAAGATATTTATTTATTACAAACACTAGCTAAATTTAAAAAACCGTTTTATTTTATGTGTATCTTTATTATTTTCTCACATCCAAATTCGATTAAAATAATTTTAATCAATGCTAGAAGTATCTAAATCCAAGTCATCAGTGAATCCGCATTCGCTCCTCCATTCGGTCTCATTGAGTGCGTTGCGCGAAGTCAGAGCGTAAAACTGATCTATATCGCAGAGTAGGTCGCATCCGGTCACTTGAAGATACTCTTCAGGCTCGCGGGGATCTCTCAAGTAAACTGGCTGTAAATTTAAAGTATTTTATATGTCATTGCATATACACACATATACATATAAAAATAAAATCGTAAATGTGGCGTGTCTGTACTTAGGAAAAATGTTACAACGAAAATTTCATGTCTATCACAAGTCAAATCGGCTCTAAAAGATAATTTTCTTACAGCATCACTGCCATCACTGCTTACAGTGTTTTTAGTAACTAAACTGGGTTATATTTATGAAGATACTACTTCCCATATTAATTTGTATTATGTAAAAAGCTTTTCTAACTCACCAGAATTACATACTTCCCAGTTGCAGTCACTTTTCTGAGTTCAAGCGAAATCGTTCCCCCATATTGTATCACACCTTGTGCAGGTATATTATATATCAATATGGCCGTATACACATTTATATCGTGACTGGAATACACCCGCACCCTCGGTGTATTTTCACCAGAAATAATCAAATTGGCATATTCAAAAAATTCATTGAGAAGCACTCCTGGAAAATTGTATAGTACAAAATTACGTTATAGAGTAAATATATAATTACCTAAATACTTCAATAGTTCGTTAAAAAATGTCTTGGCCACACATCGACCGCTCGAGCAGTCATCGTTAACTGCTTGAAGCTGCCATTAAATAACTGCTGAAGCAGTTGGTATCAACTGCTCGACCAGTTTCGAACGAACGAGAGGCGCGCGCGACGTGGAATGAAGAGCGCGGGCGGAGGTCACTGCTCGAGAGCAGTCGACAGCTCGAGCAGTCAGTGTATGCCTGTGGTCGAGCAGTCGGTGCTCGACTGCATGGTGAAATTTCACCCCCCTGCCGACCGTCCGAAGCAGTCACGACTGCTCGACGGTTCTGTGTATGTGCGTACGTATAAGAATGTAGTTCACTATGCAGTCGCAACTTGAAGCAGTCGGTCCTGACTGCTTCAAGCTGCCCGTGTATGGCCGGCCTTAGACATTTATTTTAAAAAACCAATTTAAGGTAGGTAGCTGCCATCGCCTGATAACACAAGGAACGCCACAGGTGCTGTAAGTGAAATGCCAATTTCAGGAAGATTGAACTTGTGTTAAACTTGTCGAAATTTCAATTTTTATTTTGAACCCAATAAAACCGAGCGCTTTTTGCGCTTTTTGTAAAGCAGCGCTTTTTGAGCTGCTTCATAATCTTCTATATCCATACCTAACTATATCTATATATTTTATAAGATAAAGTTGTTGTCTCCTACTGTTTATCTTCGCTAATTTCTTCTTAATCACTCAACGAATTTTGATATGGTTTTAACTAATAGATAAAGCGATAAACGGGGAAGGTTTGTTTATATATAATAATTTGCAGAAAAAAATGACACCCAAAGCCTGGTGCCGGTCGCTAGTATTTGATAAAAATTTATGGTCATTAAAAACTTACCGGCCTCATAACGTAAAAATTGATCATCTCCAAATATGTATAGCCATGCCAATCCTGCTAACTTCTTTATTTGAGGCAACAACTGTTTTATGGTCGGATTTAGAGGCATACCCAAACTCATCTGCAAATGCAAGCATATCATATTATTATCTTCTATTTAAGAGAAACAATTGCTCAAACGTTATTTTTTTAAATATTTATAACCCAACTAACGTACTTACTTCACTCAAGATTACGTCGTATGCCGTAAATATGGCCAAAGGATTCGCGGTAAAGTTAAAATTAATTATGCTACCAAGTTTAACATAAACCTCTTGATATTGCTCCTCTTGCATTTCAGCGGGTTTCAATGTCGCCACTCTTGATAGCAACGCTATTAACGTGGGACAATTTAAAATGGCCAAATTCTATAAAAAAAATTATATATATTAAAACGACAAAAACACATTTTTTCATTAATATATCTCTTAATTGTAGACGAAATGTTTCATCAAAATTCATTCATACCTTTTCACAAATGCCTGTATTTACAAACGAAAAAATGTCTCGCACGAATGTACAGGGTGATCTATAAACTAATATTATAAAGAGAGAATATTTGTATTTTTGTATTTTTGTAATGAAACTACTGGGCCGATTTTAAAGATTCTTTCACCTATAGAAAGCTACATTATCACTGAGTAACGTAGGCTATATTTTATAAAGTTACGCGGACGAAGTGGCATGAAACAGCTAGTAGTTAAGAAAATAAATAAGAACACGCCTTTCACTAAATTAAATTTCATTATAATTAACTTTTTCTATGCAGTCCACAACCGTTTCCGTGGTGTAGCGGTTATCACATCTGCCTAACACGCAGAAGGTCCCCGGTTCGATCCCGGGCGGAAACATATACCATAACTTCAATCGTCATTATTTTTAAATTAAAATCTTTTTGGTTTGTGTATGCTTCAAACACTCGAAATTATTATAATTGGTTTTCATTTATTGAGAGAGTGATAACCGAGGAAAGTTTATTTATATTAGGAACTGTTAGTTTGTAATTAATCTAGTGAGATTATAAACTGTCAATAGATTGTGAACGGACACTAAAACCTACAATCTAACGCTTATTATATTTTCATAAGTTTATACTTATGTCAATTAGTTCAACGTAAGTTTAAACTGACCATGACCAGCCGTCAAATTGTGATTTTTGACCAACAACAATTCACTATACATCTATAAATGTACTACAGTGTACAATGTACATAAGCAAAATATTAATAACTAGCTGGTGCCCGCGACGTCGACCGCGTTCTCCATAACCTAAAAATAATTTTTCAATTCGAACCAATAGTTCCTGAGATTAGCGCGTACAACCAAACAAACAAACTCTTCGGCTTTATATAATGCTATAGATTTTGAATTGTCAAATGCTAAAAAATATGACATCATGACTGTTATAAAAAGAAAGTCTCATTCAGATCAAAATCTTTGCCTAAACATTCATTTAGGCTGGCTGTGTCCCATTGGCTATCATTGGCAACATTTTTTTTAAATCGTAACATAAAAAAAATGTACCCACAAAATCGTATTTCATCGGAACAGTTGTATAAGGCACAGGCGTCCAATCAAGAGTCGCATTCCACCTTAAACGGCCAGGAGGGTAAACGGCGGCCATCGCTGTCAATACTGTCATCTTCGCGCGAGTTGAATCTGTCGATCTTAAGTAGATTTCTGACTTATTGTATTGAGGTGACAACAGCTTGTTGTAGCGACGTCTAATGAATTCGCCAATTCTATAGCTAGTCCTTTTGCCGGCCTGGAATAAATCAAGATTTACTTTAAGAAGTTACATATAATAAAATGTTTGTAAATTTCATCCACTGACAAAGTTCCAACGAAAAAGAGTTAAAAATTAAATTCGAAAAACGTAATTTTCTTAATTTTTATATTTCTTTGTTATCATTATAGATTACAGCTCTTTATGTGAAAACGTACAATAAAAAACTTATTTAGGAAGGTAATGAAACATTGAAGAGTTTGATATTTACATTTGATATAGACTTATTATAGAAAACTATTCATATTGGTTATTCCCCAGCAGTCACTGAAAAACGAAGCCCTGTCTTACAAGTGGAGTATAACTTTAAAATTAAAAAAAAAAAATAACATTTGAATAGCTCACATCAGTCAATTGGCCATAGCCATACTGCTGGCTGTATTTTGCGAGAGTCTCAGGGTCATCACTGAAGGCTAAAGAGGATTCCGTAGGTGTCCTGTCTCCGTGACGGTGAACCTTTAAATAAAATATCAAATTAATATTTTAATTCTAACTTGGCTGACTAGAGATCTTACTAATTCTTTATAACCACTTACATGTGCTAGGATAATTGAATTTGCTTATATTAGAGATTATTCGTAATGTATGGGTGCGCTAAGATAAAATTTTAGGAAATTTTTGGAACATTATTAGGAACCTATTACATGAACGGCTGTCGAACTTGTCGGGTTTTACCACACTGTTAGAGTGTTAGAAATGGTCATTTTTGTGTAAAAGAATTCGTAGGTGGGAAGCACCGACGGCGACGACCGCCACCCGTACTAATATTATAAATGCGAAAGTATGTTTGGATGTATGGATGTTTGTGACTCTTTCACGTAAAAACTACTGAACCGATCACCATGAAATTTTGCATACACGTTATCTGGGACTCCGGAAAGGACATAGGGTACCTTTCATCGTTCAACGTGGACGAAGTCGCGGGCACCAGCTAGTTATACATATTTACATCTAACCAATAAATAAGTGTTCCTACTATTATTTACCATTAGAGGAAATCCCATAAGAGGAATCGAAGTTTAAAGCTTCAATGTAGACGAGACGAGCTAGTATCTTTACATGTTATATGAAATTTATTTATTGTGGCTAAACCACAGAGAAGAGATAGTTTTAAATTTTTTTTAAAAAAAAACCTAATTTCACATACTTACCACAAAACTGAAAATCAATTCTGTTCCGTTCGTCACTTTGTCCACTTTATCTCGATTTACAGATTTACAAAAGACATTTGTAAAACCAACGAGTAGCAATACAGCAACATAGTCTTTGGAACTCAACATGTTGCATCAAATATTGGGACAGTTTTGAGAGATTCATTAAGAGAAAGAAATATTTATAGTTCAAAGAGGAATCGAATGAAAACACTAAGTGTTTTAACAAGTGTTTTTACAGATAAGGCTTAGGATACACTATATTTAATCTCTCGGTAGCTTTTTTACTATAAGACCTTCAAGTTTGCTATATTTTAAATTTTAGTCTATAGTTTTTTATTATACCTACCTACTTATAGAAAAAAAAAATATAAAACCTTTTTGTGTTTTCTAAATAGTTTTATTTGTTATCGTTCTTGTTAAATAGTTTATTTTGTCATAAATATCCTGAATTAACATGTCATCTAATGGTTAAGATTCATGCTATGAAACTGTTGGTTTTTTCTATATACATAGATGTTCGGACAGGGGTTTCATCCATTCGTGGTTGATGTTCCTCGGTCACGCACGAAGCGTTACAGTTCCACATTCCTTGTCCGAACCGCTAGGGAGTGGAACTCACTGCCTGCGTCTGTGTTCCCTCAAAATTACAACCTCGGGGTCTTCAAATCTTCAAATGGGCACTTAGTAGGTAAGCGTGGTCCACCTTCAGGTCCACCTTCAGTTCCACCTTCAGTTCCACCTGCAGTTCCACCTGCAGTTCCAATTTCAGTTCCACCTTCAGTTCCACCTTCAGTTCCACCTTCCTTGTCCGAACTGCTAGGGAGTGGAACTCACTGCCTGCGTCTGTGTTCCCTCAAAATAACAACCTCGGGGTCTTAAAATCTAGGGTAAATGGGCACTTAGTAGGTAAGCGTGGTCCACCTTCAGGTCCACCTTCAGTTCCACCTGCAGTTCCAACTTCAGTTCCACCTTCAGTTCCACCTTCAGTTCCACCTTCCTTGTCCGAACTGCTAGGGAGTGGAACTCACTGCCTGCGTCTGTGTTCCCTCAAAATTACAACCTCGGGGTCTTAAAATCTAGGGTAAATGGGCACTTAGTAGGTAAGCGTGGTCCACCTTCAGGTCCACCTTCAGTTCCACCTGCAGTTCCAACTTCAGTTCCACCTTCAGTTCCACCTTCAGTTCCACCTTCCTTGTCCGAACTGCTAGGGAGTGGAACTCACTGCCTGCGTCTGTGTTCCCTCAAAATTACAACCTCGAGGTCTTCAAATCAAGGGTAAATGGGCACTTACTAAGGTAAGCGTGGTCCACCTTCGGCCGCATCTGCATTTTACATCAAGTGAGATCGTAGCCAAGCGCTGCCTTGACCCAATTAAAATAAATAAATAAATATCTTCACACATTCCACACAGCGCCATCTAATTCCACAGTAAGCAACTAATGCTTGTATTATGGATACCAGAAAGTTGATATACTACATAGATTACTTTTTTTTTGTAAATACATACATATTAAAAATACAAAACATCCCCGACTCATGTACAAAGGTAAAATGTTAACACAGAAACATTTGCCTCTAGCGGGATTCGAACCCGCGACCGTTTGGTTAACAGCTAGGGCTGCTAGCCACTAGACCAAACGTGTCGTCAGATGTTGCCCAAGTTACAAATTCTAAATAGTTGTACGAAATCAACAGTATCAAAAATAATACATGTTATGTGTAATTATTTTTATTTTTAAGTATCTTAATACAAATATATAAGAACATTTAAGACACGAGAAAAATATACTTAAGTGTAATAAATTTTATTAAAAAATAAATTTGAAAAAAAAAAAAAATTATCAATTTCTTATTTTTTTTTCGTATCTAATCCTTTGTTTATGGTTAAAAATAAGACAGTAGTTAAAATCTGAAATCCCCAATAATGTCTTGTGTCATACCTTTATCTTTTCAGTGTCAACGGTAGGTGACTTAGCTGCCTATACCTACCACCTACCGTCACATCCTGACTGTTTTTATTTTACAAAAAATGCAGAGGAAGTAATATATTTATTCAATAAATAGTTAACTTCTTTAAAGTTCTGTTTCTCTATTTAGTTCTTTGGAGTATATGAAGACACCTACAAATTTTAAAAAAAATTGTCTCAAATATTTTCTCAGGTCCTAATTTTTTTATAATTCAACTCGGACGAAGTCGCGGGCACCAGCTAGTGTGAATATAAATATAATCAGTTATCAGATACAAGTAAGACTGCAGGGTGTTGCCTAGTTACTGAGGATTTGAACACGGACTTCATAAACAGAAACTTTCTACATACAAAATGTATACAATGTCTTAGTAGCAATTTATTAAATTTTGATTTTTAGTTATTATATAACAAAAAGTTTTATTCAGAAGTAAGCTGAATAAATAATATTATAATTCATATTTAGGTAATGTTATCGAGACAAGTAATGTGTCATTGTGTTAGTAGCAATTTATTAAATTTCGATTTTTGGCTATTATATAACAAAAGGTTTTATTAAGAAGCAATCTGAATAAATAATATTATAATTCATATTTATATAATACACATACAAGACGTTATCGACACAATTATTTTAAAGCAAATTTTTGAAAATTTGTTAAATAAATTAGGCAATTAGTAAGTTTATTCTGGCAATGCATTTGGACCAATGTGTGTTGCCAGTGATGACATATGGCGCTGAAACGTGGTCTTTTACTATGGGCCTGGTAAGGAAGCTCAATGTCGCTCAACGAGCTATGGAAAGAGCTATGCTCGGGGTTACACTGCGAGATCAAATCAGAAATGAGGAGATCCGTAGACGTACGAAAGTTGCCGACATAAGCCGACGGATCAGTAAGTTGAAGTGGCAGTGGGCAGGGCATATAGTACGGAGAGTCTTGGGCCGCTGGGGCCGGAAGGTTCTCGAGTGGAGGTCACGGACCAGCAAGCGCAGCGCAGGACGTCCACCCACAAGGTGGACAGACGACTTAATAAGGGCCGCGGGTCAACTGTGGATCCAGGCTGCTTCTGACCGGTCCTATTGGTAAGTTATGGGGGAGGCCTATGTCCAGCAGTGGACGTCCTGCGGCTGAGATGATGATGTTGATGATTGGGTTCAGCCAATCTGGCGACGGTAACTAAACCTTCTTACAAACGACCACCGTGAAGTGTGTCATGATGTTTCGGTGAGGGCCAGAGCTTATTTATTCTCTTATCCGCATCTGTTATATATCCTTATCCTTTAGTCTATTTTTGGGTTGACGTGTGTTCTATTCCGACTAAAGTGTTGCTTATAATTTATTATATTACTAGTGGCCCGCTCCCGGCTTCGTCCGGGTTCAAAATAAAAACTATCCTATCTTTTAAGATGTATCAAATTACATATTGTTACAAAGTTTGATCAAAATCGGTTCAGTAGTTAGGAGTTCGAGTCATCGCGGAGGAACATGTGACAATTAATTTTTTTATATTAAGATTTGGGATGGCTCAGCCAAATACCAACTTCTGTACTTGACTCGGTGGAACGCAGAGCTAGGAGACTCATTGGCGACAGTGCGTTTTTAAAAACTAATATGCAGAGCCTGTCTATGTGTCTTTTATAAGGTGTACTTCGGAGAGTGTGGTCAGGAGCTGCATGAGCTCTTACCGCCTTCCCCTTTCTACCATCGGACATACAGACGTACAAATGGTTATCATCCTCATCTTGTCTATATCCCGCTACTCGTATTTCGGACCAAGCGCTTTAAAATATCTTTTATAATGCGCACTGCCAACGTTTGCAACTCCTGAGCTCATATAACCCAAATCTTTTCAAAGTTCTCTTGAATAGGCATCTTCTGGGTTGAGAATGAGGTTCGCTCCATCTTAGGCCTCATCCTTGCTACACGGTTGGTTGTTGGCCAAGAGCAAACCCATCTTTAAAAATTATAGTCGTAGTTTGTATTTTTACTGACGACAGTAGCCAATAATTTAAATAGTTTTTCTCTGAAATTAAACGAAATTAAAAAACTTCCCACGTTTGGTTTTTATGTAGCAGTCTCGAAGTAAATGATATGTTTATTAATAAGTTTTGTTATAAACCTACTGACTGCAATCACGCTGAAAAAGTTATATTACATATTTGCTATAATAGGTTCACTATAGTATATTGTATTGCTTGTCGAGATCACTGAAATAAATTTCTACTAAGGAAATAAGGTTAGAAAAAACGACACACCAATATTTATTAAATAAATACAATCTTTCGTTTAAATAATAATAATTATTTTATTGAAATGAATACTTATTAATTTTATATATATGTATATATTTTTATATAATATCACAGACTATAACAAACACAGAATCAGATTGCTCTTTTTCGTCTTCTGTTACTTAATAAGGAGGACTAACTTATATGGTTATTATTAAACTGAAAAACTGTCAAACTACAATAATTAAATAGTTCATAAACTCGCCAGAATGGCGCTTGTGTAGCATCGGGGTTTTGTATGATAATATCAAGTTGCCTAGTTCATGGAATCACCGTAAAAAAAAAATTAGTAATCTCATTCTCATGTATATAGTTAGTCCTACTTACCTCTATTCTCCTGGACTTAAACATTAAACTAAATATTCTAACTTAATACTCGAATTGTAAGTACTATATTTTGCTAGCACATATCTGATGGAACTCGTGTTCTGGTAACGAGTATTGTTTGGTCATCTCTTGGAACTTCTCTAAGTTACAATACTCTTGACAGTCACTGAATTGCAAGTGGCTGGCCGTTGATTCTCCAGCTTGAGGGAGGTAGATTGGCTGAAACAGTCAGACGTACTGTCAGAAATATATGTACTTTGAAAGTATATTTATTATCGACGACTCGTTTGGTCTAGTGGCTAGTGAGCCTAGCTGTTAACCAAACGGTCGCGGGTTCGAATCCCGCTAGGGGCAAATGTTTATGTGTTAACATTTTACCTTTGTACCTGGGGCATGGATGTTTTGTATTTATAATATGTATGTATTTACAAAAAAAAAAAGTGATCTATGTAGTATATCAACTGTCTGGTATCCATAATACAAGCATTAGTTGCTTAGTGTGGAACTAGATGGTGCTGGGATGAATGTGTGAAGATATTTATTATTATTTATTATTTATATTGATGTAGTCATATAGAGGAAATAATAAATTGTATGAAATTGAAATTTTTGTATTGGCAACACATAGCGTTTGACAGTCATAAACAAGGTTGCCAATTAATAGGTATTAACTACCCTCATATGCAATCCTATTCCCTTATTCGCATTCCGTTCCTTATTATTGTAGCCACCTAAGGATACTATCCGTCAGTGGTCTTCTGTAAAGGAGTGGTTACTGTCTGGCTGCCGCCGTAAACCCCCTTACAGAAGACCACTGTGAAATAACAGCATGTGTGCTGTTGTGTTTCGGTGAGTAACCATAAGGTCGGCAGCACATTGCAACATATTTACTATCAAATGGACCGTTTGTTTGTCTGACCACCTTTACACAAAAATAAATTATGTTCTTTAGAAATTTTTGGATTTTTTGAATAAATAACAGCATCACAAACATAATAATTTACATAATAAACAGCACGACCTAAGCTGCAGGCAACTTGAACGGACTTAGATATTAAGAAACTAACTCATCCGAAGTTGCAGCGATTTTACTTAAATCCTCAAACAAGTAAACTGCTTTTAAACAGCCTAAAGCCATCTCATCCCTGGAAGGAAACAAGAAAGTATCGATTTAGGATCAAATTTTCAACGTCTAATGGAAACTGTTACAACTTTTTTATGATATTTTTAACTTTTTTATAACAACGGGCAGGCTGACAATCCTTTTAATGGTATTGTTGCCATCGCCTAAAAACACATCCATAACCTGAGATTGTTTTGGTCTTTGACAAGGTCAAAAGTATTGGCGACCCCACCAACTCAGTGTCTCGAAGCCAAGTAATAGCCAAGTGATTTCTTACCAATACTGAAAGCTGATCGGTCAGTCTCGACTTGTAAAGTTCCAACGCGAATACCGCTCCATATTCTGGTATACTCTCAGGCTTCAATATCTTAACTACTTCCATGAACGCACCTATATTGAAGTCATGAGCCGAATAAATTCTAAGCCGCTTCTGGATTGGCTTTCCTAAAGATATCTGTGTGGCGGCGTCTATGAAATCGTGTAAGAGTACGCCTGAAATATAATTTTACACTTTCAAAACAGTTCATCTCTCTTTCACTAGTCTCTGCTACATTTGTGACATTTCTACAATAAGAGTCCAACTCATAGTACCAATTAAAATAGTAGTAAAAGCTCTAATTAAAATTATAATCTAACTAGCCCAAACACGCTTTATCTGCTGTAAGTTGCTGAGGAATTGTGTGTCCCGCAGGTTACTTGATGCTGCTATATCAGATCAAATTTACCATGTCATGTCATCAAATCCGTTCGTCAACTAAAAAATGGGCTGATGATCTTCAAACGCCTGAACAGATCTTTATAAGCTATAGCTAAGAAACATGTCGACATGTAAAAACATCGTAAGACATGTAATCGTAAGACATCGTAAGACATGTAAATACTCGTAGTCCACTTTGAAAGAAGAACTCATGGTTTTAGGCTTCACCAATAGTTTTATTAAATAGTTGTACAAAGCGTTACAATGCGTTTCTTTGTGTAGAATTTTTAGTATAGTAAAGATGGGGTAATTGGAAGTTTTAATTTTCCCTGTCAAATTTATATATGCAACGTTCCGTGCCGCGACAACATGTACCTATAGCAAATTGATGTTAAAATAGCAACTTTTCCTCACTGTTATTGCCATATTGATCCCAACAATCACTACTTTCCATATAAACTGAAATAGTAAATACCTCCGCCGATTCTCTTCATCTCGTCAGTCCTAAAATATAATCTATAAGCTAGTCGAGCAGCTTCTCCAAGCCTTGGTAATAGCGGTTTTGCCCACTCTGGTATGTCCAATCCTAAACCAACCTGTGAATGTAAAATAATATTTTGATATTTACGATATAATTATTAACTATATATAACTGTATAATTTTTATTATATCATATTAAGCTTCGGTCCCCTAGGCAGGTTCCCAAGCATGCTGGCTGCGTTACCTCGTATACAAGGCTAATTTGTAGACAGAGTCAACTCTGGAATCTCCAGTTATTTCGGGGTTTTATTAGAATATTAAAAAAATTAAACTCGTTGGGATTCGACACCGAAGAGAATGAAAATGTAGCCGGAATCTATATATAAATAAATGAATCTTTTCTCTTGTTAATAAATAAACATGAAACCTACACAGATATATGCATAGTACCGTTTGGATTGATAGCACCTAAAAAACTCAACAGAATAATAAAAAAGTAGGAAATAATTCGAAGGAGAACCATTGACCTCGATGCATTTTGAAAGCAGTCGTTGAGCGCAGACGAATGTCTGACTAAAATTGCTTTCGCAAAACCATTACTACATATTAAATTTTGTCAATAATGCAAGTACAATGTTTCCAATTAATAATTGGAAATTATTATATTTTAGTATTATATATTTTTTTTAAGGTTTTTAGTTTTAGGTTACAATGTTTGATTATAATAAATAGTTCCATATTAATAGCTAGATTAAGCTCTGAAATTAAACCTTGAAATTGAATACATTAATAATGTTTAATATGCCTAAGTGTGTGTAGGCTACTACTGCAAGATCTGAAAACTTATGGTGACTTATGGTGACAATTTATTGTTTTGAGAATAAAAAGTATACTTAGATGTTATACCCAGATTTTCTGTATGAATAGTGAATGATCTTATTTATAGTGAATATCTTATTTGTGCACTTACACCTTTAGTGTAAGTGCACAAATAAGATAAGGTGTGAGGAGGAACTTGGATGCAGAGGAATGGTCAAGTTGCTCTGAGATTATTAATTCACGCACTAGAATAGCGTGTATATATGCCTGTACAGTTTGGGGTTTTTGTGAAAATCTGTCCTTTTGAGATTCTGTCTTTCTGAGAATATTTGGTAGATTCTCAAAAATGAGAACCTGTCTTTTTGAAAAATCCTCCCTTATCCTCACAAACCTTTCCAACTCCCTTTTGCGCACATTTTTCAGTGGATACCAGATCCACTAAGGAAGGGGTAAGTATTTACAAAAATCCTTACTTGACTCTTGAATAAATCAAACAGAGTTTCGAAAAGAAGAGGATTTTCTGTGAAGTTTCGTCCAGTCTGCAACTTCAGCTTCGGTATGAGATCATTATACTGCACAAATTCTTCTAGCAGCGCCTCTTTCTTCGCTTTCTCCATTAAGGCTTTGAAATATGCGCAGTTAGAGTAGTAGCGTAACTGAAATAATAAATAAAATAGAATTACTCTACACACTCAAATAAACTGTGTTACACACAGCTAGTCGTGTAATTCAAATCAAAATTAATTAACTTTAGCTCACAGGGATGCTTTTAAGTCTTTATAATTCAAAGTATAGAATGGAATGTGTAAAATAGCACTAATGCCGAAGTGAATATAAACTCTCAGTTAGGAAGAATCAGAAAATTTACCTACTGAGTAAAATTACTTAACATGAGACCATTAGTTTATAATGACTGCACTGGCTAGCGAGAGGAAAATTAGTATTTAATAGCTTATATAACAAAACTAACATTTAATTTATCGACTATTATCGCATAAACACGGTAATTTATATTTGTAGTCATTAATACTTCTACAATTAGTACTTAACATTTTAATTAGGGCTTATCTTTCTTAGTAATAAGTTTGAGAGTTGCATGGAGTGAGCGTAAATAGTGTGGAAGATGTGTACTTTATGTAATTATTATAATTATATTAAATAAACAAGAAAATATAATATTGCTTCTATATTTTGTACAACACATATTATATCAGACATACAGTGACAACTTATAATAATATTCTTTTTAAATATTTAAATTTAGTTCATAAAAATATCACTAGGTACACATTACAATATCAAGGAGTATTTACTCCAACATTCCCCCTTAATGTGTATCTCATTTAAATAACAACAAGACCTTAAATAACAACTTAAATAACAATAAGAACTTAAACAACAACAACAACAAAAAATAAAATATTATTGATCTACTATACATAAATTCTTGGTCAACAGTAAATGTCTATTCTTACATAAAAACTTTGTTAAAATATCTGCTATCATTTTATCTGTAGAGATATACTTAATATTAACAATTTCTTTGCAGACTATATCTCTAATAAAATGATGCCTGATATCTATATGTTTTGTTCTCGAATGATAGACATTATTTTTAATAAGCATTTGTGCTCCTTGGTTGTCATTAAATATTATTGGCCTAACGTTTAAATCAAAAACTTCCTTTAGTAAGTTATCGAGATATATAACTTCTTTACAAGAATTACTTAAGGCCATATATTCGGCTTCAGTTGTTGAGAGAGCAACAGTGCGTTGCTTTCTTGATTCCCAAGACACTGGCCCATTTAGATAAAAAACATATCCAGTATAAGATCTTCTGTCGTTTATGCAGCCACCATAATCAGCGTCAGCATAACCAACCAGAGAAATATCTGACTTCTTTTTAAATATCAATTTGTGATGTTTCGTACCTATTAGATATTTTAGTACCCTTTTTGCAGCCGTGAAGTGTATACTTCCGTAATTATTATTAAATTGACTCAATACACTGACTGCATGAGCAATATCTGGCCTACTAACAATTGCTAAGTACATTAAGGATCCTATGAGCTGTTGGTAAGGCAATTTTTCAGCTTCCTTCTTCTCATCGAGAGTTGGAAAAATCAGACGTAGACCAGGTTCAGCCGGAGTACTGCATGGTTTAGCATCAACCATACCAAAATCTTGCAATAATTTATTTATATATTCTGTTTGTTCGACAGACACACAATAATCCTTCTGCGTTACTTTCATTCCTAAGAAATGAGTTAACTGACCCAAATCTTTAATACAGAAGAATCTTTTAAAGTCTTCTTTAAATTTATTTTTTAAATCATTATCATTACTAAGTATGCATAAATCATCAACAAAGATTGCGACAATAACAAAACTATTATTAACTGCTTTATAAAACAGACAATGATCATTTTCTGATCTATTAAATTGAAGTTGATTCATTACTTCATTGGCTTTTAAATTCCACTGTCTAGGTGCTTGTTTTAAACCATATATAGCTTTCTTTAATAAACATACCTTCCCCTTGTCGCTATCTTTGATAAAACCTTGTGGTTGTTCCATGTAAATCTTTTCGTCTAAATTTCCATAAAGAAAGGCAGTTTCAACATCCATGTGTTCCAAACTGAGATTCCACTGAGCAGCAAAAGCAAATAAAATTCTAATAGTAGATAGCCTTGTCACAGGGGCAAAAGTTTCATCATAATCCACTCCATAAGTTTGAGTAAAACCCTTTGCTACGAGTCTAGCTTTGTATTTAGTAATTTCTCCGTCAGCGTTTTTCTTAACTTTAAAAACCCATTTACTTTTCACTATATTGCCTATGTCAGGTCTGTCTACAAGAATCCATGTTTTATGATTGATAAGAGAATTATATTCTTTTTGAAGAGCTGCTAGCCATTTAATTTTATCAATGCTATTTACAGCTTCTTTGTACGTAGAAGGTTCTTCATTAATGGCTACTTTATATAAAAGGATATCATCAGGCCATACTTTTGGAGTTCTATTTCGAAGTGGATATCTTCTTTCTTCATTGATTTCTTCTTCATTTCCATTTCTATTTGAGTCGACATTATCTAAAGAGTCATGGAACTCGTCATCACAATTTTCTTGAACATCATTTGGTATGCTATGTACATGCGTAGGAATTTCTTCATTTGTATTTTGAAGATGGGGACTATCATTATTTACAGGTTCTCTATTAATATTGTGTGGCACCAAATCATTATACGTTTCCACATTCTTTTCCAGAGATGGCAAAGATTTTGACTTATAAAAGTATTCGCTTTCACAGAACTTTATGTCTCTAGCTTTGCAAATTATTTTTGTATTATTAGGATCTATAACTCTATACCCTTTCGTTTCTGTACAATAACCAACAAATATATAAGCTTTAACCTTAGCATCTAATTTATTTCTAAGTTCTTTGGGTATATATACATATGCATTACAGCCAAATACACGAAGACCTGATAGATTAACTTTCTTACCAGTCCATGCTTCTTCAGGAGTCTTTCCTCTTAAAGCTTTTGTTGGCGATCGATTTTTAAGATAAGTCGCAGTATTTATCGCTTCGCCCCAAAAAAATTTCGGAACATAAGATTCTTCTAACATTGATCGCATTTTCTCAAGAAGTGTTCTATTTACCCTTTCTGCTATACCGTTTTGCTGAGGATTGTAGGGTACAGTAGTTTCGTGCTTAATTCCATTGGATTTTAATATTTTTTGAAGATCAGCATTCATATATTCACCTCCATTGTCAGAACGCAAAATTTTAATTTTTTTACCTGTTTGTCGTTCAACTAAGTTCATAAAATCGGTAAACTTATATTTAACTTCTGACTTCTGTTTCATGAAATACGTAAAAGTTTTTCTCGAAAAATCATCAGTAAAGGTAACAAAATATGACGCACCTCCCAAAGATTTAACATTCATAGGCCCACATACATCACTATGAATAATACCTAATAACTCTATTGCTCTAGATTGAGAAGGCTTAAAAGGAAACTTTGAAAACTTTCCCTTCATACAAGACACGCAAGTATCCTTAAATGATACATCTGGTTTGGAATATTTAATTCCATTAGCTAAATGTAATCTGAGAACTTCCATCGACCTAAAATTCAGATGTCCAAGCCGTTTATGCCATAAAACTGCTGAATTCTTAAAGTCGTCAGAAAGGTTGACCATATCAGTAGGCATATTAAGTTTGTACATACCATTGTCGTTTGACGCTGTAGCTAGTACTTTTCCATATACCTTGCATGATTCACCTTCCAATATTTTCCCTCCAGTTTTTGAAAAGAGAATAACATGACCTTCATTTACTAAAGAATTCACAGACAGCAGATTCGTAGATAGCTTGGGTACGTAAAGAACATCATTAATTTGTTTATCATAGGATGGAATCGGTAGGATCACATTGCCAATTTGTTCTGAAATAATTGTGTCATTATTAGCAACTTTAACATTTTTTACAAAAGGCTTAAAATTTACCAACCAGTCATTTCTGTTTGTCATGTGCCTAGTAGCACCGGAATCAATATACCAGTCATCATTTTTTACAAGTAAGACATGATCTAAACCTAAATTACTACTAAAATTATCTACATGATTATTACAAACTTTAGCTGTTATTATTACCTCAGAAGAATTAGCAGCTTCATTTCTTTTATAATTAGGTTTATTTTTAGAATACTTAGCTTTTAGTATTCTGCATTCAGATTTAATGTGACCACGTTTATGGCAATAGTTACATACAAATTTCTTAAAGTCTCTATTATTATTATTTGACGACACTAAGGCGGAATCACCAACACAATTTTCATTTGAATTTAATCTAGCAGAATCACGATGGTCTTCTTTTAATAAGGCAGTAACCACAGCTTCTGAAGTAAACTCTGCATTGGCATGTTCAAGTGCCATAACGAGTGGATCAAATCGTTCTGGTAATCCACAAAGCAATATAATTGCTAGAAAATTGTCATCAATTACATATTTAATGTTTTGTAACTCTTGCTTAGTTGCCATTATTTCATTTACATACATTTCCATATTTTCTTTGTATCGGATACCGAGCAGTTTTCTCATTAAAGCTAGTTTTCGAACTAGACCACTGTCAGCATATGCCTTCTTTAAATTATGCCATGTTTCATAAGCCGTCTTGGCATTAGCAATTAAAGGAAATATGTTCTCATTGCAACTTAAACAAATTTTGGAACGGGCTTTAGCATCTCGACGTTTGCTTGCTGTGTCTGCATCTATTGTTAAAGGGGATGAGACACTATCCCATAAATCATAGTCGATAAGCAACATCTCCATATTAAATGCCCAATTTCCATAATTATCACGTCCGTTTAATTTTCTAAAAGATGGACTTACAGTTGTAGAAGCTTCTTGACTCATTTTGAGTTTTTAAATTATATCATATAATTTATATACACAATAAATTACACAATTATTATACACATGCCCATAACCTCTTAGTAATAAGTTTGAGAGTTGCATGGAGTGAGCGCAAATAGTGTGGAAGATGTGTACTTTATGTAATTATTATAATTATATTAAATAAACAAGAAAATATAATATTGCTTCTATATTTTGTACAACACATATTATATCAGACATACAGTGACAACTTATAATAATATTCTTTTTAAATATTTAAATTTAGTTCATAAAAATATCACTAGGTACACATTACAATATCAAGGAGTATTTACTCGTTATTTATTATTATTATTATTATTATTTATTATTTACTCCAACAATCTTTTAGATGTTTTGAAGTCACAGACATAATCTGCGCGCCACAAATGCGGAATTCATCCGCGTGGTAGATAAGCGGCTATCTACCATCTACATTAAGGACTTCTTCCAACAAGCTGTAAACAAACTTCTACAAAGAAGGTTGCATACAACATAATAATATCTAGTGAAGAAATTCTCTGGATATATGTTAAAAAGTAAGTCTATACCATAAAACTAATGAAAATGCTGTGTGTGCTCAATAAGAAATCGTATAAAAAGTTGCTCAGGTATTCACTACATCCTGTTAATTAAACATTTTTAAATACTTACATAATCCTCATTCAATCCGACAGCAGTGTAAGGTACAGGTTGCCACACCTTGCCCACACCTTCGTCCCATTGCTGTTCTATTTCTGGAGGATAAGCAGAAGCCATGGCAACCTGAGCTGTCATCTTCGTACGCTCCTTGTCTGTACTGCGTATTGCAATCTCGTCTTGAAGGTACAAATTGGATATTAAATTGTGACCCTGGGAGCCGTAGCGTTGACGCAAAAACTTGCCAATTTGATAAGCTCTTCGTTTGCCAACCTGAAAGTTTGGAGTATAGTTTTGTTGGTTGTTAAAAATGTTTCATTTGGAGACAAAATTAACACTATCGGGTCAGAAGAAGTTTTGAATCCTACACTTCTGATTATTTTTATGTGAGGATTTTAGACACGACTTACTCCAGCGATTAAGGTTCCTAAGGATGTCTGCATCAGTGAGGCCTATTAGCTAAAACTAATAAAGCCATGTCTCTTAGAAGCCAAGCGGTAGGACAAATGTACGAGTATATCGAATTTGTCACCGAAATCACTGGGCATGATCAAAAGTGCAAGCAAATCGCCTTTTGAAAATTCACTTAAATTTTCTGAACACTTAAAATAAAATATTATAATTATAATAGCTTTTGCCCGCGTCTTCGTCGACGTAAATAATTACTACTAGCTGGTACTCGCGACATCGTCTGCGTTGAAAATTTAAAAAAAAGCAATATAACGCTTGACCTCGTGTTGCTATAACACTTTGGCCAGGCGTTAGTTTTTTATTTTTTATATATCTCTCGGGAATAGTCCTTTTTTTCTGGATAAAAGGTACCCTATGTCCTTTCCGGTGTCTCAGACAACGTGTATGCAAAATTTCATGGTGATCGGTTCATTAGTTTTTGCGTGAAATAGTTACATACATCCAAATATACTTTCGCGTTTATAATATTAGTATTAGATCTTACCCAATCGTACACATTCACAAAATTCGATTTCATCGGTTCTTTATCTTCAAAAGAATATGACTTTTTGTATCTCATTATTTTAGATTATTTGTTGAGGCTTGCGTTTTTCTTATTGAGAAAATATAATAACAAATCCAATTGTGAAGATCTTTTCACGACCTTCATCAGATCACGGTTGAGATCACGTTCATGGTCATGATCGGGATAATGAGGCAATTTTTTTTAATGCGTTTGTGTCTTATACTCGTATACGTAAAATTATAACAAGTAATTTCCTCAACTGTTTGCATAATTATGGAGATAATAATTTTTTTTTTTTATCAAAATAAAATTAATATCATTCAATATTTTGTATTAATTTTTTTCTTCGATATTGTCTAATGATTTTTGTGTTATTTTTATTTATTTATAAAAAAACAATTTCAAAAATTTTATGTACCTACACAATTTGAGTGCATATAACATAAAAGTTATTTAATTATTTCCACAGTTAACTGCTTCCGTGTGTTAAAGGAAGAAGTTGAAGGTAACTTGAATATCTTTGATAAGTAGTATTGTCGTAATAAAAAAGTAATTACAATATTTACTTAATTGATTAAAAAAAAAAAATTTTTTTTACAAAACTTAAAAGTGACCAGTTGACCACCGATAAGTGACATGTTATAAGAAAACTTTTATGTTCTAAAATTTTTACTTTTGTTGAAAATCTTTTGTACCGATTGTAAGACGAGTATAAATTACATATATGATAAAAAAAATAATTTCTATTTAAATTAAGTTAAAAATTCCATATAAATATAACACAGTTATGTTAAAATTAGGTTAGAATACATGATTAGGTTTGCACTTTTGACTTGATATCGAATTTTCTACTTTTTATATAATATTTTTAATCTGTACTAATATTATAAATGCGAAACTACAAGTAAAGTGTTGATTAGTTACTTTTAAAAATAATTTTATGTTTTATTAAATTATGCACTCTTTTTAATATTTGGGACTTTTAACGTACAAACAAAGGTAAGTATATCATCTCCTTCATTCCCGGTTACCGGTGACTTTAAATGGCGGTTAGCCTACTTGACACTTTACTTAGAGATGGTGAAAGAGGCCCTTAATTAACTATTTCTTAGTTTCCTTATTTTACTTAACTAAGCAAAGTTACTACTTACATTAGTGAGTCCTTCGAGACCTTCTATGGAAGTTAAATTCTTCAACTTATCTTGAACGTTTGACAGAGATAGCTCATCTTCATCTGGTGTTCTCTCGCCATGGCGGTTTACCTGTTAATAAATAAATATAATAAGTTAATTTTTGTCTTATCTCTCATTAACACTTCTTATAAAGGCCTTATGAACATCAAATTTTAAACGGTTTCATCTAGGATCTATATGACACGTTTGGTCTAGTGGCTAGTGACCCTAGCTGTTAACCAAACGGTCGCGGGATCGAATCCCGCTAGGGGAAAATGTTTATGTGTTAACGTTTTACCTTTGTACCTGAGTCATGGATGTTTTATATTTATCATATGTATGTATTTACAAAAAAATAATAATCTATGTATTATATCAACTGTCTGGTATCCATAATACAAGCATTAGTTGCTTACTGTGGAACTAGATGGTGCTGTGTGTGGAATGTGTGAAGAATGTGTGACAATAGTTAAGTACATTTTACTCATTGAGAAGCTTGTCAACAATTTTTTTTTTAAATGTTAATTATAAATAAAAATTTTGGAAACAGTTTTTTTTTACTGGTTAAAAAACACAACATCGCCAGACGGGCTGCCCAAATGACTGCATACATGCGAAACGCAGTATGCCCTACCATTACTAAATATAATACATAATTATGAGATAGGCAAATTTAAAAAAAAAAAAAGCAGGAAACGTGTGGACGAGGAAAACCAGAAACAGTAAGGAATGGAAATATTTGGAGGAGGCCTTTGAAACAACGTTTAAAATATTAATATTTTGTATAACTTATAACTAAAACATTAAGGGTCGAGTTCACCAACATACTGTTATTTTTAAACAGCTGATTAAAATTAAAAAGCCGTTTAATAATATTTTGTTGATCACCATCGCTAAACTGCGGGTTAAACGCCCTAAACATCAGATTAATCATTAAGTTAATCAGATGTTTAGTGCGTTTAACCTGCATTTTAGCGATTTTGAACAACAAAATATTATATATTATAACAGCTGCTTAAAATTTAAACAGCCGTTTAAAAATAACCGTCTGTTGGTGAACTCGAGCCTAAGACGTAATTATATATATAAGACTATACATTATATATATATACTCTTATCTGAAATAAAGGCTTAATAATAAGAAAATTAGTTGTAAATCTTACCACAAAAGCCAGCACCAACTCCTGGTCTTCGTGCACTTCATTCTTGATGACATTGGCATTCGTTGATCCAAAAAGAGTTACTAAATACAGAAGGACGACTGCGCATGTTGAACTGGCCAGTATTTTCTGAAATAAAATCACTTTTTATACTTATCTTCAGGATTACTGTCAGGGAGGTGCATATGCATCAACACATTATACTATTAACTAATATAAAATATAGATAGAATTATACATGTATATAATTAATGTAGATATATGTAATGTCAAATTCAAATCGCGCAGGTATTCGAATATATCGAAAACATACTAAGGCTCGAGTTCACCAACAGACGGTTATTTTTAATTAGCTGTTTAAAATTTAAACAGCCGTTTAATAATATTTTGTTGATCACCATCGCTATACTGCGGGTTAAACGCCCTAAACAACAGATTAGTCATTAAGTTAATCATATGTTTAGGGCGTTTAACCCGCATTTTAGCGATTGTGAACAACAAAATATTATTAAACGGCTGTTTAAATTTTAAACAGCTGATTAAAAATAACCGTCTGTTGGTGAACTCGAGCCTTAATCTCTGTAGGCGTCTAGGCGCCTTCAGTTTTTATTCAAACAATAAATTAATTTAAAAAAAATTTTTTTTTTCTATGTATATTCTTTCCTGACAGGGGGATGCAAGTGCACCCCCTTGCACCCTGTCGGCGCCCATACTTATCTTGTAGGAGTCAGTTTTTTTGAGACCTTTGGGAATAGTGTTCCAAAAGATGTGTAACTTTCCAATTCAATAAAACCAATAAGGCTTGGAAACTAATAAGACTTATTATAGAGGAAAAGCATACATATATATTGTTATACTGGCCAATCTATACTTCTATACTAATATTATAAAGACAGGAGTTATAATAAACTTAAAACTAATTTTTGAGTTATATATAACTCAAAAATTAGTGGAGTGATTTTAAAAATTCATTCACCTATGGAAAGCTACATTATCAGAGAGTAATGTAGGTTATTTTTTATATGAAGGTTACGCGGGCGACGTCGCGCGCAACAGCTAATACTTACATATTATAAAACAAAGTCCTCCGCCACGTCTGTTGTCTGTCTGTTCGCGATAAACTCAAAAACTACTGCACCGATTTTCATGCGGTTTTCACCAATGGATAGAGGGATAATCAGGGAAGGTTTTTACGAAAAAAAAAATGCACCCCGGGCGAAGCCGGGAGCGGGACAGCTAGTGTTATAATAAACACGAAAGTGAGTTTGTTTGTTATGCTTTTACGCCTTAACTAAACCACTTAACATCATAAAATTTGGCATATACGTTGTCACGGATACAGAATAGATCATAATGTACCTTTTACCAAAAAAAAGTATTGTTCCCGAGGACATCAAAAATTAAAACGATTGCCAAAAATATATAATGAGGAACAACGCGGTAGTTCCTTGTTTCCGCCCGGGATCGAACCGGGGGCCTTCTGCGTGTTAGGCAGATGTGATAACCGCTACACCACGGAAACTACGATCGACTTTGCAAAAAAGTTAACTATATTCAAATTATTTTAGTGAAAGTTTATGTTCTTATTTATGAACTGTTAGCTGTTGCACGCGACTTTGTCCGCGCAACTTTATAAAATATAGCCTACGTTACTCGCTGATAGTGTAGCTTTCTATAAGTGAAGGAACTTTTAAAACGGTCCAGTAGTTTTTGAGTTTATTCATTACAAACAAAAATACAAATATTAGTTGCCTATATAGATAAAGATTGAATGAATAATTTAACGCCTAAGAATGAGGGGTGCGGACAAAGTCGCGGTAAAAGCTAGTTTCATATGATAGTATCATTCATTGTATGGAAGAAAAAGGAATTTTGTTATTTTTTAATAAAAAAATTTGGCAGAGGCTGACGTTCCACCTTGATAATAGATTTTTGCTGTTGCTTATTTTGATAAGCAAAGTCACAGCTGCTGCAAGTGTGCTGTCCACTTTAATAAGTTAAAGTACAAGGGATAAAAAAAAATATCTCTCCATATTGATTTTTCATACTTTTACTTCGTCGCTATCGCATCTAACTTTCGAGGAATCTAAATTACTTATAATTAGGTAACTTTAATTTTACTTAAAATAATATTTAAAAAAAAAATTAAAAATTAAAAAAAAAAATTAAAAAAATTAAAAAAAATTAAAAAAAAAAACCTAAAAATACAACACTCACCCAATGTTCTATGACTGTTTTTAGGCATGATTTAATCCAAATTACGTTCATATTTTTTTTTAAACAATAAATACGCTAGTTTATGTTAACTACGGTTATTAATGTATTTTTGTGTTATAATTAAATACTTACTACGACATTGTTATCTGAGAAGACGTAAAATGAACTAAATTCATTATGAGTTAATAACAGACAATAAAATTTTGAGTGCTATGAGCAAATTATACATTATAAAACTTAGTGCACATTATTGAATAGATTTTTTTAAAACATCCATAGTAACTTTAAAAAAAAAAATGTGATTGGATTTTGGATTAAGAAGATAGTAAATTTTGTTATCAAAATACATTAATATTCATTAAATTAAGGCTCTTTTATTGAGATGCAAAAAATAATTTTTATATTTCTCATTTATTTTGTGATTAATGTTACAATTTCAAATGGACTATTTTCACTATTAAAAAAATAATCTTTATACATAATTATAGTGTTTTAAATAATAATATTCTATGATTAAAAACTACCTATACCTAATATATTTTTTACTTGATTAATCTATACTAATATTATAAAGAGGAAAGATTTGTTAGTTTGTTTGTTTGTTTGAATTGAATAGGCTCCGAAATTACTGGACCGATTTGAAAAATTCTTTCAATATTGAGAAGCTATATTATCAGAGAGTAACATAGGCTATATTTTATAAATTTACGCGGACGAAATCGAGTGCAACAGCTAGTTATTTCAATAAAGGAGTTGTGTTAACGCTCTGAATGTATAAAATATTTCTAAAGGTAATTTACTTAGCATTTTGCTACAACGCTAGTGTACACTTAGGTTTATGACTGTAGTTTAGGTATTACACGTTTATACCAGTTCATTTGTTTATCTGTTTTATTATTGTGTAATTTGTTTCTTTTGTGTTTTGTAAATAGAAAATGAAAGACCTACCATTTAGTATATTTCGTATTACGATGGACGTTTATTACAATATTTCTGAAATGTGTCTCAACGAATGTCTGAGACTAGGTTCATTATTAATACGCAGCATTAACGCAGACTAAAATATAGCTGTCATAATTACACAATGAAAACTAGAAAGATAAATTAGGGAACGTACCCATACTACGTGACCCGCTCAAGAGGTCACTGTGACGAGGAGGGGTCTTAGGTTTTTATCACGTAGTCTGTTTTTACATAACTTTAATATTCTTGATAATATTTTGAACCATATTTATGAACTAGTACTTGCACGCGACTTCGTTCGCGTCCAAACTTCACAGGAGCACCCGCTGGACTAATCTGAAGATTGTTTGAAAGTTTCATCAAAATCGGTTCAGCGGTTTTGGAGTTTATATGGGACATACACACATGCGAAAGTATGTTTAGATGTATGGATGTTTGTAACTCTTTCACGCAAAAACTACTGAACCGATCACCATTAAATTTGCATACACGTTGTCTTTGACACCAGAAAGGACATAGGGTACCTTTCATCCAGAAAAAAAGGACTATTCCCGAGAGATTAATAAAAAATAAAATACTAACGCCTGGCCAAAGTGTTATAGCAACACGAGGTCAAGCGTTATATTGCTTTTTTTTAAATTTTCTACGCAGACCAAGTCTCGAGCACCAGCTAGTATTAAGATAAGATTACTATGTGAAAACCAGAGGGGGAGGGGGAGGCCTAGATAAAGTTACAACCTTTAATTTAAGACCCAGATAAGTTCCAATATTATATCTATAGTAAATTCATATTTTATTTTAAATGTTTAAGTATATATGATTGAAAAATTCCATCTGTTATGAGCCAATTCTTCCATTGTTTTTAATATCCTATGATTTGTATTGCATCTATATATATTATATTCCATTGACAGAATGGTATAATATGGTAAAATACCCAAATATGCGTCACAAATATTTAGTTGGGAATTAGTTAGGTCGAGCAAGGTCACTCAAGATCATAATATTTTTTTTTTATTATATATGCAAACTATAGAATTGACTTGACTCGTTGAATGTTTTGAGATGGTTTTGAGCAGATTTAACATCATGCATGACCTATGACTGTATTATCTATAAATAAATAATAAAAAATGTATAAATAGGTGTTTTTTTAGGATTCAATAAGAAAAGCAAGAAATATTGATAGTTAGTAATTATTATATTATCATGCATGATTTAGTTATATAAATTCGAATCATTGTCATCAATTTATCATCTCAGAAGCAGGACGTTCACTACTGAACATAACCCTCACCCATAATTTTCCAATAGGATCGGTCACAACCAGCCTGCATCCACCTTCGACCCTTGGTCCTTATCGGCTAGTTTGTCCACCTTGTGGACAACCATGTGGACATTAGAAAGCTACGTTATCAGCTATAGATTATATTTTATAAAGTTACGCGGACTAAGTCGAGTCAAACTGCTGGTGGTTTATAAAAGTGCATAGGAACACTTTACTAAAATCGAACTAATATAAATATTAAATGCTTTACTGTAACAGTTACTTTGGCGGATCAGTAAGTATGTAGTACTAGCTGGCGCTCGCGACATCGTCTGCGTTGAAAATTTAAAAAAAAGCATCATAACGCTATAACACTTTGTCCAGGCGTTAGTTTTTTTATTTTTTATTTATCCCTCATCAATAGTCTTTTTTTTCTGGATGAAAGGTACCCTATGTCCTTTCTGGTTTCTCAGACAATGTGTATGCAAAATTGATGAGCGGTTCAGTAGTTTTTGTATGAAAGAGTTACAAACATCCATACATCTAAACATACTTTCGCATTTATAATATTACTAGCTGGTGCCCGCGACTTCGTCCGCGATGAACGATGAAAGGTACTCTATGTCCTTTCTGGTGTCCCAGACAACGTGTATACAAAATTTCATGGTGATCGGTTCAGTGGTTTTTGTATGAAAGAGTTACAAACATCAATACATCTAAACATACTTTCGCATTTATAATATTACTAGCTGGTGCCCGCGACTTCGTCCGCGTTGAATGATGAAAGGTACCCTATGTCCTTTCTGGTGTCCCAGACAACGTGTATACAAAATTTCATGGTGATCGGTTTAGTAGTTTTTGTATGAAAGAGTTACAAACATCCATACATCTAAACATACTTTCGCATTTATAATATTACTAGCTGGTGCCCGCGACTTCGTCCGCGATGAACGATGAAAGGTACTCTATGTCCTTTCTGGTGTCCCAGACAACGTGTATACAAAATTTCATGGTGATCGGTTCAGTGGTTTTTGTATGAAAGAGTTACAAACATCAATACATCTAAACATACTTTCGCATTTATAATATTACTAGCTGGTGCCCGCGACTTCGTCCGCGTTGAATGATGAAAGGTACCCTATGTCCTTTCTGGTGTCCCAGACAACGTGTATACAAAATTTCATGGTGATCGGTTTAGTAGTTTTTGTATGAAAGAGTTACAAACATCCATACATCCAAACATACTTTCGCATTTATAATATTACTAGCTGGTGCCCGCGACTTCGTCCGCGTTGAACGATGAAAGGTACCCTATGTCCTATCTGATGTCCCAGACAACGTGTATACAAAATTTCATGGTGATCGGTTCAGTGGTTTTTGTATGAAAGAGTTACAAACATCAATACATCTAAACATACTTTCGCATTTATAATATTACTAGCTGGTGCCCGCGACTTCGTCCGCGTTGAATGATGAAAGGTACCCTATGTCCTTTCTGGTGTCCCAGACAACGTGTATACAAAATTTCATGGTGATCGGTTTAGTAGTTTTTGTATGAAAGAGTTACAAACATCAATACATCTAAACATACTTTCGCATTTATAATATTACTAGCTGGTGCCCGCGACTTCGTCCGCGTTGAATGATGAAAGGTACCCTATGTCCTTTCTGGTGTCCCAGACAACGTGTATACAAAATTTCATGGTGATCGGTTTAGTAGTTTTTGTATGAAAGAGTTACAAACATCCATACATCCAAACATACTTTCGCATTTATAATATTACTAGCTGGTGCCCGCGACTTCGTCCGCGTTGAACGATGAAAGGTACTCTAAGTCCTTTCTGGTGTCCCAGACAACGTGTATACAAAATTTCATGATGATCAGTTCAGTAGTTTTTGCGTGAAAGAGTTACAAACATCAATACATCTAAACATACTTTCGCATTTATAACATTAAAAGTACGGATTAGTACGGATAATTATTATAGTATACATTATATTGTAGGTAGAGTTCTCGTAGCCTCTCTTGCGTAGCAGATGACGTAACGTACATCAACTTCGTAGCCGATGACGTAACGTACATCAACTTCGTAGCCGATGACGTACATATTTATGAACTTTGTAACACACACAAAATTAAACATGATAATAAGTATCAGACAGACAACGGAACCTATACATTCACTCAACACCGATACGGACTTAACCGGATTTTATCAAAAAACACTCACGTGCCTTCAATTTGATAACTCGCAATCAACAGTCGTAAATGATAATTTATGGACATTATATATTTAATGTATTTATAAAATACGTATGTCACGTGTGGAATTACTTTTGTGATAATATATGAAAAGGACAAATATTTAAATGTGATAGGTGACCTATAGGTTTTAAAAACATATATAAACTAGTTTTAATAAGTTAATAAAATAAATATCATTTCTTTTTATGTAGTGGCAATATGGTAAACAAATTTTGTAGTCTGTTGGTAAAAGATAAATTTTAAATTATATGTCATTTACTATAATTACGACGATATTTTTTATTCTCACTGGAAATAAACTTGTACGAGTAAGTATTGTTAAATAAGCAGATTTTTTTTAAAAAACATTGAGTCCATTTGACGATCCCTTTGGATGAGTGGTTAGGGTGTTGGCTTTAACTCTATTTTACAATGGTACGATTCCCGGTAGAATCAACTTTGAAAGTGACCTTTTCAAAGTTGGCTCTGTTCTGGATCTAGATACATCTAGTAGTAGGAGGGCACACTGTGTTTCGCAGTCATTTGGGCAGCCGTTCTGGCGGCAGTAACCACTAACCACTCCCTTACAGAAGACTAACGTGAAATCCCAATTCCTTATACTTAATCCTACTAAAGTGGATGTTATTTACTTATGCTTTAGGCCAATGTAGCCACCTAGTATACATCAAGTGGACCGTGAGCCTGTCTGATGACTTTAACATTAAAAAATACATTTTTCCCGTAAACAGTTTCCATGTATTTTACACATTTGTTTCAGTGTATGGCCGTTACAGACAGACATTTTGTATCCTTAAGAGTTACATAAAAATGGTGTGTTAAATCCGATTTAACATGGTGTGGCGACCATTTGTAACTAGATGGCGCTAATACGAAAACGTACGCGCGAACTATTGTTTCATTGAGTTGTATTGTTTCATTCAAGAGATTAAAATGGTCTTTAGAGAATTAGATCGATTTACCTATTTGTATTCCCTGTTTTATTTTGAACTAAAATGTGGGAACGATTGGGAATTTTTTGGGCGCAATTGTACATGGTCGCTACACCATGTTAAATCGGATTTAACAGGTGTACTAGAGATCCAAATCAAAAATTAAAATATTTATTTATCAATTAGTTTTCTCCAAGAAACTCTTATGATCGTTATTATATAGTTCCTCTAAAATCCTAAAGAAAACTCCGCGATGGCATATCTATCTGTTACGGTTGACTCACAGATGACTCACAGTCTCTATAAAACGTTGGTCTGACGACACGTTTGGTCTAGTGGCTAGTAACCCTAGCTGTTAACCAAACGGTCGCGGGTTCGAATCCCGCTAGGCGCGAATATTTATGTATTAACATTTTATCTTTGTACCTGATTGATGGATGTTTTATATTTATAATATGTATGTATTTACAAAATAAAGTAGTCTATGTGGTATACCAACTGTCTGGTATCCATAATACAAGCATTAGTTGCTTAGTGTCGAACTATATATAGTGCTGTATGGAATGTGTGAAGATATTTATTTATTTTAATTATATTTATATATATTACTAGCTTTTGCACGCTACTTCGCCCGCTTGACTTTATAAAAAAATAGCCTACGTTACTCGCTGATAATGTAGCTAGCTCTATAGGTGAATGAATTTTTAAAATCACTCCACTAGTTTTTGAGTTTATTCATTATATACATACAAAAATACAAATCTCTCTTTATAATATTAGTATAGATAAAATCGTCATGTCATCCAACTGATTTTAATACGGTTTTAAAAGACAGATTAACGAGAAAGGTTGTGTTAAAAAATTGAATTCTGCGCGAAGCCGGGAGCGGGTCGCTAGTAATGTTGTATAATTGTTAAAAATTTATAAATAAGCTACTCGATTATTTTAATTTTTTTTTATCAATCACTTAATTAATTTATTATCAATCACTGGACCGCATATTAATGACTGTCCTGACCTTTGTAATCTTGTTCGCAAAGTCAGCCTCGATAACGATGCACAATTCTTAAGTTAGTTAACATTTTAATGAATGCTGACAAAATTTTTTTTTTTTTTTTAGTTATTTCTCGATAATATTATTTTGTGTGAACGAACCAAAAAAATATCGGTTTCTAAATTTAACATTTTTTTTATAATTAAAAAAAAATTACAAGTTGAATTATTATTATTGTATTTTTTTTAAATTTTTTGTTAATATAATAAAAATATATTAAAACTTAGTAATCCTCATATAGTGGGACAAGGACCTTTTGACAATAAGTGGCGTGTCAAGAATTAACGCTTTCTGTATCTGTCCCTTGATCCAGCCATCAAGAGAGAACCTCTTGAGTTATTTTTCAAGACTCTTCGCTATAATTATTATTATTAATAATATTTATTTATAATAATAATAACCTCCTATCTAGGTTGTTTTTCACTCATTCTCATATACTATTGTCTGCACTATGGAGAGTGTGCGATCTGATCCAACCGGAACCGTTCCACTTGCGGACCACGAGGGTTTCATCCAATCGTGGTCGATGTTCCTCGGTCACGCACGAAGCGTTACAGTTCCACATTCCTTGTCCGAACCGCTAGGGAGTGGAACTCACTGCCTGCGTCTGTGTTCCCTCAAAATTACAACCTCGGGGTCTTCAAATCTAGGGTAAATGGGCACTTAGTAGGTAAGCGTGGTCCACCTTCGGCCGCATCTGCACCTCACATCAAGTGACTCAATTAAAAAGCGCTACCTTGACTCAATAAAAAAAAAACTTACCTTTTTGCTGCCATGGCGCACGTTCAATGGGATTTTAATTATATATTCCCAATTAAATGTGAAAAATTTATATTTAGATCTTATTTGTTATCTTTAGATGTATTCGTGTGTGTCAAAAAAATGTTTTCTATCTATCTATCTATGTATATAAATTGTGCATTATACAAAAAGCATTATTTTTTCGTGCAATTATCTTATGAACCTTGAATTGTAGAACATCAATTATAATTGTTTCAAACAGTTTATAACAACAAGTTGTAACACGAGTTATAACAAATTGTTATCGTTAAATAAAATATGCATAAAGAAATAGGCCAATGAATTGAAATTACTATCTAAAAGCTATTTATGAACTTATACACTCTTGTCTGTGTAACCTTTCCGTGATGTCTCACGTCGCGGAGACATGATAGTTGGATAGACGAAACGACCTAATATTATGATTAGAACATTCACACAACTAAGTTGATAAATAAAATGGGTCATTCATCCTTAAATAAATGATTACTTGAAGTCGCATTCCGGCCTCTGTCTGTCTGTAAATCAGTCACTTAGACTTAAACAATCACTTAGATATTTTTTTTACGGAAGGTTTATATAAAACCCTAACAAAACTAAATTAAGTTTTTATTTAAGTGGAAATAACTGTGCACGTCTGTCTCTAAATCAGCTAACTCCTCCGTCACTTAGACTTAAACAATCACTTAGATAATTTTTTTTACGGAAGGTTTACATAAAACCCAATCAATATATAACAAAACTAAATTAAGTTTTTATTTAAGTGGAAATAACTGTGCACGTCTGTTTGTAAATCAGCTAACTCCTCGGTCACTAAGACTTAAACAATCACTTAGATATTTTTTTACGGAAGATTTATATAAAACCCAATTAATATATAACAAAACTAAATTAAGTTTTTATTTAAGTGGAAATAACTGTGGACGTCTGTCTGTAAATCAGCTAACTCCTTCGTCATTTAGACTTAAACAATCACTTAGATATTTTTTTACGGAAGATTTATATAAAACCCAATTAATATATAACAAAACTAAATTAAGTTTTTATTTAAGTGGAAATAACTGTGGACGTCTGTTTGTAAATCAGCTAACTCCTCCGTCATTTAGACTTAAACAATCACTTAGATATTTTTTTACGGAAGATTTATATAAAACCCAATTAATATATTTAAAAAAAAAACCAATTTATTTAGATATTTTTAGGCTTATTTAGTTCTAGATTTTAGTTTAGTTTAATTTAGTTTTATTTAGAATTAATAAAATTAAATATATCAATATATGTATATTACAAAGAAAATATATACTTGAATGACGCCATTGTCGCCTTGGTGGCGCCACCGTCACTGCGATAAAGCTGATAAGCTTTATTTAGTTATTGTATTTCCCCTTTTTTAAACGTAGACGAAGTCACGGGCACCAGCTAGTTTGAATTATAACCCAAATTCAGTTAATGCATAAAACAGCCAACATATGTAAGACTCATTACGGACAACACCGAAAACTTATAACCTAAAAACATACTGTTTATTTTGATAGCCTCAATAAATTATTTTTCATAAATTACTAGGTTCATGTAATACCAGTTAGTGCTTGCGACTTCGTCCGCGTCCCCCTTTTCTTAACATTAAAACATCGGGATAAAATTGTACGTAAAAAATATATATAATTTTTACATTTTGTTTATCCGTTGCTAGGTAACGCTTTTTTCGCCGTATGACTATTGGCGACGGTTTTTTATTGTTATTATGATGCCTAGGAAACATTTTTTTTTCTAAATGAAAGGTAACTTCCTTTGGTCTTTTCTATATCCCTGACAACGTATATATATGCAAATTTTCACGATGACCGGTTGAGTAGACAACAAACAAACAAACAAACAAACAAACAAACATTATGTACAAATACATATAAAAAGCTATTTAAATTAATTAAGATATCTACTAAATAGAGATACTTAATAATAAATTATAATAAATTCTTACTTAATAAATCCAAAAATTAAATAAATACGATTTAAAATATTTTTTTTGTGTTTTTGAAGAGAATAAAAATAACAAAACAATACTCACTTGAGATTTCTCCATGTTTTTTTATAAATAAAATGAAATAATTTATTATTTTAACTTAGATTACACTTAAATACTATGTTAACGAGGCGAGGTCTGCATGCTCACTGAATCAGCTTACTTACTTACATAACAACCTTGATAGTTCGTGGTTAAACTGATGTTGAGACCACAGCCGCAGATAAATCGGTATTTACTAACAGGGCTTTAGCACATTAATAGCTAAGCTATTTTTAAGCTATATTTTGATAAAGTGTATTACAATTTCACAATTTTACAATGTATTACAATTAATTGGATTGGATTTCTTTTAAAAGTTGGTAAAGTTTTTGTATTGGCAGCCAAAGATTTAAATCGTTAGATGCGCCCTTGCCATATTTCAGGCGGTCGAAAATGTGTCATCGTTGGGAAGAGTGAGCTCACATTTCCCGCCTTGTGTAAATTGACGACTGTAGCCACCAACCATGGACTGTCAGAATTTCTACCAACTTTTATATTAAAAAATAATAATTTTGTTTTTCTAAACAAACACAGTTCTTATGGTTTTTTTTTCGAAGCCCTGGTAAATTTAAATTTATAATGATGATCATAAGGGTTTTTTTGAGAAACCTAATTGATAAATAAATGATTTGATTTTGATTTTTGTTATGTACTTACCTCCCTTCTTACCAAGCCTCCAAAATAATTATTCGTTATCTGACTTTTTGTATCGAAATATCATGAACCTAGAAAAAACAACGGCGGGAGTACTGTCACTATACAAACTGAAGCACTGTAATGGTGGCACATTTTTATATGCGCGTGTGCGTTTTTACATGTGAAAAGTGATTCCTTGTTCTTTTTTATCATGTAAAGTGCTACAGGAACAACATTTCACGACGCAGGTGGCATAATTACATAAATAGTTATTTTAATAATTCATTACGTATGCACTTAATCAACGCTAGCAGCATAATGGCGGACGCCGAGCTTACTATGGTTTGCATGTGTGGGTGTTAACGTGTAAATACACGTTACTGAGCTTACTACGGTGCTTCACTTTATTAGTATATGGAATTACACCCGCTTGTTTTTTCTAGGTTAATGCGAATTATGTATATTATTTACATATATCAAACAATTAACTTATTATTGACACATTGTTGTCGAAAGAACTTTCATGTAGAAAGTTGAGAGAAGCATTTTAAAAAAATGTGCTGTGTTCGCATTTAAAAATGACGTGGTTCAAATTGCGATGCTACTTTCACGTTTATAGCTATGCTTGTACTGTGACAAATCCTCTAGCAGCAGATCAGACCTGTTTGTGAGTCTTAACTCTCAATAGAAATGGGTTTGTTGGTAAAGACATTTTGCATTTTCCTCGTGCATTTATATTTTGCAATATTGGTAGATTGCAAAAAAACTTGTTTTGCAATAGGACATAGTGTAACATAACATGCATTGGAGGCATGCACTTTTTCAAATGATGGAGCTTATAAGTGCTGATTGAATTTATATGACAATGGATGGCAGACAAGTTAACAGTTCCTGTTTACTTATCTTAATAATAATTGTTTTCTGAATGATCATGATTATTGCCAGACCGGCTAATTAATTATTAGTTTTATTATTAATTTTTAATTATTTTACTATTTTAATTTTTATTATTAATTTTTATTTATTGAAAACTTTCGGTAACTTGACTTCTTTAATAATAAATACTTACTCAATTTCTAAAAACCCTTAACATGTTTTTAAATAAGATGAAAAATATCAAACTGAAAAATGAAAACTGCTGCTTGAAAAATGAAAAAAAAAAAAAACAAAGTTTTGTCAACATTTAATAGAAAAAAAAATAATAATAATAAAATCCTTGGATTTTTATATCTTTGATTTAAATGACTCACATAATTCAATGAGGTTATTAATACAGCTTGACTGACTTGGAAAAAAAAAGACTTTTTTCCAAAATTCTAACTCTATTAAACTTTTCTAAAACTCTTACCCTTAGATTTTTTTATTTTTATAATAAGTAAAAGGAATCACTGGTTTATATATATGAATATTTTGTCTGACTTCAAAGCACAGACAACTCCTCATTGTGAAGTTAGTCATATAGTTAAGAAAGTTTTCCATCAATATCAATCTTAAACCCCTTTATGTTATCAAAAGATTAATAAAACATTATCAAAGATCAAAACTGCTCTTACAATTTTTTTTCTAAGCTGGCAAAAAGTTTTTGCCAAGAAACTGACATTTTTTGAACCCAATAAATACTTCATAATTATCTAAATATTTAATTTATTAGAAAGAGATTTATGATTTATGAGCAGCTGTTATCAATTTTGTTCTAATAGGTGTAATCAAAATAAAAACAAGTTTATCATAATGTTATTGATCTGTTTATTGTAAACCACAGGTCGCCATATCAGCTACAATGCTATAATAGTAATTGTTTTGTGTTTAATTGTACGTAATAAATAGTATATATTTTTTGCTTTTTAATTTAAAAAAATAATTAAAATCAAATGCAAAAGTAGATTTTTGAAACGGAAACGAAATCTCAAATACATGAAACAGGTGTTTTTTTTTTTTTTAAGGAAAACACATCAAATCAAGTTAATCCAGTCCAAAGACGAAAACAAGTTTAATAAAAATTATACTTAAATTTATACTCTCAAATTTGTGACGTCTTTCATGCATTTGTGAACTGTTACATGTGCTAAAGGAATAAATTAATACGTACTTCCTAACTAATCCGTACTAATATTATAAATGCGAAAGTATGTTTGGATGTATGGATGTTTGTAACTCTTTCACGCAAAAACTAGTGAACCGATCATCATGAAATTTTGCATACACGTTGTCTGAGACACCTGAAAGGACATAGAGTACCTTTCATCGTTCAACGCGGACGAAGTCGCTGGCACCATCTAGTAATATTATAAATGCGAAAGTATGTTTGGATGTATGGATGTTTGTAACTCTATCAAGCAAAAACTACTGAACCGATCACAATGAAATTTTGCATACACGTTGTCTGGGACACCAGAAAGGACATAGGGTACCTTTCATCGTTCAACGCGGACGAAGTCGCTGGCACCATCTAGTAATATTATAAATGCGAAAGTATGTTTGGATGTATGGATGTTTGTAACTCTATCAAGCAAAAACTACTGAACCGATCACAATGAAATTTTGCATACACGTTGTCTGGGACACCAGAAAGGACATAGGGTACCTTTCATCGTTCAACGCGGACGAAGTCGCGGGCACCAGCTAGTAAAAAATAATTCTCAGCAAATTATTCAATAGGGACATTCTTTATAACTGTAAATTGACAGAACTAACACATGGTTGCGACTGAGTGTTTGACTTCTATAAGAATACATGGCCAACTGTACTTGTACAAGTATACCGACCGATTAATATAAAGAAAATATTTCACGAACAAAAAAAAGGCCACTTCTGCTAAAGGCTGAAAACAACAGATTATTTTCGCAGGCTCGTTTCCTGTTTTAATTTTTCGAAACACTACAAAACAATGAGGATGTATACGTAACTTTTTTTATTGTTTTCTGAAAAGGTCTAATGAGCTTCCTTGTACTACAGCGTGTTGAAAGCTTCCTAAGATATTGTCCTATTTTTTTTTTATATATATTCACTATTGTTCCTTTGTTTTGTAATATGGTTCGTATTAAACATTGCTTTCTCTTATTAATTGTGTGTCTATAATATGGCTAAATAAGATTTTTTTATAACAATTTTATCAAAAATGTAGATAATATTTTAAAAATTAAAAAGTAATTTAAAAATATTTTTTTTTAGTATTTGTGACTGTAATTTTTTAGTGACAGGGCACACTGATCACTGAGTAGACCAACGTGATTTTTGCCCATCCCAAAAGTACCTAAAGTGCCTAAAAAATATCCTAATTTTTAGCTACTTTTTCTAACAATAAGTGGTCATCAAAAAGATTGGTAAAAATATTACATTGTCTCAATAACATCTGTGTGTATATAATGTGTCATCTGTGCAAAAACTATTAAGATTATAGCAAATTCTTATACTAAGTTCCAAAATAGTAACCATTATATTCACAAACACACTCAAATCATAACATATCTATAAATGACACACACACACACACACACACACACACACACACACACACACACACACACACACACACACACACACACACACACACACACACACACACACACACACACACACACACACACACACACACACACACACACACAATTGATTTAATTTTATTACAGCTTATTTTAGTATTTCTATCCTAAATAAAATATTATAGTTTGTAAAAAAAATTGTCTATTTTATCACACTCTATGGACAAAACAATGAAATATTCACGCCTGCATAATTTAAGAGAAAAGTGCTATCGAGTATTTTTGGTGGAGCTTTTATATTTTTTGATAACTATTTTCATTGATTGTAGTGAAAAGTTTAGCTCATAATAATTAAGAAAATATATGATTAATTGCAAATTATAATAACAGAAAAAATCTTTAAAAGTTGTATAATTATTTTTTAACGCCTAACGCAAAAGAGGGGTGTTATAACTTTGACCATTGAATCAATCTGTGTGTATATTTGTTCATAGCTCCCAAACGGATCGACCGATTTTGATCAGTTTTTTTTTGCTTGAAAGCTGACCTTATAGTTCTAATTTAATTATATTTCGTTATATCAGGAACAATCAAATCAAATCAAATCAAAATATTTATTTAACAATTAAGTTTCTACAAAGAGAATCTTATGATCGTCATTATAAATTTAAATTTAGCAGAGTTTCGAAAAAAAAAAGCCAAGATTACGTTCGTGAGAAGAAACCCCGAAAGAAACTCAGGATACTATAAATATTATTTTTATCATCTTTTAAATATAAAATTACAAAAATTAGGTACACTTTATACAAAAAAAAATCAAAGTACATATATATACAATACTAAACAAGTATGAGCTTCGAATTAAGGCTTTAAATCGAGGCTTCATTGTCGTTTAAATAATCAGTGAACTTATAATAAATAGCCTTTCGAGAGGAGTTTGGTTTTAATGACACTTTTAAATTTATTTATAGATAAAGCTCTGATCCTCATATTCCTCTGTGATGATTGAGGCTTATCTGATGACCTTTACCACAACAAAAATATATTTTTTATCTTATCGTAAATATAAAACTTTTTTTTAAAAAAAAATACGCTCTTATCGATGGAGGTCGACAAGTCGTCATACACTCAAAAACTAAAAAGGGAGACATATCAAAATGAACTTTAGGTGTGAAAAGAAGTTAGTTATCTAGTTATTAAATTAGTTATTAAGTTAGTTATTGACGACACGTTTGGTCTAGTGGCTAGTAACCCTAGCTGTTAACCAAACGGTCGTGGGTTCGAATCCCGCTAGGGGCGAATTTTTATGTGTTAACATTTTACCTTTGTACCCGAGTCATGGATGTTTTCTATTTATAATATGTATGTATTTACAAAAAAAAAATGTAATGTAAAAAAAAAATACTACATGTATATCAACTGTCTGATATCCATAATACAAGCATTAGTTGCTTAATGTGGAACTAGATGGTGCTGTGTGGCATGTGTGAAGATATTTATTTATTTATTTATTAAATTAATTTATATTTTTTTTAATTAGTGCTGTGCAATTATTAAAGGAAAACATAACAGTAGGAAGTGATGGTATGTGGTAAGCAGCTACGTATCCTACAAAGACAAGCACCAATTGGAGGATACAACCATATTTACTGTTGACACTGAAAATATAAAATGTATGAACAGGATTTTTTTTTTTAAATTTTTTTTTTTAAATTTTTTTTTTAAATTTTTTCCACGAAGCCAAACTAATTTTATACAGAGAAAAACTATACATATATATGTTTATAAAAAAATATGTATTTATTATTGATATTTTTCTTAAGAAAAATACTTAACTATCTACTTATAGTTGATTTGAGTTTTTTATCAACTTTTTTTGTGACTAGAGCTACAAAGGGCATTAGAAAAAAAAGGTGTTTTATATATTTTTAAATTCATTAAAAAAATTTTTTTTCATGTCTTATATGTATGTCCTTATCCTTAAATGAAGATATATTATATTATAAAGATATTTTCAAATTTAAAAAAAGTAGACATTTTATGACCAGATTTGATTTTAAATTACATAAATAAATTATGGCTCTAACTTGTAATGGACATGTATGAACAGAAAAAAACATTGTGTAAATTTTGGATATTTATGAAAATACTAGCTGGTGCCCGCGACTTCGTCCGCGTTGAACGATGAAAGGTACCCTATGTCCTTTCTTGTGTCCCAGACGATGTGTATGCAAAATTTCATGGTGATCGGTTCAGTAGTTTTTGCGTTAAAGAGTTACAAACATCCATACATTCAAACATACTTCGCATTTATAATATTACTAGTTGGTGCCCGCGACTTCGTCCGCGTTGAACGATGAAAGGTACCCTATGTTCTTTCTTGTGTCCCAGACGATGTGTATGCAAAATTTCACGGTGATCGGTTCAGTAGTTTTTGCGTTAAAGAGTTACAAACATCCATACATCCAAACATACTTTCGCATTTATAATATTAGAAGAAAAAAGTAACTATTTAGGGTATTCCCTACACAGGGTATATAAATTTTTGAGATGAAAATAAAATAAAAAATATAGAAAAGTTATAGGTCAAAATAGCTGACGAGAGATTCAATATAGGGTAACCTGCGCCTTATCTGTAAACTTGTTAAAACATATGAGTTTTTCGTCCCTTCCATCTTTGAACTATAAATATTTCTTTCTCTTAATGCATCGCTCAGAACTGTCTCAATATTTGATGCAACATGTTGAGTTCCAAAGACTATGTTGCTGTGTTGCTACTCGTTGGTTTTACAAATGTCATTTGTGGTGATGTTTATAGTGATAAAGTGACGGATGGGACAGAATTGCTTTTCAGTTTTGTGGTATGTTTTTTTTTATATAAAATCCGTACTAATAATATTATAAATGCAAAAATATGTTTGGATGTATAGATGTACTAGCTGGTGGCCGCGACTTCGTCCGCGTTGAACGATGAAAGGTACTCTATGTCCTTTCTGGTGTCACAGACAACGTGTATGCAAAATTTCATGGTGATCGGTTCAGTAGTTTTTGCGTTAAAGAGTTACAAACATCCATACATCCAAACATACTTTCTCATTTATAATACCACCATGAAATTTTGCATACGCGTTGTCTGAGACACCAGAAAGGACATAGGGTACCTTTCATCGTTCAACGCGAACGAAGTGGCGGCCACCAGCTAGTACTGTATAAATATAGGCATATTCTCTCCGGTTTTGCCAGGTTAAGTTTCCACGTTACTGGAAAGCCTTATAGTTAGGTTTCCATCGTGTGTACAGCCCACAAGTTTGACAGCCGTATTCGGTTTCATGAAATACCTAATAATAATTTTCAAGCCTGTCACACACGTAGCTATAATATATATTACGGTATACGTTGGTGACGTCATAGAAATATATATATATATAAATTTCGTGTCACGTTGTTTGTCCGCAATGAACTTCTAAACTACTGAAGCGATTCTTCACCTATAGAAAGCTATATTATCAGCTATAGCCAAATATAGGCTATATTTTATAAAGTTACGCGGGCGAAGTAGCGTGCAACAGCTAGTAATAAATAAAACTTGATCGACAGATGAGTTCATTTTTCTTAGAAGATATAAAGTTCAGTTCTTCTTCTAAGTCCTTCGTAGTTGTTGGCACTAAACGTTCCACTCCGTCCTCAGCTTCTCTCAAGGCAAGTGTTACGAGAACACCAGTGAGAGCAGTTACTTGGTCACACCAAAGGCTAGGTGATCGGCTGAACCCGTAATAACTAATTTATCGAGGTCTTCTGGCAGACGACGGGCAATGTGACCAAAATATTGTAATATAAATGCAGTTTAGTAGGGATCTTTAATAAGCCAAGTCCGAATTAAGATTTCTAACACTCTAACAGCGTGGTAAAACCCGACAAGTTCGACAGCCGTTCATGTAATAGGTTCCTAATAATGTTCCAAAAATTTCCTAAAATTTTATCTTAACGCACCCATACATTACGAATAATCTATAATGTAAGCAAATTCAATTATCCTAGCACATGTAAGTGGTTATAAAGAATTAGTAAGATCTCTAGTCAGCCAAGTTAGAATTAAAATATTAATTTGATATTTTATTTAAAGGTTCACCGTCACGGAGACAGGACACCTACGGAATCCTCTTTAGCCTTCAGTGATGACCCTGAGACTCTCGTAAAATACAGCCAGCAGTATGGCTATGGCCAATTGACTGATGTGAGCTATTCAAATGTTATTTATTTTTTTTAATTTTAAAGTTATACTCCACTTGTAAGACAGGGCTTCGTTTTTCAGTGACTGCTGGGGAATAACCAATATGAATAGTTTTCTATAATAAGTCTATATCAAATGTAAATATCAATCTCTTCAATGTTTTATTACCTTCCTAAATAAGTTTTTTATTGTACGTTTTCACATAAAGAGCTGTCTGTAATCTATAATTATAACAAAGAAATATAAAAATTAAGAAAATTATGTTTGTCGAATTTAATTTTTAACTCTTTTTCGTTGGAACTTTGTCAGTGGATGAAATTTACAAACATTTTATTATATGTAACTCCTTAAAGTAAATCTTGTTTTATTCCAGGCCGGCAAAAGGACTAGCTATAGAATTGGCGAATTCATTAGACGTCGCTACAACAAGCTGTTGTCACCTCAATACAATAAGTCGGAAATCTACTTAAGATCGACAGATTCAACTCGCGCGAAGATGACAGTATTGACAGCGATGGCCGCCGTTTACCCTCCTGGCCGTTTAAGGTGGAATGCGACTCTTGATTGGACGCCTGTGCCTTATACAACTGTTCCGATGAAATACGATTTTGTGGGTACATTTTTTTTTAATGTTACGATTTAAAAAAAATGTTGCCAATGATAGCCAATGGGACACGGCAATCTTTTTTTATTTGGCCTGTCCACCAAATTTGAATCATGTCAAGATATTTTTTTTAACTCTTAAGAATAACATCACGATAAAATCTGCCTAGATCTTCACAATCTTAACATATAACTGAAGTTTCGGTCCACCATGGGATTAGTACTTTTCTAATCTCATGGTTACAACTAGACCTGATTTGGTTTTAATTAGACTTTTTTGTCAAACCAATAAGAACTGCTTTAAGGTCCTACTTAAAGCACACTCCTCTTTGCAATCATAATCTGGCAGGCCGTCTGACGATAATAATAACACCCTTACAGTAGACTATTATGAAAAAATAGCACATGTGCTAATGGGTTTCAGTGAGTTAGTCAGGTTATATCAGAGCTCATTTCCCTACTTGTTCTAACTATAAATAGTTCGTCGACCACTTTTGTTGTGCGTTAATTTTAAACCCTTACAGTAGAAATAGCACATGTGCTAATGGGTTTCGGTGAGTTAGTCAGGTTATGTCAAAGCTCATTTCCCTACTTGTTCTAACTATAAATAGTTCGTCGGCCACTTTTGTTGTGCGTTAATTTTAAACCCTTACAGTAGAAATAGCACATGTGCTAATGGGTTTCAGTGAGTAATCTTTTTCGTTTGGCCTGCCCAGCAATAGTTTCAAATAGTTTATAATCTACTATCTCTGTGTATTATTGTTGTCTCAATATATTTTCTTCTTATAGAATTTGGCCATATTAAATTGTCCCAAATTAACGGCGATAATAACAGAATCGATGTCCTCGAGACCAGCTAAAATGCACGAGGACCAATATCGTGAGGTTTATGATAAACTTGGAAGAATAATTAATTATAACTTCACCGAGAATCCAGTGAGCATATTAATGGCATACGACGTATACTTAAGTCAAGTGAGTAAGGGTTATAAATATTTAAAAAAAAATAACGTTTGAGCAATTGTTTCTTTTAAATAGATGATAATAATATGATATGCTTGCATTTGCAGATGAGTTTGGGTATGCCTCTAAATCCGACCATAAAACAGTTGTTGCCTCAGATAAAGAAGTTAGCAGGATTGTCATGGCTTTACGTATTTGGAGATGATCAACTTTTACGTTATGAGGCCGGTAAGTTTTTAATGACCATAAATATTTACGTAGATTACTTTTTTTGAGTCCCTATGTGTATGTGTATGTGTATGTCCCTATGTGTTTTCTAGTGTCCCACAGACAACGTATATGCAAAATTTAATGGTGATCGGTTCAGTAGTTTTTGCGTGAAAGAGTTACAAACATCCATACATCCAAACATACTTTCGCATTTATAATATTAGCGAGTACGGATGTTACTCACTGATAATATAGCTTCCCAACAGTGAAAGAATTTTTCAAATCAGTCCAGTTCGGATCCTATTCAATGCGAACAAACAAACAAACAATAAAATCTTTCCTCTTTATCATATTAGTGTAGACTAGAAACCAGCACCCGGCTTCGACCATTTTATCTGAAAATGATATACATAAATCTTAATCGTTCTTTCAAAATCATACCATATAAAAATCCATTAAGTGGTACCTGCAATTTTGTACGCCTTGGTTTTTTTTAAAATCTCACAGGAACCTAACATTTTCCAGTATAAAAACTATCCTATATATTAATACAGGTTATAAACTATTTATATGTTACATGTTCATGTTTCATTCATACTTCATTCATTCATTCATTCATGCATAGACAAACAGGCCAAAATTCGTAAAACTACTTTTTTCCTCCTCGGTAACATAAGTACAACGTGTACAAATTGATTTTTTAAAAGTATTTAATGTACAGACACGGCTCGTTTAAGATTTTATTATATATATTATAGATAATAATGTATGTCATAAATATAGATATTCTATCATTAAGTAGGTCATAAAGGTTTTCACTGTCGATTTTATTGGGTGTAGAATAAAAATTGCTAAATGTATAATGCAAGTCATAAGCTTTTTATTTTATCTAAATCTTGGCTTACGATTAGATTCTTTCCTAACATGGAACTCAAATATAGAACATGTTAAGTCCAAGCTTAGACGATTGCTGGGCTCTCTTTGAGGGGTCGTGAGGTCTCTTCCTCGTCAAGTACGTCATACCATTTACAATTCATTGGTAAAAACCACATTTATTATACCTCATTGAAATCTAGGGTGGTGCTGACAAATCTTAGATACAAATTACGCAAAACAAAATTATTTAAATGCTATTTCGTTACTCCTATTTAACACTTACTAATAAAATTTTATAAAGTAACAAAATTAATGAATTTAACTCAATTTATTTAAATTAAATACATGTATACTCATTCGAAGGATATTAGATAAATCAATTCATTCTGATATTACTTTGCTTAAACAAAAAGATATTTCCAACTGCTTAACTAGGCGAGCAAGCCATGTTACCATCTATAGGGTCTTACCAAAGGTACGAACTACATGTGATAAAAAAAATGATTACTTTTGAGGGAGCACAACTTTTTAACGAATTACCTTTGCATATAAAACAGGCAAAATCTTTTGGAGAATATAGATCCAAGCTATTGAAACATTTTATGGTAAATGTTTAAATGTTTTGACGTGTTTTTGTTAAAAATCAGGAACAAATTATGTATAATTTTGGTGACATTTGTCTGCCTGTTTGATGTTTAAGTATTTTGTTAATTTTCTCATGTAAATAGCTTTAAGCTAAAGAAAATATAAACTTATATTAAACGGTAATCACTTTAGCAAATAGAGAAGACATAACAATGTCTGTTAATGTTAAAATGTTAAAATAAATGTCTTAATCTAAAATAAAATCTCAGCGTTTTCGAAGTACGCAACGAAACGTTTGCATCTTGGCTATGGGCCCAGGTAGCCTCTCTGGCGGCAGTAACCCGGGGTGGTTACTGCCGCCAGAGAATACCATCTTAGAGAATACCATCTTGGAATAAAATTATGATTGCTTTTGTGTTTTGGTGAGTGAGTGAGTGCTTCCATTTGATATTCCTTTATAGTCTTACTTAATTTTAAGACAGTTATTTTTTTTTTTTTTAATTTAAAACTGGTTTTAGATTATGATTAGCATTAGAAATTTAAAATTTCCAGTGCATCTTTTTTAGTAAGTATTTTTGATTAATATTATTGTTTAAAACGTGACATCCTAGTTGATGGTAAAACTTTTTTCTAACAAACTATTGAAGTAAGTATTTAGGCGATGATAAATAATATTATATATTTATTATACATTACATTATTATGTACCTATCTATACAATTTTACAGGAGCTCTCCTCAATGAATTTTTTGAATATGCCAATTTGATATTTTCTGATGAAAATACACCGAGAGTGCGAGTTTATTCCAGTCACGATTTAAATGTGTATACGGCCATATTGATATATAATATACCTGCACAAGGTATGATACAATATGGGGGAACGATTTCGCTTGAACTCAGAAAAGTGATTGCAACTGGGAAGTATGTAATTCTGGTGAGTTAGAAAAGCTTTTTACATAATATAAATTAATATGGGAAGTAGTATCTTCATAAATGTAACCCTGTTTATACTAAAAATACTGTAAGCAGTGATGGCAGTGATGCTGTAAGAAAATTATCTTTTAGAGCCGGTTTGACTTGTGATAGACATGAAATTTTCGTTGTAACATTTTTCCTAAGTACAGACACGCCACATTTACGATTTTATTTTTTTATATGTATATGTGTGTATATGCAATGACATATAAAATACTTTAAATTTACAGCCAGTTTACTTGAGAGATCCCCGCGAGCCTGAAGAGTATCTTCAAGTGACCGGATGCGACCTACTCTGCGATATAGATCAGTTTTACGCTCTGACTTCGCGCAACGCTCTCAATGAGACCGAATGGAGGAGCGAATGCGGATTCACTGATGACTTGGATTTAGATTCTTCTAGCATTGATTAAAATTATTTTAATCGAATTTGGATGTGAGAAAATAATAAAGATATACTTACATAAAATAAAACGGTTTTTTAAATTTTGCTATTGTTTCCAATTTATAAAAAAACTAGCTGGTGTCCGCGACTTCGTCCGCGTTGAACGATGAAAGGTACCATATGTCCTTTCTGGTGTCCCAGACGATGTGTATGCAAAATTTCATTACATGATGATCGGTTCAGTAGATTTTACGTGAAAGAGTTACAAACATCTATACATCCAAACATACTTTCGCATTTATAATATTAGTACAGAAGTACAGATTTGCTAATCAATAAAGGTTACTTATTAATAAATTGTATTAAATTTAAGCACGGAAACGAGAGACAGTCGGCCTTCAACACTGCTACAGAAAGCACGCGCTTTCTCGCCACTCGTCATCACCACAAACGCCCATCGTGCGTTACTTTGTAAAATATGTGTAATATATAAATATGTAAATAATAATGTGGAGTTCATTTTCTTCCCACACTCTCATCCACTGTCATTTTTAAAATTAACTGTAAATAACACCTGGATTTGAGGTCAAGGAACGACAAGCGCAGTATAGGACGTCCTTCTTCATGGGCGTTTTTACATGATGTGTGGAGACGCACTATGGGCGTCTGTGGTGATGACGAGTGGCGAGAACGCGCGTGCTTTCTGTAGCAGTGTTGAAGGCCGACTGTCTCTCGTTTCCGTGCTTCTTCATTTGAAAGAATTACACGGAAACTAAAACGTTAATTCCAAATAGGATAACTACACGGATTATTTCCCCTGATTGCCGATATTCGGCTTAATTTGGCTGTACTTATAAATAGATAGTAATAGTGCGATAGGCAGTGTGTCAATGATTAGGTGTGTTTGTCTAGCGGCGATAAAGTATAGTGTGTTGTTGTTTTTCGATGAGTGAGTTAACTAGAAATACCAAACCCTATTTATTTATCCCCTAACTTGCTAAGAATAAAGAAAAACAGAACTTCTACGAAAAAAAATTATTTTGTGCAACTTTATCTACTGCATTAAAAATAAGCCTGCATTTATACATAATAAAATTAAGTATACCATATATTCTAATACCATATCTATCGTGTTTTTTTATTATCTATTGACTTATCATTGAACTTGGTGAAATTTTATTGTTCCTGATTAGTTTCTATCGCTTTTATAAGTAGCGTCTTAGCAGTTTTGAGTTTAAAGGAGATCCAATATTTGACTCAACATGATGAATATTGGAGTGTCTCTTGGTGTGCTCTTCATCATCACGGTTTCTGGTGTCAGGGCTGGACCAGTTCGTGACGATGTGACAGAAGGAACAGAATTACTTTTCAGTTTTGTGGTAAGTTATGTTAGTCTTTATTTTAAGCCACATTAATGTAAGACAAATTAAAAATTACAAAAGAATTCTTACTTATACCTTAAGTTCGTGTCATAAGCTTCGTCATATGTTTATTGTGGGGTTAATTTTTTTGTTTTAATTTTTATTTTGAGTCTTTTCCCTTAAGGCCATTCGGCAATGTCTTATATACATGTCTAAACTAAAATACTATTTTACTGAACCATTTCTAAACACTAAATCTGGAGTGGTAAATATTTTGCAGCTCCCTGGTATCGTCGGGTTAGTTGACACATGTTTGTTTTTATAATATAGTGCCCAAAAGAACTTACTAAAACATAGATTCTTATACTGACTAAGCTTATTAAAAATTACCCCGCGATTTTAAACTTACAAGCCTTCATCAGTCGTCTATATCAGTATAAACTGAAATCTGACGGATATGTACTAAATCGTATAAATGAGGTCCATATCAACATCGGCGGCTCCTTTGATCAAGGAAGCCTTTAGTGACTCAAAATAAGGATGAGGTTCTGAGAAGATTTTTTTAAAATTCCTATGCGAAAAATAACATTTTTTTTTCTATGTGTTTTGTTAACAGTTACATCGTCATGGAGATAGAACACCTATAGAGGATACTTTATTATTCAGTGAAGACCCAGAAACTCTCGCAGCATATAGTGCACCATATGGATACGGTCAGTTAACACAAGTAAGAAAACACAAGTCATTTAATATTCACATTTTTCATTGTAAAGAATAGTAGACAGGCTGACGGCCAAATAGATAAGAGTGGCACTCTCATCTTACTTTTTCATCAAACTAGGCCACAGCTATAGTGTATTTGTAACTAACTGATGCCTGTGACTTCATGCGTGTTGAAAAATAAAAAATATAACCCCCGAGAAAAGGTTATAAGAGTAATATAACGCCTGACATACAAATTTATTGTCGTGACGACGTTGGCGCCGCCACATTTTTTTTTATATTTTAGATGATCCTCTGCATGAAAGGTACCCTATGTGCCTTTAATGTATGACAACATTTATACAAAATTTCATGATGATTGGATGAGTAATTAAGGCGTGAAAAGGTAGACAGACAAACAGACAGACACAGTTACTTACACATTTATATTAGCATAGATAGGTAGATAGTCCTATGGATAAACAAATTAAACCTTGTTTTTTTTATCCTGAAATCGGAAGAAGAATGTATACTTATTTAATTTTTTACAATGCTTATTTAAAAATAAAAAGTTAGTCTACATTCAGTTAGATGAGTGTAAATAATAAATAAAAAAATATTAAAAAAAAAATTTTTTTTTCTATTGTAGGCAGGATACAGAACTGCATATAGAGTTGGTGAATTTATCCGGCGGCGTTACAACGAATTATTGTCACCCAAATATAACGTGTCTGAAATCTACATACGGTCCACTGATTCCACTCGCGCTAAAATGACTGCTTTGACATCAATGGCTGCCGTCTACCCGCTTGTTGGTCCAAGATGGAATCCGAAACTCGATTGGACACCTGTACCCTACACCACAGCTCCCGCAAAATATGACTTCGTATGTATACACATTTTCTTCGCATTTTAAGGACGGCTTGCCACCAATGTTTCAAATACAGTGTAACGCGGTTACTTTGATAAAAACTTTGTTTTGTTTTTAAATGAAATTTATTCGGTATTGAATGCAGATTAAACTGATTAACTTATTAGGCTCGAGTTTACCAACAGACGGTTATTTTTTAACGGCTGTTTAAATTTTAAACAACTGTTTAAAATTTAAACAGCCGTTTAATAATATTTTGTTGATCAGCTGTTTAAAAACTAAAAATTCTTAGGCTTGAGTTCACCAAGCTCAAGCCTAAGAATGTGTCAGTGTGATGAAAAAATCGACAAATATGTAAATATTATTTTCACTGATTTTGTAAGCCTGAATAACTTTCAAGGAAAAAAAGTGGTTGTTACAAACACATTATTTTGATTAAATCCATTGATTGTGTTAGGTATTTTTTGGTATATACCATAATAAATTTGTTAAATTTTTTTTTGCGACAATATTTAAAGAAGTAGAGCTATTTTAATTTCAAATATTGATCAAAGTAACCCCGTTACACGGTATTGTAAAAGTATTATTTAAACGCAATTTCTTATTTAAGATCTTGCACCAAACATTTAGTTTTAGCACATTTGGCTACCTGTCAAATTTAAATAACCAAAATCTGCTATTTAAGTTTTACATTTTTACAACAATTATGACAATTACATTTTTACAAATATACAATATTTATGTAATAAGGTTCCATAGCAAATTTATTCCTTAAAACCCACAAAACAAATTAAAAAATTGAATTTTTGAATTTTTTCAAATTTGAAATTTTTTGAATTTTTTAAATTCAAAAATTTTTTTAGAGACTGCAAGATTCGATTTGTGGTTGCATCATATTTTTAAAATACGCTCATGCTTAGTTTAAAAAGTTTGAATGCAGTGTTTCTTTGTTCAAAAATCGAAGCCTCAATAATTAATTACTGCTTTAGTTTAAAAAAATCTTTTTTGTCCAACCACGTCAATTAAAATAATAATTTCTTAATTTTATTTGTATGTAATCTCTAAATTATCACACCGTTATAATAAAAGTTAGGGGGTTTATACCCCTTTAAACAATCTTAGTTTATTAAACAATCTTAATTTTTTTTAAATGTATTATATGTACTTATAGTTATTATAACTATATACTATGTATTTTTTCAATATTAAAATGTAATTTTATTTTTAGAACACTGGTTTCTACAATTGTCCAAATTATGTGGAGTTTGTGTACGAAGCATTCACCTTAATACCACCTGAACTTGAAGAGTACACTGACGTTTTGGATAAACTAACCCAAATATTTAACATAGACTTCTCATTGTATCCACTAGCATATGCGATTTCATTGTATAGCGTATGCGAATCTCAGGTGAGTTGTTTGAATATATTTTTTTCCTGCAAATCCGTACTAAAATTATAAATGCGAAAGTATGTTTGGATGTATGATGAAATCGCCCAACCGATGAAATCGAATTTTGTGAATGTGTACGATTGGCTAAGATCTAATACTAATATTATAAATACGAAAGTATAGTTGGATGTTTGGATGTATGGATGTTTGTAAGTCTTTCACGCAAAAACTAATGAACCGATCACCATGAGATGAAATTTTGCATACACATCGTCTGGGACACCAGAAAGGACATAGGGTACCTTTCATCGTTCAAAATATACACATATCAAACACATTCACATACATTTGCCATAATGTTTTTTGCCTCATATTTGGCCATCAAGAATAATGTTGTCTAAACTTTGATAATTCATATATACCTATATTTTTTAAGCTTTTTGTTCTAGCCTTATGTCTATACTTATGGTCTTATGGCTTATTCGTCGTTTATACTAGGAGTAAGCTTAATAAAGTACACATTTGACAGCACTAAGCGTCTTAAGTGCATTTAGAAAATTAGGGCTTATACTGAACATTTTGCTTATATCCCTAATAATCTATCAAGTAATTTACCTTTTCTAATTAATTATATGTGTGAATAAATAAATAAGTCCTAACTAATTATGTTGATTTCGTATTTTGATATACTAAAATTTTTGCATTTACAGATTAGTTTGGGCTTGCCCTTAAGTCCTGCTATAAGTGAGATTTTACCACAAATAGAAGAACTAGCTGCCTTGGGATGGAGTTATACATATGGAGATCTTGATCATTTACGTTATATATCCGGTAAGTTTAAATCACAGACTACTCAAACAATTTCAAATAAAAAACTTATTATGGCAGCTTTGCCTAGTGGTCTAGGCACGACACGTAACCCTAGCTGTTAACCAAACGGTCGCGGGTTCGAATCCCGCTAGGGGCGAATGTTTATGTGTTAACATTTTACCTTTGTACCTGAGTCATGGATGTTTTATATTTATAATATGTATGTATTTACAAAAAAAAGTAATCTATGTATTATATCAACTGTCTGGTATCCATAATACAAGCATTTAGTTGCTTAGTGTGGAACTAGATGGTGCTGTGTGGAATGTGTGAAGATAATAAAATTACCTAGATAATTTGACGACACGTTTGGTCTAGTGGCTAGTAACCCTAGCTGTTAACCAAACAGTCGCGGGTTCGTATCCCGCTAGGGGCAAATGTTTATGTGTTAACATTTTACCTTTGTACCTGAGTCATGGATGTTTTCTATTTATAATATGTATGTCTTTACAAAAAAAAGTAATCTATGTATTATATCAACTGTCTGGTATCCATAATACAAGCATTTAGTTGCTTAGTGTGGAACTAGATGGTGCTGTGTGGAATGTGTGAAGATAATAAAATTACCTAGATAATTTGACGACACGTTTGGTCTAGTGGCTAGTAACCCTAGCTGTTAACCAAACGGTCGCGGGTTCGAATCCCGCTAGGGGCGAATGTTTATGTGTTAACATTTTACCTTTGTACCTGAGTCATGGATGTTTTCTATTTATAATATGTATGTATTTACAAAAAAATAATAATCTATGTATTATATCAACTGTCTGGTATCCATAATACAAGCATTAGTTGCTTACTGTGGAACTAGATGGTGCTGTGTGGAATGTGTAATGATATTTATTTATTTATTTATTAGCTTTGTACTAAAAAAATACTTTTATGAGAGACCTAACTCACCTCTATCTATATAATAATAATAATAATAATAATAATAATAAGCCATTTATTCTACATAAAAAACATTTGAACAATTTAAATAACGCAGATACATGTAACATTTCTTTCTTTTCATATAAAAATAGAAGCGTCCACTTTATAAATATGTCATTGTTATTATAATTTTATGTAGTCGCCTCATCGGCGTAGGCCTCCCCCCATTTCCTCCATAATTTCCTGTCTCTTGTCTTCCTCATCCATTTCTGTCCATATTTTGCTACGAAAACATCTGCCCACCTTCTTTTTGGTCTTCCTCTCTTCCTTCTTTCCTCTCGAGGCACCCATTCCGTTATAATTTTGGTCCATCTTCCGTCGTCCAATCGACATATGTGTCCAGCCCATTTCCATTTTAGCAGCTTTATAGTTTTCAGAATGTCTCGTACTTTTGATTGTTTTCTGATTATTTCATTACTAACCTTATCAGACAATTTTAGGTTTAGCATACTACGCTCCATCTTACGTTGACATCTTGCAAGTTTTTGTTCTTCAACGTAATTCAGCGCCCAAGTCTGGCAGCCGTATGTAAGGCAAGGAAGAATGGCAACATCGTATAGCTTGCTTTTAACTTTTCGGTCAATATGTTTGTTTTTAAAAATTTCTTTTAAGCTCCAATACTTGCTCCAAGCTAAGGAAATCCGTCTTTGTACTTCTTTCTCTGTCAAGTTGTCAAAAGTCACCGATTGCCCCAAGTATACATATTCCTTGACGCACTCTATCTCATTACCATTCAACACGATTTTTGCTTCACCATCACTTGCCATTACCTTTGTTTTGCTGTGGTTAATAAGAAGGCCTACCTTTTTGCTCTCCCTGACCAGTTCCTCTAGCATTCTTTCTAGTGAACTTGGATTTTCCGCGAAGACCACAACATCGTCTGCAAACCTCAGATGACTTAAGTATTCACCGTTAATTTTGAGTCCTTCATTTTCCCATTTTAAGTTGCGGAAGACAGTTTCTAAGACTGATAAAAAAAGTTTTGGTGACATTGGGTCTCCTTGTCTAACACCCTTTTGGATGGGAAATTCCGGACCATCCTTCTCAAGCCGAATACTCGCTGAAGCTTTTGAGTAAATATTTTTCAATAGACTGACGTATAAGTCTTCTACACCCTGTTCCTCCAGAGATTTCCAGATGGCGCAGTGCTCAACCGAATCAAATGCCTTTGCAAAATCGATGAAGCAAATATATAAGTTCTTTCCATATTCTCTGTACTTTTCTAAAATCTGACCCAACACATGAATGTGGTCAATAGTGGAGAATCCGCTGCGGAAACCTGCTTGTTCGCGAGATTGATTCTCTTCTATAACACGTGTTAGCCGCTTTAACACTATCTTAGCAAAGACCTTATATAAATTGGACATAAGGCTTATTGGTCTATAATTGTTAAGGTTTTTCTTGTCCCCTTTTTTGTGCAATATTATTATGTTTGTTTTGGACCACTGTTTAGGTATCTGATGAGATTTTAAGATATTATTGAAAAGGATCTGCAATGTGGGTACCAAAGCATCTACAAAGGATTTTAAAAGCTCATTGGCGATACCATCATCGCCTGGTGTTTTTTCATTCTTTTGTGACATTATAGCAGACTTGATTTCAGACTTGAGTATGCCAAGATAAGGATCCGATGAATCGCAAGTATTAACGATGGGTACATCATCAATATCTGGTTGGGAATCGATCGTGACTTGTTTTGAAGCATACATGCTTCTGTAAAAATTAGTGGCTTCACCAATTATATCCATGCGGTTGATTAAATCGCTGCCCCTGCCGCTCCTCAGATTACTCGTCCATTCTTTCTTTTCCCTGAGTACATTGAGAGCCTTTTTTATTGCACCAGATTTCTCAATAAATCTTTGGAAGGTGTTATTTCTATGTGTCTCCCTATCATTTTTTAAACTTTTGTTTATTGTTTTGCTAATTTTTGCAAGTTTCTTTTTCATCTCTCTTGTTCTTTTTAATTTATACATTTCTTTCCTCTCCTGAAGAAGTGCTTTGGTGTAGGTACTTAAGATGACTTTACTTTCTGACGGTTTATTAGTAATTTGTTTCATGTATAATTTCAATTCCTTTTCAAAGTTGTCGTATTGTGATTGCATTGTTAATGTATTATCTACAGATTCTAAAAATTTCTTTTGTAGGAATATTTTATTTTCTTCCAATAACTCCGTTACCTTTCCTACCTTGCGGTTCGCAGACCTCGTAAAAGATCTATTCCTTTTGTTCGATAATTTTAATTTACACCTTATCATTTTGTGGTCAGTATTAAAATTTAAGTTATTAATTATATCAAAGTTCAACAACATTCCCGGCCGGCTTGCAAGAAAATAATCGATTTCATTAAATATTTTTCCATTAGGTGATCTCCATGTCCATTTCTTATGTGATTTTATTTTGTACATACTATTAACGATCTTGAAACTTCCCTCTAGTGCAAAGTCTACCAGTCTTTGTCCATTGTTGCTTCTCTTTCCATAACTGTATTTACCAAGGGGTGCCTCCATGCCCTGGCGGCCTCCTACTTGTGCATTAAAATCGCCCATTATTATCGTAAGGGGATTGCTTGTATTATCTAAGGCAGTCTCTATTAGTTGATAAAACAATTCGATCTCTGCAACATTGTAAGCTTCGGTGGGAGCATAAACTTGAATAAATGACCATCTTTTCCCTTCCAGTTGAATATCTAAGCATGCAACTCTGTCAGAGAATGATTGAAAACTTATTATTTTGTCTTTAAGATATTTTTTGACTATAAAGCCAACACCATTTCTTCCGCGGTATCCTGCACTGTGGTAGAAAATAAAGTTCGTGTATTCTTCAATTTTTTCATTCTCTCTTCTTACTTCGCATAGACCTAGGATGTCCCACTTAATGTCTTCCATAGCGCAAATAAGTTCTGTAAGGTTTTCTTCTCTTCTTAATGTTCTCACATTCAAGCTAGTTAAATATATATGTTGATTTTTATTGTTTCTTTTTGTATAATTTTTATAGATTAATGTTTGTTTATCAATTGGAGAATCATAAATGGGGGGGTTTTGGTCTACATCCTCCACGGGGACCAGCCGGATTGGAGGTGGCCGAGAGGCGACTATTACATGTTTTTTCTTTTTTCAGCTGAACTTCTTTTGTTCCGCATCGTGTCTTCGTCGGTGAGTGTAGTCATGTAACTTGTTATCATTTTACTCCTCTTTGCCACGGGTGAAGTATCGTTTTCATGATGAATGTTCATTGCATTGGGAGAAGCTGTTGATTTCTTTTGTCTTTTTGGTTTGCTCTGGTCATATGTTCCGTGTCTATTGTTCAGTATAACTATTTTGTCATATCTTAAAACAGCATTTTTACCTTCGTTTCTTAGGACTGTCAGTTCTTGTTGTAGTTGTTTGCGTTTTTCTAAAACATTACGAGGAAAATCTTCTTTAATATAGTACTGGGTTTCTTCTAACGTTTTCTTTTTCCTTAATACTTGTATCTTCATACCCAAAGTTGTAAAAGTTATAATTACTGGTCTTATGCCTCCCAATTTCTTTTTTCCAAGTCTCCTTACTGAATCGATATTTATATTCGTGCAAGCAATATTCATATTCGTATTTATTATATTTAAAATGATTTCTTCTAAATTAGCATAACTCTCGCTTTCTTCGACGCCAAAAATTATCACATTTTTCCGTTTTGTATGTCTTTCTAGTTTGTCAATACGTATACTTTGTTCGTTTATAGTTTTTTCCATTAAATTACATCTATCCATTACACAATCAAACTTGTCTTTTAAATCTATCTATATACTATCTATATACTTATCTATATACTTTACTAATATTATAAATGCGAAAGTATGTTTGGATGTTTGGATGTTTGTAACTCTTTCACGCATGAACTAGTGAACCGATCACCATGAAATTTTGCATACACGTTGTCTGAGACACCAGAAAGGACATAGGGTACCTTTCATCGTTCAACGCGGACGTAGTCGCGGGCACCAGCTAGTCTAAAATAAACCTATAAATACATAGTCTATTTCCAGGTGTACTACTCAATGAATTTTTCCGCTACACCAATTTAATTATATCCGGTGAAGAGACTCCGCGTGTAAGAACGTATTCTGCTCACGACGTAAACGTGTTTTCAACAATTTTGATATACAACATACCAACTCAAGGAATTGTTAAGTATGGAGGGACTATATCTCTGGAGCTTAGAAAGGTGACCGCTACAGGGAAATACGTTATTCTGGTAAGATTAAAAAATTTTACTTGAAATTTCATCAATATAGTTAAGTACATCAGTTCATCAATAGCTTTGATGACACGACACGTTTGGTCTAGTGGTTAGTAACCCTAGCTATTAACAAAACGGTCGCAAATTCGAATTCCGCTAGGGGCAAATGTTTATGTGTTAACATTTTACCTTTGTACCAGAGTCATGGATGTTTGTATCTAGAATATGTATGTATTTACAAAAAAAAAAGTAATCTATGTAGTATATCAACTGTCTGGTATCCATAATACAAGCTTATAGTTGCTTAATGTGGAACTAGATGGTGCTGTGTGGAATGTGTGAAGATAATTATATTTAAAATTAACTATCACGAGGGATGATCCAAAAGTAAAGGTAATCGATATAAATCCAATATTCATAAGATAAAATATAATTCTTTTTTCAACATGGTCTCCCAATAAATCAATAGACCTAAGTGGCCCAATTAAAGTGTTAGCTAGCAACTTTGAACCTATAATTTGACACCAGTACCTTTACCATGAGTTTACAAATTGTCAATTTGACATTGACAGTTGACAGTTGACAGTTTTTCATATAAATGTTTTACCCTCTCGCTATCGAGTGCGGTGATTGTAAATAATTGCACTCGCTAGCGAGAACGTACAACATTTATATACAAATCTGTCAATTTGACATTGACAGTTGTCAATTTTCCATATAAATATTTTACACTCTCAATAAATATACTTATTGTCTTTTTTCTAAACATGTACAAATAATAGATGGTACATTCAATGTTTAGAAATACTAATTAACAACATTTAATGTTTTGTTTGTTCAGACTGAGACTAAGCATAGACTGTAAGAGTACATATTTTATATCCAAACTGAAATTGAAGAGGAAGTGTAATTTAACTTGATTATAATATGTTCTAACTTAGAAGAAAATTTAAATTTACAGCCAGTTTACTTGAGAGATCCCCGCGAGCCTGAAGAGTATCTTCAAGTGACCGGATGCGACCTACTCTGCGATATAGATCAGTTTTACGCTCTGACTTCGCGCAACGCACTCAATGAGACCGAATGGAGGAGCGAATGCGGATTCACTGATGACTTGGATTTAGATGTTTCTGACTTTTAATATACTCGTAATACGCAGTATTTATTTATTTATTTATTTATTTATTCAAATAAATTTATTTATTTATTTATTTATTTATTTATTTATTTATTTAACAGCTAACCTTACAGCGTTTAACAGTATATCGGACATGATCTAATTTATATATATATAACTGGAAATCTGTTTTGGAATTAATTAGTTTTTTGGACATACTATTATATTTTATTCAATTTTATAAATTGAAAACGTCGTTTGAATTTGAAATCTTTTTTTATCATAATAATAGGCAGTAAGTATATATGACACATGAGCTAACTATGAAAAATAAAATAAAATTAAAACTGCTTTTGAATTAGGTAATTGAATTTTTGGAACCGTTTTGAATTTGGGTAATTTGTAGCTCAGCTCAGTACCTACACTATAATATATAGCTTTTGGTATTCAGTTTTATATCTGAACTGAAAATACTCATTGCCAAAATGTTCGAATTATCATTCCATATACAATATGTATTTTTAATAAAGGCACTATCTATTATCACGTTTGGTTTAATTTATTGGGCTAGTTCACATAGCATCTATACTTACTATACTAATATTATAAAGCTGAAAAGTTTGTTTGTTTGTTAGTTTGTTTGGTTGAAAGCGTTAATCTTAGGAACTACTGGTTCGAATTGAAAAATTCTAACTTGAAAACTGTCAAACTATAACCATGGCGCTTGTGTCGCATTGGTTTGGTATGAAAGTCTGAGTTGTGTGACTCATGAAACCACCGCTGTAAATAAAATGCTACTACAGCGCCCCCTATTTAAAGTATGAGTTGCGTGACTCATGAAACCACCGCTGTAAATAAAATGCTACTACAGCGCCCCCTATTTAAAGCATGAGTTGTGTGACTCATGAAACCACCGCTGTAAATAAAATGCTACTACAGCGCCCCCTATTTTAAGTATGAGTTGCGTGACTCATGAAACCACCGCTGTAAATAAAATGCTACTACAGCGCCACCTATTTAAAGCATGAGTTGTGTGACTCATGAAACCACCGCTGTAAATAAAATGCTACTACAGCGCCCCCTATTTTAAGTATGAGTTGCGTGACTCATGAAACCACCGACACTTTCTCATCTATAGAGTTATACCTCTATTTATAATGCTTCAAGCTTTCTGACTATTTTCTCCTTACAGATAACGCGCTACGTTTTCTCTCTTTAATATGTCTGCATCATCTTCCAGCCATTCATTGGTTAATAGGTGACTCAGGTATTTAAACTATTCGACCCTTTTCAGCGGTACTTCTTCATTTAATTTAATACTGGAAAATATATCTGAACACCAAATATGTTATGTTATAAAACAACATATCATAGCTACATAATACATATTATATTTTATAATAACAATTTCATTATTGTTCTGTGGCTGGCCTGATATTAATCGTTTGCCACATGTTTGTATTTTGGTAAGTGAAGTAGTAGTTTTGAAAGATTCTAATAGATGGCGCTAATTACGGATACCACGAATTTCTAAATTATACATTTTTTGACATATTTTGAATTTATTTAAAGGTAAAGAGCAAAAAAAATTACTTATGGGATTACAATCTATTGGTAAATTAAAATTGGTATGAATTAGGGATTATCTTATATTATATTTAAAGAAATTTGTAATCACTTACAGATATACATAAGATAAAAGGATTATCTATTATTATTTCTATCCAAATGGTGTTTGAATTGCGTCCGCTGTACTAAATTGTTCCGAATTGCCTAAAGTTCCGGTTTAACCGTAATAATCAATTAATTTTATAATTAGCGCCCTAATAGCTTTTTTAAACAATTAAATGGAAGTTGAATTTATTCTATGACACCTTTATTTGAAAGTTTAAGAATATGCCTACATTTTTTTATGATTTCAATAATAATAATAATAAATGAATATTTCACGATTTTAACATTTTATTCAATGTAGCGCCATCTGACCGGCGTTGATGCAATTAATTGTTTCTAAATACGAACACAGATGGCGCTAGCTACCTACATGTATTTTTATTCGCATTCATTTTTAATAACAATCGGCATTTTTTAGATACATTGTTTATTTATAATTTGATATCACACAACCGCGACACAGTCATTAGTTGGTTAAAACAAAACAATGTACTTTTAATTTTATAAGGAAGACTTTCTAATTAATCTTTGACAAAAATAAACTGGATCCACATTTTGTATTAACCCGAGAGATGGTAATCATTTCCTGGTAGGTATTTCAGGTAAGCTTAAAACTTGTCCTGTAATACCCTAACACAGAACTACAGACCTGGCTGGGGAGTTAAATTTTCACGTGTTTTTCAAGATAGTACTCTAAGGTTACAAATTTTACATAATTGAACATATATTATTATAATATGAATTATCACAACACTAGAGATTTATTGAAGACGTGAGTGGATGAAGGTAATATGTTCATATAAATGATTACAGATTTAAGACATATTTTGGAAAATAGAAAGTTGTATGTACAGTTAATTTTAAAAAGCAAAAAGTTCATAAAAGTTTACTTTTGTTAATTGAAGAAGGAGTTATGTTCATTTTTTATTTTAAAAAATAATACAAGTGTTTAATTACTATCATACAATTAATATTTTAGGTTGTTTACACAACTTTGCATCATAATTTTGTCAAAAATTATGATGCAAAGTTGTGCAATTATGATCAAAAATCACTTCCGTGGCGACTTATCACAAAAATTAACAGTAAAATTTTAACCAAGATTTATTCAAAATTGACATTAAACGACTTAGCACCTTCATCCACTCACGCTAAGTACAATGCTTCTGTGTAACAAAACAGTTAATAAGACAATCAAATTAGTACCAGTCAATTCTAGAACTACTGTGTACCTAGTTCATTGTATTGAAGTTCGCTCGGTTCTAGTCGCAGGGCATGTGTGCTGTGTACTCACATCAGCGGGAGACAAATTTAATTCGACGGGGAAATGGTTGAACGTTTCCTGTGCCGAGTTTGTGCCATCAGCCGGATTAATGAGTGCTGCCAATAACAGCCATTCACCAAACACTGGCTGGCCAAGTCAAGGGAATATAGCGGGATTAGCTTGTCACAGTTACGACACCAAAATTAGCTGTGCAAGCGATTTCGTACAAGCTGTATAGTGTTTTGATAATACCACATTTATTGAATTTAATTTAAATCCGTACTAATATTATAAATGCGTAAGTATGTTTGGATGTATGGATGTTTGTGACTCTGTCACGCAAAAACTAGTGAACCGATCACCATTAAATTTTGTATACACATCGTCTGGGACACCAGAAAGGACATAGGGTACTTTTCATCGTTCAACGCGGACGAAGTCGCGGGCACCAACTAGTAATATTATAAATGCGAAAGTATGTTTGGATGTATGGATGTTTGTGACTCTTTCACGCAAAAACTAGTGAACCGATCACCATGACATTTTGCATACACGTTGTCTGTGACACCAGAAAGGACATAGGGTACTTTTTATCGTTCAACGCGGACGAAGTCGCGGGCACCATCTAGTAATAAATAAAAACGATTTTTTTTTTATAGTTCCTCTATACGCTTCCTCTAGTGCATAACGCTGATCGTCTTTATTATTTTATAACATTTAACTAAGTATTATATGGGTATATTAAGGTTTTGCAATAAATGATTGAATTGAATTGCAAAAAAAAATAAAAAAATTACATTTTCCAAGATAAAAAGTATCCAAAATAAATTGTTTATCTGTGTATAAAATTTCATACAAATCTGTTAAGCCGTTTTAGCGTGAGAGAGTAACAAACATCCAAAACATTCGCATTTCTATTAGTGGAAAGGATGTTATATTTTTAATTTTTCAACGCGGACGAAGTCGCGAACACCAGCTAGTAAATAAATAAAACAATGTCAATCTATATAAATTTCCAAGGAGAATTGAACGCGCTAAGAGTGTTAGAATTTTAAATTTATTCATTTTAGAGTAGGCAAGTACTAATTAACAACTTTACTTTAATTAAACTTAAATTAACAATTTTCAACTTTATGATTAATTGAGTTGCCAAAAAGATAAATTTGAATATAATGTATTTACTCTTAATAAACAGTTTTCAAGTTTTTATCGTATCTGTAAGTAAATTGGTTAAGTTTCAGTGATATTTTGATTTATCTAAAATTTCGAAGTTCGAGTAATTATTGAGACACACACAAATAGAAAAACAAATATTAAATAGCAGCATCAAAGTTTTTTTTTAATGTAAAGATAGACAGACAGGCTGACTGCTCACTTGACAGTAGGTGGCTACGGTCGCCTATAACATAAGCAAAGCCATAGATGTTGCAAGTACGCTGCCGACCACAGAAGGATTGAGGATACTCATTCACCGAAACAAAACAGCACATGTGCTGTTATTTCACGGTGGTCTTCTGTAAGGGGTTGGTTGATATCTACATTACAAAAAAAAACACATTTCCACTAGGGTAATAATATTCTGACGAATTAGGAATCTGTCCAAAAAAGAATCTGTCGAATACAGAAACGACCAAATAATTGAGTCCAGCGCTATTCCACGTGCGTATAGCCGTGGCGGGGCACCGATGTCGTGTCATAGCGTCCCCGCGACTCCACCCATCAATGGCCTAGAAAGTCTAGAAAGTCGTTGGGTTTTAGCTGGCACGAATCCGGCATAACCCCGCAGTGTCCTAAACACTGTCGAGTAACCAAAAGCATTTTCCAACGTTTAACCATTTAACCGTTTGGTTTTGTAGGAGTTGTCGTGCCTGACTTGTAATTTTTTTTTTAAAAAGAAAGTAACTCAATGATTAAAAAATAAACATTATTTATTTGTCGTATATATCCCGCTCTGGCGAAATGGACACGAAAATAAATTGTCGGATAAATCCGACTCTGGCGGCTGAGGGGTTAAAAAAGTTATGTTTGTTGTAAAAAATTGTAGCTTTTATCCTGTCACTTGTACCATGGTCTAGTTTACTTTGGCAATGCACCTTCAGTGCCTTCCACCTGGCACTCATTCACTAACTGCAACTCCTAATCTGGCTTTTAGTTAACTTTTACATTGTGATTTGTGTAAGAGTTAGTTAAAAGCCAGAATACACAATTTGCATTAACTAAACTTTAACAAAGCTTAAAGTCTATGAGGAATTTCGTGAAAGGTTTAATTTTATCATCTTTCAAAGTTCAATACTACTATTTGAATTATATTAAATGTCTCTTTTGTTTAAAAATATAATTACAATATTTAAAAAAAAATCACTTAACCATTCAGTTTTTTTTTTTATTAAACTTAGCTTTCTATAGGTGAAAGAATTTTTAAAATCGTTTAAGTAGTTTTCAGTTTATTTATTACAAAAAAAATAATAATAAATTTCTCTTTATAATATTAGTATAGATTTTTATACATAGGATTACATTATTGAAGTTTTCATAGGAATTAATAATTAAACTCGATTAACAATATGACCTATGTACTCATATAGAAACTAGCTTTTGTCTTCGACTTTTTCCGAGCATCTTTTTTATAGCTCATATATTTTTGGCAGACATCGAATATTTAATTTTAATTTTTAAATGATCCCTCGGTTTCCTTGATAAAAGGTACCCTATGTCCTTTTCTGTATTCCTGACTACGTGCATGCAAAATTGTCAACCAAAATGTGTTTTGAGTGCAAAAATTTCAGGTTGATCAATAAAATTGAACGTGAAAGTGTATTTTGAACGTAAACATACTCATTTTCGCATTTGTAATATTAGATTATCTTTACCTGAATATAATAAACAAAAATAGTTATAAAATAATACCTATCAGTGTACACAGTAGATAGAAAAGTGGAATCTTTATTTCCTTATTATTAGTCTTTACGAGTAGCCCAAATAAATTGGAGCCCTCTTTACATCGGACGACTTTTGATTTATGTTCAACATTACGTAAGAGAAAGGTTGGTTACTGCGGTCACTACTTAAACTTGCGACTCAAGACATTACAAAATAAACATTTCATTCGTCATTTCTCAATATATAGGATTTAAGGTATTTAAGCATTTGCAAATAATTACGTCTTTAAATTTGCATAGCTGTAAGCAGCTATATTCAAAATTTAATTAACCGCTCGATAGCTAAACGATAGAAGACTTTTGTAAGTATATATTTTATATTCAAATTGATTAAGATTATTTAAGTAAGTAAACTTTATTTAAAAAAAAGTAAGGAATGAATGTGGTCACAAATTCAAACAGAAGAAAAGATTATTAACTATTAACTTTTTAACTAAGAAAAAGATTATCTCTTTAATAGACGTATTAATGGCATTGTAATGGCGTAAGGTTTACCCTATTCTAATTTTACCTTACCCAGTTGTCTTAAGTTCAATCTTTAATGGGCATACTTAAACAAGTTCGTTCTCTGAATCATTAATGTAATTTAGCGCCCTTAAGAGGGAGACGAAAATCATGATTTTCTCTTTCGCACCGACGAGTTATCGACGAAATGAGTGAAAATATTATCCAATTACAAGATTAGGATTTAATGTTTAAGAAATCACCTGACCAAAGTAACAAAGTTACATTTATCAATGACTTCTAATCATCATAAACAAATTGATCAATCAATTTGTAGCAGAATTTTTACTGACTCTTATTGAAGAGAAAACTTCTTATTGAAAATTGATTGATCAACAAATAGATCAATCAATTTGTAGCGGAATTTTTAATGACTCTATTGAAGTGAAAACTTCTTTAGGCGCGTTGGGCACTTTTAGGATTGGCAAAAAACAGTGAAGTCGCGCCGTCACGCTCTGTGAGCGACACCCTCAGTGACGTTTAATTATATGAAATAAGCGCCATCTACCTGAATTAGTACGCACTCCTTGGTTCTTGGTTAGTTTGTCAAGGTGTTAAAAGATGGCGTAGTTTGTACTTCTGATCTGACATGCAGTCCAAGGACTGATAGTTTTTTTTTTTAAATCTGGCACTGTAATTCAACTACTATTGATGCAGTTTTTTTATTATATGTTGAGGCATGTATAGGCATCTAGTCCTAAACTATGCAGAGCAGGGCGGGTCGCTTGTTGGCAATACTAATTAAATTAATTAATTAAATTATACACACAATTATCTTTAAAGTTTGTTTTAAGAATGATAATTGTGTAACTAAGTAAGTATACTAGGTAACTCCTCACATTCCCAGTAGTACCACTGAGCAGTATCATTGACTGTACTAGACTATAACCACTGCTTATAGAATTACCTAGTATAGTAAGGTGTGTAAAAATTTCAAGTTATAAAGTGAGCACTTTGGCAGTTCTATGTGAGTGGTAGGTATGTGATAAACTCTTGTGTATATGTGTATCTATCTATATATATGTATTATGTAATATGTGACTTGGGTGATTGTATTATTCCTATTGTATAAATGTAAAATACGTAATTGGCTGTTAGGTATGTTCATGTTTTTGTCTGTAAATTTTTATGTTAAGAGCTGTGGATTTTTTAGATAAATAAATAAATAAATAAATAAACCTTTGCCCGCAACTTCGTCCGGATCCTATATGACATTATTTAAGATTAATTTAAAGTTAAACAAATTGTGTATAACAATAACAAATTGAAGCTTTTTTTTTTAAAAAAAAATCCTCTATTAAAACTTACCTATAAAACCTATACCTACATAATATACCACCTATTAAACCTATACCTACATAATATATTAAGTTAAGTATTTCGTCAAGCAGATATCCCAAAATATGAATGAACCGTGTTAAGTAAATACCAAAAACGTGTACGATTTGTATTCAATAAACGTTAACGAAATTTTCCGACAAATTGATATATCGTGTAAGTTATTTGAAATAGCGTATATATACATATATATACATATACACGTCTGCAATGTAATGTATCAATGTAATGAATATAGATCACTGTTCCTCTGAGCATTATATTTAAATCACTAAAACAAATTCTATGTAGAGATTTGCGTCTTGTTGCGGACTTGAGGCTTGGTAATCGTTAAAGGCTTTGAGCATTTACAATTTATTGAACAAGAGTTGCTATAATATATAAAATCCGTATTAATATTATAAATGCCAAAGTATGTGGCATTTATAATATTAGTACTAAAATGTGTTTTAATGATTCAAATTAATTATTACAATTTTCGTATTAAATTTAATTTTTAGATATATCCCTACTAATATTATAAATGCGAAAGTATGTTTGGATGTATGGATGTTTGTAACTCTTTCACGCAAAAACTAGTGAACCGATCACCATGAAATTTTGCATACACATCGTCTGGGACACCAGAAAGGACATAGGCTACCTTTCATCGTTCAACGCGGACGAAGTTCAGGTTCAAACAAGGATATATACATATAAATTACTGCCCAAAAAAACCTTTTGGTGTCAAAAAAAACCGGGACAATTACATTTGTTTTTTAACTTATTTATTAACTTAAGTTCTGTATTGATCTTTAAGCTACAAAAATTGGTTGTGCAATATTGCACTTTAATACCTAGGTTGTAAGGTTTCACTAATTTTGGTGAAAAATTCGGTCTCAATTTAATCCTTGTCTTAAATTAATGCTTTAATAAACTTGTTTAATTTCTTCTAATTGCATTGTATAACTTAACTGTTTATAAACTGTTCTCAGATTTAAATTTTGCGAAACAGCTTCTAAATGGAATACGCCGTTTTTGAAATTGTAGTATTTAAATACTACAGCGCTAGTGTGTAATTGCACTGCCTTTAAACCGCAAACAACACCTTCTTAACTTGAATAGGGTCGGTCACAGAAAGAGATCTCAAATGTAAATCAAAATAATGAGAAGGCAGTATGGGACTGACATGAATCCGTACTAATATTATAAATGCGAAAGTATGTTTGGATGTATGGATGTTTGTGACTCTTTCACGCAAAAACTAGTGAACCGATCGCCATGAAATTTTGCATACACGTTGTCTGAGACACCGGAAAGGATATAGGATACCTATCTAAGTTCAACGCGGACGAAGTCGCAGCCACCAGCTAGTATCTATACTGTCTATACTAGTATTACAAAGAGGAAAGATTTGTTTGTTTGTTTGTATGCATTGAATAGGCTCCGAAACTACTGGACCGATTTGAAAAATTCTATCACTGTTGGGAAGCTATATTATCAGTAGTTTTTCGTGAAACAGTTACAAACATCCATACATCCAAACATACTTTCGCATTTATAATATTAGTACGGATATCTTGGCTCCATGAGATTTTCTCCGAAGTTTTTGCCAGTGTCATTTGTAAAAATAACCTTTTTTAAAAATAAAAAACGAAACATTCAAATTTAAATCAAAAGTAGCAGATCCCTTCAGTCAAGTACACAGTTTTTCATTGAGTTTTCCAAAATAAGTCCTTCAAGTCCAAAGCAGTCAGGTCTAGGAAGACAGTCAAGCATTTTATCAATAGGACTGTCACTGTCTTAATAAAAAAAAAATCTAACATAGCATATGAAAATAACATTTCAAGGAGGCAATGTCTTCAAAAGATAAGTAACTGCGGGTGGAGACGCCTTCAGCCATTATTAACACTTGTCAACTGTCAAACCTTTGAGCCTCGCGATGACAGATCGGCCTCTGTCACTTTTGGTAATAGAATACTATCGATATAATTTATACTTCATGTTCGGTATTAAAAGTGAAATGTTTTTTCCTAATATTAATAACAATTAATTTGTCACAGAATAAATAAATAAATCGTCAAAACTAAACACACAAATGGTCCAGGAAAATTTACTAACAAATCAAAATTTTTGGTACTTCACGGACATTTTTGATATTAGTTTCTTGAAGATAATAATATGTAATATCGATGTGCACTCATTATCCTATCAAAATTATTATGCGTTCCTTATACGTAAGTAAGTATGGCTTGTATTAATAGTGATGACATTCACATATCAAGTGGAATTTAAGCTGTCTGCTACAACTTATTATAAAAACAATGTAAACTTATTCAATTTAAATTTACCGTTACGATGACACGTTTGGTCTAGTGGCTAGTAACCCCAGCTGTTAACCAAACGGTCGCGGGTTCGTATCCCGCTAGGGGCAAATGTTTATGTGTTAACATTTTACCTTTGTACCTGAGTCATGGATGTTTTCTATTTATAATATGTATGTCTTTACAAAAAAAAGTAATCTATATATTATATCAACTGTCTGGTATCCATAATACAAGCATTTAGTTGCTTAGTGTGGAACTAGATGGTGCTGTGTGGAATGTGTGAAGATAATAAAATTACCTAGATAATTTGACGACACGTTTGGTCTAGTGGCTAGTAACCCTAGCTGTTAACCAAACGGTCGCGGGTTCGAATCCCGCTAGGGGCGAATGTTTATGTGTTAACATTTTACCTTTGTACCTGAGTCATGGATGTTTTCTATTTATAATATGTATGTATTTACAAAAAAATAATAATCTATGTATTATATCAACTGTCTGGTATCCATAATACAAGCATTAGTTGCTTACTGTGGAACTAGATGGTGCTGTGTGAAATGTGTGAAGATAATAAAATTACCTAGATAATAAATTACCGTTTCAGTGATAGCCTATTCAATTATTGAATTATTTAAAGTTTATGATGGTTTTGTTATGAATTAATTTGGGACGGAAACTGTGGAAACAGCCAATCCTGTCTTATCCACACGATTTCTCGCGAAGGACGTATCGGATAGCAATTTATCAAAGTCACAACAGGCCCACGTAGACATTAATTATTGCGTTTTGAATCACGTCATAGCATCGCCGGGCGAAGTGCTCAGACGCCGATACAATGGAGACGAAAATATGCATGCGATATTCACCATGGGGAATATGTTGTTTAATACTTTTAAACAAGTTTTAAATAACTTGTTTAGTTGATCGTTCAGTCCACAAATACGATGATAGACTTACTTTAGCATGAAGTCACTCCACTGGCGGAAAAAGTTTCTGAGTCTGGTTTTTCTTTATAAAATAGTTAACCGGAGCATTGATTGTCCGTCCCTCACATCAATGATTAAGGCTCGAGTTCACCAACAGACGGTTATTTTTAAACAGCTGTTTAAAATTTAAACAGCCGTTTAATAATATTTTGTTGTTCACCATCGCTAAAATGCGGGTTAAACGCCCTAAACATCTGATTAACTTAGGCCTGAGTTCACCAACAGACGGTTATTTTTAAACAGCTCTTTAAAATTTAAACAGCCGTTTAATAATATTTTTTTGTTCACAATCGCTAAAATGCGGGTTAAACGCCCTCAACGTCTGATTAACTTAATAATTAATCTGATGTTTAGGGCATTTAACCCGCAGTTTAGAGATGGTGATCAACAAAATATTATTAAACGGCTGTTTAAATTTTAAACAGCTGTTTAAAAATAACCGTCTGTTGGTGAACTCGAGCCTAAATTAAACATTCCCAAAATGTATGCTCGAGAACATAACTAAAAGTTAGACCTTTTTATATAAGATTTAGCAAAAATAAATATGGTAGCAATATACCGGTTTTTTGTGCTTTGCGTTATTATAATGAAATGTTTCACAAGTGTGACATTGATATTTTTTCAAATAGAATCCGACCATTTAAAAGGGCTATACACAGTATGATACTTCTCTCTATTATTGATTGCTATTTTTGTTTTATTGACTTGATTGATTTTATGTTAGATTATAATAATATGTAAGCTGATTTAGATATTTGTATTTTTTGATCTCTGACATTTGTTAATTTCATTCATAATTTAATTAATCAAAATTAATGTTGTGCTTTCCTATAATTAAAAAATCATACTAGTGATGTTCCACTCTGTGAGTGTTGTATGCTGTGATTAAGTATGTCTTTAGTTGGTAAGACTTTTTAAATAAATAAATAAATACCCCGTTTACATGTGGTCCCTTGCCACTGCCATAAACATAATATAGCAATTTTTCATTTCCCATACACTTCTGTGAATAAACATCTTATATGTGTGAATCTTTAAAATTCTCACCCGGTCCTTATCCGGACGGATAACCGCCATCAAACACGAGGACGAACCCATTACCGTACCGGAAGCGCGGCCATTTTTCCAACTCGCACTTCCTGTCGCCGACCTGATTCGCCTTATAAAGGTTCAACAAAATAAGCTCAAGCGATTTTGTAATCATAGCTTACTATGTACTTTAGCCAAAATGGACTTGACGTTAGAAATCAACTCCTCACTGCAGACCAACGTGAAATTTCAGCACCGGTGCTGTTTTGTTTCGGTACCAATATGGTTTACTATATACTTTAGCCAAAATGAACTTGACGTTAGAAATCAACTCCGTAGTGCAGACCAACGTGAAATTTCAGCACCGGTGCTGTTTTGTTTCGGTACCAATATGGTTTACTACATACTTTAGCCAAAATGGGCTTGACGTTAGAAATCAACTCCTTACTGCAGACCAACGTAAAATTTCAGCACTGGTGCTGTTTAGTTTTGGTACCAATATGGTTTACTATATACTTTAGCCAAAATGAACTTGACGTTAGAAATCAACTCCTTGACCAACGTGAAATTTCAGCACCGGTGCTGTTTAGTTTCGGTACCAATATGGTTTACTATATACTTTAGCCAAAATGAACTTGACGTTAGAAATCAATTCCTTGACCAACGTGAAATTTCAGCACCGGTGCTGTTTAGTTTCGGTACCAATATGGTTTACTATATACTTTAGCCAAAATGGGCTTGACGTTAGAAATCAACTCCTTACTGCAGACCAACGTGAAATTTCAGCACTGGTGCTGTTTAGTTTCGGTACCAATATGGTTTACTATATACTTTAGCCAAAATGAACTTGACGTTAGAAATCAACTCCTTGACCAACGTGAAATTTCAGCACCGATGCTGTTTAATTTCGGTACCAAATATGGTTTAAGTAAACCTCCAACTATTCTTTTGGCAGCCTATTTGACTTTAGAAATCTTATTGAATTTTGACTGCTTTTCGAGAGAGGTAATAATTGTTACATACTTGTATGAAAAAAGTAAGATGCTTTTTTTATATTGAAGTAGTTTTAAATTTTTGAATATTATTATAAATAATTTTATATCATTAAAGGTCGCTAATAATTGCGTAGTATCCTTATCCACTCTGGCCATTAGTTTATATTAGTTTTATATTAGTTTTAATATCATTTTTTTTATTTTAATTAATTTGACGCTGTCGCCTGTGACTTGACCTAAAATGCTTCGTGAGAGCTCCGAATTCTTTAGTGAAAAATAATGAAACAAAAATTACTTAAATTGCTCTAAAAATGTTGCAATTTTTAAAAAGAATTCGTATGTTTCTCTGTATTACTTGGTTGTATGATTAAAGTTACTATTTCACTTAATTTATAAGCATTCTATGTATAATTTTAAGTTATACCAGCTGATGCCCGCAATTTCGTCTACATAAAATTAGTTTTTCAAGTAGCCCATATTTTCCTGTAAGTTATCATCAATTTCTATGCTATAATTAAATAAAAATGATTGTTTCTTTTATTTAGACCCATAAAGTTTTATTTTTGCGATGTTATAAAATATAATTTTCAAGAAAATGAAATCTCTATAAACTATAAACACAACGCTTACATGATAAGTAAGGATTATAAACTTCCATCTTAACAAGCGAATCGTTAAGATGGAAGTTTATATATTTATTAAAAACCATCTTACAGAAGACTGTGAAATGTTCACTCAGTTTAAAGACTTAAGTGTATTTGGGTTGAAGTTAATTCTTAATACTAATAATAATTCCCTTTAAAAGATCTCATAATAATTTTAGTAGCTCATTCTTTTTCGCGAAATATCTCATTATTTATGACTTTTTGTTGTAAACAATATAGGCTATAAAACTGGTTAAAAGTGGCAACAGCCTACAAAGTGGAACAATGGGTTGGGCAACTTATATTGCTTCTTCTAGTCTTAACTATTCAAAGTTTAACCATAAATTTAAATATGAATATGTCGTTTATAGCAGGAAGGCGCGAAACGAGTTCAGAATAACATAATGGCTACATTTACACCGTTAGATACGCTACAAAATGCCGTATAACGCGCGATATATACTATAAGTGGAAATTTTTTATTAGGTGTAAGCTATCTATTCAAACTGTTATCATGTAATACCTGTAAGTTTCCCTAAAATAAAATAAATAAAAATAAATAAATAAAAAAAATATTTTTGTAATCCCCGATTGTAATGCCCGTCGCAAAAGAGGGGTGTTATAATTTTGGTCTGGTGTCTTTGTATCTTTGTCGGTATGTAGCTCGTAGCTCCTAAATGGATAAACCGATTTCAATCGGGCTTATTTAGTTTGAAAGCTGACGTAATCAGCCATTTTCTAATTGACGAACTTCACTTGGGATTTCACTAACTTCGCATCGCCAAGTAACTGTTACTTCGTTAGTAACTCGATTGATGCGAGTAAACTGTTACTTCGTTAGTATTTCCATGACTATTCCATATTTAGGTAGAATGATGATGATTCCCTATATTTATATATTTAAAATTTGGCTACTAAGTAGTCAAAAAACACATTGGACAAGTTAAGTGTAAAAAAAATTTACAAAACAATATTTACGTGAACGGAGACCTGTTATTCGGTGTAATAGAAGGTAGCATCTAAAGTTTGGCATCATAATTGTTTTCTTCAGTAACTCCCTTGCGTTTTAACGTTGATCCTTAAACAATATATTGTTTTGTTTACATAACTACTAACGCGTCACGCTTTACTGTCGGAGAGAATTTATCAAAAAATAATTTTTAGTTAAATTTTTTTTTTTTTTGGGAACTATCACAGTTTTAGTTAGGCTTAGATTGTCTTGCTCTTACCCTTATTCGAGCAGAATAAATTATAACAAATTTAGAAAAAATTTAAATTTATAATTTAAGAAATCAATAATCTTAGAACAGATGACTGACAATAATAATGCTCTGGTGCAAGAAAATATCTACTTTAATGTGACGAACCTTTTCTTACCTCGACTGTACGTTCCACTCAAAATAGCAAAAAAAAAATGTGAGAATTATTTCTGTTTGATTATTTTGTTTCTATTATTACTAGATACATGCATTATTATGTTTCGTTAATCCGTACTAATATTATAAATGCGAAAGTATGTTTGGATGTATGGATGTTTGTAACTCTTTCACGCAAAAACCCTTCATCGTTCAACGAAGTCGCGGGCACCAGCTAGTTCATTATAAAACCATTGTAATTACCTATATTCAGAAAATAAATAGTTGTTTTACGATCGTAGAGCGGTTATTTTTTAGGTAACTTCAGAATAATAACCGTAAATGAAGGAGATGATATACCTTTGTTTGTACGGTAAAAGTCCCAAACATTAAAAAGAAAATAATTTAAAAAAAATCACCTAGTGCATAATGATGTAGTAAACCGAGTGCATAATTTAATAAAACATATTTCTAAATGTAACTAATCAACACTTTACTTGTAGTTTGTGAAAGAGGCCTTGAATCTAATGTATCAGCAATTAGCATCAGCAAACCATGTTACATCTAAATTTTTTTTTTCTTTTTCTAGTAATTTAATTTGCGGCGCTTACAACATAATATTTATTATTTAAAACTAAACGGACATATGTTTACAGATTTGCCGATAGACCTTTCCACGAGAAAGGTCTTTTACCAGATGCCTGACATCGAAATCCTTCGACAGCCTTCTTTAATACGGTATTACTGAGGAAGGAAATTGAACTAAATTTCAAAGTGGATTGTGAATGTTTCTCTTCAAGACTAAAACTCGTTTCGGGTCATTTATTTTATTGCGTATAATTTTATTGCGGACCAAGCGTTTTGTGCGTTTACGCGAGTAATGGAGACGCGTTCAAGAATTCTTTATGCAAGATTAAAAGTCTTTTTTTTTTATTGGAAAATAAAAATAAGTACACATCTGATGTGTGGTTTCTTTGAAAATATAATTAAGTAAACAAATTCTTCTCATGCTTAATAATGCCTAATTATTATAATTGTTATTAAAAATGTGTATATATTTTTTTTTAAATAATGTTTAACTATAAAAGTTATTGAGGTTATTAAGAAATATTAAATATCTAGGAAAGAATGATTTTTTCCTACAATAATACAATGCTCTCCTAAGAATTTCTACTGGGAAGTTTTTTATTATTAATAATATATTGTTGAAAATGATAAATATATTATTTGCGATCCAACGCTTGATTGAGGCTTGATTGTGTTGTAGATTGTAAGAATTTCCTTTGTATCATTTCGATTCCAGTTTAAAAATTATATTGGGATGATTAGACGCAGATCGTCCTAAAGCCGTAAAATATCCTAAACGCAAAATGTCCCAAACGCAAAATGTCCCAAACGCAAAAGTCACAAACGCAAAATGTCCCAAAGGCAAAATGAACAGTCTAGGAAAACACAGAATGTTATCTAAAATCCAATGATGGATTGAAATTTATTAATCAGTTAGATTATAATATAAGCGTTGGATAAATAATACGTATACGTATTTATTTATATATTATTTAGATAACAAATCGAATCACCATTTCGCCAAAGTTATTGTTTGAATGCGGTCATGTATCGAATTGTCGGTTTGTTTGTGTTATTAAGCGTCGCGTACGCGAAACACGAAATTTATGATGGGTAAGTCAATAATTAAGATAATTATGTGTAAAAGTGTCCCCAAAATATCCATTTATCCCTCACCGGTGGGGATACATTAGTAGGGATGGGAAAAGAGTCAAAGATGATGCATCTTTGACTCTTTTCTTCTATCTCTTGAAGAGTCTGTTCATAAGAGAAACTTGTGCTTAACAGCAACTTAACCAATTTACGTTAAGGGGTGCCATTACCCCATCCCTTATCCAAAATCCTTGGTTGGCGGCGCACTTGCAGCACCTAAAGCGTTGCTTGTGTTATAGGCGACGGTAGCCAACGACCATCAAGTGGGCCGTCAACCTGTCTGTCGATCTTAACATAAAAAAAATCCCAGAACATTCTGCAGAGTTAGTCATAAACTGAGCAGTTTATGACTGTATGTTCTGTTATGTTTTTTTGGTTAACGATGAAAGACGGGCTGATGGTCCACTTGATGGTAAGTGGCTACCGTCGCCTATAGCACAAACAACACCACAGGTGCTGTAAGTGCGCTGCTGACCATAGACAATGTAATTTTTATAGTTTCGAGTTACAAAACGCTATAAAAGCTCGTGGTATGAAAATTTATGGGAGTAAAATCAAAATTGTTACACAAATACGTTATGTTATGTTATGCGTTAGAGTTACGTTCTATTTTTTTTTTTTAATATTTTAGAATATCTGAAGTTTCAGAGATATTGTGCCATCTAAACAATATTATTTAAGAAAAGAACAATGTTGTTCTTTCGGCGTGTTCGAATTTTGAAAATTTAAATTTTCGGAGTGTGTCGGAGCTAGCTGACACAATTTTTCTCGAAATATTAGTTGAATATATTCATAAAGCTAAAAATTATTACTTCTATGAATATATTATATATTTTCATGAAAATTATAACTGGTCAATCCGTACTAATATTATAAATGCAAAAGTATGTATGGATGTTTGTAACTATTTCACGCAAAAACTACTGAACCGATCACCATGAAATTTTGCATACACATCGTCTGGGACACCAGAAAGAACATAGGGTACCTTTCATCGATAAACGCGGACGAAGTAGCGGGCACCAGCTAGTTTGTAAATTATTCAGAAGTTTTTTTCTCTTTCCAGGCACACTCTCTTCGAAGTGATCGTACAAAACACAGAGCAGGCGAATCTGTTAAGTCTAGTTCAGAAGAACTTGAATCTAGACGTTTGGTCACATGCTTTGCCATCAAGACCCGGTCTAGTTCTCGTCGCTAGAAATCAGAGAGAGGCTTTCCAGAAGCTTCTGGAAGATGCTGAAATCCGGTTCAAGGTTGAAGCTGAAAATATTAAAGAGTTAGTAAGATCGGCTGTAGTTTTAAAAAATATTTATATAAAAGGATTTTTTTTTATAAAAGATGGGTTTGCTCTTGACCAACAACCAACTGTGTAGCAAAGATGAGGCCTAAGATGGAGCGAGCTCACCCAGAAGATGCCTATTCACTCGAACTTTAAAAAGATTTGGGTTATATGAGCTCAGGAGTTCCAAACGTTGGCAGTGCGCATTATAAAGGATGTTTTAAAGCGCTTGGTCCAAAATACGTGTAGAGGGATATCGACAAGATGAGGATGGTAACCATTTGTACGTCTGTATGTCCGATGGAAGAATGGGGAAGGCGGTATGAGTTCATGCAACTCCTGACCACACTCTCCGAAGTACATCTTATAAAAGACAAATAGACTGGCAATTTTTCGTCTATGTGCCAGGCTCTGCATCTTAGTTTTTAAAAACGTACTTATTATTCCATGTTAACAACGTGCTTGCATACTCCTGATGTTGCTTACGTTTAACCTTCATTTTAATGAGCCGTCAGCCTGTCTGCCATTCTTTAAAAAGTAAAAATTATTGATTTGAATATTGATTGTTTCAGATTACTTGATTTAGAAGATAAACTTCTATCTGAGGCCTCCAAAAAGGATGCTAGCAAATCAGAATCTGTCGGTCTCACTTTTGACAGAATTTATACTTATGCAGAGGTGAGTAATTTTTTTTTTATTTCGTTTATATTCGGTACTTACATTATATAGTTGTATTTATGGATGGCGGGAAAGCAGAGGATCGAGTAAAAATAGGGTCTACTTGAATCCTTCATTTAATCCTTCAATTAGAAAAAAATGTTTTGTGTACTTGTTGCCATGCACGATGGAGAAACCTGATGCACATTACATATTATTATATATAAAAGTACTAGCTGGTGGCCACGACTTCGTCCGCGTTAAACGATGAAAGGTACCCTATGTCCTTTATGATGTCACAGACAACGTGTATGCAAAATTTCATGTTGATCGGTTCAGTAGTTTTTGCGTGAGAATTACAAACATCCATACATACTTTCGCATTTATAATATTAGTACGGATACTATTATAATATGTGGCAGTGCTATTGTAGAAGTAGGATCCCATTCTACTATAGATTCTACTATATACATATAGAGACAGATCTGTCTTCTCCTTGACTTGTCTAAGCATTTTTTAAACTCATTTAAATGAAAAATGTCTGCCTTGAAGACAGGCAGATATTCCAATTGTATTTTCATCTGTAGACTAATACAATGCTAAGAAGATCGCAGCGGTTTCATATGTGTAAATATGATTAAGTATTCGTTTATGATTAGTATTATAAATGGAATCTAATATTCTTTATCCATGAACTATAGCTAACTTATTTAACCAATGTTTGCTTGTATTAGCATTAGAAATAGCAATTCTATATCCTTAGGTTCATCTAAGTGTTTGTTAGAGTTCACATGGGTACTACTTGAGTACCTTACTGTCCAATAGTGGTCGATTCTACAAGCTGTCTCGAAAGCCAATAGCTACAAGTATCACTTAAGTGTGGGGTAACTTTTTGAACGAAGAAATTGAAAAATAAATAATTGAAAATCACATACAATACAAACGTACTAGCATTGTCAAAAAGATAATCATATCCTGTGTTTTATTTATTGAGATTCAATCTTAAGATTCCAATAAAGTTATTTAAAAAAATAATTATTATCATAGAAGTTACACTACAGTTAAATAGGTATGCTTATATTGTGAAAAAGTTTACTGTCCATTTAATTATAAGGAAAAAAATATGCCTAGTTAAGATGTTAGTATCCAACTTATTTAAATTAGGAATTATAATTATATCCTATTTTAAATAATCTAGAAGTTATAATTTTTAGCTCATATAAAATGTCATATTTTTTTAAAAATTAATATGGAAATTGTTTTCAATATATATTAACTTAAGTTACTAATTTTTACAACATTTAGGGCCTCTTTCACCATGTGTCAAGTAGGTTAACCGCCATTTAAAGTCACCGGTAACCGAGATAAATGGAGCTGATATACACCTTTGTTTGTACGGTAAAAGTCTCAAACATTAAAAAGTAAATAATAATAAAAAAAATCGCCTTACGAAGGATGCAGTAAACTTAATAAAACATAAAATTATTTCTAAAAGTAATTAATCAACACTTGTAGTTGGCGAAAGAGGACCTTATTATAAATTATTTTGTTTCAACACAGGTAGATGAATTCTTGGAGAACTTGGCAGCAAACTACCCACAACTAGTGACGCTAGTGAACGCTGGGAAAAGTTTTGAGGGACGCGATATCAAATATATTAGAATATCAACAACCAATTTTGAGGTACGAGTATCAATGGTTTTTTTTTATTTTATTTAATTTTAATAGGTAAAATAAATTAGGTTTATAAGTATGTAAAAGCTAAATATCATTCACTCACTTGACGGTAGGTGAATATTCTGCAAGTGTGCTGACGACTTTAATAGAAAGGGTTTAGGATAGGACAGGGAAATAGGCTCTGGTATCCATTATTCAACAGCACACTTTACTAGCTGGTGCTCGCGACTTCGTCCACGTTGAAAATTTTAGAAAAAGCAATATAACGCTTGACCTCGTGTTGCTATAACACTTTGGCTAGGCGTTAATTTTTTATTTTTTATTTATCCCTCGGGAACAGTCCTTTTTCTGGATGAAAGGTACCCTATGTCCTTTCTGGTGTCCCAGACAACGTGTATGCAAAATTTTATGGTGATCGGTTCAGTAGTTTTTGCGTGAAAGAGTTACAAACATCCATACATCCAAACATAGTAAGATTTTGCTAACAAAGTGCGCCCTTGTAACTATTAAAACCTTCTAACTGATTGAGTTTCTTAAGCTAAATAATGATTTTTGGCTCGATATTACTTTACATAATTCATCCGGGCCTGGTAAAAATACATTTTGAAAATTTACGTTTCAAAGCGGAAAAGGGGTAGAACTTTGTATGAAACTTTATTACGTAACTTAACGTTTGCGAAATTGACACTGGTGATCGGGAATCACGTAATGAGATACATTCAATTGAAATCCAAATTTAAGGTAGACGAAATATTCTATTTATAAATTATCTATAGGTACTGATATTATAAAGGTAATCTTCGAAACTACTCATGCGATTTCGAAAAAATATCCGTACTAATCTATACTTACTAGTAATACTTACTATACTAGTATACTATATGCTAGTATACGTACTAGTACTAGTACTTACTAGTAATATTATAAATGCGAAAGTATGTTTTGATGTATGGATGTTTGTAACTCTTTCACGCAAAAACTACTTAACCGATCACAATGAAATTTTGCATACACGTTATCTGGAACACCAGAAAGGACATAGGGTACCTTTCATTCAGAAAAAAGGGCTATTCCCAAAGGAATCAATATAAAATAAAAAAACTAACGCCTGGCCAAAGTGTCATAGCAACACGAGGTCAAGCGTTACATTGCTTTTTTTTTAAATTTACAAAGCGGACGAAGTCGCGAGCACTAGCTAGTATACCAATAATTATTAGAATAGTATTTCAGGATGTATTCTGCATACTCTAAATATTCCACTGAGGCATTAGCACCAGTTGACGAAGGGATTTCATTAATTTCCACAGGTTTGATTGATGTGATTTTAACTGTTACATGTCAGTTATATTTATGAAAATTTAATTTATGCGCTAAAAATATTAGTCAATTTAATAAAAAAATGTCATGTACACAATATAGATTTACATAAAACGCGACTCCACAAGATAACCAATTCTTTTATGGTCTTATAATAAACTATCTGATATAATCAGAGCTTTATCTATAAATAAATTTAAAAGTGTCATTAAAATCAAACTCCTTTCGAAAGGCAATTATTATAAAATAACTGATTATTTAAACGACAATGAAGCCTCAATTTAAGTGACTTTGTGTTCAATAGAAAGTCAGTGGTTAGTTTATAATTTTTAATTATAGCTCTATATATAATAATTTCTTCTGTTTCGACTAATTTTAATGTTGGGTAGATCTGTTAGGTCATACAAACTGATTTCAATTTCAAATAATGCTTGTACTAATTATTGACAGAATAACTTTCATTGGTGGGCTGGCTGTTTGTTAATATTGATATTGATATATTTAATTGTAAAAGTTAAGCGTAAATTGAAGGCTATACTGTTTAGCTGAGCGGTTTTATTTTATTATATTTTATTCTTGTTATTTAGATATAGTTATAACAGTTTATTTGAGTTTGATTTTGATATTAATTCTTTGTTTGCGTGTGTTATCGATCGTCTCAATTTCTAGTTTGTACTTTATCTGTGTATGCTTTAAAATTGCCTTATATTACCCTATACCTATTGTAAGTTTTTTGTTTGTGTACCTTTTGGAAAAATAAATAAATAAATAAATTTCATTTCAGAATCTCGGGAAACCCGTAGTGTACATACAGTCATTGCTTCACGCCCGCGAATGGATTACTTTGCCTGCAACTCTGTACGCCATCCACAAGTTGGTTATTGATGTAAGCGAACAGGATCTTCTGCAGAATATCGACTGGGTTATACTTCCAATTGCTAACCCCGATGGCTATGAACATACACATGCTGAGGTAAGTGTATGAATTTGAAACCAGTTCCACATTAATTGTTTTAGTGTGGAACTAGTTCCACAGTAAACAACTAATGCTTGTATTATGGATACCAGACAGCACCATCTAGTTCTACATTAATTGCTTAGTGTGGGACCAGTTCCACATTAATTGTTTTAGTGTGGAACTAGTTCCACAGTAAACAACTAATGCTTGTATTATGGATACCAGACAGCACCATCTAGTTCTACATTAATTGCTTAGTGTGGGACCAGTTCCACATTAATTGTTTTAGTGTGGAACTAGTTCCACAGTAAGCAACTAATGCTTGTATTATGGATACCAGACAGCACAATCTAGTTCTACATTAATTGCTTAGTGTGGAACCAGTTCCACATTAATTGTTTTAGTGTGGAACTAGTTCCACAGTAAACAACTAATGCTTGTATTATGGATACCAGACAGTTGATATACTAAATAGATTACTTTTTTTTTGTAAATACATACATATTATAAATAGAAAACATCCATGACTCAGGTACAAAGGTAAAATGTTAACACATAAACATTTGCCCCTAGCGGGATTCGAACCCGCGACCGTTGGTTAGCTGTTAACTACTAACAGCTAGCCACTAGACCAAATATAAAAAAAATATGTAGTTTAACTCTAATGGGTGCATGCCTAATGGGTACATCAGCATATTTTGGAATAGTAAAATTTTTAAGATCACTAGACTAAAAAAAAAAGTGATATTAAATTTCAAAAATTACAAATAAATGTACTGACTTTTTGATATTTCTTTCTTTGCGGAACTAACCTCATGTAACATTTTATTAATGCTGTTATAATTTTTTGCACTTGCAGTTAATAGTTATATATAAATTTCGAAAGAGACTGATTCATGCTTGTTACCCCACAAAACTTTGGGAAAGATTAATCAAACCCTTCACAACTCTTTAATCTTCCCGATAAATCTGCGCGAAATTAGGAAAACAGGGTGGTCCGCTTTAACCAAAAATTTTAGATGGAAATATTTATGTTTATGTAAACTAAATAAACTTCTTATTAATTTATTCAAGACATAGGTGTGTTTAATTAACTAACGTAAGAATATTAATGATAGAACAATGAGACTAACGCTCTGATGTCACAAGGCACATGTCAATAGAAACGACGAATCAGGGTAGTTCATAATCGCAACACCAGTTCATACTATTGGTAGTAACTATCGATATATTATCACTATCGATAGTGGAGCAGCTAGGTAAATCCGTAATATATCGATCCATAATAGGATCTACATATTATGGAGGATTAATCTAGCTGCTTCAGGTTAATGACCCCTTATATTTAACATGATGTTGATATTATAAGAATTTTTCTAGTACTTAGATAGTGTTGCTAAGGAAATCAATAAATATTAATAATATTTCCACTGACTCCAGTGTCATATTTTCTTTAATGAAATCAATTTCATATTTTACAAGGTAAAAGTCGTGAGTGTATCGTTTGGCCTTTTAAATTTTACGCGTTTTAAAATTCCAGAATAGATTTTGGCGCAAGAATCGTGCAACGGGGTACATGGAGAGCGGATTATGCGCGGGAGTGGATCTCAATCGCAACTTTGACATCAATTGGTCAACTGCCTCCAGTAACGTTGTCTGCATGGATACGTTCCACGGACGCGGACCTTTCTCCGAACCAGAGACAGCCGTAATTAGGGACATCTTTGAAGAACACAAAGACAGATTGGCTCTTTTCCTTGACATTCATAGCTTTGGAAGCATGATACTTTATGGTTATGGCAACGGAACTCTTCCAGCTAACGGTCTCGCGCTTCATTTGGCTGGTGTGCAAATGGCACAAGCTATTGATTCTGTTAAAACCAGCTGGAACCCGGACTACATAGTAGGAAATGTCGCTTTGGTGCTTTACGATGCCTCGGGAAGTGCTGGAGATTATGGTCAATATGTTGGTGCTCTATCGTACACGTATGAGCTGCCCGGTTATAGGTATTCGCTAATACCCGCTATGGGATTTCTGGTAGACCCCGATTTTATAGAGCAGGCCGGTTTAGAAACTTGGGAAGGTATAAAGGCGGGCGCAAGATACGCTCTCAATAACTATTGATTACAAATAAGAAATGTTGATAATGTAAATACATCTTTAAAGACATAAAAGTGTCTTTTATTTTTTTTCCTTCATAAATTAGTACATAGTAAAAGGATTAACCTCATTATGTCCTACTTTGTTAAAGATTGTAAAGAAACGAAGTAAACTAAATTTTTGAGTTAAACTTTGTGGGACAAGGGAAATTTGTTTAAAATTTTTTTTTTGTTGGAGACATATAAAAATCATTCCGTATGTATTGTAGGTCTATGGTGGAGACCATAGACCTCATCTTCTCACACGGCTATACATATACTGGCCAAGAGCAAACCCATCTGTACTAATATTATAAATGCGAAAGTATGTTTGGATGTTTGTAACTCTTTCATGCAAAAACTACTGAACCGATCAACATAAAATTTTTCATACACGTTGTCTGGGACACCAGAAATCACATAAGGTACCTTTCATCGTTCAACGCGGACGAAGTCGCGTGCAACAGCTAGTTTAATTGTAATCATAAAATACCTAAAAGAGTATATTGTGCTATTAGTTGAAAATGAACTTCCATTGTCACAAAGTAGGGGGTGATGAATGTGTTTCAAGATAAATATTAATATCTGATACTGTAGTTAATGCTGACGCGTTATCTATTATATTAATATTTAATTCCATCAATATCCTTCATTATCACAATGAGATTAGTAATAAAAAATACCTCTATCATATACGTCATTTGCTATTTTATTAGCTAAATATAATAGAATCTTCACTACATTTTTTAATAGAAAAATATTTAATTTTCATGTACATTTTGAAATATATATTTTGTTGGTTTAAAAACCTTAGTTTTTAATTTTAATGCAGAGCCTCGCACATAGACGTAAATTTGCCAGTCTATGTGTCTTTTATAAGATGTACTTCGGAGAGTGTGGTCAGGAGCTGCATGAACTCATACCGCTTTCCCCTTTCTTCCATCGGACATACAGACGTACAAATGGTTACCATCCTCATCTTGTCGATATCCCTCTACTCGTATTTCGGACCAAGCGCTTTAAAACATCTTTTATAATGCGCACTGCCAAAGGTTTGGAACTCCTGAACTCATATAACCCAAATGTTTTCAAAGTTCGAGTGAATAGGCATCTTCTGGGTTGAGAATGAGGTTCGCTCCATCTTAGGCCTCATCCTTGCTACACAGTTGGTTGTTGGCCAAGAGCAAACACATCTTTAATAAAAATTTTAAAATTTAAAAAAAAAATCATAATTGCTATCTGTGCGACTGGAAATTCTCGAGTATCAAGGAGAAATCAAGGATCGTCACCTACAAGATACAAAAAGAGACCACAAGATACAACAAGACCTACAAGAGGGCAGTGATTACAGATGAACTTACATACATATAAGGACCGCGGGTCTACTCTGGGTCCCGGCTGCTTCTGAGCGGTTTTACTAGAAGACTATGACTACTACTAGAAGGTTACTAGTATATTTTATTAGAAGGTTTTACTAGCAGTAGAAATTGTAATATATGTAGGTAGTCTACAATTATTCTTGAGTCAAGCAAGGTAATTAAAAAAAACTGTATCAACATTCTGTAATAAAATGTATCATGAGCTAGACGACTTGTAACTTTAACCAAGTCAAAGACTTTTCAGAAATCTTACAGCTGATATGATAAAGCTGACCGTCAGTGGCAAATTAGAATGTAAAATCAAAAATAAATCAACATGTGTTGTAAATACTCAAATGTTGTTTTGTTATCATAGGATTATTGATATCGTTTGATATAATATTTGATTTCAATTCTAATTACGTCTTCTGTTTGATTTACATGAATGAACGTGCTCAAAATGCTCGTATTTTTCATTATAATTAATACATTCATTTCATTAGTGTTTGCAAAAAATGGACAGTATATTGGGTAAGTTATTTTCTTTGTAGATTACTAGCCGTTGCACTCGACTTCGTAAGCGTAACTTTTTAAAATAAAGCCTATGTTACTCGCTGATAACGTAGCTTTCTTTAGGTGAAAGAATTTTTAAAATCTGTCCAGTAGTTTTTGAGTTTATTCATTACATATAAAAATACAAATTTTTTCTCTTTATAATATTAGTAGGTATAGAAATTGATATTTAAAAACTAAGTCGTATATAGGAAGGATACTTTTAAAAAATCACGGCCTTTATTCAATAAAATTTTCTCAAACGAACATCATGAAATTTAGTATACACGTTGTCATTGATACACGAAAAGACGTATACCTTTCATCCAGAAAAAACTAGCTATGGTCCCGAGGAATGAAATAAATTTAAAATAAAAAAAAAAAAATACTAACGCCTGGCAAAAGTGTAATAGCAATAAATATGTCAAGCATTATATTGCTTATAATTATATATATTTTTGTTTTTCAACGCTGAAGAAATCGTGGCACCAGCTAGTATTGAATAAATGTTTTAACAACAAAGAAAAAGGGGGCGTACGAAGTGGCGGGTAAAAGGTCTACTAGCTTATTTATTATTGGATAATTATGTTATTATTATAAGCATAGTTTAATACATTTTATTTGTAAATTATAACAATTTATTATAATAAATTGTTCTTTATGTTATGTTAACGTATTTAACAAAAATGTTAACGTTATGTTAACATCGTATTTGTTAAATACGAGAGTGACACAATAAAGTAAGTTGATATGTTTTCAGACATAAAGTATACAGTATAAAATTTGATTCACAAGAGCAGCAAGATAAGTTTAATGGCGCTAAAAGTGACGTTATCGACTTTTGGCGGAAGCCATGTTTCCAATATGGCGTCGAAGGACGCGCCATGGTCCCGCTTTCGTATGTAGACTGGTTTGAAGAAATCCTACATGATTTGGGTTTAAAAATCGACGTGTACATAGACGATGTTTACGAGTGAGTTTTGTGTTTTAAAATTTTAATAAAATATACAACTTTTTAATTTAAAAAAAAATCAAGACCTAATCAAGAAAATGTCGTTCGATGCAAGATTATTTAGTTTAATTAACGCCCTTTTGAGTGTCATAGAGTAATCGATGATTTAATAATAAGTACACTAGCTGCTAATGTTTTAACACGTCAAATATATATTTTGTTTATAAGTTAGTAAAATTATCTATTTAATTTTTTTTTCAATAATCTCAAAATCAATTAAATTTTTTATATAAACGACGTCAGACAAGCTAACGTCGCCTATTAGCAACGCCACAGGTTAGCAAGTATGCTGCCGACTTTAGTAGGATTAAGGATAAGGGTTTGGGAAATGGATTCTGACTTCTCTTACTCACTCACTGAAACATAACAGCACATATGCTGTTATTTCAGTAGTATTTTTTGTATACGTTTCGCAGTCAAAGTTGGCTTAGCCGTTAATAATCGAACTCGGGTCTCCAATGACAGAACGCTAAGGCTTGACAAATGAGCTTGTCAAATAAATTTTATTTAAATAACAGATAAGCACATTTAATTAAGTAGTCTTGCTAGACAGCCTGTCTATATAAGACCATCTTGAAATAACATCATGGTCCACTTCGTGGTATATAGATACCGTTGATTGTTATAAACGGCAAGGAAAAGGTTTAGGATAAGGTATAAGAAGGCCATAGATAGGGGTAGATATGTTATTTCACAGTGATCAATTTTAGGCGGTTGTTACTGCTAAATCATAATTTTTATGAGAACAATCGGACTATTGATACTAGGCCGTGCTGGCATATAATCTTTTAACAAAACAGAAAATTGTCATTTTAAAACCCCAACAATATGCTTTCGAATCATCTACTCGAACAATTCGAACGCCTTGTTCCACAAGAGAGTGTAAAGTATCGAAAAGTTTATTAAATAATGTTGCGTATTGAAAACTTGTTTATTTTTAACTCAATTTTCAGATACTTGAACGAGAGAGAGCAAAGTTTGGTACACACGTCGAATGCCGAGAGTCGAGTGTTTGATTTCGACGGGTACTACAGATACAGCGATGTTAGTTCAACTATCGTTTTGCGATACAATTCAATCATGTTTTCTGATAGAAATATTTATCTTTTACTCTCTAAACAAACACAAAAAGCATAGGAAAAGGCATGTGACTAGCAATGCATAATATGGGCTAATGAAGAAGCTTAGCAACGGACAGGCTAAGGATCCAATTAATGATATGCAGGTGGCTATAATCGCCCACAGACAAGAGGATTTTGAAGTGGAGATTCACTGATTTTCATAGTCTTGCAGCCTGTTCTGTGATTTAGCGGAAGAAAACCCCTTACAGAAGAAATAATAGCATATATGCTGTTTGTGTTTCAGTGAGTGAGTAAAGGGTACTTGAGCTCATTTCTCTATACCCACCCCAGCTCTTAATCTTGGCAATTCAATTTGGCTCCACCCAACTCCTCTCTAGCTCATAATAAATAAAATATAGTGCTACTTACTGGTGCCCGCGACTTCGTCCGCGTTGAACGATGAAAAGTACCCTATGTCCTTTCTGGTGTCCAGACAACATGTATGCAAAATTTCATGATGATCGGTTCAGTAGTTTTTGCTTGAAAGAGTTACAAACATCCATACATCCAAACATACTTTCGCATTTATAATATTAGTATAGATTAGTACGAATGATAATACAATAGAATAATGAAATATGTACTTGTAAAATATACAAATAAATTATAAATAACAAACATTACATTTAACTTACAAAATATATATAGGTGACAATAACTTTATAATAAATAAACTATAATAATAAATTACAAAACAATTTAAGATTTAACAAAATTGACGTTTAGGATCCAGGTTAGATTTGCCAATCTGTTTTCTTCAAATTTGACCCTTGGGAAGAAATTAGTAATCCACACATAAAATTAATAAGAATATTAATTCTTATTAACTAGGTCGCAAACCTGGGTCTGAACCTGCCTTTTCACCAAACATTGTATACCTAATGTTGTAATTTACAGATTCTCGACTACCTAGACACATTACAAAATTCAAGCGCTAATGTGGAACAAGTTGTTTATGGAGTAACTGAAGAGAACAGACCTATAGTATATTTGAAAATTACTAATGACAATACGACTATTGATAAACCAGTTATTATTATTGATGCCGGTGTAAATCCAAGGGAATGGATTACGGTGTCGGCAGCTCTAAAAATTGCTAATGAAGTTTTGGGTGAAACGAGGTTAATGGATGCTTTTGATTGGATTATTGTGCCTCTCTTAAACCCAGATGGATATGAATACTCTCATACAACTGTACGTACATTATTCCAAAAATTTCTTTGTATTTGTTTTAAAGGTTCTGTCACACATACTGTCAGCGATTAACATTGGTTTCTTATAAGCCACATTAGATATTATAATGTAAAGTATAATTTTATTCTTCTTTGGCCCTATAAATTTATTCATGCATTTTCTATTAAATTCAAAAGATAAGAACTACACTTTTTAAGTTGAGCGTTGGGTAGCCATTATCTACCCAACGCTACCCAACTTTAAGTTAAAATTCGATTGTAATATTTATTCTAAAATTTTTAATGACTATGACCTTAATCGAAAATTGTGATAAATTTTGAAAAAAAAAAAAAAAAAGTTTTCTTTTCTGTAAAACACGCCTTGTGCACAGCGCCTGGTTGCGTTACCTTTTTCAATAGTAACGCTTTCTACCAATAATTTTCATTGATTTCTACCAAGAATTATACTATAAAGAAAAATAATTTGTTTCTTAATCAAAATATTACACTATAATAATCAATTTCAGGAAAGAATGTGGTCTAAATCAAGAAGTTTGAATAATAATCTCGGCTTTATTTGCCCCGGTGTCAACATCAACCGAAATTTCGACATTGAGTGGTCGTCTACTGCAGGTTCCAGCTCTAGTGCTTGCAGCCACTTATTTAGAGGAGTGGAACCATTTTCCGAAATCGAGAGTCAAGTAATTCAACATTTAATCGCCGAGTACGGGGACAGAACTCGCCTTTATATCTCCTTGCAGAACAATGGAGGTTTCATTACTTATCCGTGGCAATACGAGAAAGCAGCTTCAGGAATGTTCATCCAACACCATCTTTTAGGTTTGAGAATGATTGAAGCCATGAATAGCAATTATAATCTAGATGTTGGCTCAGTGGCAGCGGGAGATAGAGCTTCAGGCACTAGTTCAGATTTTGCACAACGAAACGGCATTTCATACAGCTATAATATAGAAATATATCAGGGCGATGATGGAGTCGCTGTTCCAGAAGACCAGATCTCAGCTGTTGTTGAGGACGTATGGAGAGCTGTAGTTGTAGCCGCTGATAATTTCGTTTAAGAGATCCGTGATGGAGACCATAAATTGAATGTATCTGACAACCGGTGTGCTGTGAGAACTTTACACTTGCGAGCAATTAAAATGATTGCTAGAAAAATTAATTTTTTTTATACTGTTATCAACCCCTTTCTGAAATTTGGGAAATCCTCATATATACGTGGCAGTGTAGGGGACGCTGAAGGTTTATGAACTCTACCCGTTGAATAACTCACAACTACAAACTGAAACCTATTCATTATTTTAAAGTAAAAAATAGACAGACAGCTGATATATAGATTGTCTTTAATGGATGAGTGCATTAGTCAATTTAAAAGACGTAAGAAAAAGCACAGAAAACAAAACCTGAAAGAGATCGGTTCCGGAGTGCTCATACTTATACATAATTATATCAATAGGGGTTGCTAAATGACTGTGACATGTATCCATTCAACCTATCCGGTCTTTCAGACTACATAACTATTTCTTTTTTCAATCAAAAAAAGTTTATTTTATTTTATTTAGTGTTCGTATTGTTAGAAAGACTCTACTGTACACATAGGTCCAAAAACCAAAAATATAAGAAACTAGCTGGTGCCCGCGACTTCGTCCGCGTTGAACGATGAAAGGTACCCTATGTCATTTCTGGTGTCCCAGACAACGTGTATGCAAAATTTCATGGTGACCGGTTCAGTAGTTTTTGCGTGAAAGAGTTACAAACATCCATACATACTTTATAGAATTTTAAAAACTATCAATACTTAATAGTGTATCAAAATTTTACAGATTTTTGTTAGATGGATGTTCGCACATGCCTTTACAGGTGAAGTTATATTGGTTAATTTTAAGATACTTGTTTTCCCGTATTTGTACAAGCCCCTTTTATGTATTCTTCTGTTTAAGCCGATTCTGTGATCAAAATACATTGTTTGACATAAGCATAATCCGTTAAAACGCATGTATAGCCGCAGATTTTCCTCCACAATACACAACCTTTATTATATTTTTAGATAACTAAATAAAATAAAATAAAATGAAATAAATAAATGATAAATAATATGATATTTTTATGCACGCAAGTGTACACGTATTTTTAATACACTTAATTTACTTACGCGGGGAAATATAGCAACGCTACTTTTATCGGATGTTCAAAATTAAATATTCATTTGCAGCATTGAAAAGTTACGTTTTAAATTTTCCACATATATATATTTTTTTTACACAGAATCATTTATATGTGAATATTCAATTCTCTAACATTACATTTCAAAATTCCGGCTACAATATACAAAAAAATTGAAAACGGAATTCTATTACTTTGAATGTACGAGTATTGTTCTCTTTTCAAACTTGCGTTGCTAGGAGAGCCGCTGTTTTGATGTTTTGTGGAATGCAAACATATTGTGCAATACTTGCATTGAATATCTATTTACTTACAATTTTTATAACGAAAATTTGGTATTTTCTTATCTGGTATAATACCAAATTTTGGTAATGTCTCAGGCCATTTTAATACGCAATTTCTAGTTAAGACGCGGTGTCAGACGGACATTTATACTATACTATACTATACTATATAATATTATGCGAAAGTATGTTTGTCTGGGACACCAGAAAGGACATAGGGTACCTTTCATCCAGAAAAAAAGGACTATTCCCGAGGGATAAATAAAAAAAAAACTAACGCCTGGCCAAAGTGTTATAGCAATACGAGGTCAAGCGATATATTGCTTTTTATAATTTTCAACGCGGACGAAGTAAGCCAGGCACTTACTAGGCTTGCGAGGAGCAAGCCGAGTAAGTGCGTATACTATATTTTTTTAGAACTTGTCGACAATGTAAATTGTAAAAAACACGAAAAACGAAACCATCGTGGCGATATCGTGCCCAATTAAGACAAACAATTATAAATATTATCAGAGCAATTATAGTCTAAAAAACAAACTATTATATACATTATCAGAGCAAGAGGGACAAAATATACTTAATTGTAGCCTTATATACTTAGTATATAAAAATAAAGTTGTTTCCAGCAATCAACATTTTTTGATAGGAAATATAATGTGGGTAGTTTTTAATTTAATCATTATCACACAAAATAAAAGTTGGAATTATAAAAGACTAGCTATTTCACGCGATTTCGTCCGCGTAATTAAATTAAAATATATCCTATGTTACTCTCTGATAATATAGCTTTCAATAGGTGATATAATTTTTAAAATCTGTCCAATAGGTTTTGAGTTTGTAAACAAAAACACAAAACTTTTATCTTTTTAAGTTATGATAATTCAAAGTCCTATTTTTCTCGAATTGGGTAGATATTATTTTGTGGCGAATCGAAACGAGTGTCGCTTAAGAAATATCCACCAAATTGGAAATTGATCCGTTTGCCACCGTTCACGATGACAAAAGGGGAAATCTAATTTTAAAGTTCTCGATAGGGATGTGACACGAGCGGAAAACAATTCGTTCCACTTGCGGACCACGAGGCGCGAACAGAGGTTTCATCCCTTCGTGGTTGATGTTCCTTGGACACGCACGAAGCGTTACAGTTCCACCTTCCTTGTCCGAACCGCTAGGGAGTGGAACTCGCTGCCTGCGTCTGTGTTCGTGTTCCCTCAAAATTACAACCTCGTGGTCTTCAAATCAAGGGTAAATGGGCACTTACTAAGGTAAGCGTGGTCCACCTTCGGCCGCATCTGCATTTTACATCAAGTGAGATCGCGGCCAAGCGCTACCTTGAAACATAAAAAAAAAACCAAAAAAAAAAAAAACCAAATTTAATTGCCAATAAAGCGTAACGCCTCGGACATTATTTTCTTATAGTAAGATATCTTATAGTTATTATCTTATGGATTTTTTTTGCGAAAAGATATAATCATCATATGTTTTCTTGCATTAAACAATCACTGCTTCATAGCATTTCTTAAAAGCTGGGATACGTCACAATGTTTAGGTATCTAGTGTTTTTACTTACACAAATCACTTAAGAGACAAAGAAAAATACTTAGCTTTTTCCCATTTTTAACTTAATAATTTGATAGGTACCGGAACATATAAAAAGATATTATATTTTGAATAAAATTTGATCCTTCGCAAAGGAGTGTAGGTACTAATAATTTACAGACCAGATATTTAAGGATTATTTTCTATAGAAAAAGTATAATATATAGGTAATTTAAAGTATTTTAAGTCATTTGATATTACATTCATAACCTATTTTTTTTTTTGTCCGAAGATAATTCTTATCGTATGGAATAATGCGGTGTCAAATCCCATTTGAATTATAAAATTGTCACAACACTACCTCGCCGTTGCTTGCGGTGATATCAGAATTTAATATGTTTGATAAAATTGCTTACTTAATGTTCTTAAGGAAAGTCTGCTCAACAAATGGATTCGTAAGAAAATTTGTTTTATACTTACGTCATTTGAAGCTGGCAGGTCTTTATGGAATAAAAAAATAGAGCCCAATATTTTTGAACATTTTAGCATTTTTTTTTAAACTAATTGAATAATCATTAGTGAGCCATTATTTTATGTTTCATATGTATAAAATTTTAATTACCTGGATTAATCTATACTTATAAAATCGATAGTTCTGACGGATTATCAACAAACAGTCAAAATTACTAAGTCTAGAAAGCTAATATTTGGAACACAGCTTTATTTTATAACTTAGCATCCTTCAAGATAGGATTTTTTAAAACTTCAACTCCGTGTGAAGCCCAGGGCTGGTCGCTAGTATTTTATAACTTAGAAATAAGGCAGAATTCTGACACGTTGGACTGACCAGATTCGCTGAAATACATTCGGCTGCAAATAGAGACAAATTGCGGCGAATGACCCAGGAAATCTGTTCTCATGAGGTGGTCATTCCTCAGCATTGAGCAAACCGATGTGAAGAGGGGATTTGTATTTTTTCAAATGTTAAATTTTCATCGTAAACAACATAATTCTATGTAATTAATCTCTTAAATAAATAAAAAAAGTTATAGGTACCCTTGGTAGGTATTGTAAAATAGGTATTGTAAAATAAATCCGCACTAATATTATAAATGCGAAAGTATGTTTGGATGTATTGTATGGATGTTTGTGACTCGTTCACGCAAAAACTACTGAACCGATCACAATGAAATTTTGCATACACATTATCTGGGACACTAGAAAGGACATAGGGTACCTTTCATCATTCAACGCGGACTAAGTCGCGGGCAACAGCTAGTAACGTAAAAGTCATAAGAGAAACATACTGATGGAATGAAACTTAAAAATGATAGCACAGTCTTCTTGTTAATAGTTCGTCCTCATATTTTTTTTTACCTTAACAACTATTAGTGCCCCACAAAATATTTCTAAAATATATTTCTGCAAGGGCACTTTAGTCTTGTGTCAGGAATTTCCACACATTCAAGCTTGAAGACATTCCGAGAAACAGTAGTGTCATGAAATGAGTTTATCGATACTTTTATATATTAAAAAACACATAATGCTCACTTAAGTTGTCTTAAAATTATGTGTTGATTAGTAGTATATCCATTAATCTGGACTCTTCATCCACGGAACTGAACAATATAGTTTTATTAATAATTTTTAATACTAACGCTCTTTCGCTATAAAATAATCACTGTCGTACACATGTCTTTATATGAAAAATAAAATAAGAATATCTATGAATATAATTATATAAGAATATAATCTATGGAATACAATTTAATAGGAACAAGTAGGTACTTGAAGAAATACATGTTAATTTAGTTCTGCACATTATATTATGCATTACAAGTATTAAGAAATTATTTAGACTCATTTAGAGTCAAACTTTTTTTTACTTCAATATTGTTTCACTTTTTCATATGTATGTAGTTATTTTATAAACTTACTAGCTGCTGCTCGCGGCTTCGTCCGCGTTGAACGATGAATGGTACCCTATATCCTTTCCGGTGTCCCAGACAACGTGTATGCAAAATTTCATAGTTATCGGTTCAGTAGTTTTTGCGTGAAAGAGTTACAAACATCCATACATCCAAACATATTTTCGCATTTATAATATTAGTACGGATTTATCGACAAAAGGTCTGCTGCGCACAACACTACTGTCCACTCTACAGCGTGTCACGTTTCCCCTCTCGAGGCAATATTTCCCATCCTTCCACCTCATCCCACTCGCGTAATACCTCACCTCCCTCACTCACCATACACTAGCACTTCTTGACACGAACACTATGCTATTTCACACATCGAAAGTGCATCACAGTAGTGTATTTACCTTTAAAAATGTTATTCTGACAATATCGAGAGTTATAGCAGAAGCAATAATATCCCCGGCCACTGCGTACGCAAATGCATGGCTATAGCCTCCAATTAAAATAACCAACGTTATATATATATATTTTAGTTTAATAATGATTATTTAAGAATATAACTGACGAAATTAATGAGCAACATAACGCCTGACATATTCGTTGCTGTTATAATTGTTTGACATACGCGTTGGATTTCTATTTATAGATGATCCCTTGGAGGTATTCCTTTTTTTCTGGGTGAAAATATCAATCTACGATCTAAAGTATAATGTCAGGCGTCAATGTAGGTATGTCAGGCGTTATATTGCTTGACATATTTTGTCAGGCGTTACTTGTATATTTTAATTTTCAACGCGAAATAAGTCAACGCGGCCACTAGCTAGTAGACTACATAGTCCAACATTTATAAATTTGTGTTATTCTAACTGATCAAACGCTCGGCAAAATTATACTTAATGTGATTCGTCAATGTAGGTATGTCAGGCGTTATATTTTCACCGCAAACTAAATCGCTTCCATCAACTAGTAAACTACATAGTCCAACATTTATAAATTTGTGTTATTCTAAATGATCAAATGCTTGGCAAAAGTATACTTAATGTGATTCGTCAATGAAGGTATGTGAGGCGTTATATTTTCAACGCAAACGAAAGCGCTTTCATCAGCTAGTAAACTACATAGTCCAACATTTATAAATTTGTGTTATTCTAACTAAATTTGTTTTTTAAATAATCTCATTAAATGTTCTGCGTAAGTAGATGGGCTACTGTTCAATGCCTGTGCGTAACACATTCCTTCGATTATTACTTTACCTGAACTGAAAAACAATGTCGGATTCCATTGATGTCTGTTTTTCTTTAGCTGAGAGCAAATTAGATAAGGTTTCCGTGCCTATATTTTACGATGATCCCTTCTTGGATACATGATCATTCTTTCTCTTATATTGTGATTGAGGAAGGCTTGTGAACAAAATATACTTTTGTTATGGTAGTGAATTCTTATTCCCATAGGATACTGATAGTGATTGAGTGAGAAATTAATGTTTACATGGTTATTTATATTCACAGTCAAGTAGACTTTATAGTAGTTAGATTTATTATAAAAATTTAACTAGCGATTCGCCCCCGGGCTTAATACGGATGAATTTTTTTCTCAAAATTGTATACACAAACTTTCCTCACAGCTATTAATAAAAACTCTATCAAAATCAGTCGGGTGATTTAGAATAAGTTTACAAAATACTGATACTATTACTAGAAAATATTATAATAATGATTATTAATATTGATTTAGAATACTTTGAAATGAAATTTTGGCGTGACTGATAATTGTCCTGGTGTAAGTAAATGTCGACTTTAAGGCTTTTAGGTTAGGTTAGGTTATGAAAGTCAGCGATGACGTTTCAACGCTTTTTTTTGTTAAAAATGGATATACTAAAAAAAAAATATGTAACACATTATAAAAATGTAAGTTTTGAAATAGAAAAATATTAAATAATTTATATTAGATTGAGGTTTTCGCGAAGCTTGCTTGAATAGTTTTATTAATTAACGTAGTGCTCGTTAGTAGCTTTTCACTAAGTTACAAGTTTTCATCATGGTTAACGATTTAGCTAGTTACGTTCGAATACATTTACTTTTGTTAATTATTATAATTTATTTTATTCATGTGAGAAATATTTTGAAAAAAAAAATTATAAAAAAAATTATAAAATTATAAATTTTCAACCTATTGTTTTTACTTATTAAGAAAATATTCTGTTCTGTTATTTGTAAAGCGAGGAGCTGCTGGTTACTGTCGCCAGACTGATTGCCAATTTATGACTGCGGACACAGTTTGTTCTGCCACTTACAAATGCTGTTATTTTTTTATTATTAAGTACAATAAATTATTTTTGTTTTTTAATTTTATAACATATTATGTTATTGATTTTTATTTTTTATGTGTTCTGTTATGTTAACGTCGCCAGACAGGCGGACGGCTGACTTGATTGTAAATGGCTACAATAGCCTATAACTCTCAAAGAGTTGGCTCCCGTGGAAACATAACTCGAAAAATGTTCCTGTGATATTTTCAAAAAACGAACTACAGTGCGTACGAAGTTGCGGGCAACAGAATAAATTTCTTCATGGATTTATTTTTTAATTTTTTTTTTTACGTATAATTCGTACGAAGTTGCGGTTTGCTCTTGACCGACAACCAACTGTGTAGCAAGGATGAGGCCTAAGATGGAGCGAACCTCATTCTCAACCCAGAAGATGTCTATTCAAGAGAACTTTGAAATCATTTGGGTTATATGAGCTCGGAAATACATACAATGAGCAAGGAGTACCAAACATCTATATTTTCCGTGTAATGACTTAAATAGGTAATAAGTAACATGCCTATTATACATTAATTGCGTTTCTCGCTAGATTGTTTTAAGTGTTTAAAGTTAGTCGAATAGTGTACAAGAGTAAGCAGGACTATTCCAAAGTAACACTCGAAAGCTTCCTATTAAAAGTTCACAAGTACTTACAATGTGTCAACAACTTGTAAGCGAAGTGGACTTATCGTGACGATACGAATCGAAATATTTATCTCCATCTTAAGCATGTGAATTGTAAAAAAAAATTTCTTAACGGTCAACATTAGCTTTTTACGACTTTCTTAGTAATTAATTTCAAATCAAAAACTAAATAATTACCTCTAGCACTATTGAGTTACAGAAATCGTATTATTACAAGTCAGCGTAGTTTTTTTTTTAAATAATACTAGGTATAGTATTATTTAAAAAAAAAGGGTGAGTATAAAATTTTTATTAAAATAATATTTTAATAAAATTTTTAAATACTTACTACCAATTTGGAGATTTTGGGAGAATTTTAAAGCTTACAGCACTGATAATATACTGAACACTTTAATGGCTCATGTTTATGCCAGCTACATAGATCTTTTGAAGAGTATGTCGCGCCTTTTTAGATTAAGAATACTTTAAAGTACTGCATTTGTCTTATGCTAGTAGCATCTTGTAGTATTCAATACCGTTTCAAAACCATTGGAATCCAAAGAGTATTACGAGCGAATAAAATCCAAATTAGTAAAGTGTATGTTTTTCTTTTTTATATATAGGGCTGATTATCACATAAATAAAAAAAAATATCTTAACACTTCATTCACTATAATTTAATCTAAATACAATTAAAACTTATTATTTGTGAGAGACGTGTGTTAGGAGTGAGAGTGAGATAGCTTGCGAGCGAGACAGCATACTTTGTTTGTCATAGAATAGAATTTAGTTGAAAACTAAACATTAAGATTTTAAACTTTCATGCTCAATAAAATTAAAAGCTTAAGGACATCATGAGTGAGGTTATATTTAGGTGCCCACTAAAATAAATTTAGGGTATTGAATGGGGAAAACTTCAAGTCAGAAACGTCTAGATTAGGGCCAATTGGATAGTAGTTCTCACCTCTGCGCTGGCGTCCAAGAATATAAGCAGGATCCAGTTGACACCTTGCAGCGTCGAATCGTTCGTATTGTCGATTATCCATTACTCAAACACTAAAGGTCAACTCTTAACAACTCAACAAAACTAAAGGGTTAGAACCCCTTACTTTAAGAAAAGAGGCTTTTCTTGATGTGTTCTACCGGCTGTGCAATGGTGAGTTCTCTGATGAGTTGTCCCAATTAATGCGTTCCTACTCCCAATGAATTTTTTTTATGTATTTTTTTATAATTGTAGTGTTCGCTATTCAACTGTGCCACACCACACACCCTGATTCCACATACACCACTTGGCGGCACATTAAGCAACTACACACAGCACCATCTAGTTCCACATTAAGCAACTAATGCTTGTATTATGGATACCAGACAGTTAATATAATACATAGATTACTTTTTATTGTAAATACATTCATATTATAAATACAAAACATCCATGACTCAGGTACAAATAAACATTCACCCCAAGAGGGATTCGAACCCGCGACCATTTGGTTTACAGCTAGGGTTACTAGCCACTAGATCAAACATGTCGTCAAAATATATATATATTTTTAAATACTACGAACTAAAACTTGAAAATAATAGATAAAATTCTGAAATCGGGGTCGCATTTCAGTTTCGTAAATTCGGAACTTGAATTCGGTGTAGGTCCTCGTTACACAGGGATTTGGCGAATCTCTTGTGAGTTTCAACAAATGAAAACTTTATTGCTTCCAAAGAACTGTATTTGACGTTTTATTTAAGATATAAATATGATTTCGCTCTTACTGTTGAGATGTGTTTTCGCGTTCCTAAATTGCAGATGTAATTGAAAGTTATTAGTCCTATTATAAAAGTCCTATTATAAAAGTCATTGAACGCTATTCTCAATTTATTTATTTATATTAAATATAATTTTAACAAATAACATGTAAAATGATAACACTAAAAATCACTGAGGTTTAATTTCGTGTTATCATTTGTAATTATTATTAAAATTTAACTATATAATATTAATTACAATTTAAAAAAATATTGCTTTAACTTAAATTTAATATAATCGTTAAGTATATTGTTACATAGATCTGAAGGTAGGCTGTTGATAAGGTGTGTATATATTTACACTTAGGGCATCTTTCACCAACTACAAGTAAAGTGTTGATTAGTTACTTTTAGAAATAATTTTATGTTTTATTAAATTATGCACTCGGTTTACTGCATACTTCGATAGGCGAATTTTTTTTTAATTATTTTCTTTTTAATGTTTGGGACTTTTACCGTACAAGCAAAGGTATATCATCTCCATCATTCCCTGTTACCGGTGACTTTAAATGGCGGTTAGCCTAATTGACACATGGTGAAAGAGGCCCTTAGACTAGATTGTAATGATTAAATTTCCTTTTTGGATATTTCATAGAAAAAAATTAAATCCATATAAATCGAACAGTGACTCCAAGAGATAGATAATAGGGGAGGAAAATTAGTTTTCTTAAACTTCAACTTAAAAAAGGAGGTAATACTTAAAATTAACATTTAATTTTCTCTGGGCTGAAGAACTAAGTAAATTAAAGTCCAATATAATAATAATAATAATAATAATAATAATAATAATAATAATAATAATAATAATAATAATAATAATAATAATAATAATAATAATAATAATAATAATAATAAGTTTTTTATAATATTTATTGTTTTATATTTATATTGTAAATTTTTTTATTTTAAGATGACACGTTTGGTCTAGTGGCTAGTAACCCTAGCTGTTAACCAAACGGTCGAGGGTTCGAATCCCGCTAGGGGCAAATGTTTATTTGTTAACATTTTACCTTTGTACCTGAGTCATGGGTGTTTTGTATTTATAATATGTATGTTTTTACAAAAAAAAAGTAATCTATGTATTATATCAACTGTCTAGTATCCATAATACAAGCATTAGTTGCTTACTGTGGAACTAGATGGCGCTGTGTGGAATATGTGAAGATATTTATTTATTATTATTTATTTATTAAAACAGAAAATAAATAGCTGAATAATAATAATAATAATAATAATTTATTTCCAAACATTAAAAATAAAATGACCCCCACACTAAGCTATGCTTGTATCGTGGGAGTCTACTGCAAATACATAACCATATACACAATTAATAATTAATCTACATATTATATCTGATAAACCATAATTTATAATAAATACAGATCAACACATTTTAGTATTATATTATGTCCACGTTCGCAGTCCATTAACACGGTATACTGAACTATGAAAAAACAGAATTATATTGTGGACAGGTTAATAGAACGTTTGTAATGGCCAGTTAAGTAAATGAAGTAGCTAACGAGCTGTTAGCGGAGCATGAGGGGACAATATAGATAAACGTTAATTTTGCTGAAATTGGACAGTGTCTGCTACATGCGCGGCCTATATGGCATTAATTGCTTGTAGAGAGAATTTAATGTGTTATTTATTCATGTTTCGTTATTAGTTCATTTGTGATCAAAAAATGGACATTTTTGGGACATTAATTTTGTTTATAGAAAGGTAACGTACGTTCGTGGTGACACCAGTTTTATTTTAACTAGCTGCTGCACGCGACATAGTCCAGTTAACTTTGTAAAATATAGCTTATGTTACTCGCTGATAACGTAGCTTTCTATGGGTGAAAGAATTTTTAAAATCGGTCCAATAGTTTTTGAGTTTATTCAATACGAACATACAAAAATACAAATATTCTCTCTTTATAATATTGTAGACTAGCTGGTGCCCGCGACTTCGTCCGCGTTGAACGATGAAAGGTACTGTATGTCCTTTCTGGTGTAACAGACTACGTGTATGCAAAATTTCATAGTGATAGTGATCGGTTCAGTAGTTTTTGCGTGAAAGAGTTACAAACATCCATACATCCAAACGTACTTTCGCATTTATAATATTAGTACGGATTAGCACTAATCTTCTAGTTTATTGCTGTTTTATTTGCAGGCGTTAGATTTCTAGTTTTCCCATTGGGACACTACATTTTTTCTGGATGAAAGGTATCCTATGTTCTTTTCAGTATCCCCGACATGTCATGTATGCAAAATGTCATGATGATCAATTACGTAAAATGTACATGAAATATGTTTTTTTTTTAATGAGAAATAACAATTTAAATCCTTAGTATAGATATAAATAAGATTTCTTGTTCAAAGAATGGATAAAATCTCTTTTAATGTAATAAAAATAACTCAGTCTCATCTAACCAATTATGACACCAAATTAACTGTCCGGGGAATACCCTTGTGTATTAAACTTTATTTAACATACAAAGAAATTAATTAAGTAATTTTAAATTAAAGTCAACTTTTAGAAGTTCGCATCTACAGTTGATGGCAAGGAATCGAACCCAGGTATCCTTGTTTGGAAAAAAATTGACAACTTTACCAACATTGCTGCAAAACACAACAAAGCCTTTGTACACATAGTTGAAATTTCCAAGCATTTTAAGTTAAAACTTACCTTTTCTGAGGATTAAACTGAACATCTATTATGTTTGAAATTTAATTAGCTTAATGGCATTCAAGGCGGTGCTCTAAAAACTTAGCTCTGTTAGCATCGATGCACTGAAGGTCTAAATTCTTTGCAAGCTCCAACTTTAAGATTACGCCGTATTACCATTCGGGGCGGGTAGCGAGATTCGAGATTCGTATAGTGATGTTCCACCCCTTTATCGATAGAATAACTAATTGTCCTGTGAAATAACTATCCATTATTTTATAGATAGAATTTAACATCATTCAAGGTCAGTGAAATCCCTTCGTTAATAGGAAATGGGGTGAAGGTCTTCAAACGGCTGAACAGATCTTTATATATTATATTATTATAAGCTCAGGACAATCCCAATCACGCCAGCTTTCAAACAAAATAAAATCGATCGATCAGTTTGGGAGTTACGATGCTATAGAAAGATACACAAATGGACAGACAGACACGCACGTTAAACCTAAAAGACTCCGTTTTTGCGTCGGGCGTTAATAAAACTATTCTGTTTACAGATATAATTTATTTTCATGTAACTAACGAAACCAATTAACAAGTCATTGAACAGTTTATGAATAAACCACAATTAATAATTCATAATAATATTTTTGTAACTAGCTGTAATTATTCAAAGCAAACAGAGCACCAGCTTTAATACCTTGCCAAGTTTCGTAACCGGCTTGTTCGATGAAATTCGGATCCACCATGAAGCCAATCAAACTGTTGGAATTCGCATAAGCAGGCAACTCGTATGTGTACGACAGGGGAACTCCGGAAGCTTGAGCGTAGTCCTGGGCACTGCCTGAAGTGGCATAAAGAAGCAGAGCGCTATTGCCAACGACATAGTTGGGATGGGAAGGCCACTTAACACCATCAATCGCTTGAGCCATCTGGACTCCAGCTAAATGGATGTATAAGCCGTTCGATGGCAAAGTGCCGTTGCCAAATCCGTACAGCATCCAGCTGCCGAAGCTGTGGATATCGAGGAACAATTTGATACGATCGCTGTGTTCCCTGACAATGTTGCCAATTGCAGTGGTTTCTGGTTCGGAGAACGCTGACCTTCCGTGAAAGGTTTCGGAGCAGATGTTGGAACTGGAGGCGCTAGCCCACAAGAAGTTGAAATTGCGGTTCAAGTCGACACCAATGCAGGACCCGTAGTTGTTGGCGCGATTCTTTCTCCAAAAACGATACTGAAAATGAGAAAAGAAATTCTAACTTACGAGTATATTTAAATGAAAGACTAGCTAAAAACTTTTAATTATTATACATAAAATAGAATTTCAGTGACTTATCGCCGGGAATATCTCACTAAAACCACCATTGGCGGCAAATATGAGACCCGGGATCACGAGGCCTTATCATCGGGAAGAGCGCTGCCAACCTTATCAGAATAAAGGGATAGGAAAAAGACATCACTCACTCATCGAAACACAACTGCTGCACGCATAAAGTTTCTGGTTACATGGTTACTGTCACGAGAAGGCCTGCCCAATTTAAGTTTGCGACGATGTTACCTTGCTAATGTTCACGTCTTGATTAAAAAGTTACACTACTTACGCCTGTGTGTGAGTGTTCATAGCCATCAGGATTAGCTATGGGTATAATAATCCAGTCGATGTTCTGTAAATATTGCTGATCAGCTGCATTGGAGACCAGCTGCTGGATCGCATAGAGGGTTGCAGGTAAAGTGACCCATTCTCGAGCGTGAAGCAGGGATTCCATCATAACTATTGGCTTGCTGCTATCCTAGAAAGAGTTATTGAACCGAAGTTAATTTTATGTCCAGTATAATAATTAATTTCTAAAATGTGAAAATTTTAGACATTTTCGTGGGTTGAATTCCTGTAATTACTGAGTAGTATTTCGATGTACATGAGGTATTTCTAAAATATTGGAATTTCTGGCATATATTTTATTATTTTCGCGAATTCAATAAGTGGCGAGAATGTTATTCGCATTATATGTAGTACTAGCTGGTGCTCGCGACTTCGTCCGCGTTGAACGATGAACGATCGGCTCAGTAGTTTTTGCGTGAAAGAGATCCAAACATCCAAACATACTTTCGCATTTATAATATTAGTACGGATTTGTTTGTTTCCCCTAATAAAATAAAATTTTCCAAGGACAATTCAGAAAACTGATGATACAATTATCTAACTAGAACCTTCATCTCAAATTTAATTACGCCACTCATATATATATATATAATACACATATGCCTCATATGTATATATGCGCCATGATATATACAGATGATGCATATGATGCAAATTTGACTGGTAGCCATTAAGCACCACATATTGGCTTGCACACTGGACCTAGATGTTGAGCGGTAGGGTTAGAATGATAAGTGTGCTAGGCTGTTGCTGTTTTGAATAAATAAATAAATAAATAAATAAATAAATAAATAAATGGAGCGATCAATAACTAATCCATTCAAGCAAATTTCCTGTGAACCAATATAATGCTGATAGTTTCCAGAGAAGAATGTCTTACTAAAATTCTGTAATATAATTGAAATCCTGTTATACGCATTATTTTTTTAGAACCACTGCCAAAATCTGTCGCTAAACTAAGTTTATTTCTTGATTGTAATGTTTAAATTAAGAGCAAATAAGTTTTACACTTATTTGGTTTATCTGCATTAGTTTTTAAATTTTACATTGTCACAATTTTATTTAATTTTCTATACAATATGTAAAAAAAAAATTTTTCTTTAAAACTTCTCAATATACCAGAATGCATAAATTTGAGATAAGCTACTGTTTTTTATACATGGATATAGTGGCCTACGTAATACAATGCCCATGGGCTATTTCGAACACATCCATGGTATGCACCTCTATAAATGACCTACATACGAAAATTTACTACACAGCACGACTAGCACGAATAGAGAAATTGCGAAACGTGTGCAGTTTAACAAAATCCCTCAAATATGCCTCGACATCAATACATAATCCCTTGTGAGTGGCCGTTTGTAACTGTGCAACGTGTATATACCCTGTAACGGTCTCTATATATATAGTTAGTTATTTGCATGATTTTGAAGAGAACGTGTTCTGATAATCAGATTGGACTGATGTCCACGTAACACTCTTGTTTGTAAGTATGGATGTATGGATGTATGGATGTATGGATGTATGGATGTATGGATGTATGGATGTATGGATGTATGGATGTATGGATGTATGGATGTATGGATGTATGGATGTATGGATGTATGGATGTATGGATGTATGGATGTATGGATGTTTGTAACTCTTTCAAGCAAAAACTACTGAACCGATCACCATGAAATTTTGCATACACGTTGTCTGGGACACCAGAAAGGACATAGGGTACATTTCTTCCATAAAAAATGGACTATTTTTAGGGGGATAAATAAAAAATAAAAAACTAACGCCTGGCCAAAGTGTTATAGCAAAACGAGGTCAAGCGTTATATTGCTTTTTTTTTAAATATTTAACGCAGACGAAGTCGCGAGCATCAGCTAGTTTATCATATACTACACTACAATGAAAGGTACCCTATGTCCTTTCTGGTGTCTCAGACAACGTGTATGCAAAATTTCATGGTGATCGGTTCACTAGTTTTTGCGTGAAAAAGTTACAAACGTCCATACATCCAAACATACTTTCGTATTTATAATATTAGTATGGATTTTTTATTATTCATCGTATTACCAGTAATCAGAATGAGCAAATAATAACTAAAGAAACTTAAAAAAAAGGAATTTATAAAATACAAGATTAAATGGACACTGGGTCCAGAATAGCAGCACAAAATTTTTTCTGTATAGTTATTAAATACGACGTAAGATAGTTCATAATTTATAATTAAAAAAAATAATAATATTCCCGTCATCTGTCTGTCTGTATGTACGCTTAGATCTTTTAAACTGCGCAACGGATTTTAATAAGGTTTTCACTAATGGAAAGAGCGTTAAACGAGGAACGTTTTCATATATAATTTGTAGAAAAAATCCCTGCGATGGCGGGGGTGGCCATGTAGTCTATAAAAAAGAATAAATTAAATAATCTTGAATATTTATATATTTATAAAATTTATGATTAATATGAGAAATATTAAACACAATTTTTTTTATGAGGAATGGTGGGTTCAATGGGAAATTATATGGTGGTTATTATTTAAGTAGATGGCAACTTCAGAAAACAGAAAGACCTGTAATACTCTGTTAGTAAAAATTGCTGAAATTCACCTGGAAATTTGTTGTAGAAATCTTCAAATACTTGATGTCACGACCCTCGAAGCTCCTGCCCGCAGATTCTACAGTGACGATGTCAGGGTACTGGTTTGCCAATGACACTAGATATTGATCGACCTGCGTATTATTAAAATAATATAATAAAATAATTTAATATTTACTTGTATCATCAAAGGGAGAATTTAAATACGACTAGCTGGTGCCCGCGACTTCGTCCGCGTTGAACGATGAAAGGTACCTTATGTCCTTTCTGGTGTCTCAGACAACGTGTATGCAAATTTTCATGGTGATCGGTTCAGTAGTTTTTGCGTGAAAGAGTTACAAACATCCAAACATACTTTCGCATTTATAATATTAGTACGGATTACTCTATAACTCAGACCAAATAAGAAATATAGACAGAATTTTGCGGACATCACAATGTATGCCAGTTTTATAAACATGTGTGAGTAGGCCGTTTACTGTATTGAGATTTTGTGTTCCAATCTATAACCTCAATTTTGACTTACTTTTATTGAAAATATTAATCTCTAAGTTTATTTAAGTGTGAAACCTGATTCCATCCTGCCTTTTCTTTTTTGAAGACTGATTTTTACTCCCTTTCAAAACGCATTTCGGCATTTTCACTTGTAAATATTTTAAAAAGATGAGGCGTAATTTTGATGGCTTGACTCTACAGTCCACAGGCTTGACTCCTCTATCTTTAGTTCTTACTTTATCTGAGCCTTATAACTAAACCAAATTCAGGTTATGACTAGTTAGTTAGACTATTTAGAAACTACACTAGCATTAATTTTGTAATTTATATAAATAATAAAAAAAACCTTTAAAATATTAAATTATATTACAATGTTAATATAATTTCATTATATTGATTCTGAGGGTAGATAGATATTAAAATTTTACCCACATTAAAAAATGTTTATATGTAGGTGAGTGATCCAGATAAAATATGTTTATATTCAGAAATGAAGTGTAAATGACAAATAGTTGGTATATATCTATTACTGGAGCGAAAGCGGATTATATTTACATATATAAAAATTACGTGTCACGTGTTTGTGTGCGATGAACTCCTAAACTACTGAAACGATTTTGATAAAACTTCGTAACTATGTGTAATTTGGTCAAACTTAAAAGATAGGATAGTTTTTGTCACAATTTATAGTATTTTTTTTATTGCAAATTATTTGTTTATTATATGAGAGAGTTATAAGTTACCTTACACCGCCATCTGTAAGAATTTTATGGAACTCACAGATAACTTTTAAAATAAGTTTTAAAACAACTGTGAGTTCCGTAAGTTTCTCACAGATAGTGGTGTAAGGTAATTTATCGGTTGGATTAAGTAAATATTTATTATAAAAATTGCACTCCCGACGAAGCCGGGAGCGGGACAGCTAGTCTAATACATATAAATTACGTGTCACGTGTTTGTGCGCTATGAACTACTAAATAATACTGATCCGATTTTGATAAAATTTCGTAACTATGTGTAATTTGGTCCAACTTAAAAGAAAGGTTAGTTTTTTTTGCACCCGTGCAAAGCCGGGAGCGTGTAGCTAGTAATAAAATATATTATGTTCGTTTTACTAAAATTCTATTTTATTTTTAAATAATGAAAAAACACTCATAATGAAAAAAAAAAAATTTAGAACTATGATCACTTACCACATCATATCTGTGAATTGTGTTGAACGAAAGGTGACCATCAGCTCGGCTTGGCTTTGTTGACGCAGCAGCCAATAACTCATCTTCCCTTTCTAGCAGTCTTGAAAAGTAATGTCAAAGTTTAAAACTTGTATTTCAAGTTTCCTTTTAATTTAATTATATAATTAATAAGTCAGTTAATAAAGTGTTCTATTGATAATAGCTACTAATCAAAAAGTGTCAACAACTACGAAAAGTGATGGTAGCGATGTTTTATAGATAGGATTGGTTAAATAAAATTGATTTATAAAAAATAAGTGATTTTCGCTTCACCCATTACAATAGGTACTCTGTGGGCCTCTTTCACCAACTACAAGTAAAGTGTTGAATAGCTACTTTTAGAAATAATTTTATGTTTTATTAAATTATGCACTCGGTTTTGTGCATCCTTTGATAGGCGATTTTTTTTTAAATTATTTTCTTTATAATGTTTGGGACTTTTAACGTACAAACAAAGGTATATCATCTCCATCATTCCCTGTTACCGGTGACTTTAAATGGCGGTTAGCCTAATTGACAGATGGTGAAAGAGGTCCTGTATATTATAGGTTAATTCTTTTGACAGCTGTCATCACATAAAGTTTGCAAACTACTTTCTCGCTCTCACCTCAGGCTGTCTCACTCATTCAAGCGCCCAGAAGGTTTAGTACGAGTTTTTTTTGTTAAATATATTTCATTTTATTTAATCAAAATATTAACAGCACAGCAAATATTTTCTAAGTTTTAGTTTTTTAATTTGATTTTTTTATAGAACATGTTTTAATGATTCTTCTTGTCTCAATAGACAATTTGATTTAATTTAATAGACAATTTTAACGATCCCTGTTTTTTCGATAGTATTATAAAGAAAATGCGGTGGTACTTAGGGTGGTATTAACATTTGTTTGTATGTTGAAAATATTTATATTTATGGGAATATTATTTCTCTAATGTTAAACATCATATGTATAAAAATAAATCATGTTTTTATTTGCATAAAATTACATGTATGTACTTACTCTTTAATATTTTCAGATTGAATTGTAAATCTGATTTCAGCAGCCTGCAAGAATTGTTGGAACTGTTCTTTCTTCTCTTTAGACACAAGAATGCTTCCTGGTCTTGAAGGAATCGCTTGAGACCAAACATCTATATGGAGTTGGTCTTCCAGATCATGAATGAACTTCACCTGTTCTGTATTCTGGACAACTACCTCGTATAGTGAGTAACTGGCGAAGAAAATGTGACATTTATTATAAAATTTAATTAAAAATTTTTCTTCTGCATTTAAGCAAAATTTATCATCTTTAACTAGTAATTTTTTTTTGTTCATATTAGTAACTAGCTGGTGCCCGCGACTTCGTCCGCGTTGAACGATGAAATGTACCCTATGTCCTTTCTGGTGTCCCAGACAACGTGTATGCAAAATTTTATGATGATCGGTTCAGTAGTTTTTGCTTGATAGAGATACAAACATCCATACATCCAAACATACTTTTAATATTACTAGCTGGTACCCGCGACTTCGTCCGCGTTGAACGATGAAAGGTACCCTATGTCCTTTCTGGTGTCCCAGACAACGTGTATGCAAAATTTTATGATGATCGGTTCAGTAGTTTTTGCTTGATAGAGTTACTAACATCCATACATCCAAACATACTTTCGCATTTATAATATTAGTACGGATATTATATGTAATGTGAATATAGTATCTCGCTAGAACAAATATTCAAAAAATAATACTGTGACTCTAATAAATAAACACATTTGTGTTTGAGAAGACACAAATTTTTTTAAAAGGCATTTGACGACGGTAGCCATCTACCATCAAGTGGACGGTCATAAAAAAAATGACAGCAAAAGTACATGAAAAAGCGGATCTTCTAGAATTTAAGATAAATAATAATTATTATTTAAAATGCAATGCCCTTAGATAATTATGATAATGTTAAAAAAATCTCACCCATCATATTCTTCGTGTTTTGCTAGAACAATACCAACAGCGAGACAAACCAAAAATATGGTCTTAAACGCCATATTTGATTTATAAGAATAACAATATTTCCACAAACTATTACCTACTTATATTTATAATCCACAGTATTTAGATAAGTATTTCTATAATTGTTAATTTATCTAAATAAGTCGATTATATTTTTAATCCGTATAGATAAAGTACGTGCTAATTACCAGTAGTGTGTGCAATGTCATGCAATCAACCTCATTAAGATATTAATGTGAATATATTGCAGTGTTTGTTTGTTTCGTTGATGTGAATTTTTGGATTATATGAACGACTCCTTTAATTTTTTTTTATATAATATTTAAAAAAAAATCGGTCGATCAATGAGAGTTTCTACTGTCTTTGAGAAGGATCCTCATAAACATCCGCTGTCTTATAAAAACACCAATTGTTGCACGCGACTTCGTCCACGTAACTTAATAAAACATAGCCCATGTTACTCGTTGATAATGTAGCTTTGTATAGGTGAAAGAATTTTTAAGATCGGTTAAGTGGTTTTTTGAGTTTTTTGAGTTTATTACAAGCAAAAATATAAAAATTCAAATCTTTTCTATAGACTAGCGACCCGCTAACGCTTCGTACGTTTGCAATTTTTCTCTGCACATTATATACAACAAACCTTTCTCGTTTATCGCTATTTCCATTAGTGAAAACTATATCAAAATTAGTTGGATGATGTAGAAGAAGTTAGCGGAGAAACACAGAGAAAAATATCCAGTTCACTTCTTCTATATTTATTTGTATCAATTTAATTATATATATTCGTATATTAATATTATAAAGAGGAAATATTTGTTTGTTTGTTTGTATTGAATAGGCTCCGAAACTACAGGACCGATTTGAAAAATTCTTTCACTCTTTAAAAGCTATATTATCAGCGAATAACATAGGCTATATTTTATAAAGTTACGCGGGCGAAGCCGCGTGCAACAACTAGTTAAATATAAAATCAGAAAATCAGAATAATATTAAGTTTAAGGGCCTCTTTCACCAACTACAAGTGAAGTGTTGATTAGTTACTTTTAAAAATAATTTTATGTTTTATTAAATTATGCACTCGGTTTATTTACTGCATCATTCGATAGGCGATTTTTTTTAAATTATTTTCTTTTTAATGTTTGGGACTTTTAACGTACAAACAAAGGTATATATCATCTCCTTCATTCCCGGTTACCGGTGACTTTAAATGGCGGTTAGTCTACTTGACACTTTACTCAGAGATGGTGAAAGAGGCCCTAAGACAGTGAGCACTGTGGCAGAGTAAGTGTTATGTGATAAACTTATATGTGTATATATTTCTGTGGCCTGGTGCTAAAAGGGCCAATATCTATATTCCTATCTTTCGGTAATAAGCATTAGAACAATGAACAAGAATTGATAGTTATAATTTACATGTTATATTGTAGTATTACTAAAATATCTTTTTGTTATCGTTAGGACAAATAAATATCATTCTTTTTCAACAACTTTGCTGTTAAATCCCATTTTTCACAAAAAAGGACTTTGGCCCTTTTAGCACCAGGCCACAGATTTATATATGTATTTATATGTAATATGTGACTTAATTGTAAGTATAGTTTGTTTTTTAATTAAATTTTTTTTTCTCATTATTTTTTTTAATTCTCACTGTACAATAATATGTAAAATCAGTAATTGATTTTTAGGTTTGTTTTTGTGTGTAATTTTTATGTTGAGAGCTGTCCGATTTTGAGATAATATAAATATTATTATTATTATTATATATATTTAATATAATTAACTAAATGATATTATTATTTTTTTAATAACTCAATTTTATATTTAATTAATTAATAATTAAATCCAAATCCAAATTGTCTAACTATTGTTAGACATAATTGTTGTAAGTTGTTTAAAATATTTTTGATTTCATTGACATTCGTTGGAGTTATTTATAATTTAATATAATTCAATTAATCTCAAAAAATGTTGTGCTTTCCTATAATTTAAATTCATACGTGTGATGTTTCTTTCTGTGAGTGTTGTATATTGTGATTAAGTATGTCTTTAGTTAATTTGTCTTTGTCTTTAGTTAATAACTCTTACTCACTCACCGAAACACAACAGCACATATGCGGTTATTTCACGGTGGTCTTCTCTAAGTAGGTGGTTACTTCCGCCAGACGGGCTGCTCAAATGACTGTGAAACGCAGTGTGCCCAGCCACTACTTTCCAAATGCAGATCAGAGTCAATTTTGAAAAATTCATTTCATGGGAATCAACCTCGCCGGGAATCGAACTCGAGGTCCCTGAAACGTGAGGCAAGCACCTTTACCACTCATCCAATGGACTCCCGACTCTACAGTGTAAGGGTTGGTGGCAGGAATTCCTTTTTTTTTTAAATTGTTTTCAACATAGGCACTTTTCTGTAATCTTATCGGCTTAAATGCATAATTTATTAGCTCTTCAGTAATTTATTAACATAAAATACACATTCAGATCATAACGCATTTAGTGACGAAAATACCTTCATATGCAACAATCTATACTAGTCTATACTAGTCTATCTATATCTATCCATATCTCTATACTCTCGAAGGTATGTTTGGATGTATGGATGTTTGTGACTCTTTCACGCAAAAACTACTGAACCGATCACCATGAAATTTTGCATACACGTTGTCTGAGACATCGGAAAGGACATAGGGTACCTTTCATTCAGAAAAAAGGATTATTCCTGAGGGATAAATAAAAAATAAAAAACTAACGCCTGGCCAAAGTGTTATAGCAACACGAGGCCAAGCGTTATATTGCTTTTTTTTAAAAAATTTTCAATGCGGACGAAGTCGCGAGCACCAGCTAGTATTATATAATTTTTTTTGATTTTGTTGATATTCCAGAAAGTTTTCAAAGTTGCCTGTGGTTTGGATCTCAAAATTAGTGGCACGCTACGTTTCTCAATCATCTGTCGTCTGGCGACAGTAACCACCCCCTTATAGAAGACCAATGTGAAATAACAACATGTGTACTGTTGTGTTTCTTTGAGTAAGTAAGGGATGCCAAAGCCAATTTCCTCGCAAGCCTTAATCCCAATAGGAGTAGGAGGATGCTTCATCTATAAAGCTTAGGTCGTCTAGAGGCTGAATCAAAACCGAATAAAAAAAACCAACCTTATAAAAGATTAACAATATACTTTTCAACCGGGATTAGTTTTAATGATAACTATACGTACGAAATAATTGATAACATTTATTAAATACTTAGATAAATGTGTTTATAGATAACAAAAATTTCGACAAAATAAAAATCAAACCTAATTAATTCATTTTTATAACATCAACAATCTCTCGTTAAAACAACTTTCGTCTGCTAACTTATTAAAAAAAAAATTCACAAAAAAATTCGCAAAATGTTTAAATAATTATTAATATTTGCACAGATTAATTAGTTTCGCAGAAAGAAAAATATTTGAAAAATAGTTTCAGGCATCAAAAAAACTTTGATATCAATTCAATTCAATGATTAATACAATTCAATTTAATAATTAATTTCAAAACCATAATGTATAGATAGATGTTACAAAATTTATAAAGATTATGGACTGATTAGTTATGTTTAGTTATGTTTAGTTATGTTTAGTTATGTTTAGTTATGTTTAGTTATGTTTAGTTATGTTTAGTTATGTTTAGTTATGTTTAGTTATGTTTAGATATGTTTAGTTATGTTTAGTTATGTTTAGTTATGACGTTTAGTTATAACTAACTGTTATGATTAGTTAACTATCCCTTCCCCTTAACTAAAGCTTCTTGCTTTTCTTGATGGTTATAGATGAACTAAATAGCTATCCAACGATAGATATATCACATAGCTGTTGGAAGATAAATTTCTTGGTATCTTACCTTTATGTACAGTCGCGGTTAGAAAAGATTTGTCATCTTAAAGTCGACATTTGCTTGCATCGGGGCAATAAATTTTCAGTCATGTAAAAATTTCATTTCAAACGTCTGTCAGTTGTCTGCTTAGTGCTTTAGTTTCAAAAGGTACTAAGTGTTTACGACATGATAAAGGAGTGAATTTGAAAATTAACGGAGGTTTTTGTACCTCTACTTTACTTATAAAACACTAGCTGGTGCTATATCCACCCTGAAAAATATTCAGAAAAATATTAAATTTATATATTTAGAAAAATTTTCAGGCTAAATATTCAGGTTAACCTGAATATTTGAATAGGTCCACCCTGAAATACTAATTCTAACTATTGGTACAAGATTTTTTTTTAATTGAAAAAGCAGTTTCGTATATTATATACCTTCTACATACAAGCAAACATACAAACTTTATCTCTTAATACAAAAAAACATGTTAATTGTGTCTATCGAAAGAGAATAACATTTTTAATAAAATTCTTTTACTAGTAAATTATAGAATGTATAAGAAAAAAGGGATTCGTACCTTTTCAACACAATCCAAATCAGATATAACAGTTTAAAAAAAAAAATATATCTCTCATATGAACGAATAGACAAATACAATCTTTTCTTAATAGATACGAATGGACTAAATATTCATAGACAATTAATAGACAAGAAAAAAGGGATTCGTACCTTTTCAACACAATCCAAAATCACAAATGCAATTCAACACAATCCAAATCAGATAAAACAGTTTAAAAAATAATCTCTCATATGAACGAATAGACAAATACAATATTTTCTTAGTAGATAGGTATGGACTAAATATTCATTAGGTAAGTTGCGTTTGGGAATACCAGAAAAGAAATCATTATCAGTTTAGATAATGCTATGATATCGACATGTTATCAGGAAATAATATGTTATAAGTATGTTTGTATTATGTACGCAAATACATACCTGTCAAAGATGAAGGCGTGGACTCTACTGTGCTTCTTTGCTGTGGCTTATGCCAAACACGAGGAATATAAAGGGTCAGTGTTATAGTTATAAAAGCTATGTTTAAATATGAAATACTTTTGGTATTTATTAGGGAAAAAAAAATTTTTTTTTTTTGTTAAATTTTTGTAACCCTATGATGCCATTAAATTAAATTTAAGTAGTTTATGTAAATCATGTTAACTTAAAAAAACATAATAAATCTAGTAAACATTGTCAAATGCATATTATATATAATTTATTAAGTTTAAATAAATATTATATTATTTATACAGAATATACTTATATACAAACTTAATTATATATATATATATATATATATATAGATAGATAGTATTCTAAAAAAAATACACACACATAATTATATAGAATATGTGCATTAGTATTAAAATATATGTTGTATATAGCTGCTTAAATTCAAAAGTACCACAAATCAAAATTACACATTTTTACAGGAGAGCTAATCGAAAAAAAAAATTATTTTTTGTCTATTTTTTTCTTATTAGATATATATCATATATATACATATTATACATCGTTAGAAGCGTATTTTTAAGTAGCATTAAATGTTTGTAAGTACTCTTATAATAAACTGAATACTAGAGGAGATATAAGCATATAAGTTACTTTTGAATATTAAATAATAAAAAAATTATACTTAATATGGAACATTAAACAACCATAAGTATTTGTTTGTAATAAAAACATTTTTGGAATTTTTTGATTTGTGGTACTTTTAAATTTAAGCAGCGATATATAAAAAAAAAATCAAATTAAACAGAACCCGAGAAAATTCAAAAAGCATTTATCAATGCAATAGTAAAATTTTTTTTTGAGAGTAATAATATGTGGAAATATACTACTGGGGATAAATGAAAAAAAGTCCGTAAATACTAGGAATAAGTGGAAAAGGCGGAAAATCACAGTTAAGTTACATTTTGAGTGTAGCGACAAATTCCACAGCAATAGTTTGACAGTGAAAAAATTTGGAAAAAAAAAAATCACCTTGATACTTTGGATAATCCAAACTTTGTTGTAAATATTTGGGAAAAATTTTTTAAAGAATAAAAAATATATATAAAAAGGAAAAAGATATTTTGATTTTCAGACCAAATATAATATAAGCAATGAAGTTAATTGAAATTCACAATAATTTTTAACATTGCTTGGATATAATTATAATTCATCGTTAATAGTAAATTAATCAATGGTAAAACCGTCTCTAACTCCTATTTTAAAGTAAATTAATTTCCTTAAATAAATAATCACCAAATGAATATATTGTTTGCAGATGGAAGTCCTACTACTTAGCTCCTTCCACCCAGGAGCAGGTGAAGTCACTGAACTCTATGGCATTGGCATATGAGCTGGATTTCCTCAGTCATGCCATAGTTGGACGTGAAGGTGTTGCTCTCGTGAGGCCGGAATACCAGGCACCCCTCACCAAGTTCCTGGAGAGGGAAAACATAGCTTACAGAGTCCACGCTGACGATGTCAAAGCGTGAGTATTGTTATAGTTTATAGATTATAGAAAGCACAACGTGCACCAGTAAAAGCTCTAACCTAACGGCCTCTTTCACCGTGTGTCAATTAGGCTAACCGCCGTTTAAAGTCACCGGTAACAGGGAATGATGGAGATGATATACTTTTGTTTGTACGGTAAAAGTCCAAAACATTAAAAAGAAAATAATTAAAAAAAAAAATTCGCCTATCGAAATTTAATGCATGTAAAACGAGTGCATAATTTAATAAAACATAAAATTATTTCTAAAAGTAAGCAATCAACACTCTACTTGTAGTTTGTGAAAGAGGCCTTAAGACTAACAACTAATTTTATTTTAACCTAAACTTTTAAGTTTAAATATATACATACCTTATCAACAGCCTTCCTTCAGATCTATGTAACAATCTACTTAAGGATTAAAAATATTAAATTTAAGTTAAAGCAATAAACAAATTGGAATAAATAGTTAATAGCTCTTAATTTTGGAAATTAAGAGCTAAGTATATGTTCCAGGTGTAATTTTGAAAATTAAGATTCTGATGCATTGTGAACAGCACAATGCAATGGTCTTCTGTGAGAGAGTTACCCTACTCAGCTGACCCACCATGTACTCTATTTAATATTACTAACTGGTGCCCGCCACTTCGTCCGCGTTTAATGATGAAAGGTACCCTATGTCCTTTCTGGTGTCAAAGACAACGTGTATGCAAAATTTCATGGTGATTGGTTCAGTAGTTTTTGCTTGAAAGAGTAAGAGACATCCATACATCCAAACATACTTTCGCATTTATAATACTAGCTGGTGCCCGCGACTTCGTCTGCGTTGAACGATGAAAGGTACCCTATGTCCTTGCTGGTGTCCCAGACAACGTGTATGCAAAATTTCATGGTGATTGGTTCAGTAGTTTTTGCTTGAAAGAGTAAGAGACATCCATACATCCAAACATACTTTCGCATTTATAATATTAGTACGAATTATTAAAGACTGACAATGCACTTGCATTCTTTAAGGCAAACTTTGATTTTTAGGCCTTGATAGTCATTCTACTATCAAATGATCCGTTAGCCTAACTGGCTGACCCATTAAGTGGATATTTTAGATGAATATGAAATAACTTTTAACATAGCCAAAACAGTTACGACATTAAAAAAAAAATTATAAGAAAATACACACACAAATTTAATTTTTTTAAACATTTTTAAGTAACAGTTTTAAACTAACTAGTTTTACAAACTAATGCAGTTATAAAATCATTTTGTACTGGAAATTTTAAATTAGCTTATTAAAACTGAATCCGAATGAAACAGGATTTTTTGGATCTGGATGTAAGGTATATTATTATGTCCTTTTCTATAACAAACAAAATTTATTTATGTTATATCAGAAGCATATATATATTTGACGAAACTTGCTGTGGCTATATTTGTAAATTGATCTATCTCATAGTCAATTAATTGCAGAACTAAGTGCGGTTTACCAAAAAAAAAAAATACAATTTCTTTGATATACAATTTCCAACTTAAAATTGTTACAATTTAAAATGTTTAATAACAGAACTGTAAAAAAAAATTAAAATCAAATCTTGCCAGTCAGGATGATGAGTTAGTCAGGAGATCAGGACTTCATTTATTTTTAGCTAGCCATAGATTTATTAGGAACTAAGCCATCCATTTGAAGGCATGCAGTTTAAAATCCAAAACTTTATGTGTATACTTTCGGAACGATCGTTTACTTTGTATTTGATTATTTAAAAATCCCTGTACATACGTAACATGGCTTAATCTGCTCTATAGCAATATTTTTATGACAACTTTGACGTGGACTTTGAATCAAAAAATCAAATAAATAAATTTATGATTATTATATAAAAATACTATAAACATAGCTACCAGAAATCGTAAGCTCATAAAATACCTTTCAATTAGGCTGTTATCTAAGTGATAAAATTTGATTGAGTGTAATTGATTATCGTCGATCAACTGATTGCTTGAATTAAGGGATTACATGTATTATTGAAAATATTGTTATTATATGACGTATAAAAAAATGTAGGAATTCTGTTTTTTCTTCAAGAGGAAATTGCCTTCGCGAATTGGCCATAAGCATGAGTTGAATATTTGTAAATATAAATGCTTTTTGAAAAACATTCGATGATTAAAAGTGTTCGATGATCAAAATAAAATTGATCTTAAATTATATTGAAAGAAAATAATTTGAAAAATTGATTGTCTTATATATGTTGTCTTTCTGCTTGTACAATATGGATTTCTGGTGTAACATTTCAATATAATTGAAGAAACATTATATTTTCCAACGATTAGCATGACTTACTATAGTAAACAGAATAATTTTCTTTAAAATATGATAAATAATCTAACCCACGCCAATAACCAGAAATTCCACTATAACCACTTTAAGGGCAGTTTTTATTTAACCACTTTATGATTTATTTTAACTAATTTGTCGAATATCAGAAAATGATCATGATTTACTTGTTTTATTTTAGAGCTTTGGATATTGATGATAGTCGTATAGAGGCGAAGAAAAATGCAACCACGAGGAGTGGAAGATCACAAATGCCTTACGACAACTACCAGGAGTTGGATGTGGTGAGTTTTTCTTAGATAATTTTAATATTTGCTAAAATGATATCATCGTAGGATTGTGATTTTTTTTGCAATAATCAAGTCATGCCATGTTAACTTTGATAATGAATTTGTGCTTTCTGTTGAGCTACAATGTTAGTATTAAAAAGCATACTCGACCTTTGTTAAAAAAAAGCCTTTGTGAAAGCTATCTAACTTAAGGGTATCGATTTATTTCAAATATTGAAATAAATAAATAATAAGATTTTAACTCATCTGTCTGACTGAAATTTCATTAAAAACATATAATATTCTAATTTCCAGATTGATGCCTACGTTAGGGACATCGCAGAAAGATTCCCTGACACAGTCACTCTAGTCACACCCGGTAACTCATTCGAAGGTCACCCTATCCTTTATCTGAAGATATCTACAACAAACTTCCAAGACGAAAGTAAGCCAGTCATCTTTATTGACGGTGGTATCCACGCCAGAGAGTGGATTAGTCCTCCATCTGTCACCTGGATGATAAGAAAATTAACTGAGGACGTGACAGAACCAGATCTACTCGAGAACTTTGACTGGATTCTTTTGCCAGTCGTCAATCCTGATGGGTACAAATTTACGTTCACTGTAAGTATGTTTTATATTACTATTCTCGTAATATTGCCTATGCATTGGCTGTTATCCACTACTTCATCTCGTTGGGTGACTACGATGTCCACCCAATCAATTCATTCTTCTTTTACGTTCTATAAATTCACTTAGGCTCGAGTTCACCAACAGACGGTTAGTTTTTAACAGCTGTTTAAAATTTAAACAGCCGTTTAATAATATTTTGTTGATCACCATCGCTAAACTGCGGGTTAAACGCCTTAAACATCAGATTATTCATTAAGCTAGTCAGATGTTTAGGGCGTTTAACCCGCATTTTAGCGATGGTGAACAACATAATATTATTAAACGGCTGTTTAAATTTTAAACAGCTGTTTAAAAACTAACCGTCTGTTGGTGAACTCGAGCCTTAATTAATCTATCAAAGTAAGAACTAAGAAACTAAATTAAGAATTAATTAAGTATTTAAGTAGTAAATTTATTCGAATATAGTTGAAATAAAATTAAGGTTAATTTTCAGATCATTAGTTAAACGTGTTATGTACACTGTTCTGGAGTGCAATTTAGCAATTTATCTATATACACGTATTTTATAGTTTTCATGTACATAATTGCAATCTGTTTGTGTATAAATTAACTTAATGATTAATCTGAGTTTAGGGCGTTTAACCGCAGTTTAGTGATAGTGATCAACAAAATATTAATAAACGGCTGTTTAAATTTTAACCAGCTGTTTAAAACTAACCGTCTGTTGGTGAACTCGAGCCTAAGTGAATTTATAGAACGAAAAAGAAGAATGAATTGATTGGGTGGATCCATCAGGGTGAACTCGAGCCTAATTAAAGTATACTACAAGTGTAGCCTGTGGACCAACTATCACCGTCTTCTGTGTCCAACACTTCAAAGACTTCAGGATTTTGTTAGAAATACTAGCGAGAACAATTTCTACGCCAACATGCACAAAAATACTGTTTCTTGTTCTGCGGAGTGTGTGGGAGTTCAATTCCTTATTAAAGATCATAGCCGGGTGGTATGTTACATCGGTAGATCATTTTTGATGTGCCTATTATAAATTAATGTTATTAATTTTAAATGTTTCAGAGTCGCTTCTGGCGTAAGACTCGTTCCACCAATACTCATTCACTGAGCTGGCTATGCCCCGGAGTTGATGGTAACCGAAACTATGATTTCTTCTGGAATACAGTAGGCGTGAGCTCCAACCCTTGCGCCGACACTTACCCCGGAAACACAGCCTTCTCTGAAGTCGAGACGAGAGTAGTTCGCGATGTCATCCATGAGTATCTTCACCGCATGCCCTTGTACATTACTATGCATAGTTACGGCAGTATGATTCTATATCCTTGGGGCCACGATGGCTCTCTCTCTCACAATGCTTTCGCTCTCCACACCGTTGGAGTAGACATGGCGACAGCTATTGATGCTGCAGCTCTTGTTAGTTTTCCAAACTACATAGTTGGAAACGCAGTTTTGGTTTTGTTCTACCCTGCGTCAGGCGCTTCTGAAGATTGGGCTCATCAAGAAGGCGTTCCTTTGTCGTATACTTTTGAACTGCCTGGCCTGGGAGGTGGTTTCGATGGCTTCCATTTGGATCCGCTGTTCATTGAACAAGTATGCAGAGAAACATGGGAAGGAATCGTAGTGGGAGCCAGAAGAGCTGGTCAACTGTTCTAAATACCTCGTCTGATTGATTGATATTTTATTATAATTTATAAAAAATTTAATTAGAATTTCATTTACCCCATTATTTTTTGTTAAAGTCGATGGACAGACTGACGGTCCGCTAGATGGCTAACGTCCCTTAAAACGGACTATAAGCGATGCGATTTTTATTAAAATAATTGTACTATCTAAATGTAATTTATCGATGTCCCTACAGTCACATCACTATTCGTGAACACGAATTGAATATTCTGCATTGGAAATAGATCTCGCTGAAACTTTCTTCAAGAATGATGAGGAAATTTCAATTAAAACCTAAGTCATAGTAGGTTGTGTCCATAGTGCGACGCCTTAACTATAAGCTCCGAAACTTAAGTCATTAAGTTGCTAATTCTTGTACAATAGCAATCTTTATATAACATTTAATACAAGTTATTTAAACTATATTGGAGCGCTGATATCTTTCGAAGTTGTAAAATTTATAGTTTCATAAGGCCAATCATTCATTGTAATCTAAAAATATTTTAAAAATGACGGCGCTGGTTTTCATTTGATTTTTTATAATATGTAGTTTTGCAATGTGTACACATTTAATTATTTCTAAACTATCCGTTACAACGATTGCATACTGTTTTATGTACACACACTTTATTGAAATCGATAAAGTATCGATAAACCAACATTACTCGTAAATAGGCCAACCTTATCAGAATTTATGATGTATGATAATAATTATTATTAGCTCCAAATTGTAAAATTTATGTCTCAATTTTTTTTTAATATAATAAATAATATTTGTAAAGTGCTTACTTGATTTAATTAATTCAAATTTGTACCAATTTTGTAAATTTAAATGTCGGATTTCTCTCTGTGTTGTTGTTAAATATATAATGCATCACTGGGCCTCGTTTTTTTATTTATGTTGTAACTTAAATAGTTTTTTTTTTTTAAATAAAATCACTATTATATTAAAATACAGTGAAAATCAAGGGAACACAAAAATTGGTCGTAATAAACTGATTGGTCATTATAAGCAATACTAAATCGTTATAGGCATTCAACAGGGACCTTGCCATTTGGTCGTTGTAACCGATATGTCGTTATAACCGAAGTCGTTATATCCGGTTTCTACTGTAAAATGTGTAAAAAAAAAATCAAGTCAATCCACAGGTTAATTTTCGAGTTTTGTGAACATTAACATACAGGAGCAAAATTTTTATATATGTATAAAATAATTTTATTTATTATGTTACTAGAAAATCACTTTTACATGACGTAAAGCCAGTTTAAAGTCACAGCAATTAGGATTGCGAAGTATTTATATTACTATAACATAAAGTTTGAAAAGTTGGAGTTTCTAATGTTGCGGTCTGCCTGTTAAAGTTGCTTTTGGTCAGGGTCAGGACCCACTTTGGTCACAGAAATTGTTACGAATTACGTACTTAGTGTGTGTCTTTACATTTTTAGAGTAGTTAAGAAATAAGTTCTGATCATTTAACTCTAAGATTAAGGCAATTTTCAGACAGAGGTGTGCAGGGATAATTTTATTATATCACTAGCTGGTGCCCGCGACTTCGTCCCACATAAATTTTCATACCCCGGGCTTTTAATCGATTTCCCTCCAAAAATAAAATTGAATCATATAAGTTGCGTGTTGATTTTTAAATATTTTAGTCTAGCTGGTGCCCGCGACTTCGTCCGCGTTGAACGATGAAAGGTACCCTATGTCCTTACTGGTGTCCTAGACAACGTGTATGCAAAATTTCATGGCGATCGGTTTAGTAGTTTTTGCGTGAGAGTTACAAACATCCAAATATACTTTCGCATTTATAATATTAGAAGACGGATATTGACTTGAAGAATTGTTATCTTGTGCACAAAAATAGTATCTATAGGCAACGTGAGAGGAGGAAGCGGAACTGAAATGCAAATTACAAAGTGCTGTGTAAAACACGACCCTCTTATGTTTCTGATTCAACTGCATTTAAAGTGAACTTCATCTGTTGCAGCATACAAATAGTCTGCTTACAAAGTCCATTACAACAATTGTGCATCGCTGAGACTGGCCCAGATACACTCGGATTTTCTCCAACGATACAATTAAAATAGTTGCAATATCTTAGGGTTGTCTTTTACTTATTTTTTCTTAAATAATTTTTCAAAGTGAAAACTTCTTTAGGCGCTTTGAGCACTTTTAGTATGGGTTAAAAACAGTTAACTCGCGCTGTGACTCTCTGTGAGCGACACACTCAGTGACGTTTGATTGTATGAAATAAGCGCCATCTACCCGAATCAGTTCATACTTCTTGGTACATAATAAGCACAATTTCGTCAATAGTTAGTTAAGACGTTAACAGATAGCGTAATTTTCAGTTCTTACGTGCAGTCCTGCTACTGGCAGTTGTTTTTTAAATTCTAAAATGGACTGGAGACATTTGAAATCTTTAAAGTTGCTGTGTTATTTTTTTATGTAAAATTCGGCAGGCAGGCTTTATGTAAAACGGTCCACTAGATGGTAGATGGCTATCGTCGTTTATTATTACAAAATCATTTATTATCGTCTGTATTTCCGAGCTCATATAAGCCAAATGTTTTCAAAGTTCTCTTGAATAGGCATCTTCTGGGTTGAGAATGAGGTTCGCTCCATCTTAGGCCTCATCCTTGATACACAGTTGGTTGTTGGTCAAGAGCAAACCCATCTTTTATAAAATAATAATAATAATAATAATGCCAGTATTGTTTTAAATGCATAAACAGTAGGATAAAAACTAAGAGGCGACAGGAAGTTCTAATTATTAATTCAGTGTGATTTGATGATCATGATAGATCTGCAATAGTTTTAGGCAAAATTTCTATGGCACTATTTTGCCTTCAGCTGCCGAGTTGTTCGCTATTCGTGGCACACAATGTTCTTTATAAATATTTTCTTCCTTTGTGAAACTATTTTAAAAAGAACATCAGTTTCTTTTGTCTTATAACTTTACTAGCTGGTGCCCGCGACTTCGTCCGCGTTGAACGATGAAAGGTACCCTATGTCCTTTCTGGTGTCCCAGACGACGTGTATGCAAAATTTCATTGTGATCGGTTCAGTAGTTTTTGTTTGAAAGAGTAACAGACATCCATACATCCAAACATACTTTCGCATTTATAATATTAGTACGGATAAAATTTCTATATTAAAAAAAATATACTAACATGTAGGTAAGTATTTATTAAAGACTAGCTTTTGGCCACGACTTCGTCCACGTTAAAGAATATAAAATATTCATTTCCGTAAATGGAATTTCCGTAATTTTCTATTAAAGTTCATTTCCGTAAATGGGCTTGCCGGGAATCGAAGCAGGCAACTGAACCACTTGACCAAGGGACTCGATATTACATTCAGAATTAAATTTGTTGGAAATCGTTCAAAAATATTAATTAAATCCGATCTTCCAATATTAAACAAGTCTAAGTAGACTTTGTAACTCCGAGCCGAACTCAGTAGTCGCGGAGAAACTAAAAAACTTAATAACAATTAAAGATTTTCTCATACTTTTTTTACATGAAGACGAAAAATTACATAGAGTTGTTACTTCTTACATTTTTTAGTTACGGCCTCTTTCACCATGTTTCAAGTAGGCTAACCGCCATTTAAAGTCACCGGTAACCGGGAACGAAGGAGATGATATACCTTTGCTTGTACGGTAAAAGTCCCAAACATTAAAAAGAAAATAATTAAAAAAAATCGCCTATCGAAGGATGCAGTACATAAACCGAGTGCATAATTTAATAAAACATAAAATTATTTCTTAAAGTAACTAATCAACACTTTACTTGCAGTTGGTGAAAGAGGCTCTAACTACAGTAAAACTATAAATGTAACATTGTTTTGTATTGATAAATAAATAAATAATAATTAAGTTTAGGCAAGTTAGATAAGTAATTATGGATAAGTTACTCCACTTTATGACTAGAGAACTCTCTCCATCAGTAGAGCAAAATATAGTTACAGATTGCTTATATTACCGATACTACTTATTTTGTTTAGATTTACATAAAGAAACTTAACTTAACTTAACTTAACTTAACTTAACTTAACTTTAACTTTGTTACGAATTTCCATTGTACGACATTGTCAGACACGTTTAACAAATGAAATTGTTGTTAGTCCACTTCTGTCGGCAGTGGGTCAAGTGCGGATACTGTGGCAGTGTGCTTGGCATCATTTTGCATCGTTTGCAAAGCTTACAAACCTTGTCACGGTTGGATAATGCGTTTGCTTCTAAGCTTTAAACTATAGTTTTAATATATATATATATATATATATATATATATATATATATATAAGTGTGAAGATTTATTTATTTCCTATTATAGTCGACAGCCCACTTGCAGTAGGTACCTGTACCTATACCTGTGCTTTTTTTGTCCTGCCGGCTAGGGTTTCTTTCACAAGGGTCAGAGATCTCGTATAATTGGCAGAATAAGCATACTTAGTGCTTTTTAATCCATGTTTGGAAGCACGTCTATACATACGGTACAGAGTACTGATCGGCCACTTTTTTTACAGGCGACGGTAGCCACCTACCATCAAGTGAACCGTCAGCCTGTCTGTCGAGATGAACATAAAAAAAAATCGAAATGACAGTCACAATCAAATCAATTTTAGGTAATTTTAAGTAAAGGTTAAAGTGTCTGCCTTAGCGCTCTGTCTTAGTGGTCCCGGATTTGATTCCAGACAAGAGGATTTCACAACGTTAAAAAAAGGGGTTTACTTTAAAAATGAACAGATGCTAAAAGTTTATTAATTTAAAAGAAAATAGAGCCTTGACCACTCTTAATAAATCCAATATGGCAGATGTCATATTTACATTAAAAGTTTTAAGTGAAAACGTTTTATTATTGGTTTTGAACCATTCGATTTCCTACGGGGGAGGGTTTAAACCTTCTCGATAATCGTGCAGACTTCGTGAAAGAGAAAAAAAAGTCAGTTATTGGTCCGTTTTTAATAAAACTTTCCCTCGAACGTGTACCGCTCTGCTACAGCGTTTTCAGGATCATTTCGAAACTTATCGAAACTGCTAAAGTTTTAGAAAATATTTGGAGGCTTGAAAATTTATTTTCGTCGGAGAACTGTGCAGCCTTTAAATTACACTCTATATAAGGGGATTCAGTTTTATTCAAGAAAATATCAATTTTATTTTATACTGGCTGTTGCACGCGACTTCGTTCTCAGCCTATGTTACTCGCTGCTAATGTACCTTTGTATAAATGAAAGAATTTTTAAAATCTGTTCAGTACTTTTTGAGTTTACTCATTACAAACATACAAAAATCTTCTCTCTAGCCAATTAAACATAGGGGTTGGTCTTGGACTGTATAGAACACAATCTGAGGCTATATTTTATGAAGTTATGCGAGCGAAGTCGCATGCAACAGCTAGTGACTTATAAAGTTATCCTTTTCTCTTAAATATCTTTGGACACAAGTAATTATTTCAAATATAAAAATCCAACATAAATTTTTTTGCAATGATTGTCGAAGTGAAGGACCCGGTAACAGGCAATTTTTCCAATAGAAAATCATTTATCCAACTCAGATATGGGTTAATGATATTTTCATTCTCAATATCGACGGATGAAAATCAATTTGAGCGGGGATGAGCGATGGCGGAAGTCGATTTGGAAATTATACTCAATTTTTATTGTGATATATATATATATCGTTTACTTTTTATGGGATAAAAATATATTCGCGTTTTGTGACGCATTTTTGAGGACATTCTGTGCGGTTTCTAGCGAGCTTTGTCTGGTGGTTACTGCCGCCAGACGGCTGCCTAAATGATTGAAAAATGCAGCGTGCTCTGCCACTACTTCACAGCCAACTTTGAAAACTTTCTGGAATATCAACAAAATCAAACAAAATTATGTAATATTAGCTGGTGCGTCCGACATCGTCGGCGTTGAAAATTAAAAAAAAGCAATATAACGCTTAACCTCGTGTTGCTATAACACTTTGTCCAGGCGTTAGTTTTTTATTTTTTATTTATCCCTCGGTAATAGTATTTTTTTTCTGGATGAAAGGTACCCTATGTCCTTTCCGGTGTCTCAGACAACGTGTATGCAAAATTTCATGGTGATCGGTTTAGTAGTTTTTGCGTGAAAGATTTACAAACATCCATACATCCAAACATACTTTCGCATTTATAATACTAGCTGGTGCCCGCGACTTCGACCGCGTTAAACGATGAAATGTACCCTATGTCCTTTCTGGTGTCCCAGACAACGTGTATGCAAAATTTCATGGTGATCGGTTCAGTAGTTTTTGCGTGAAAGATTTACAAACATCCATACATCCAAACATACTTTCGCATTTATAATATTAGTAGGATATAGAAAATATTTATTATTATATAGAAAAGTCAATAAAAAAAGTCGGGGCATATTTAAAACTGGGCCCTAGATGTTCCATAGTTTGAGGTCCAAAGCGAATAAGCGAACAATAACCCAATACAGTGACAGGACAAGCATTTATTTATTTATCACAGAGTCCTTTGTGTTTTGACGTTAATTTGGTGAATTACATTGAGGAAATTGTAAATTTCACGTTAAAAGGTTGAGAGCGTTATGTCTCTTCTTTCGCAAACGTCTTTAATGTCACGTGATAAAATACTTGGGGAAAATAAAGAGCTTCCCTCTCGTAAATGGTTCTAATGTAGCGCATTATTAACAGAGTACACAATTTGAAACGTGTTTTGTGTTCGTCAACAAACAAGTTCAAAGGAGAAGTGAAATAGAATTAAACAACAAAGATATTACTTAATTATTACACACAAACACACACGCAAACAAACACACACACACACACACACATGCAAACATAAAATAGGTAAAAAAGTTTTCTTGAGTCCGGCTTTGGTGTGAAAATTGGCTGAATATTTGAATATTATACCTTTTTTACGTTCAATGTTAATTTTGCAATATAAAAAAAAAAATTGTCGTATTTTCGCAATATCCTACAGATCCTTGTGGGAAATTTTATAAGAAAAATATTTTATTAGAATCCTTCATGTCGATTAGAGGCATATAGTTCCAATATATTGACAAAAAACTGAAAAAAAGGTTAATTTGGGCACAATTTCAGGATTAATACAATATTTTTTAAATAAATATATAAATATTTTTTTTAAATAAATATATAAATATTTTTTTAAATAAATATATAAATATTTTTTTTAAATAAATATATAAATATTATATAATATATTACTAATTTTTAACCCAAAAAAAAAACTGCAGTTATAATGTTTTTCTGGAACAAATGCTAATGCTCTCATACTAATGTATGAGAAGCATTTAAGAAGCTTTATGTAACTAACTTAATTTGGACGCGCCGCTTCCGTTTCCTATCCCTTTCCTTGTCCCGTGCACAACCGTCCAGCGAGGTAGAGGGAGAAGGAAGACGTCCGATGCGCTTGCATCGACGCATCGAGTATTCATATTGTACATACCATTGTCGCATATTGGCTTCGGCTTCGTTTTTAACGAAGACGTCCGAACCGCTCCGCTACGCTTTAAATTGAACTTTATTAAACATAACCTATAGATAGATATAGATAGATTGTGAAGGTGAAGTGAAAACAAGGTGAAGTGATTTGGTGTGATTGGATTCGACGAGATCATCGCGCGGTGATCGCTTTCTCCGAGCGCAGTCCCGACCGGATCCTGGACCCCAGCAGCCCAAATTACGAGGTACGTGTTGTGCACCATCTCAACCCCAGCTACCGCTTCCTAATTATCCCCTTATTATCCTATCCATCCGCATACGAAGCAATGGCTTCTGGTCCTTCAGCCGCATCAACATAATTAATATAAATTTCGATAAGTTTGTTTCAATTTTATTTAATAGGAAGTATTTCAAATGCGCCTTTACTCGTACTCCAAATTAAGTGTCAACTAACTTAGTATGTAGACGCCCTGTGATCGTGTAGCGTGTAATACGCTCTCCTACGCTGCGTTAGCAATACACACGGCTTCAAAGGTTAGCGAACCTTTTTAAAAGTACTTAGTTGAGTAAGGGCCTTTTTTTTTTTATAAAAAATGGGTTTGCTCTTGACCAACAACCAACTGTGTAGCAAGGATGAGGCCTAAGATGGAGCGAACCTCATTCTCACCACAGAAGATGCCTATTCACTCGAATTTTGTTCTTTCACCAACTACAAGTAAAGTGTTGATTAGTTACTTTTAGAAATAATTTTATGTTTTATTAAATTATGCACTCAGTTTACTGCATCCTTTGATAGGCGAATTTTTTTTAAATTATTTTCTTTTTAATGTTTTAGACTTTTACTGTACAAACAAAGGTATAACATCTCTATCAGTCTCGGTTACCGGTGACTTTAAATGGCGGTTAGCCTACTTGACACATGGTGAAAGAGGCCCTAAGTGTTAGTTATAACTTAATTTAGTAGTGCTGCCATTGCGTTTTGCAATCACAAATTGAACAATCGAATACAAGTACAGTGAAATAACAGCATTTGTGCTATTGTGTTTCGGTGGGTTAGTATAATATACCATTACCCTCCTTTTCTATTAAGGTCATTGACGCAGTTACAGGCGATGTAACAGAAAATATATTCAACTAGCTTGTGCCCGCGACTTCGTCCGCGTTGATCAATGAAAGGTACCCTATGTCCTTTCTGGTATCCCAGACGATGTGTATGCAATCTTTCATAGTGATCGGTTCAGTAGTTTTTGCGTGAAAGAGTTACAAACATCCATACATCCTAACATACTTTCGCATTTATAATATTAGTACGGATTAAATATTTGTTCCACTTTGTTTGCCGTTTTGGCGAGCAGTGTGTAGCTGTGCGAGCTAATCGCGAGCTAGATAATGTCCAATGCAGCGTGACTTTCGAATAGCTTGACGCAGCTTGCTTTTGACGCGACTACGGTTGTGTAAGTGACAAATCAAATCGATTTCTGTATGAAGCTGTTAGTGTTAGTTTCAAATGTAAATATTTCATTTATTCTTATTCAGTTTCATCATAATTTCAGTCATAAGATAGGATTTTCATTTCTGGATATAATAATATGCCTCTCCTATAATTTTCTTAAAGGACCGGGAAGATGCAGCCTGGATTCTAGAACCTCCATGGTTTGATCTTTGGTCTTGGTCTTTTATGGAACACTGTTAATAAATTATTTGTGGTATTTATTCAATGACAAAGATTTAAAATTATAATTAAACGTTTCATTTCAATAGAATATCTACTTACTTACTTACGTACTTAAACTAATATATTTTAATTAGGTGTAAATTTTTTATTTTAATTCTAGACGATCCCACCTGAATAGTACATTTTTTCTGAATGTAAGTTAACCTATGTATTTTATGCAATTATGTATAAAAAAATTCCTAATAATCGGTTAAGTACTTAAGGCGTGGAAGCGTAACATAGAAACAAACAAAATCACTTTAGCTTTTATAATATTTGAGTTATAATAATTGCCAATATAATAAGAAAATGCTTACAGGATATAACTTTTATATCATAATATATCACAAAAAATCCATATCACTGCTATTACTTTTTAAAATTTTTCATCAAGTATGCTTCAAGTGTAAATAATGAGAATATAAACATTTTCCATAGATGTTACATAAAAAAGCATCTCAAGAAAAACCGATAAAAACCGGTTTTAGTGTCTTCTAAGACGCACCACATATCGGAAAATCATTCAGATAGACCTTAATTTCCGTTCAACGGAGATGCGCTAACTTTACGTTCTATTTTATTTACAGTAAAACCAATTTTACTCTCCAACATATCTAAATATACTTAACTGAAGTATAAGTAAATGAAATTATATAAAAAACCTAGCTGGTGCCCGCGACTTCGTCCGCGTTGAACGATGAAAGGTACCCTATGTCCTTTCTGGTGTTCCAGACGATGTGTATGCAAAATTTCATTGTGATCGGTTCAGTAGTTTTTGCGTGAAAGAGTTACAAACATCCATACATCCTAACAAATTTCGCATTTATGATACTAGCTGGTGCCCGCGACTTCGTCCGAGTTGAACGATGAAAGGTGCCCTCTTTCTGGTGTCCCAGACAACGTGTATGCAAAATTTGATGGTGATCGGTTCAGTAGTTTTTGCGTGAAAGAGTCACAAACATCCATACATCCAAACATACTTTCGAATTTATAATATTAGTACGGATATAAATTGAAAATAAAATACAAAAATTGTTTGAAAAATATATAATATGAGCAATAAAGTTTGTATAAATGTTGCATGGACGGAGTCGCGGGCAAAAGTTTGTTAAAAATATTTCTTAACTATTAAAATATTGTAAACAATCTCAGTTTATATGATCTCGTCTATAATTTTTATATTATTCTGTTTTCATCCTTTTTCTTCTAATATTTCCTTTATATAAAATTCACTTGTATCCTTTAACTATTAGCTGTTGCACTCGACTTCGTCCGGAGGAAGTCGTGACTTTATAGCATAAAGCCTGTGTTTACTAAATGAAGCTCTCTATAGGTAAAAGAATTTTTAAAATCGGTCCAGCAGTTTTGAGTTTCTTCATTACAAATTAATATACAAAAAAAAAAAAAAAAACTCTTTTTGTTCTATTATATTAGTATAGATAATCGACCGTTCTATTGCTACTGTCTTAGTAGAGTCTAACTGTATGCCTGTCTATCACACATTTACATAAAAAATAAAAACTTTTAACTTAATTCTTACTTTGGCGAATTACTTTTGAATAATTAATTTTTATCACTTATAAAATATTCTCTTCTGTTTTCTTTTTTGGTCTTATAATATTTTTTTTTTTAAATTAATAGATAAATGTAAAAATATATTTTTTATGATTCCTTAGGCCTATTTGTATATAATATATACTTTTTTAAATTTATGGCTGTATGTAATCTAAATAAATAAATGATATAAAATAAAATTAATTCTGTGTCGATATATTTATATATATTTTTCATAACATAAAAATTATCCCTTAATACTATTCGTCGAGGTTCATTTAAGTTTGGATTTAAGTTGATGTATGGATGAAGTATGTTCATAATGCGCGAATGCATCGTTGAGTTACGCTTATTAAGTTTTCAAGTGATTTTTCATATCGATAATACAAACAAGAGTGCTGCCTCTGCACCCTACAGAAAAAGCTGAAAAAGGTACGGTCGCATTGTAAGCGTTTATGAGTTTTTGCCACACCCATGATTTCATATGATGATAATTCCTAAAATTTACTTGAAATTGTATCAATAGTGGCTGCAATTACTGTTTATATATTAGTAGATAATTCTACATATATAGTACGGGTCCTGTTAGACCCAATAATCTAAAGATAAATACAAGTTATAAATATAAATGTGAGTGAGAATTAGATGTTTGTTCATAAAAAACCTATATACCACATAATATACAAATAAAATACGTACATAAAAAATAAGTAAGTACATAATACATAAATTACGTGTCACGTGTTTGTTCTCGATGAACTCCGAAACTACTGAACTGATTTTGATAAAATTTCGTAACTATGTGTAATTTGGTCCAACTTAAAAGATAGGATAGTTTTTATTTTGAACCCGGGCGAAGCCGGGAGCGCGTAACTAGTATTATTATATAGTATTGATTTTTCTAATGGACAAAGTTAAACTTAATGAATAAACTCAACAACTACTGGACAGATTTTAAAAATTCTTTCACCTAGCTACGTTATCAGCGAGTAACATAGGCTATATTTTATAAAGTTACGCGTGCGAAGTCGGATGCCACAGCTTGTTAAAAATGTTTATCATAATGTGACTAATAAAATAGATTATTTATATGGCATTTTAAAAGAATTAAATGCATAAAGAGTTCATGTAACTAAAGTTCAAGAAATCGCTGACAATGAGGCCACATCTCAAACCCAATATTTTCGGTCGAAGGCTTTCGTTTCGCGACGCAAACACAATTTTATTGCTATACCACAAACAATTTATGGGTTCCGTTACTTGAAGTCAATAACTGGATTGATGTTTGTTTTACAAAATTGCCCTTTTATACACTCGTATAGGTGATTAATATGTTATGATATATACTCATAAATGATAAATTTGAAGAGTTCGTTTGTTTATTACGCTTTCATGTCTTAACTTTTCAACAGATCACCATGAAATTTTGCTCACAGATAGTCAGAAGTACGAAAAAGGACCTTTTACTCAGAAAAAAGTACTCTTGAAAGTACCGAGGGCACTTAAAAGGTAAAAAAATATTCAACCCCTTAGATAAAAGACGAAGTCGCTTACAAAAGCTAGTAATTTATAAATAGGTTAGGCCCTGTTATAAACTAGGCTGTACACATCCTATAGGTATTACAATCCCTTGGTTAGGATGTATCGAAGTTATAATTATATGGTTATCGGTTGTGAGGTCGATCGAGTAGTTAAGTTAAATTAAACATGTTAAGTACACTGTTTAGGAGTGCAATTTAGATAATTATCTATCTATACACATGTAATTTATAGTTTTCAAGTATATATAATTGCAATCTGTTTGTGTACTATATCAAATATAAAAGTATATTAAAAAATGTCTAATTTGGTAAAAATCTTGTAGGTCAGAAGTGTTTAAAATAAATAATTGATGAATGAAACGAATTTAACGGTCGAAGTAACTTGCCTCCAATTGAGAATGTCCGCACCGGTTACGTAAAAAAATAATTTATGAGTCGTAACAAATCGAAAATGCATATTGTTATTTATTTTTCGGGTAGTGCTTTTAATTTCCCAATTGTGGCGTCCCCTGGCAGCTTTATTGCCACTCGGAGTGATTTACAACCTGTCCATCTGTCTGTCATTACTGCGATAACTCGGATGTGAAATCGAAATTAAACTTTTCCCTCTCAATTTGTACATTTTGGATTATTTGGATGCATTCACAAAATTTATTGTACATTTTGGATTCTCACCTGAAAATACTTCCATTAAATATTTCTTCGACCAACTAAATATGGGACTAACTTCAGTGTATACTCTTTTCAATAAAAAAAGAATTATCAAAATTGGACTACTGTATAAAAAGTTATGCGTGGGAAATATCGAAAGATATTGTGAAATATTGCAAAATGTTGTGAATTATTGCAAATTATTGTGAAATATTGCATAATATTGCGAAATATCGAAAGATATTGTGAAATATTGCAAAATAATGTGAATTATTGCAAATTATTGTGAAATATTACATAATATTGCGAAATATCGAAAAATATTGTGAAATATTAATTATTTAAAGAGATAACAATTAATTTCAGTATTTATTTTTTATTCATTTTATTTTAATTGGATAATATACAACATATACTTATATAGCTAACAATATAACAATGTTCAACCGGCTATACAATGGTGGGTGTTTTGATGAGTTGTTCCAATTAATGTCTACCACCAGTATCTGTTTAAGAGATACGATATTCATCCTACTTAGACTTAGATAAGATGTCGCTACGCACTGTCCGGATAAACTCGTGAAAACGCAAACTTAGAAAAATTTCTCTAGTGAAATGTTTTCGCCTAGCCACAATAAATTCCTGTAGGGTTTGCAGCGAACCTACATACTCCCTGGTGTTATTTAATTTTGTGCCCTTTAGCTACTTCAAACGTTCCTTCAATTTTAGGTATTAATACTCTGCTAACTAATATAACCAGCTATGTCAAGCGGTTTCACCCGCCCATGCCTTTAAGGGTCATTGCACGATGATAAATAGCCTAATCCTAAATAATTGGCCTTAAAATTTTGAATTATGTATTTGCTTGATTTTTGATTTCTTTATAATTTGCCCACATATCTTAATATACGTTTCTTGTGTGAATCGTAAATTAAGGTTGACGTCGGTGTGGTCAGTTTTAAACCTCATTTAGTGACATTTTGCCTCAAAGAGCTGCAAATAGGTAATCTAATTCACAGGATATTGCTTTAAGCCTTTCGTTACAGCTCATATGTACCAAGAGATTTGGCTAAAGCGGTGACCTATATTATGCAAAGACTGGTTTAGACTTGTTATCGCTTGCACCAGAGAAACCGCATCGCTTACAACTTGTGCTCCTGTGCCCTAACTATACTCGATTCAATCATTTAGTGTGCAACGTTTCAGAGCTTAACGTTTATAAAGAAGAAACCTTTTGGGAGTACTAACACTGAATGCTAGAGTGAATACGTGAAACGATGCTTATAAATTCAAATAACAGCTATATATTTAATAATATATAGCCTATGTTACTCGCTGATAATGGGTGAAAGAATTTTTATAATCCGTCCAGTAGTTTTGAGTTTGTTCATTACAAACAAAAATTCAATTAGTGACTTGTTCCCGACATCGAACGGGCTGCAATTTTTATATATACAAATCTTACCTGCTTATCCATCACAAATATTGATTAACTTATTACATATTAATACACTATAAACTTATTTATATTATTTAATCAATATTTTTCATTTAAAAAAAAACTTTTGTTTTGCACAATCACGATGACTGGATTCTAATCTATCTATTATATATATGACTTCAATTGATAACATGACGCTAGCCTTTAAGATATGTGAACACAGAGCGAATTAGAATATTTGTACGTTTGTGTCAAAATACAACCTGAAAACAGGCCCATGTTTTCAGGTATCTTGCAAAACTGACCAAAAAAGCCCTTACTCATGGCCTTACAAATTGAACTATAAAGTCTTCTTTTGTACTTGTTATACCAAAACCTTGTAACGCTTTATTTTTAAAAAGTAAAAACTTCTTTAGTCGCGTTGGGCACTTTTAGTATGGAGTGAAAACAGTGAGCGACACCCTCAGTGGCGTTTAATTGTATGAAATAAGCGCCATCTACCCAAATTAGTACGTACTTCTTGATTCATAATAAGCTTAACTTCGTCAATAGTTTTATTAATATATATTTTTGAGCACAATAATATAGCGTGCGCAATATAAATTGTACTAAATGCGAGCTTTGAAACTACAACCAACCGTCTCAAGATTGTGAAATTAAATTCATTCAACTGAATAAGCATTGTGAAGATGAATAATAATTCATACTCCAGTCTGGAACGCTTCAAACTTCAAATGTTTGCTTTGACAACAAACATAGACGAGAATCCTTCAGACCACAACAAGTGCCAAGGTACACTGTGTTTTGTAACTCATTCATTGCACTAAATACGTGAAAAGTTGTATGATTGCCATCCATACCATACTTACAATACAAATTTTCAAAAGGTTAATGTGTTTACCGGAAGTAATAAATCGTATAGGCCACGATGGACAAATAGCTACATCTCTTTGTGAACTCAGACCAAATAAGTTGTGACAATAAGGTTTAAGTTTATTTATTTATTTATTTATTTTTATTAAAGATGTGTTAGCTCTTGACCAACAATCAACTGTGTAGCAAGGATGAGGCCTAAGATGGAGCGAGATCACCTAGAAAATGCCTATTCACTCGAAATTTGAAAAGATTTGGGTTATATGAGCTCAGGAGTTCCAAACCTTGGCAGTGCGCATTATAAAAAATGTTTTAAAGCGCTTGGTACGAAAAAGATAAGGATGGTAACCATTTGTACGTCTGTATGTCCGATGGAAGAAAGGGGAAAGCGGTATGAGTTCATGCAGCTCCTGACCAGACTCTCCGAAGTACATCTTAAACTTAAACTATTAAACTTATTATTTAAACTTTAGTTATTGAAACTTTAATACTATTTATCACTTTTAAATAAAAATTAATAAAATAAGATGAGAAGATGTTGATGTGTCTGAAATTTTGCGTAACCTCAATGAACTTTAGAAACTCGAATTATAATTAAAGTTTTTTCTTCACGAGTGTACTTCTTATTAACTACCTACTGAACTCGTCCAGTGTTTACCAAATGCTTTCAGTCCGTTGGCGCATCATAAGCTTTTCTCTTAAACTAGAAAATTTGTATTATTTCGCTTACATATAATAACTGTGTAATAGTTGCGCCATAATTTCCATTGTTATGCAAAAATTTCTCTTATAAATATTGCCGAATTTTCCGTAGAACGTCAGTCGGTGAGAATTTGTTACTCATTCAATACTTACGTTCAAAAAATAATAATAAAATGAGAGGCCATTTTGAACATGATGTCTCCAAATGCGGTCCTTTCGGGTCTTATAATCGCCGCGACTTTTCTGGACATCCCGGCTTTTTTGGACCACCCGGCTTTTTTGGACCACCTGGCTTTTTTGGACCACCCAGCTTTTTTGGCCATGGCTTCGGCCATGGTCATGACTCTCATCACGGACCCCACGGACATCACAGACCGCAATGTTTTCACTGTCCTCAAGACCACTTCGGGCCTCCCAGATTTGGCCCGTTTGACCATGGTTTTGGACCACGTTTTGGACCCAATTTCGGAAGACCCAATATAGATGGGAGACCTGAGCATCCGGACAATTCTTGCTGTCCTTGCTCAAGAGAAAATAACATTTGCCAGAGAGATAACAGGGAGAAGAGATGTTCTTGCGATAAAGACTAGGATCCAAATATGTCAAGATATTTTTTTTACGTCCGAAGAGAGAAGCCCCATTTATTTATGCTGTTATTTTGAAATCATAACGTTTATAATTTTTAAATCATATTTTATTTTTTATTTAATAAATAAAAAAAAAAAATAACATTAATAATAACGATAAATTGAACAAATTATTACATGTTTTTTTATTATAGAAAGGTTTCGCAGACAAGCAGACAGTTCACTTGATGGCAGGTAGCTACAGCCTTATACTAAACCGTTAGGAATGTCTATATTTCTTTTAAATAGTTGTCGTATCTTATGATAAAATCTATATCTATTCTATAATCTATACTAATTCTATACTAATATTATAAATGCGACAGTATGTTTGGATGTATGGATGTTTGTAACTCTTTCACGCAAAAACTACTGAACCGATCACCATCAAATTTTGCATACACGTTGTCTGAGACACCAGAAAGGACATAGGGTACCTTTCATCGTTCAACGCGGACGAAGTCGCGGGCACCAGCTAGTTTATCAATAAATAAACTACAACGGGAAAAAGCTAACATACAGTAGCTTTATGTAATGCTAGCCAATACGCTTTATAAATTGAAGACAATAAAGAGAACCATTCCATTACTGAGCTATCACATACAGTTGTAAAGCGCAAACGCAAAAAAACAATTGTTCTTTAAAAATCAATATCAGCTGACAGTTATATTTATAGTCCATACAACAAACACTATACAATGTACTTACTTATTTACGTTATGTACACAGATATACTTATATATAACAGGAAAAAGTGTGTATATTAAGGAGAGTCGATAACACAATTGATATTTTTTTTTAAAGGCTTCTTTGTGTTCATTACACAAAAAATTGGGTTCGATTTGGATATTTTCAAATTTTAATTTGGTCTGAGATTACTGAGTTTTTTCGCCTTTTAAAAATGCTAACTTTGAGGTCATTCGATGGGTCTTAAGAATTTAATTATCATATCACAATTTAAACATAAAGAACATAACATAACATGCCGCCTCATAAAGAAAAGCAACGTTTTATAAAATTATATCAAAGTCGAAACTCCAAACAATTAGTTCAAACTTTAATGTCGTTCTAACTATAACTAATATGAATACAAATGCGAAAATGGGATTGTATGTTTGTTTGTTACACTGTTACGCCTTAACTACTAAAATGATCATATTAACCGCCTGAGTCAGATTTATCCGAAAATTATTTTCGTGTCCATTTCGCCATAGCCGTATATATACGACAAATACCTTTACTTGTATAATATTTTTTTTTAATCATTGTGTTGCTTTCTCTTTAAAAAAATTACGAGTCAAGCGCTAGGGACACGATAACTCATACAAAACCAAGCGGTTAAAGTGTTATATGTTTCATAAAAATTGTTTAGAATATAGAAAAGGACACAGGATACTTTTTATACAGAAAAAATTACTGATCATCTAAAAATAAAAACTTCAACGCTTGAAAAAAAATATATGAACAATTCCATTAGAGGGATCATCTAAAAATAAAAACTTCAACGCCTAAAAAAAATATATGAACAATAAAGATTGAATAAAGTCGCCGGTAAAGGCTAGTCTCCTAATAAAGTTTCTAATGAACTCCAATAATAATATGGGATACAGCTCAGTTTAAAATAATAAAGCAGTTTTATTCGCGAGTGTACTTTATATATGACCGCGAATGAAGTGGAGGTCATGCCGTGAGTCACTGAACTCTTCAGAAAAATGTTTTTACGATATAATAGTGTACCGTTAAATTTTATCTTTAAAAAACATATTTTACCACGGTGTTATTACTTCGAAATTGTCGCAAATTTCTAAAAAAAAAAATTACAAATAGGATTTAAACGCAATAATTTCACAATATGATGTAATAATGTGGGTATAAATATGGCTAGCTACGACATACAGCGACAGTCAGTGTTTATTCGTTACTCGATCAACACGTAAATTTTTTTCTAAAATGAAAGGCCATTTTGGACACGACCATTTTGGATTCGGCCCTTATAGGCACGATCATCACTGTGGACATAAAATACGTCACGGATGCCATAAAGGTGAAGCCCATGGATTTCATGGCTATTTCAAACCCCACGGACCGCACGGACATCATGGGCCCCACGATCTTCATGGACCACACGGTCATCATGGGCCCCACGATCATCATGGACCACACGGTCATCATGGGCCCCACGGTCATCGTGGACCACACAGTCATCATGGGCCTCATGGCTTTGGGCATCATGGAGCCCGCGGTCATCATGGACCCCGTGGCCGTCATGGATGCCACCAACATCATGGGCCACCCGGTTTAGGCCCGTTTGGCCATGAACTACTTCGTCTTGGACCCTACTTCGGCAGATCTGAGCGTTCGGACAGACCTTGTTGTCTTATCTCTGGAAAGGATAAGCGCTGCGATGGAGGCAATAAGGAGAAAAGGTCCTGTTGCGATGAAAATAAGGATCAAAATAAAGAAAAGGAATCAGTAAATGAAACCATTTGCGTCCAGAGAGTCTTTGTAGAAAAAGCACCACGCTGTTATTCTGTTTGAAACTATAACGTATGTCTTTTTCTATATATATCTATATCTATATAATTCTATATATATATATTTTAACTGCCATTTATTTTTCCGCTGTATTATATGTCTCTGAAAACTTATAGTAAATTTAACATTTATAATAATTATATATGTTAATCCTTACTAATATTAGACAATCACAATAATTTCATTTCATCATTTGACTGCGTTTATCTTTCTAAATATTTTTTTTTTTAATTTGCAATAACAAAAAAAAAATATTCTTAAGTAAAATCAAATTAAATTAAAGCATTTATATTATTGCATTAAATTATTTTTAATTATAAACAAAAAAAATATTCCTCTCACATAGTTGATTCTTTTGGTATTCTATATGTTAGTGTTGGTTAATATTAATATTAATAAAACATACTAATATTTATGTTTATCTTCAATTTAGTACATTGAATATTTAAACTAAATTTTAATTACGTTGAATTAAATTAAAATATATATATATATATATATATATATATATATATATATAACACTATAAAAACACATAAAATTATAATCCACGATCATCTTTATAGATATTTGTATATATATATATTATTTGAATATATAATACTCATTCTTAACAATAATTTTATTATCAGAACTAAACAATATGTTTATTACGTTATCGCTGTTTAAATTAAAAAGTACCACAAATTAAAAAAAAATCCAAAAATGTTTTAATTCAAAAAATACAATCACAATAGTTCATATTGTATGTTGCAAAAAGACTTATTGGTTGTTTTATTCCATATTTAGTATATTTTTTCAAAAATAAACTTATATACGCTTATATATAATCTCCTCTAATATTCAGTTTATTATAAAATTACTTAAAACATTTCTGTGGCCTGGTGCTAAAAGGGCCAAAGTCCTTTTTTGTGAAAAATGGGATTTAACAGCAAAGTTGTTGAAAAAGAATGATATTTATTTGTCCTAGCGATAACAAAAAGATATTTTAGTAATACTACAATAAAACATGTAAATTATAACTATCAATTCTTGTTCATTGTTCTAATGCTTATTACCGAAAGATAGGAATATAGATATTGGCCCTTTTAGCACCAGGCCACAGATTTAATGCTACTTAAAAATACGCTTCTAACTATGTATAATATATATATATGATATATATCTAATAAGAAAAAAATTATTTTTTTTTCGATTAACTCTCCTGTAAAAAAGTGTAATTTTGATTTGTGGTACTTTCGAATTTAATCAACGATATATAATTAGGTTAATTTTGTTTTCATTTTGAACTGTGTTATCTTATTTTTTTTTTGCATATTTTCTGTTTTAGAACTTATTTTATTTCAATACATGAGAATAAAAATGTAATCCTAAAAGTGTTTTGAGTTACCAAAACGGAAACTCAAAACCAAAACGGAACTCAAAGTAAACACTTTGGGAGATGTGGCTTCAAAATTGTGCTAATTGACTAGCAACCGCTTGGAGAAGGAATGAGAAGAACGAAGAAGAAAAATATTTATTTAAGTAATCATGATTATAATAAATATATTATGAGAAGTTTATTATAAAAATAAATAAATAATTTTATAAACCAATTTGTATTTTTATTTAAAATTTATCTGTATAATAAATTAATAAATAAATAAATAAGGAATATAATATTCCTTGCAATATTGACCCGTCATCTAAGTCAGTGCGATGTATAATATACTAACAGGTGCCCGCTACTTCGTCCGCGTTGAACGATGAAAGGTACCCTATGTCCTTTCTGATGTCCCAAACTACGTGTATGCAAAATTTCATGGCGATTGGTTCACTTGATTGTTTGGCCACCGTAGCCTTTTTAAAACAAACATAGTTGGATCTTGGATAAAGCATTAGAAAAGTATCTAAACACAAAAGCACACATGCTGTCTCCATACGGGCTGCCCAATTTATTACTGTGAAAAACCATTTATTTATTCCTAGATGTTATTCCAAAATATTCTTGTGTTAGAACAAAAAAGTATTTTGAATTCGTTTACTCGTTATACAAACAGACAATAACCGGAGAAGAATGATAACCGCAAAATTATTTTGTGCATGAACAAAGTCAACATGGCCGCGTCATTGAATGTGCCTACGAGTCGACAGCAGAGTTACGTAGCAGCGTAACAACAGACTTACGCATCGTAACTCCACGTGTGTTCAGCGCAGATAACGCCAGTAAACAGACTATTAACCGTGACATACGGTCACACAGTGTGACCAGCAAATCACGGACTGCTTCCATAGTGGGAGTAAGACCGACAGACAACAAAATTGAGAGATAAAGTTTGATGCTGATAGCTACATATATTGCTCCCATCAGTGTAAATTGCAAAGCCAATTTTTGGGACCTACGATTCACACTCGATGTTCTCAAAATCTGTACCTCTACCATGAGTTATAATGACCGTACTCGCTAGCGAGAGCGTAAAATATTTGGCAATTTGACATTGACAATTGACAGTTTTTCATATAAATGTTTTACGCTCTCGCTAGCGAGTGAGGTCATTGTAAAGTCATGGTAAAGGTACAGGAGACCCTCTCCTCCAATACAAATGCCGCTGCGGCCTGCCTCTTTTTGCCTCATAGAGTTGCGCTGCTTCTGAAATACGCAACTCAAGAGTTACAAGTGGGCCCCGTTTCCCCGTCTGTCGACCTTGACATAACCTTGACCGTGATTTGTCTAATATATATCTTCATTTGTTTTTAAGGAAAAACTGCTGGTTTAAGGGATGCCTTTTAAGTTCCGATGAAATTTCAATGTACATTTTAACATTAGGTAACTTACGTTAGTTGTGTCAAAATTGAAGATGACGGCAATTTTCCATTGGTAGAATCGAAAAGAAACTTTTTTTTCTGTAATTTGTGTATATTTCACATTTGAATTTCTTTGTAAATAATACAATCCCTACCCTTCTACCCACTGTGTGAAACTTCTACTCACTAAAATCCCAAGGTACATCTAGCAATGAGCGTCTAGCAATATCCACTGATTATGATGATGATGAAAAAATAATTCGCTAAATTTTTAAGCAGTGTGTCACAGCAACTAGAAGGCGACACCTATAATGATAGCTCTCATTAGCATATTGCAAACAGAAGCAAGATATTATTATCTTAAACTCTGAGGTTAAGTTACGCAAGTTTGCATAGTGCTTAAATCAATAAGACTTCGGTATGGAATCTAATTTTCTATGTTATTCGTCAACAGGTGGATTGCATTTAAATTTGAATAAGCAATGCCTCCTTTACTTTGTGTAAATAGAAATTTCGTAGAAGATTTCTTTTGAGACAGAGCAGAGAAGTCTTTTTCAAAAGAAATAAAAATTTCTTTAGGTTTAGCGCGTTAGGCATTTTTTGTATAAGGAAAAAGGGCTGAAATCGTGTGAACGTCACGCTTTTATATAAATTATATAGATGTGTGTGTGTGTGTGTGTGTGTGTGTGTGTGTGTGTGTGTGTGTGTGTGTGTGTGTCTTTGTGTGTATGTGTCCAGGTCACTTAGTTAAGAAATAATGGATATTATTTTCGAAGCAGGTGAAAGTCGAAATGTATTTAGGTATTTAGGTGCAATCCTAAATAACTATGCCCCTGATTGATAAAATTTAATGATAATTATAATTTATGTAGTTATAACTAATGATCCGCTCTTGACTTCGCTTCGTAGAAATATGTTTGAATTAATCAAATATTAAACCTGATTTGTTAATATTCGCCTTTCTTGAGAGAACTACTGACCTCTACTAAGAAAGACATAAAGAAAATTATGGGTTTATATAATTACTATAAAGCCCTGGTTAAAAGGGTTTATAGTGTAAAAAACCCTTTTAACCAGTATTTTAAAATGGCAAAAATGAATCGATAAAGTGATTGTCGAAAACGTGAGTGCGCTAATCTTCAAAACTAAATCCCTTGAGAGTGGTAGGTATTAGTCGCACGCTCAAACCCTTTCACTCAAGCTCAGCTTCGGAGCTGGAATAGTGATTTCAAATTGCGTCTCGTCTAAGTCTCAAGAGGTAGCGAATTTGCTAATTCAAGGTGAACAGCTGTCGCTCATGTTAAAGTTATTAGCCTTTTAGCCTTTATGGCGTCATTAAGGTTAAATTTGTAAAAAGTATAAAACGATACAACGTAAAGTTAGAATTAAAAATTAAAAAAAAATGAATAAATAAAAAATAAAAAAACAGGATTTTTTTTTTATTATTTAAAATTTTATTACTATGTAAAAGCCTTGGAGATGTTGTGATTTTTATAACAGAAGTTATATTATCAACTTTTGTAATAATAATAATCGTATAATTCAGATATTATATCCATACAAAAATTTACAGTAAAATTTACAATACACATTAACAAGCAGACGTACCTACTGTTTCTGGTGAAAGATCTCGGCACTCACTTAACGGTAACAGTCGACAGATAATTCAAAATAGATAATGACTTTTAATGAATGCTACGTCAAGAAACTCAGACCTGTACCTTACCATGAATTTACAATCACCACACTCGCTAGCGAGAGCATAAAATATTTATATGGAAAATTGTCAATTTGACATTGACACAGTTGACAGTTTTTCATATAAATGTTTTACCCTCTCGCTAGCGAGTGCGGTGATTGTACACTCATGGTAAAAGTACTGTTTTCTAGACATTGGCTTGAATATGGCACAATCACGGTTATTCGATTCGATGCTCATGCCGTGATCATCTGTACCTTTACCATGAGTTTACAATCACTGCACTCGCTAGCGAGAGCATAAAATATTTATATGGAAAATTGTCAATTTGACATTGACACAGTTGACAATTTTTCATATAAATATTTTACCTTCTCGCTAGCGAGTGCGGTGATTGTAAACTCATGGTAAAAGTACTGTTTTCTAGACATTGGCTTACAATCACCGCACTCGCTAGCGAGAGGGTAAAACATTTATATGAAAAACTGTCAACTGTGTCAATGTCAAATTGACAATTTTCCATATAAATATTTTATGCTCTCGCTAGCGATTGCGGTCATTGTAAACTCACGGTAAAGTTACTGAGCTGTCAATCGTCAAAGCATTGCACCAGTAAGACAGCGCAAGGGAATGTGGCAATCAATTCAACTTTACTATAAAATTCAAGTATTTTTTTAGAGACAACCAATATATTCGATATTGATTTTATAATTCTGAAGCCTCATTACTTCAAGCTGTATAGGGGGAAGGAGTTTAATTAATTAAAAGTTGTTGAGCTGATTTTCTCGCTTCCGCCCGTGTTTCAGCTCCGGTTCGTTGATTCAAAACCGGATTAGTTCCGCACCGCACGCTCATAGAAACCGATTGCGTTAACATTGCCACTGTAATTGTATCTATACGCGGAGATAAATAACTTTGTCAACTTACGTACTCCCCAATATTGTATGTACATGTTGGATTCAATTAAAGACAAACATGTGTCTTCTTCGTATCTAAATATTTTTGAAGAATCCATAGAAAAATTGTATAGATTCAATGTTTAAGCAAGTCCTAAACAAATTCCTGCAAGAGTTCATTCCCCGGGTAATCATCACACTTGTATCCATACGTATTCTTAACCAATATGTATTTATTTATTTATTTATTTTATTTTAGGGAAACTTACAGGTATTATTACATGATAACAGTTTGAATAGGTAGCTTACAATTAATAAAAAATTTCTACGTATCGTACATATTAAACACTAGGTGTTGCAAGCGACATAGACAACGTAACTTTATAAAATATAGCCTGTGTTACTTGCTGATGATATAGATTTCTGTAGGTGAAAGATTTTTTTTAAATTGGCTAAGTAGTTTTTGAGTACAAACATACAAATCTTCACACTTTATAATATTAGTATAGACAAACACGTTATGTGCCCTAGACTTCTTTGATTCTAAAAATTTTTGAGGGCCAGTGATGGGAATCCGAATACGATGGTATTCACCTGCCATCAAGTTGACTGTCAGCCTGCTTGGCACCTTTTAATATTAAAAAAGTACATTTAAAGCTAAACAAATACTGCTATTACTATAAAAAAATAAACTTAAAAATGTTACAATAACTTAACTAACCAGTGTTGATTTGAGATTTCAGAAAGTTCAAAATCCCAACAATATTAACCTACTGAACGGCTTAACTAATCCTCTGGGAGACGAAGCTTCTAATCCTGGCTAACCGATCCTCAAACAATATTATATTAATCCTTGACGATTGTTGAATGGACTTTTGTTTATATTTGTCATTTAACCAAAAATAAAATTATTTTATGAATTGTCGTTTTTGTAAACAAAATCGAGAGCAACAACAAAAATGATGTTACAAAATATGTTTTTTGTGACAAAGATGCTACTTGTAGCATCAAATTTCACTTGAAATTTTGATTCATCTCTTTTGTGATAGTGAGCCATAACCCTACACATATAGCACACACATTTGGTCTAGTGGTTAGTAACCCTAGCTGTTAACCAAACGGTCGCGGGTTCGAATCCCGCTAGGGGCAAAAAGTTTATGTGTTAACATTTTACCTTTGCACCTGAGTCATGGATGTTTTGTATTTATAATATGTATGTATTTACAAAAAAAAAGTAATCTATGTAGTACACCAACTGTCTGGTATCCATAATACAAGCATTAATTGCTTACTGTGGAACTAGATGGTGCTGTGTGAAATGTGTGAAGATATTATAGCAGATATATCTCTTAGCATTCTGTATCAAATTCTATTTTTCAAAAAAAAAATTTTAATTGTAAATTCATCATCGCCATCATCTCAGCCATAGGACGACCACTGCTGAACATAGGCCTCTCCCATAATTTTATCGGTTAGAAGCAGTCTGGATACACCGTCGATACGCGGTCCTTATCAGATCATCTATCCTACCCTACGCTTGCCAGTCTATCCCCTCCATTCGAGGACCTCCATATTATGTGTACTGCTCGCAAACGTTTCAACTTACCGACCCGCTTATGTAGGTGACTTTCGTTCGTCTATGGATCTCTTCATTCCTGATTCGATCTCGCAATGTAACCCAGAAAAAAGGCCTCTCCAAACCTCCTTGAGTTGACGTTGAACTTTCTTACGAGGCCATTGTCTTGTAAGAATATGCGTGAAAACTTTTGTTTTAAGACACTGAGGAATTTGGGACGAAAACATGTCTCGGAGGATTTTTTTATTAAATTATTTTAATTCAATAATTGTAAAGTAATATATGACATGGTTACCTTATTTGATCAAGCTATAAATAAAAAAATCCATCTTTAATTACAATTAGCCATCCATTACAGACCACTCAATATAAGCCACAATGAATATCTGGGACAGCAAAATGGAGGCCACGTACACGATGGATATTTTATGAATGAATATATTTATTAAACATGATACAAACCATTGTTAAAAACAACAACGACAAAAGCGAAATAAACTTTGCATAAATTTTAAAATAACAACGCTCGCATCATGAATCCGGAGCGAGCTCTGCAATTATCCGGCTTGAAGGACCATAATGCAAAATTAATTTTTTCATTTAACGTCAAACATCGCACACAGTTAATCAACAAAGGTATAATTAATACCAGAAGGGCGTCTGCAGCATGTCACACCAAATGCGTCCAGTGCAAGCTTGCTCTTTCATGTGCTGCGACCGAGCATATTTGATACTTATTGCATTTGCTTAACTGTAGAGGGCCGTTTAAGACTAAATTGTGTTTAAATTTAACAATTTAAACTTATTATTTATTTAATTTTGGCCGCAATGAGCAGTATGTACCTTTTTTGATCAAAATTTATATCAAACATTTAGTAATGGCAGAAAAGGCGTTTTGGAGTAATGAATAGGATAACCCATTTACGGCAGTAATAACAGCACATGTGCTGTTCTGTTTCGTAGAGTGAGTAGGGGATGTCAGAGCGTATTCCCATGTCTACCATACTAAGGGTGGACTGCACCGTAGGCTTGGTTATTGTTTCGGTCAAAATTAACTTTAGCGGTAACTTTAACTTTAACAGTCGAAATTAACAATCGCATCTTGCACCATGATATTGTTCGTGACTGTCAAAGTTAAATGGGTTGCCATTATAAAAAATATAATTTTCCTAAGTTGTTGTGGTAATATTTTTTTAATATGGCAACATTCAAAGTCATCTGTCACAAAACTGTCACTTAGCTGTTAAGCGGTTAAGGTTAAGATTAAGGTTATCGTTAAGTTATGACATCATTTTAACCGTTGTAAAAATGATACAACGCATAATATGCTTAACCGAATATTTAACGGCTGGTTTGGATATGGTTACCGTTAAAGTTAGATGGTGCAACCCACCCTAAGGTTAGCATTCTGTTTGGGACGAGGTAAACAGGATACTCCATTGCGGATTGACAAAACTTGTTACTAATCTTATTCGAATACACGCAACGGGTAATGAACAACTGATCAACGGGTTATTCTAAATCAAGCACAAGAAATTAAAAGACTCATAGGACTGTGTGTATACCCCAGTATACTGTATATTTTAACCGGTGTATACCGTTATGGCTAACCAATCTGTAAACAATGTTATTCAAATTTTCATGAATAAATAGGTCGAGTATGAAGACTACGCGAGCAGCGTATCACTATGGAACGCTAAATCCCCTGCGCCTAATCGCTTCATACGGCTGACATGTAATAATTTACGTTATTAAACGAGTATTTCCACTGGCAGACTAATAATTAATATATTACTGGATATCATTCATATTTTACTCGTCCAACGTTAATTCACGACAACAGATCTAACTAACTATGTTCATATTGAATTTATGGAGTTTCATATCGATAGCCACTAAACGATGAGACAGGCCGATATAGAAAAAATTACAACGTAGGTTTCTACTTTAGAAAATACTTTTTAGTATCATCAGCCCATAGCCCATAAGAAAACACTGTCAAATATAGGCATTTTTGAATAAACGCCACTACAGGTAGGGCCAAATACTCCGCATCAATCTACAGCCATCATGGGGTCATCGAGTTACTGGAATTTAAGTTACAGTTTGAACCCACGGGATGTTTTGACCCAAGACTCGTATTGATTTAAAAAACCATTGGTGTGACCATTGGGGTTTGGTGTGATCCCAACGATCATAATTCGTCAGATTTTTATTACAGTTTTAATATGTAAAAGTAGAAACTGGAACGTTTTATAATTTTGGAATTTTTGGGTTTACAGACATTTATTTTACAACTGCCCAAAAAAAAAACTTACGATTTTTATTAAAATGTACGCTCAAAATTAAAATCAACAATGCCAATCAGTTTTTATGGTCACAAAATTTAACAACGAAATAAAATCGAATGGTAAAGTTAATAGTTAACTTTCGAAACGACAGTTGAAAGTGCCAGAGAATTGATTTTGCCATCAGCAAATGCCCCTGGCTTTGGAACAATGGGGTTTGGTGTGATTGAAAGCGAATAAATATCTTCTCAAGTTTAATTAAATAGAATAAGTTTTTAATTAAATAAAACAGAATGATTAATTTCGTTAATGTCATGTTTAAAATTTTCCAAAAATAAAGGCTACTTTCTAAGGGAAGTCATCCCTAATAAAATTTTATTTTAATTTATTTTATTTTATTAGGGATAACAAACAATTACAACAAAAAAAAAAGGAAACATATATAAATTAAGATAACAGTGCAATTAACAACATTTTAAAAAGAATTGGTAAACTAATTTTATACAAAGAGAAACTATATACATATACAAAAAATAAACAATCTCATAAAACTAAAAAAAAAAGTACGATTAAGGATAAAGTGTTGAGATAGGGAAATGGGCTCTCGCATCTCTTAATCGCTCACCAGAACACAACAGCACACGTGCTGTTATTTTTCACTGTGGTCACTACCGCCAGACTGTCTGCCCAAATGACTGCTACACTCATTGAAGTATTGGAGATGTATACATGTAATATTTCCACATGTAAAGGCGCCACTCCCTTAAGCGCTTTGAGGGTAAATGACGCCATCTTGCAGCGGAAATTAGCAACTGTGCGGCAAATGGTCTCCCGATACTCTTATCTACTGCAGACTGGTTTGCGCTTCAATCGTTGAAACGATCTCGTACGCGTGAGAATGAGCGCTTCAAGCGATTTAAGCGATGTAAAGCTGTTCACCAAACTGATTAACCGACGAACATCTTAGACTTAGGGACTCTTTTAACGCGTGTCAATTAGGCTAACCGCCGTTTAAAGTCACCGGTAACCGGGAATGATGGAGATGATATACCTTTGTTTGTACGGTAAAAGTCCCAAACATTGAAAAGAAAATAGTTTAAAAAAAAATCGCCTATCAAAGGATGCAGTAAAATGAGTGCATAATTTAATAAAATATAAAATTATTTTTAAAAGTAACTAATCAACACCTTACTTGGCGTGAAAAGACAACAGACACACAGACAGAGTTACGTTCACATTTTATAATATTAGTAAGAATTAGTAAACATAAACTCCAAAATTGAAAATCACTTTTTTAAAGAGACAAAATAATACATTTTTTTTTTGCAATTGTTAAGGCTCAGCTATTCAGTTTTAACCTTTATGGACTTATGGAATTCAAATGTGGTCCACTGCTAGAAAAACAAATATCGAACGGCCATAGAAAGTATAATATCTTAATATCTTAATAGTGATTGCTGGGACGGGACGTCTTGTTATGTTCGGAATTATCTTGAGATATTATCTGTATATTATCTTGAGATTCCAATAGAACACTATAGATAAAGTTACAAGGTTTATCTTTACTCTCACCTGAATCCACTAGCCAAGGAGCTGTTGCAGACTAGAAAAGTCAGGAGACTGAAAAGGGCCTATATAGAAACTATATAGAACTAGCTGGTGCCCGCGACTTCGTCCGCGTTGAACGATGAAAGGTACCCTATGTCCTTTCCGGTGTCCCAGACAACGTGTATGCAAAATTTCATGATGATCAGTTCAGTAGTTTTTGCATGAGAGTTACAAACATCCATACATCCAAACATACTTTCGCATTTATAATATTAGTATACGGATAGGCCACTGGCCATGTTCTATGCTAACGCCAATTTTCGTTTAACTCATTTGATTATAGTCTAGCTACTGATGGCAAAACAACAACAATAACAACAACAACAAAAGTTATTTTTAAGAAGTTATTCAAATTCAAAATTGACAGAACTCCCCAAATGCCCAAACAATGGTGATCGTGTGTATATAAAAAAATGGCTTGTCGGTCTGTGAATGCAATTAGTCTCGCTGGCGGAACACACCGCAATTCCATTACACGGACAAAATCATTGGTGCAAACCTTTGATTCACATAAATTAATTTGTCGTATTTAAATGCTTCCATTCATTTAAATATTAAATACTAAATTTTATATATTCTATAGTGCATTTTAGTATTTTCAACGGACACAAAAAAAAAAAAAAAAATAAATAACGGAGGAAATTCTCAATTCGACGCATATACATTTTTTTTTATGTATGATCACACATAACTTTTTATAGAGTAGTCCGATTTTGATAAATTTTTTTTTTATTTAAAAGGGTATACCCTAAGGGTAGGAAAACAGGGGAAGATTGTTTGTAATGTATGACCACGAATAATAATTCTCTTTTTTTGGATAGGGTATACCTCAAAGTTGGTCCCATATAAATTTGGATTTTTTGCTTTTCAGTTTTTCGGGCAGTTTAATTTTTTTGTCAAAAAGATTTTTTACTACAAAATTTAAGTAAGTTGTATACTTTCCTATATACATAATATAGGAGTTCGTTAAATAGGGCGTGGCTGTGTCGTGGTAATATGTATATCTAACGAATTCGAATATACCAAAAAAAATTTGAATCCTTTAGCTATAGAGTGGTGTAATTAAATTTTGAACTTAGATCTATATAATTTATATTATATATTTTGTTATTATCACATTTTTCTGAATTGCCTCCCACTAATGTACCTACCTATAATATATATGGAAGCAAATTTAAAGACGTCTTCATTTAAAAAAATATCTTGAAAAAAAAAATCTTTAAATATTCTAAGGAGTCAACAAAATTTCCAAACAAAAGTTGCCGTTGTTGCAGTAAACTGTAGTAAACTTTCGTAAACTTTAGTAAACTTTAGCAAACATTAGCAAACATTAGCAAACTTTAATAAACTTTAGTAAACTTTAGTAAACTTTAGTAAACTTTAGTAAATTTTAGTAAACTTTAGTAAACTTTAATAAACTTTATTGTAGTTAACTATGTTAAACTCAAACTTAAGCAGCGCTACAAATGCTGCAAGTGAGAAGGATTAAGGATTAAGGATCGCCCATGGCAACAAAACATCACACATAATAATGTACTGTTATTTCATAGGGGGTGGTTAGTGTCGCCAGACGGGCTGCCCAAATGACTGCGAAACGCAGTGTACCTTGCCACTACTTAAAATAATTAATAAAAAAAAATTAAGTATTTTTTACACTTTGAAACATGACTGTCACGTGTTTTGTTTAAGCGTTGGATTTAACGTAATTAAAGTGTAATAAATATTTGAAAACAATCTTACTTCCGACCGCGACTGAAGTTATCTGGTTAAACTTGGAATGGTTAACCGTAATAATTCAATATTATCAGATATCCGAAAGATATTTACGCAGTTAAATCTGTGTTATGACTGTGTTTTGATTGTGCAATTGTTTGTACTTATTGAATCTATATTTTGTCATAAATATTATAAAGAGAGAAGATCTGTATTTTTGTATGTTTATACTTACTAATATTATAAAGAGGAAACATTTGATTGGTTGTTTGTTTGCATTGAATAGGCTCCGAAACTACTAGACCGATTTGAAAAATTCTTTCAATATTGAGAAGCTATATTATCAGCGAGTAACATAGGCTGTATTTTATAAAGTTACGCGGACAAAGTCGCGTGCAACAGCTACTGAAAAATATATTGGGTTTGCATGAAAGCTCTTTCGGTTTGCACTTAGAGTTAGAGTGATGTTTGTTTCGGTAAACATAGATACAACTTATTATTTCACTGCATTCTTCGATAGGCGATTTTTTTTTTAATATTTTCTTTTTAATGTTTGTGACTTTTATCGCACATACAAAGGTATATCATCTCCGTCATTCCCTGTTACCGGTAACTTTAAATGGCGGTTAGCCTAATTGACACATGGTGAAAGAGGCCCTTATTAAAATTACTTTTCTTTGTAGCAAGTAAGAATTTCCTACTAGAAAGTCACATGGCAGGAGACGTCATGTATCAATGACTATAATTATTCTTCCTAGAAACTTTAGTTATTTGTAGACATAGCTATTTATAGATTAAAATTGATCAAATTAATTAGTGTGTGCTGTGTTTAAATGTCTCGAATTTAAGTTATAATCTAATCTAAATCTAATATTCTTCCTAGATATATTCGCTATATTTTCCTTTAATATTTTTTTAATGGCTAATATTTCTTCAACGTTAAGTTTATTCTTCTACCTAATTAAATTAAATTATTTGACTTATTAAAAGAAACTTCTTTACCTAAATATAATAATATGTAGTTGCTAACATTGTATGTTTTGATAGAGTTTTGTCAATATTCTTTACTAGTTGTGCCCGCGACTTCGTACAAGTTATATAAATGCGCGACATATTATGTTTGTGTAAGTAAGAATTTAAATGTAATTTGTGAATTATTTTTGGCGGATTACGAGGCGTGGTTTTATTTAAACGGCGAACGTTGATGTGTGTACAGGATTAAATGTACGGTTAGCAAAAAAGTCATAATCTAAATATTAATCGGTGAATATTTATTGACATAGTGTCTGGTTTTTACAATTGTAATTGTTATTACAATTATAAATGTAATATTCGGATGCTTCACAAGGAGAATGTAATGTATCCCCTACTACCCGCTTTAAATGAAGACTTAATTGCGAATTTTAAATTTTTTAAAATTGTTATTCTTTTATTTTATAACTTGAATAAGAGCAATCAATTCTGAAGACTAGTGGCAGAACTTTGAAGTGAGTTTATATTTAATTTATTGAGTTTGTCTATAGTTTGGCACGCCTTATCACTTGACTTCACTTGACTTCATAGCCTATACACAAACAACATCAGGAATATATTCAAATATTGCTTGATTCCTATCAAATTGAAATATATATATATATAATATGATTATAAGGATAATTGTATTATATATAAATTATAAGGAAATAGTGCAACGAGCCTACGAATCCTTTACTTACAATAGACCATGCATTTTTATATTACGGTGACCTTATGTGCGGTTGTTACCAACGGACGGTCTGCCCAGTTACCAAACTTCGCATCTGTGCAAATGACGAGTTACCCAGTAGAGAAAGTGCTACAATAATCATTAACATTTTTTTGAACAATAATCATCCAATCCGTACTTCCGTACTAATCCGTACTAGTCCGTACTAATATTATAAATGCGAAAGTATCTTTGGATGTATGGATGTTTGTAACTATTTCACGCAAAAACTACTGAACCGATTACCATGAAATTTTGCATACACGATGTCTGGGACACCAGAATGGACATAGGGTACCTTTCATCCAGAAAAAAAAGGACTATTCCCGAGGGATCAATAAAAAATAAAAAACTAACGCCTGTCCAAAGTGTTATAGCAACACGAGGTCAAGCGTTATATTGAATTTTTTTTTAAATTTTCAACCCTGACGAAGTCGCGAGCGCTGGTGCTAGTGTTTTATTATTTTTAAATATATATTTTTTATATTAACTGTTTTGCTGACGTTACATATCTTCCTTAATGAAAATTAATCACTAGGCCGCCATTACACTGCGGGCATTAGTGTATTTAGCACAATTTGTATTAATTTCTTCTATCATGCCATACATGACGACGTCGTTCATAACAAATTGGATTAAGCGTATTATATTTATATGCATTGTATAGCTTGAAACGTTTTTATTGCTATTAATGTGTGCTATAAAACGGTATTATTTAGATTGTTGAGAGTATTTAACATTTATAGACAGTTTATTCTTTGTAATTGAGTTTTGGAGTTATTAACTCTAAGATGTATACTTTAATTGATATTTTTTTTTTATAATAAAACTGTAAACACATTTTTTTTTAATAAAATATGGGTTTGCTCTTGACCAACAACCAACTGTGTAGCATACACTTATCAACTTAGCATATACTTATACTTGATCAACTGTGACGTCTTGGGTGTATGTAAGAAACTTGAGAAACTTTTCTGGTGTCTACAGGCCAACGATAATGATTTTTTTATTTATTTATCTAGATTACATACAGCCATAAATTTAAAAAATATATATTATAGATAGATTATATACAAATAGGTCTAAAGAATCATAAAAATTATATTTTTAGGTACATTTATCCATTAATTTAAAAAAAATATAATGATTACATATTTTTTTTGAAATATTAAATGATGTTGATATTGACAAATTATGAATATCACACGCATTTATCTTCTTATTTATAATGACTTATATATACAAAATACTATAATTTGACATATGATTTTCACTCACACTTCGCTTGACTATTTTATGTATTGACTCTTTTGGCAATATTATGAATATGAAAATTCATAAAAATATTTAAATTTTTGCGATTAAATCACTCCTAAACTGCTGATAAGATTTTGATGAAATTTGGTACACAGATAGCCATACTTTTAGAAAAGAATTACCTTTTATAAATTGGACTTTATAAATTTTATTTTAAGTAGTCGCAGGTCACACTGGATTTTCTTCGCACTCATTTGTGCAGACCGTCTGACGGCAGTAACCACCTCCTTACAGAGGACAACCGTGAAATAACAGCATATGTGCTGTTGTGTTTCGGTGAGTGAGTACCTAAGCCAGAGCCCATAAATAAATAAATAAATATTTACACACATTCCACACAGCACCATCTAGTTCCACATTAAGCAACTAATGCTTGTATTATGGATGACAGTTGATATAATACATAGATTACTTTTTTTTGTAAATACATACATATTATAAATAGAAAACATCCATAACTCAGGTACAAAGGTAAAATGTTAACACATAAACATTCGCCCCTTGCGGGATTCGAACCAGCGACCGTTTGGTTAACAGCTGGGGTTACTAGCCACTAGACCAAACGTGTCGTCATCCCATCTCTTCCTTATCCCTTATCCTTAATCCTTCTATGGTCTGCAGCGTAATGCAGCAGCAAGTGGACCGTCAGCCTGTCTAAGGACCTTAAAAAAATAAGGTACCCTGATTTACATCTTATCTACTGTCCAATATTGAGTAAAGCTTCCTTCCCGTTAATACTAGTCAGCCTAAGTAGTTTTGGTCTTGGAACCGACGTCATGTCGGATGACCGAGGCTTTTATAACGACCTTAAAATAATAGCTAAACATTTTAACGATTCACGAGGCATAACTCGAGAAGCCTTAGGTAAGTTTTTGAAGGGAGGCCTTGCGGAAACGCCGGCAGACGCACGGCATCATTACCATGCAAATTGGGGGCGGATTTTGAGAACGTTTAACGACGAGAAACTAGGGCGGAAACTTTATCGATAGCAAAATGAAATGACATTCTTGTCAGCGAATAACCAAATTGTCAGAAATTAATTTTAGAATAATAAACCTATGCATTAAATTGTATACGAATTTTTTTTATTTTTTTTTTCAAATATTATTTGAAGTCTGAGGAAAGTCCTGAAGAGAAAAATTGGAAAAAAAATAATTTGATTATTAGCAGGTGAAACTACGGCACACAACTAGTCTTTATAAATAAAAAATGAATCTCGACGTAAAAGTCGAGACCGCTACACCAATTCGGCAATATTTCAAAATTCTGATTTTTTCAAATATTTTTTCTATAGTTAACTAAGTCGAACTTCCTTTGGTTAGAACTGTGATCGCCATTACGAAAGACCGTCTCTAAAATTTCCAATTTAAAAAAATATTGCTCTAAATCTTAAATAATATTTGGCAATAATTCAATATTGTTTCATATATTGACTTATATTAAATTGTTTTTGAATTTTATGCCGTATACGTCACAATCGCTAAAATCTGTTGAACACAAAAATCATCGTTATTATATTATATTATTATTTCCCAATACATTACACATTAAAAATAATTTTTTTTTTTTAAATATTAAAATACATAAATGTTAATAAAATATTATTAAAATAATTGAAGCTAATAAGGATGTCCATTAATTTGTTAGGTGCAAGGCGGAAACTTTTGAAAGAAATTCAACATACTGTGAATGTCGGGCTAAATCGTTTGTAACACAAATGGGTATACTTTTTTGACTTTTTGATATGACTTTTTGATATGATATGACTACGCAACTGTTTCGTCCTTTGTATAATATCTTTTAACCTAAAACGCAATAAGGAAGCATTCGGAATTCGAGCAACAAGTTTGTTACTTCATCCTAATATTGATAAAAAAAATTAAATTGTTTCAATGATATTTTTTTTACATTGTTTCAATGGAGAGAATTTACGAATTTTTATTTTATTTGTTTAGATTACATATAGCCATAAATTTAAAAAATATATTATATTATAGATTATATATACAAATAGGCCTAAAGAATCATAAAAAATATATTTTTACATTTATTAATTAAAAAAAAAATAATAAGAAGAAAAAGAAGAGAATATTTTATAAGTGATAAAATTAATTTTTCAAAAGTAATTCGCCTATTTTTTTTTTATAAGAATTCAAATTGTTGGAAAATATGTGAATATCATTCAGAATCTTATTGTAGTGATACTTTGAAGGAATTTTTAGAATGATTAGTTCTACAATAGGGAATATGAAATGTATCACTTGATCTTGTTCTGAATTTTGGTACTTATTATAGATTTCAATAACCACTAATACGAGTTTGGTTTTAATTTATACTTAGTTGGTTTGTGGGGATTTCCCAAAAACAATTGTTAGCACCATTTACTTCGAACACATTAATTAAACCACTTTATGTTTAGTCCAAATACATTTATCGTCCGACCGATATATCAGAACTTATTTGGACTAAACATAAAGTGGTTTAATTTATGTACCCGAAGTAAGGGGTGTTAACACAATATTGATCTTAACCAAAAGGCCGCAGGGGATGATGGGGCTGACATACATTTGTAAGGTAAAAATCCCAAAAAAAAAAAAAAAACCACATCTGATCCGCTGGCTTATGTCGGTAACTTTAGTATACGTCTACGGATCTGCTCGTTTCTGATTCGATCTCGCAGTGTAAGCCCCAGCACAGCCCTCTTTGTAGCTCTTTGAGAGACGTTGAGATTTCTTACGTGTATGCAAAATTTCATAGTGATCGGTTCATTAGTTTTTGCGTGAAACAGTTACAAACATCCATACATCCAAACATACTTTCGCATTTATAATATTAGTACGGATAAGTACGGACGTTAATTGTAATATATCTTTCAAAGTAGTTGTTCATTATAAAAAGCCACTACATTTTAACAAGTTCAGTCTGCCAACGTTTATAGACATATGTGAATCTCGCCGAGTTACATGCGAGCTAAAGTTATATACAAAGTCAAATTAGTATCGTTCCAAGTCGTGTACAACTACCTAGTTGGAATTGCTAGAGCAAAGTAACTTATTAATTTGAATGTTAAGTATATTGCACAAACAATTTGACACTGCTATTTATGCTTGACGATTTAAGTACATTTGAATTTATATGGATATGAGAATTGCTTGATGGTAAGTGGCAACCGTCGTCTATAACACAAGCAACACTACAGGTGCTGCATGTGGGCTGGCGACCATAGTATATTATTAAGGTTAAGGAATTGGATTAGAGAAATGGGCTTTGGCATCTCATACTCATTCGCCGAAACACAACAGCACACGTGCTGTTATTTTACGGTGGTATTCTGTAAGGTAGTGGTTACTGCCGCCAGGTGGGGTGCCCAAATGACTGCGAAACTCAGTGTGCCCAATGTCACTGCTATGAAATATTTAATAGAAGTTTATAAATACGAAAATATATTTTTTTTTTCAAAAAAGTTAAAAAAATGAATTCAATCTTTTTCGTGGCTTCTCTGTTAGTCCACACTAATCTCCGCTATGTGTCAATATTTAGTCTGGGCTTTGTTTAATCGATATCCTATGTTGGGGAAAAGTTATCGTGATCCAAAAATAATTTCAAATTCGTCGCTCGCCTACTATACAAAATGCATAGCAAACTGTCAAGCGTCGGAATTTTATATCAAGCTTCTAAATTTTTAGGATAGTTTGTAAATAAATTATAAAACATGTGATTTACATAAACCGTACTTTTTTATTATATTATCCGTACTAATATTAAAAATGCGAAAGTATGTTTGGATGTATGGATGTTTGTAACCCTTTCAAGCAAAAACTAGTGAACCGATCACAATGAAATTTTGCATACACGTTGTCTGGGACACCGGAAAGGACATAGGGTACCTTTCATTCAGAAAAAAAGTACTATTCATAAGGGATCAATAAAAAAATAAAAAAATAACGCCTGGCCAAAGTGTTATAGCAACACGAGGTCAAGTGTTATATTGCTTTTTTTTTAAATTTTCAACGCGGACGATGTCGCGAGCACCAGCTAGTGTATACATATAACATGTATAACATTGAAAATTTTCATTAATAATTCATAAATAGTAAGTTTATTTTTATTATGTACCAGCGAACCGCTCTTGGCTTCGCACTGGTGCAAAATTTTTTTGAACCTTCCTCGTTTAACTGTCTTTCAATTACTGTAAACCGATTAAAAATTAAGTTATTGTTATTGGCAGCTACGATTCTTTGCTCTGTGGGTTATTACTTGTTCTGTGGTTACACATGTTACATGTATTACTCGTAGTTATAAACCGAAAAAACCCATTTAAAACTCATAAGTCATTCTGCAGCTTTAACAAAGCTGCAAGTAGTATGTTTCCATTGATTATCGTGTAAAGTATTTTTGTAATATTATCTAGGAAATTTAAATTAAAATTTTCGTCATTTTTTTCTTAACTTTAAGGCCTTATTTCTTGGAGCGAAGAAAATTTGTAGTCTGACCGAGATTTATTTATTGCTTGAGGGGCTTGATTTATTCATTCGAAAGCTGTGGAAACAATAACTCTACGAAAGTAACATTTGGAAAACATAAAGTTTACATTTTATTAGTTGTAATAAAATTTACAAAGTCCCTTCACAATATTTTCTACCAAAAATATATTCAAGCAAAAATTTCAATTCACTCGAAGCAACCGAATTCTAAAATTTTTTTAACAAATCATCTCTAGTATAGTCTAGTCTCTTGTGACTAATAATTAACATCATACGTGCAAAATTCAACAAATAATCCATTAGCTTCTCAACACTGAAACTTACCGAATACTCACTAAAATTCACCTACAGTTTTCATTGGAAAAGTGTTGGTTGAAAATCTTGATGTTTTCTAATTTCTTTTCTGAAAATTTGTGAGTTTGAACTAATGTTTTTGAAATCCAAGCAAAGACCTAATGCATCAGGTTAAGCAGTATTTTGTTACGTTAAACAGTAGCACAAGCAATATTTATTGTTGTGTCAAACAAACAAAATATCTCCACAAAATTTTATATTACCTCCAGAAATTCTAAAACTCATTTGAGAAAAACATTATATTTGTGTTTTAAATATTTTTTTAAAATCTTTATTTAAGACATTTCCCTTAGGGACATGTCGCCTCATTAGGCAACGTCTTATATACATAGCTAAACTAAACTAGATACTACTGTACTAAACTATTACTAAACACTAAATCTAGAATGGTAAATATTGTACAGCTCCCTGGCATCATCAGATAACTGGAAAGCTAGGGCGCTGTTCAGGTCACCTACTTGCAACCTAAATTGGCCACTGAAGGTGTTTTAATTTTAAAGAACATTAATGGTAGGCAGTCTGATAGTCCATTTGAATGATTAAATACTGAACCTAGCTGTACCATAGGGATACAAGACGTGTGCTGACAAATCGTAAGGGTTACCACTGTGACAATCTGTGGTAGGGGACAATTCTGACATCACGATTCCATTGGATGAGTGGACGCTCTGCCTTAGAAGTCTTAGGTTCAGTTTTAGGCAGGATCAACTTTGGAAATGAACTTTTCAAAGTTGGCTCTGGTCTGGATCTGGAATCTAGACAGTGGGCATTCATTTGGGCAACCCGTCTGGCGGCAGTAACCACTCCCTTATATAGTTAATCCTAATTTGATCTTGAGGTACTAATTGTGACGTTACATGTGTTATAGTCGACGGTGTTCATCTACAATCAAGTCTGAACCTGTCTGACGACTACTTTAAAGAAAAAAACCTATTTTTATAGCTTTATAGGTTGGGTTTTTTATAGCTTTTATATAAAAAAAAAATTACTCCAAAAACTGAATTTGATGACAGTGTTGGGGGAGAGCGAAACAGTTAAGAAAAGTTTAAAGTGCAGAGTAGCGCGGGCATCTGTGAAATTATTTCAGACATTAACGAGGTTTTTGGGCAACTATATTGAAGGTCTTCAGAGAAATTCCAATTTGGTGTTCGTTGTGCTATCAAAGAGGCAATTAAGTAATCCAGTCGGCGCCGTTTCTTTAACTCGACACCAGTCCAAAGTTTTCATTTTAATTTCGAATTTACGAGAAGTTTGTCTAAAGTTCTCTGAAGGAATTCCGTATCAACGCCCACACTCTCAACTTGCTCTAAATTAACTCGAGAATCCTTCTAGTTTTAAAAATATAATATTAAATTATATTATATTCAACTCTAATCTGGTAATAATTAATAAGTCATTTAAATTTATTTTATTTCCATACAATAATTGTATTGTTAGTAACAAACATATTGAACTTAATAATTTATTCTGTGCCACTTTTCAAACCATCCAATTGTTTATTTATTATTTACTTGTTAATTAATTAATTAATGAAATAATTAATTTTTTATTAATGAATTAATTAATTTTTATCAACTAATTAATTTATTAATTAATTTTTATTAATGAATTAATTAATTTTTATTAATTAATTAATTTATTAATTATTTTTTATTAATTAATTAATTTATTAATTATTTTTTATTAATTAATTAATTTATTTATTTATATAGGTCAGTTAATACAGTAAAAAAAACCAACGCCTGGCAAAATATAACAGCAATAAAGTAGCTCACATATTTTGTCAGGAGTTATATATATTTCTTATTTTTCAACGAGGACGTAGACGCAGACACCAACTAGTCTTATAATAAATGAAGTTATTTTTGCTAAAACCTTCAGAACCAATATATTTCTCACTGTCTAGTCTATATAAATAGCTTTAACGTGTCATCAATCACATTTTTTTATCTCACTCCCTAAATGGGGTAAATTGACCAACCGGAAAGACTGACATTTTTTCTTAGTTGTCGCCGAATTGGAACTGGAATTACTATCTGTATTTTTTGTAAAAAAAAAAAATATAAGACACAGTTTTGATACAAAAAAATTTGATTAGAAAATTATTAGCAAATCCATATTAATATTATAAATGCGAAAGTAACTCTGTCTACTACCTTTTCACGCCTTAACTACTCAATCGATAATTATAAAATTTTGCATACACGTTGTCAGGGATACAAGAAAGGACATAGGGTACCTTTCATCCAGAAAAAAGTACTCTTCCCTCTAAAAATATAAATAATTGGGCGCCAACGCTGTCACAGCGACAACGATTTTAGACGTTATCCGTACTAATATTATAAATGCGAAAGTATGTTTGGATGTATGGATGTTTGTAACACTTTCACGCAAAAACTACTGAACCGATCACCATTAAATTTTGCATACACGTTGTCTGAGACACCAGAAAGGACATAGGGTACCTTTCATCGTTCAATGCGGACGAAGTCGCGAGCACCAGCTAGTCTATAATAACATGATGAGAACTGTTGTGTTTCGGTGTAAGATATAGAGGCCTTTTCGAAGGTGATCGCCTACGTCGAGGCACTTAGGGAAGAAGAAGGAGAAATCCGGGAACCTAGGAATATTTTCTATCTGGATTATGGTAAACCAAAATTCAACAGCGCTTGTTACACTTCCTAAAAATAAATAATATTTATGTCACACATGACTGTGGTTACTACTACTGGAAGTAAAATTAACAAATAATTAAATTTTATAGTCAATGTGAACTTAGTTTCCAAACTTGATTCAAGTTATACAAACTTAAATGATTTGTGGACAGAATATAATTAACGCTAGATTGATTTATCAACTGTTTCTAACCCTTGTTGTAGACCACAAATTCAATGTACACGTATATAGACACATTGAATCAAGTTTAATTTTATTTGTATATATTTATAATATGGCAACACAGTGTCAAACCAAAGAAAAAAATAAACATAGGTTTAAATCTTTTAGTTTTTAAAGAAATAAAGTGACGAAGTATATATATATATATATAGGGAATAATTATTATTAAAATATAATCACGAAAACACACATAACTGATTTTGCATGCCAGATTCTGGTAAAAAGCGCGATCTGTATTACCCATGTATTACCTAACCATCAATTGTACCGCTTTTTTAGCAAATAAATGAGTTTGAGTTTGAGTTTATCAAATCGCTATCTGGAAGAATTTTTTTTTATATATATATCCGTACTAATATTATAAATGCGAAAGTATGTTTGGATGTTTGTAACTCTTTCGCGCAAAAACTAGTGAACCGATCACCATGAAATTTTGCATACACGTTGTCTGGGACACCAGAAAGGACATAGGGTACCTTTCATCATTCAACGCGGACGAAGTCGCGGGCACCAGCTAGTATTATAAATGCGAAAGTATGTTTGGATGTTTGTAACTCTTTCGCGCAAAAACTACTGAACCGATCACTATGAAATTTTGCATACACGTTGTCTGGGACACCAGAAAAGACATAGGGTACCTTTCATCGTTCAATGTGGACGAAGTCGCAGGCACCAGCTAGTATTATAAATGCGAAAGTATGTTTGGATGTTTGTAACTCTTTCGCGCAAAAACTAATGAACCGATCACTTTGAAATTTTGCATACACGTTGTCTGGGACACCAGAAAGGACCTTTCATCGTTCACCAACTAGTATAACTAATATATCCCAGATAATGTGTCAACCTTTGTTAACAAACACCACTTGAATTCCTAACAGATGAATACCGTTAAAGTATTTGAAAGGGTTAAAAAGGCTACTTTTCTGGGATGTACTTAAAATTTTAAAAGCCCTCGGATGATACTCGGCTTATCTTCACGAGTGTCTGCTCCTAAACAGCTCGTTTGAGAACACTCCCATTTTATATCTGCCTCCCTCAACCCACCGCCTCTTAATTGTAAACTAAGTGCGGTCTTATAAATATTTATAGCGGCTATATAGAAGAGGAAGAAGAGCGAACTTTAGGAATTTATAAATTGCTTTTGAAATCTAACTCTGTCGTTCAAAATACTGAATTACATATTGGCTAATAAGGCTTTGTGTTAATTTATTAAGCAGTTGTCTATCCAAAGGTTCGATCAAAAGTATTTGGACTACTTTTGATCTAGTTTACTATTATAAGTTAGTTCTCCAGAAATCACATATTAAAAAGGCCATAAATCTATATGTATACATATAATGTAGACGTACATTAAATATTAAAAAAAAATTGTATTTGTTATACCTAGATATGTTATTGAGGTCATGGAAAATAATTTTTAGACAATTCTAAAAATTATTTTCTTTGATAACAATTTCTCTGTTTGTCTGTGCACGCTATACTCAGAAACGGCTTAACGGATTTGGATGAAATTTAGCACATAGATAGTTTGTTACCTTCATTGATACTTTTTATCGTGAAAAAATATTTGTTTTACGAGGGATCGTCTAAAAATAAAAATAAAAAATTGCTGTGATGGCGCCACCGTCGTCACAGCGATAAATATGTCAAGCATTATTTAGGTATTATATTTTTAATTTTTCAACGCAGACGAATTGGCGGGCAAAATTTTACAAAAAATCATTAAAATATTAGTGTGGATTTTATCAATGGACATTTTTGAACCATTTTCTTAATCTTGAATAAAAAGGGTACTAAATAAACAATTTTAAACTTGGCATTTGTAGTTTATTCATAACCTCAGTAAGTCTAAATGGGTTTATTCAACTGTTTGCCAAATGGAAAAATCGATATCATCTTACCTTCCCTCAGGTTGTTACTGGAAGTGTGATTGAATGCTGAAATCCTATATTACATGTGCAGACGAAAAACATGCCACTGTATAAAATAAAACTCAAAAACAATGCACTGAAAAAAGTTACCTTGGTGATTAATACTATTACGTTCTTAAGGACATGTTTAGTGCTTAAAATCACTGCTTAAATAGGTAAAACATTTTTTTTATGATGTCAAGGTAGCGCTTGGCCGCGATCTTATATAATAATGCATCATAATAATATAATAATAATAATAATAATAATAATAATAATAATAATAATAATAATAATAATAATAAAAATAAAAATAAAAATAAAACCTCGTGAAAGCCGAAAAAGACAAACTCACCAAGTACATAGACTTGGCTCACGAGGTGACCGCCATGTGGAATGTCGATTCGACAATCATCGTCCCGATAGTCATATCGGCGAATGGCCTTATAGCGAAGAGCCTCGACCAACATCTTAAGAGTCTCTTAAGATGATTAATCTCTAAGATTAACTCTCTAACCAACATCTTTAAAAAATTTAAAACTAAGAAAGAAAAATATATACTTGGATAATAATAATAATAATAATAATAATAATAATAATAATAATAATAATAATAATAATAATAATAATAATAATAATAATCTGCGAACGGTCTTATAGCGAAGAGCCTCGACCAACACCTCGAGAGGCTCTCACTAGATGGCTGGGTCAAGGGACAGATACAGAAGGCGGTGCTTCTTGACACGGCACGAATTGTCAGGAGGTTCCTCACTCTGCAGCCCTAACCACCGGTAGCTTGGGCCTTACCCCGCTACTTGCGGCACTCTAGATTTAAGTTTTTTATAATATTTATTGTTTTTTTTTTTTTTTTTTAATTTATATTGTAAAAAATTTAAAACTAAGAAAGAAAAATATATACTTGGATAATAATAATAATACATAGCATCAGAACAAATAATGCATCACCCGTATGTATAGCAACGAAATTCCTTTGTATCCGAAACTAACTTCTAAATGGAATAAATCATTTTGCATAATTCCAAATAAAATAGAAGCCTGCATGATCTCATGAATAGCAGCGTTGATGTTATAACGATACTTGAAAGCAGAACAGGCACAATTTGTGGTGATAATAACGGACCTCTTGGCCCGAGGCGCATCACTGATGACATTGGTGATGGGACGTGTATAGATAAATCATTTGTCGATACTTCACTCGATTTGTCTAATGAAAGCTGGTTTCATCGGTAGATACAGTCCATTAGATATTGTGTACAACGCCTAAGTTGGTTTTAGTATAGGGAGAAATTACGCTGTAGATATTTTTGTATGACTTATATATTATAAAAACCTTCCTCAGTTATCGCAATTTCCATGCGTGAAAATATTGTCAAAATTGATTCTGTTTTGTAGTACTCTATTACAATTAACAGTAAATAAAGCGGTGCCTATAATTTTAATTAATGAAAAAGTACCTCAGGCATCAGACTATAAACTGATAATCCTAAATGCCTACTGTCATTTATAATTAAAAGGGACCACAGAAGGGGTGCATATGTAAGTGTTTCCAGATCAGGTATCATTTAGTCACACGTCAAAACACAAAAGCATATTATTACGGTTGTATTAGATGAAGAATGAGAGTTTCTGTCAGTTGGGATACCCATTTTATGATTGCAAAACCCAGCGTGTCCTTAGTACTAGTAAAACCTTGAACCTTCGTATGAGGCCAACAGTTAATTGTCAAGTCTCTCTATCTATAAGTCATTTGATACAATTATAATCTTAATAAACCCATCATATCATATTATCCAACTCTATTTATACAATTAGTTTTTTACTGTTCTTGTAATGTCTTTTATTGTAATACTTTGTTCTTTTTTTATTTGCCTTTTATATTAATATTAATTAATATCATTAATTTCTAGTATACACATATTAAAAAATAATTTGATAGAAAATAGAAAAAAAAAAAACGATATTTAAAGTTACTAAGTAGTATTTTAACGATGGTATTACATATAAAAAATACGTTTCGTATCTCATACTAAATGTAATGTCTGTCGATTATATTCTATTGTTAGATGCCTAAAACAGAAATATAAAAATTTTATATATAAGTACCTTTGTTTTATTTGTAGCATGCAAGGTTGGTGGCAGAGATAATTTAAATCGAAACTTAACATCTAAATGAAATTACTATGTAGTTTAAGTGAAGTGACTGAGCCCACTATGTAATTACTGTAACACGTTGTTCGATAAATCTGCTCCTCGAAGTCTATTAGTTATCGCACTTTAGTATCGATCGTTTCGAGAACGAGCATTAACGTTGAACGCGATATCGAATTATCGATAATTCTTGAGCTAACTACTAAGATGTTAAAGTGAAATTGAACTGCAGGCTTTATAAAGTCTGAACTGGAGTGGTCTCGTGTACTTAAGAGCAATATTAATCCATATTAAATACTTAATGCAAAAATGTCTGCATAAGCATTTTAGGCGGTTAGATTTTCATTACAAAATCTGTGGTTTTCTTAAAGAAATTTATAATGTGTGTTTGTGTGTGTGTGTGTGTGTGTGTGTGTGTGTGTGTGTGTTTGTTTGTGTGTCAACTGAAACAATTCCAGTCCACTTCGATGTTATTACCTGTCACCTAAAATTAAAGTTAGGAACAAGTTAAGCTTTCAAAACAGTTATAACACTTGCAAAGTCTCGATATAAATACTCAAACGTTTCCCTTCACTAACGCAGCGCTCGTTTTTACAAGCGACTCAAATAAGTAAAACGGAATGTCTAAAATCGGACATTTCTAAGTAAATATCATGTTTTTTTAATATTAATCCTCCTTTGCTATGCTTTCCTTAAAAAAAAAATCAAAATAGCAATTAGTTTCCTTAGGAAATTTTAGTGCTAAAATTGTATGCCCTAATATATGAAACACCTAGTGAATAGGTAACTAAACAAATTAGCTTTCGTTCTGTTATTTCATAGTCATTTTATACTAATTTACATACTAGCCAAGTTTATGATTGTGGTATAGAGTTATAAATTAAAAAGTCTGACAAAAATATTTATTTTTTTGAAACCATTTAAAATAGAATCACTTTAGCTCTCAATACAAATGCTCTTCAATCAAATGAACGAACAACACATCATTTATCCCAATAAATCGCTTTTATACCCGGAAGAGGGGAAATAACAATCGATTTCTCTTAAAGCTTTCAATTTTTTTTTAATGGGACAGATAAAAAAAGGTATTACATTAAAAGAGGTCGATTGCGGTCGTTCGCGCATTATTACTCTTTGGGAGTACTCAAAAATTATTATAAGCTCGTGAAAAACGTTCGTTATGGTTTTTTTTATATATTTTTTTTATTAAAGATAGGTTTGCTCTTGACCAACAACCAACTGAGTAACAAGGATGAGGCCTAAGATGGAGCGAACCTCATTCTCAACCCAGAAGATGCCTATTCACTCGAACTTTGAAAAGATTTGGGTTATATGAGCTTAGGAGTTCCAAACGTCGGCAGTGCGCATTATAAAAGATGTTTTAAGCACTTGGTCCGAAATACATGTAGAGGGATATCGACAAGATGAGGATGATAACCATTTGTACGTCTGTATGTCCGATGGAAGAAAGGGGAAGGCGGTATGAGTTCATGCAGCTCCTGACCACACTCTCCGAAGTACATCTTACAAAAGACACATACACTGGCAATTTTACGTCTATGTGTCAGGCTCTGCATCTTAGTTTAATGCTTTTTTTAAATAATATGTAAGGATGTTGCATTGTTAGGCATCAAGTGAAGCCTCTTACCATTTTTTATGGTAAGAAAAAAAATTTTTTTTTTTATATTTTTATATATCCATATACGTGGAGAGATATTTGTTGACGATGTTGTCAACATCTACGTAATTCTGAATGATGTGGGTATTTCAGTAAAATATTTGTCTATTGCGAAAATAAAGATCCTAATCTTATGAACTGTTTACTTCAACCACATTTAATAATTATAATAAAAATAAGTGACTATACAATTTAAATTCAGGAAAAAATCCAAGAAAAAATCTTTCTAACTCGTAATTAGCACACAAATAATCGATTCTCTATCTTCTCTTATAAGAAATATCTCTTAAAAATAAGACTTAAAGCAGCGCGAATGATTTAACCTACTCAAAAAAAGATGAATCATTAAAAAAAAACCTCACTAACAAAGGCACAAGACCTAGTTTTCGCAACAATCCAGTAAAAACTAAAAAGGAACCGGAACTGTCTGCACAGAATTTATAACGACATATCTGTTAAAATTATGAGTATATATTTTATTTTTATATTCTAAAATACAATGTGAGGTTATTCGCTTTTGTATGAGAAACGAACAGACATAACTATTTACTGAAGGGTCAGTAAATCAAACGCCATTTATTTATTATTTATTTATTTATTTATTTAAAAAGGCTTACCAACTAACTCTCATAGAGGAACATCACAAGTATGAATTTAAATTATAGGAAAGCACAACATTAATTTTGATTAATTAAATTATAAATAAATTAACAAATGTCATTGAGATCAAAAATACAAACACCTAAATCAACTTACATAATATTATTATAATCAATCATTAACATAAAATCAATCATAAAAAATACCAATCAATAATTTAATAATGGAAAAATAAGAAAATATTAGAAAAATATAAAAAATATTTATGCATTACAACGGTACACTGTATTTCAAGAATTAAACTCTATTTATCAAATTTGTCAATAGATAACAAACATTTATTGTATCCACTATTTATAATACAATTATATCATTATATGTCCTTATTAATTATCTTGTTATTCTGTAACAATAATATTCGAATGTCAAAATCACGCATAATTCAAATCATCTGTCACAGACTAAATAAACGTACCACAGTCCAATTATAAACTATGGTATCATTGACGTCTTGGATATAAGACTAAATTACACAATAATATTCTAATATATGGATTGACCTTACAAAAATCTATATATTATTATCGATAGTACACTTTAAAAAAAAACTAATATGCAAAGCTTGGCACATAGACGCAAAATTGCCAGTCTATTTTTTGTCTTTTATAAGATGTACTTCGGAGAGTGTGGTCAGGAGCTGCATGAGCTCTTACCGCCTTCCCCTTTCTTCCATCGGACATACAGACGTACAAATGGTTACCATCCTCATCTTGTCGATATCCCTCTACTCGTATTTCGGACCAAGCGCTTTAAAACATCTTTTATAAATGCGCACTGTCAACGTTTGGAACTCCTGAGCTCATATAACACAAATCTTTTCAAAGTTCGAGTGAATAGGCATCTTCTGGGTTGAGAATGAGGTTCGCTCAATCATAGGCCTCATTCTAAACAATCTGCTTCTCTGTCACACATTCTCATAACAAAAGCATATTTCTTTAGATATAAATTCACACATCACAACAAGCAAGCGGAGAGACCATTTCAAACAACGAATATATACAGGAGGCTAAGGGCCTCTTCAACATCTGTCAAGTAGGCTAACCGTCATTTAAAGTCACCGGTAACCGGGAATGAAGGAGATGATATACCTTTGTTTGTACGGTAAAAGTCCCAAACATTAAATAGAAAATAATAATAAAAAATTCGCCTATAATTTAATAAAACATAAAATTATTTCTAAAAATAACCAATCAACACTTTACTTATAGTTGCTAAAAGAGGCGCTAAGTTTTAAAAAAACCTAAAATCTAATTCATACCATGCATGACATTTAAATCTCGAGACGTCCAAATGAAAATTTTCATCTGACCGAGCAAAGTAGTTGAATAGGTGCACTTATTGCTAGCCAGCAATAAATGGAGACATTCAAAAAATATTCAAAAAGGATGTAACGAAAAAATGATACCCAACCAACCCTTAGTGTAATCACTGAAACTGAAAACCGTCTGGGGGTCATTAAACGAATGGTTTCGGAGCATTTTTCCCTCATAACTTGTTTGGCCAAGTTAGTTAGAAGCAATTGAAACTTTTCATAGAGTCATTCGGGGGATATCGCTACCTCACAAACTTGTTAATTTTAATGTGAACCCATTTCGAATTCACTGAATATAAAATGCAGATGTTTTTGGTAATTTTATCATTTTTTAAATTACATTTTAAGTGAAATTATTTTTTTTTTAATAATGCATAAGTAAATAAATAATAAATAAATAAATATCATCATACATTCCACACAGCACCATCTAGTTCCACAGTAAGCAACTAATGCTTGTATTATGGATACTAGACAGTTGATATAATACATAGATTACTTTTTTTTGTAAATATATACATATTATAAATAGAAAACATCCATAACTCAGGTACAAAGGTAAAATGTCAACACATAAACATTGCCCCTAGCGGGATTCGAACCCGCGACCGTTTGGTTAACAGCTAGGGTTACTAGCCACTAGACCAAACGTGTCGTCAAAATAAAATACTGTCGAATTTAAAATTTTTATGGTATTTAAAATACTGTTGAATTCTTATTAAGTTGATTCTCTGACTTATCGGTCCCAAATTCTATTCCCAAGTATATTTGAATAGTATATTCGAATTCAAATTCGATTTGAATATTGAACTTTTGAAATGAATGCTTCAATATGCTTAATTCTTTGTAAATTTTCTATAAATAATGTAAGTCTAGTTTATAGAGTTTTTGATATAAAAAGGTAATCATTCAATGCTTGACAGAACTTATAAGAATTGCTCAAATGTTTTTGGATATTTTTTTTTTTGCAATGGTTAAGAAAAAGAGGCGCAGACGAAATCGCGGGAAAAATCTATTTGTAGCGAAGCAATAGTCTTAATTGTTAATTTTTTTTTTATTCAAAGGCTACTCTCCTAATACGAGCCCATTTTCCGTACCTTTTAAAAATAAATATTATTTTACAAAAATTACAAAAGCAATAAAATTTATTTTAATATATTGACTCTTTTAGGAGACAATTAAATTAGGTAAATCTATGTAATTATAATTAATTAGGTAATTATCTAAGTGTTATCCGAAATATTAAGTTACACATTTTAATAATAAGACCGCGCATTTAATTAAGCCTTCCAAGTCGACGCTTACCAAAAGTAAGTAAGGCACAATTTAATTAAAACAGACACCTTATTTTAAAAGATGTTCCCAACATAATTTATGGTTAAGAAATAAATATCATTATTTCTTAAGTAATATTTGCTTAAATTAGAAATCTTAGAAGACTTCACTTAATCACTTAAGGCAGTTTAACTTCGAGGAACCAGTTGAATGATTTAGCAGGGCACACAGCATTTCGCAGTCAATTGGGCAGCTGATCTGGCGGCAGTAACCACCACCTTACAGAGGACAACCGTGAAATAACAGCACATGTGCTGTTGTGTTTCGTTGAGTGAGTAAGTGATGCTAGAGCCCATTTCCCAATCGTTAATGCTAATTTATCAAACAAATTTTCGTTTTTATAATACTTATTATTAGGATGGTAAAAAAAAACCACTCAGTTTTGCCAGCCACAGAACAGTTTAATAAATATCAGTTATTATTCGACATGCCAAATATACCTCAATTAAGTTAAATTTAAATTTTAAGTTTTGGAAAGAGTACAACTCGTAAAGCATAAAACGTGAATTCTGCTCCATAAAGTAATTATTTCTTTAAAAAAAATATGCACACGCGGAAATATGTTTGTGATATACAACTTCCATTAGCGAGATGCTGTTCGTTCAAAGAACCTTAAAAAAAAGAAGTTTTCCTTCATTTTTTTTCCTAAAATACCTAAATATTAAAACTAAATCGCTTAGCGCTTATGCAAAGTTGGTTGCTGTCACAAACAAGGAACGATTTGATAAATACGGCAACGACTTATTACGTATTTGCATAGCAATTAGTCCGATAGACATTCGTTACCATAAAAAAAACTAAAGTTTTGAGAAGCGTGTGTTGTAATGACTTTATTCTGAAGGATTCCCTATGAGACTGTATCCATAATAGGGAATTCCGTAGGTGAACCAAAACTGGGTTCCGCAGTCATGAATTGTGCAGTCCGTCTGGCGGAAGTAACCACTTCATAGAGAAGACCACAATGAAATAACATAACGTACGCCTTTGTGTTCCTATTTCATAACACTTTATATATTTAAAATCTTTCTAAGGTCGGCAGTCCACTTATAGAACCTCTGGCTATGTTTATATTAGGCGACGGTAGCCGCGTACCATCATCCTGTCCGACAAGTTATATAATGTATATATTTTATATATTTTATTTACATATTACTATATTTTATTTTGAAATTGTCTACAATACCCATTACATCACTGATTAATAGATAATTTAAAAAAATCTTCACACATTCCACACAGCGCAATCTAGTTCCACAGTAAGCAACTAATGCTTGTATTATGGACACCAGACAGTTGATATACTACATAGATATTTTTTTTTTTTATAAAATACATACATATTATAAACACAAAACATCCATGACTCAGGTACAAAGGTAAAATGTTAACACATAAACATTCGCCCCTAGCGGGATTCGAACCCGCGACCGTTTGGTTAACAGCTAGGGTTACTAGCCACTAGACCAAACGTGTCGTCAAATGGCATCAATTTCTATTGCGATTGCTATCGGAATAGGTAATAGTTGCAAATAGCCGGACAATGTTTCTTACATGAATATTAATGTTGTTACGGTTAATGCAAGTTATAAATTACGCTCATTTGTAAGCAAGGTCGGCGTTGAACATTGTTTCGTTATTAATCTACGAAGAAAGTTTTCGGAAAAAAGTTTATAATTTTTAGACCAATTCCTTTACCTTACAAGTCTAATCCGAGTTTTGTTTCTGTGATTGTAATTTATTGTTTTTCAAAAGAAGATTTGCGTTTATTATGATTTATTTTTAGGCAATCATAAAACAGAATTAATAAGATTTTGATTTAAACAGCTTGTTTGCTCAAAAGAACAATTTGTTCTAACATAGTGAGGGCCTCTTTTACCAACTACAAGTAAAGTGTTGTGATTAGTTACTTTTAGAAATAATTTTATGTTTTATTACTCGGTTTACTGCATTTTTCGATAGGCAATTTTTTTTTAATTATTTTCTTTTTAATGTTTGGGACTTTTACCGTACAAATAAAGGTAAGTATATCATATCCTTCATTCCCGGTTAACGGTGACTTTAAATGGCGGTTAGCCTACTTGTCACATGGTGAAAGAGGCCCTAAAATTATCTAAATATCTACATTAAATAGTTAGAGATGATTTTATACATTTGTTTGTACGGTAAAAGTCCAAAACTAATTTTAAAAGGTAAAGGAAACTAATTTAAAAAAATCGCCTATCGAAAGATACAGTAAACCGAGTGCATAATTTAATAAAACATAAAATTATTTCTAAAAGTAACTAATCAACACTTCACTTGTAGTTGGTGAAAGAGGTCCTAAGTCTCCAAAAAAATATTTACAAATCGTCACTTTCCTGGGGAAGGAATTTACAAATCCCTCAACAGTTATATTATTTAAAAAAAAATTTTTAATTAAATGCAAACAAACACAAATTCTTACAAAGTAAGGTACTTACTTGATATTATATCACAATTATAATATAATAATATTATAATATAATTATTATATAATAATATGATATCAAGTAAGTACCTTATTTTGTAAGAATTTGTGTTTGTTTGTATTTAATTTAAAAATAATTTATTTAAATTGTCAAGGACATGCACATGTCGGTTCTTCTCGATAATTGTCGGTTGCTATCCGAGCTATAGTTACAATTATTATAATAATAGTTATTTATTCTGGTTACTTAGACCCATAAAAACGTGACCCAAAATGTTGCAGTAACTTCTTTATAATAACACCGAGTGGAAGTTAACTTTCAAGGAAATTTCTGCTGACATTATTTCGCGTCATCTAATTAATAATAAATTCAAAGGTAAAGAAAACATAAAATGTTTAGAGATCCAGATTTAATTACTTAAGACTTTAGGAGTCGAGTTTCGGAAGAATAATTCGTTGTTATCTTGCCTTAAAATTCATGGTTCGCGAATCCCGGATTAGATGTTACGCGGATGAGGTATTTCTATTTATTCGGAACTTTGTCACAGTTACGTGTTTTTTTATTATAATGTCACAGACAAGATTTTAATTTTAAGTTCCACGACACGTTTGGTCTAGTGGCTAGTAATCGTAGCTGTTAACCAAACGATTGAGGGTTCGAATCCCGCTAGGGGCGAATGTTTGTGTGTTAACATTTTACCTTTGTACCTGAGTCATGGATGTTTTCTATTTTGTAATATGTATGTATTTACAAAAAAAAAAGTAATCTATATAGTATATCAACTGTCTAGTATCCATAATACAAGCATTAGTTGCTTACTGTGGAACTAGATGGTACAAGGGCATAACTTACAATTTTTTTTTTAAATGAGTTAAATATGCAGAAGTGTCTTAAAAACATTATTAAGTTTAAAAAATATTCATAAGAGTGTGAGGTTTATTTGATGCAAAAACAAGAATTTTTTGAAAGCAATCAATATAAGCAGAAAAACAAACTTTAAATGTCTCTATTGTAAAATTACAAAAAGTGCAGTTATGCTCTTTGTCTCGCCGAAGGTGCGACATATAAAGTCGATAGACAGAATACAACTAAGCAAGAAAATGTAACCAACTTAGATTTTTCATTTGTGAATAAGTTTTGGCATCCGTAAATCACGCATCGGTACACAACAGCACTTGTGCGGTTGTATCGTTAGATTGACTTGTTAGTTAACTTGTTCATTTTATGACTTCTGTATATAGAGGTTAAAATTTTTAACTAAAAGGTAGGCGTTCGTTAAGTCCATAAAAGATTCCCCCAACTCCGTGACATCTGTTTAAAGTAGTCTTCCGTGACTTTGGAAAATGTAAAGTGAATTAATAAGCTTTTAAAAGTTTATCAGCTGTCGGATACTGTGAAATTGTGGATAAAAAGGTATTTAGAAGGTCAGCCCAAATCATAAAGCCCCATCATAACAGTTAAACCGTAAATGTGTCTTTAAACTCAGAAGAGTAAATATTTTTTTTTAAAAATATGTCACCGGATCTTTTACTGTGAAGATTCAAAGACAGTCCAAATGAGTGTTTTCGAATTTCGAAGATGATATAATCTACATGTTCTAATGTAAAAACGAAATAATAAAAAAATTACTATGAAGGTAACATATGTATATGTCTATGGTAATCTATACATTACTAGCTGGTGCACGCGACTACGTCCGCGTTGAACGATGAAAGGTACCCTATGTCCTTTCTGGTGTAACAGACAACGTATATGGAAAATTTCATGGTGATCGGTTCAGTAGTTTTTGCGTGAAAGAGTCACAAACATCCATACATCCAAACATACTTTCGAATTTATAATATTAGTACGGATAATGAAATCGCAAACAAGCCGTGTCTATACATTCCTATAGTTTTTATCTGTTTGTGCAAGCTAATCTCAGAAACAGCTTAACTATTTGGATGAAATTTTTCACACAAATAGTTTATTGCATGGATCAACCATAGGATACTTTTTATCATTTAAAATTTTTTAGGTTCCTATTTTGATTTTCGCGTACGAATTCACGCGCACAGCTTGTAATAACTATATCTCTGTCCCACTCACCATAACTGTTCCCTAGGGATTTGTATAAGAGCATAGGCTACTCTATCCTTAGTACATCCTTGTGTAGGACTCAAGAGTTTCTCCGTCCAACTTATTTAATTAGTATTCTGTAAATGAGGAGGGTGCTGGCGACAATTTAGATACAACACTTAAAATTTCAGCGTTAATCGCTTATAAAGCGAACGAGTTATGCCACCGTTGGCATTTGGCATGGATTGGCATGCAACGTTACATGCCAAGCGGACACTAATCAATGCAATATTTTATTATGATTGAACTAGCCGGTGCCCGCGACTTCGTCCGCGTTGAACGATGAAAGGTACCCTATGTCCTTTCTGGTGTCCCAGACAACGTGTGTGGAAAATTTCATGGTGATCGGTTCAGTAGTTTTTGCGTGAAAGACTTACAAACATCCAAACATACTTTCGCATTTATAACATTAGTACGGATTGTTGGCTAATCAATAACCTACGACATTTCATTTATAGTGACTGTATCCATATTGGACATCTTTATTTATATAATACTAGCTGGTGAGCGCGACTTCGTCCGCGTTGAACGATGAAAGGTACCCTATGTCCCTTCTGGTGTCCCAGACAACGTGTATGCAAAATTTCATGGCGATCGGTTCAGTAGTTTTTGCGTGAAAGAGTCACAAACATCCATACATCCAAATATACTTTCGCATTTATAATATTAGTACGGAAGTACGGATTCGTACGGTATGTATTGTTTCGGACTGTTTATCAGTTTTGAAATTTACATAGTTTGTAATGGAAATTTACAACGACATGTGAAATGCACTAAGTAATAACTTTATCCTAATAATATGAAAGCTTATATTATGTTGGTAATAACGTAACGGCTTAACGGATTTGAATAAAATTTGGCGTACAGTTTCATCCCCTTTCATCCCGTCGCCATATAAAAGTAGGTTTTTCGCCGAAAGGAATGGGGATATCAGATAGTTTATTACTTGGATTAACATTAGTATGCTGTTTAACCTGAAAAATCAAAGCTTTCTATTGGTGAAACAATTTTTAAAATCTGTCCAGTATTTTTTGAGTTTATTCATGACAAACAAAAATACATTTTATTTCTATTCATAATATTAGTGTCAATAATATTTTCGTAGCCATTATTACTTAGTTATTACTTTATTATAATAATATAGATAACTATATTAGATAGTTTATTACTTGGATTAACATAGTATACTGTTTAACCTGAAAAACCAAAGCTTTCTATTGGTGAAACAATTTTTAAAATCTGTCCAGTATTTTTTGAGTTTATTATGACAAACAAAATTACATTTTTTTTTTCTCTTCATAATATTAGTGTCGATAATATTTTCGTAGCCATTATTACTTAGTTATTACTTTATTATAATAATATAGATAACTATATTAGATAGTTTATTACTTGGATTAACATAGTATACTGTTTAACCTGAAAAACCAAAGCTTTCTATTGGTGAAACAATTTTTAAAATCTGTCCAGTATTTTTTGAGTTTATTATGACAAACAAAATTACATTTTTTTTTCTCTTCATAATATTAGTGTCAATAATATTTTCGTAGCCATTATTACTTAGTTATTACTTTATTATAATAATATAGATAACTATATTAGATAGTTTATTACTTGGATTAACATAGTATACTGTTTAACCTGAAAAACCAAAGCTTTCTATTGGTGAAACAATTTTTAAAATTTGTCCAGTATTTTTTGAGTTTATTATGACAAACAAAAATACATTTTTTTTTCTCTTCATAATATTAGTGTCGATAATATTTTCGTAGCCATTACGTTTCTGTTTTGCCCATTAATGCCAATATTGATTATGCTCTAGACTAGATGAAGCCGCTCATAACCTGGTTCCACGCTGCTTCGAGAGCTAAACAAACAGCTACCAGTTAACTCTTAATAACTCTTACACCCTCATTAATGGAATTAAAAAACACTGAAAAAATTTGCTTTTACATTAAAAGGATTTTAATGTAATTATAATATTTGAAAAAAAAAAAATGTAGAAATATATTTTTAAAACATTTGAGAACTGTGGCAGTTGTGAGTGGTATGCAAAAGTATGTTTGGATGTATGAATGTTTGTAACTCTTTCACGCAAAAACTACTGAACCGATCACCATGAAATTTTGCATACACGTTGTCTGAGACACCAGAAAGGACATAGGGTACCTTTAATCGTTCAACGCGGACGAATTCGCGGGCACCAGCTAGTACGAAAAGTTATAAAAATATCCCTATTTATTATTAAAAGTGACTCGTATCTACGTCAAAGCAAACAGCTCATACTCGTAGCAGGTAGGTCGTAATGTAAAATTGAAAATATGATTTGGCGGCGTTGTTAAGCGAGCCTTTTTTAAAAATAAACATAAAAAGGTATAAAGCGGAATGTCAAATAAAACAAGCGACGCCCAAATTGAGATTTGTGTGTTCTCAAAATGTTGATAATGGAGATTTATAAGGGGACAGGACGCCAGATGGGGGCTAACATCACTGTTTTAAACCGAATGCGTGCGTGGATATTATGTTTCCATGCTAAATAATTGTCACTAGAATTATTTTTCTACAAACAGTATTAAAATTTACTTTTATATTCACACTTTTTTTTTAATATTAATTAACATATATTTTACTAGCTAGTGCTCGCGACTTGTATGGGTGTTTGTAACGCGGATGTATGGATGTTTGTAACTCTTTCACGCAAAAACTACTGAACCGATCACCATGTAATTTTGCATACACGTTGTCCGGGAAATCAGAAAGGACATAGGGTACCTTTCATCCAGAAAAAAGGACTATTCCCGAGGGATAAATAAAAAATAAAAAACTAACGCTTGGCCAAAGTGTTATAGCAACACGAGCTCAAGCGTTTTATTGATTTTTTTTTTAATTTTCAATGTAGACGAAGTCGCGAGCACCATCTTGTGAAAACATTAAAAAAAAAAACAATATTTGGAAGCAATTTGGAGCCTTATTTGTATATACGAAAACGTAATCATTTGAAAAATCAAATCTGTGGCCGCAATTATTGTTGGCGTGTATAACATTCGAGAAATCATTAAACATAATAGTAGGTTTAATGCGTCCACTCCAAATTCAATGGGTGCACATCATGCAATATGCTTTGAGCTTTATTTACCTTTTTTCATAACTATGAAAAAAGGTAAATAAAGCTCAAAGTTAATCGGACAAAGTTAGTTTAGTTTTATATACACTAATAATGACTGTGGAAAATTGTATGTATAAGTACAGAGATTATCAAACTTATTTCTTTTATCGCCCCTTTTGAAAATCAATAATAATTATTTTTCAGGGCCCCCCCAATTTTTTATACTCTCCTAAAACTTAAAAACCACAATTTCATTACTTTAATTAATTTAGTTATAGTGTGTGCTATATTAGTCGGTTCTGGTGTTTAAACTTACATTCTAAACTAGACATTTTTACCAGTGAGAGCTATTAAAACTCAACTTTATAATATTAAGAATATATTTTAATAGAAACTTTAATTTGATTAAAGTTTCTTTTAATTATATTAGATAGTAAATCAAATTGCAAATCAACCATCGCCCCCCAAAACCACGCCAACGCCCCCCATTTTTTCTGGGCCCCCTCAAAGCCCCCCTCTAGGTCTCCAACGCCCACAAGGGGGCGTTATCGCCCACTTTGAGAAACACTGCCCTAGTGGGTATAATGTTTTTTAAAGAGAACAGTTTATCTATTGGTAAGCAGTAAAATATTCAGTTATGATTATATTAAAGTTATAATACATTTTTGTACAAAATTAATCTGTATAAAAAACAATCTTTTATTTGAATTATTTCTATAATTTATAACCCCTTATATTAACATAGTACAAAACAAACGCCCTCTATACTCGTATGTATATAGATACGTTTATATCTTTTAAACTGCTCAACAGATTTCAATGCGGTTTTCACCAATGGGGAGAGCGTTACACGTTTCTACAGAAAGAAAAATATAAAAAAGTTTTTCATCTGTGCGAAGCCGGAAGCGGATCGCTAGTAATAAATAATCGACTAATACCTCCGAGAATTTGATTGCACAATCATGCAATTCAGGATAAGGCTGACCTATTAGGATAAGGTCTCAACAATTCCGTGTCCAATGATTCTATAAAATATGTTAAAATATAACTCAAGTCAATATTAGGTTCGTTCGGCCATATTTCACTCGAAAGGAACATCCAAAGCACATTACGAGACGACATAAAGGAAACGAGATCCAATAAAAGAGAAATGTCTTCGTTTTTGTTTAGCAATCCCTATTCTTTGAGGGCCACCAACGTCTTCTGTAATATGACAACACGTTTGGTCTAGTGGCTAGTGAAAATAGCTGGTAACCAAACGGTCGCGGGTTCGAATCCCGCTAGGGGCAAATGTTTATGTGTTAACATTTTACTTTTATACTTGTCATGGATATTTACAAAAATTCATAGTAATAGCATTAATTGCTTATTGTGGAACTAGATGGCGCTGTGTGGAATGTGTGTAAAAAAGAAATAAATTTAAAAGGCTACATGTTGAGGCTACCTTTAAATTTTCGAAAGGTATTATAAGGCTAAGGAATGGGTACGCTCTGTTCCTGAAGGATCATCTAAAAATATTAATCAAAAAATTAACTCCTGACAAAAATATATCCGTAGTAATATTATAAATGCGAAAGTATGTTTGGATGTATGGATGTTTGTGACTCTTTCACGCAAAAACTACTTAACCGATTACTATGAAATTTTGCATACACGTTGTCTGGGACGCCGGAAAGGACATAGGGTACCATTCATCTTTTAACGCGGAAGAAGTCGCGGGCACCAGCTAGTAATATTATAAATGCAAAAATATGTTTGGATGTATGGATGTTAGTTACTCTTTCAAGCAAAAACTAGTGAACCGATCACCATGAAATTTTGCATACACGTTGTCTGGGACGCCGGAAAGGACATAGGGTACCATTCATCTTTTAACGCGGACGAAGTCGCGGGCACCAGCTAGTAATATTATAAATGCAAAAATATGTTTGGATGTATGGATGTTTGTTACTCTTTCAAGCAAAAACTACTTAACCGATCACTATGAAATTTTGCATACACGTTGTCTGGGACACCAGAAACGACATAGGGTACCTTTCATCGTTCAACGCGGACGAAGTCGCGGGCACTAGCTGGTATTTAAATAGAGCGCATTACGCGTTCTTGTATTCTTGTATATATAGAAAGGGGAACGGAGATGGCTGAAGTTTTTCCAGGTGAAATTTGTCTCTGCCCGCGAAGTTTGGACGAGGCGGTCCTGTGGGTATTACTTAGTCAGGATAAATGGATTCGAGGGTCGGCTCATTTGCAAACTTATAGTCGCCAACTTTACTACAAACCTTATATGAGTTATTGTCGCCATAATCAAACATTTAACTAGTGGGTAAAGATATTTTCCAATTATACAATATTTGTATATATCCATATATATATAGGTATATACAATATTTGTATATATATCTATATATAGGTATCTTAATAGGATATATACTATGATCAGATAATTTATATTCCTTTATAATATTGGACAGTTCATTGAAGCAATATTATATAGCTTAGGGCCTCTTTCTTAAACTACAAGTGAAGTGTTGATTAGTTACATTTAGAAATAATTTTATGTTTTTTTAAATTATGCACTCGGTTTTACTGAATCCTTCGATAGGTGAATTTTTTTAAATTATTTTCTTTTTAATGTTTGGGACTTTTACCGTACAAACAAAGGTAATATCATCTCCATCATTCCCGGTTACCGGTGACTTTAAATGGCGGTTAGCCTAATTGACACATGGTGAAAGAGGCCCTTCTTCCTATTAAGCATAGTATTCAAGGTAAGAAAGCAGAAAAATATTACAATACTAACATAATGATTATAATTGATGATATTGTTCAGATTATGATAATTAAAAATTACATTAGGTTACTTAATAAGAGAGACGATTAAATAAAAATTGCTATATGTAATTTAAGAAATAATATTTAAATATTTTTTTATTGCTTATTTAAAAATATAACAAGGGAACTGTACTTTTTTCTGGATGAAAAGGTAACCTATGTCCTTTTTTGTATTTTCGTGTGTTGCAAAATTTCAAAATGATCGGTTGTGTGGTCAATGCGTGAAATGGTAACAGACAGACAGAGTTAGTTTCACATTAATAAAATTAGTTTGACGATTTTTAAATTTATTTTATTAAATAAGTTCTCGTAAACGTTTTTCTAAAAATTCCTTCATTCATCGTTCTAAGTATCACTACAATGAGATTCTGAATGATATTCACATATTTTATAACAATTTGAATTCTTATAAAAAAAAAATTGACGAATTATTTTTGAAAAATTAATTTTTATCACTTATAGAATATTCCCTTTTTTTTTCTTTTTTGGTCTTATAATATTTTTTTTTATTTAAATTAATAGATAAATCTAAAAATATAATTTTTATGATTCTTTAGGCCCATTTGTATATAATCTATAATATATATTTTTTAAAAGTTAAGGCTGTATGTAATCCAAATAAATAAATTTAAAAAAAAATTAACCCCCCCCCCCCCTCAAGGAAGCATGAAACGCGTCACCAGTCACAGGAAACTTATGAAGCGAGCCTGTCTATATTATTATAAAGTTCGATGTCTGTTTGAAAAGCTTTATTTCAGCACTTTTTAGTTTATATAGACAAGCTTCGCTTCGAAAGTGGAAAGTGCTGGACAAGTTGCCACTTAGTAAGAGTTAGTACATTTTCAGATTAATATTGTTGATTTTATCAGGCAGACAGACAGACAGGCTGACGGTTCACTTGATGGTAGGTGGCTACCGTCGCCTAAAACACAATCAACGCCACAGGTATTGCAATAGCTCTGCCTATCATAGTATATATATATATACTCAAAAACACAAAACAGCACACATGCTATTATTTCACTGTTGTCTTATGTAATAGGGTGGTTACTGTCGCCAAACGGGCTGCCCAAATGTACCATTAGCTAAAAAGACATTATAGATTTTACTAGGAAAGTATTGTGTAATTTGATAATAGGTTTCAATTTGGCTTTCAATCAATCAATCTATTTATAAAATTACTTGAATTTGATAAATCGTATTGTATAGGTATTATATAAATATGCCTAATGTCGAACCTAGGTTATATCTACAAAGAGTTGTGAGGTTGTATTTTGTAGCTAATTATTTTGAGATTTACAAGTACACTCGTGACATTCTCAATAAAAAAGTAATTTAAAAAAATGCTCACGTACTTTTGAACAAATTTACGAGATGCCCTAAACTTTGATCACTTCGATTTTTAAATTAAATTTCAAATTCGAAACCTTTGATAAGGTGTATTATTTAATAATAAATAATAATAATAATAATTTTATTTCGGATTACACAGATCCATATTGGTTAGTAACAATTAACTTAAAACTATGTTAGTAAATACACCATATAATAGAAAAAATTTATACAAAGAAAGGCATCATCTTATTTAATAATCCCTATAACTAATTATCAAAGTTCGAAACACATCGACATCAAAAGTGTAACCCTTGTAAAAATAGATATCGAGTATGGCTACAGATTTATTCCAACATCTGAGGACGGAAGACGTTTCGCTTCCAGTCGCCTCCGACATAGGGTCCTACATAGGGTAGGTACGTGTAGGACATGAAATAAAAAGGGGGAGTGAGACGTAACAATAAATTTCCACATGACGAGACTCTCATAAGGTTTCCGAGACGATAAAAGAGGCTGTAACACGTGCGATCTCCAGGGCTGCCACTTGGGAAATTATTAACCGTGACTGGGGCTGTCGCGGACAATTAAAACTATGGTGTTAACAATGATTTAAATCTAGAGATGCGCCCTTACTAGAGAATAGAATTTTATAAATGTATTTTTAATAAATGTAATAAATAATATATAACAAATATAATTTTGAATGGTGATTGTGTTATCTGGCAAATAATTTTTTATTTATTTATATTTTTTAACAATTTTAAGACTAATATATAAAATAATAACATATAAACCAATATCATTGGTAATTATTAATAAAATCATAACTATATACTATTAATGACAGTTTAAAAAAAAATATTATTGATTGATCGATTGATTGATTGATTGATCAAATGGACATTGTAGCTAACTTTTTCTCCCTTTTTTTTTAAAAAAAGTTGACATTTTAGTACGCATGATATAATACTGATTATGATAGCTACATTAAGAAAAAGTTAAAATTTGTTACGTCATAATTACGACAGAGTGTGCATAGGACTGTATGTATATTTTATCTATCATTGTATTGTACTCGCATTCTTATACAAATAAAGTTTATTATTATTATAATATAGATTAACACCTTTGAAAGAAACTGTGTTACAAAATACAATATACATTCACAGTTATACATTTTATAGCAATGCTAGTCTAAATACACTTTTAAACACAGACAACATTTCTAACGAGTTTTTTTGTTTGTAAAAGCAACAGAAACAGTCTCTTCAAGCGACCGTCACTCGCTGCAGCTGGCGTGCAACTGTAGTCGGTTGAGCGCATGCGCTCATCCCATTGTTAATAATTTTCATTGTGTTTTAAGTATGGCGCGGGGACATTATGGCCCATCTATTTATTTAAATCTTTGGGTGTAATGTTACAAAACATCACGTCGAGACTGTTATGTTATTACGGGCGTAAAAGACACCATAATAACTTAAGTTTAATTGGAATGACAAGCAGAGGAGGATCACAAGAAATGAAAAGATATAATATGCACTTAAATTATTTATCTTTCAAAACTCACTTATGTATTTAAATTTTATGATAACTAATATTAATAGATTAGCTGTTGCACGCGGCGTCGTCCGCGTAGCTTTATAAAATATAAAAATATGTTACTCGCTGTTAATATACCTTTCTATAGGTAAAATATTATTTAAAATATATCAAGTAGTGTTTGAGTTAATTCATTACAAACAAACATATAAAAATATACATCTTTTCTCTTCATAATATTAGTATAGAGAGACACCATTCATTTAGAACATTTCTGAAAATATATTTATCAAAAGCGAAAAAAAAAATGTTTTAAAATAAAAATTGTTACTATTAGTTATTATTAAAAGATAGAGACGCCGACTTATTATATTTTAACTTATTTTAGACAGCTATTAGGTAGCGCACTTGCAAAAGAGCCATTATCAACCGATATATATATATTGTAATATCCTTACCGACTTTTTGACAAAAACCGCGATAATTCGCCAAGTATAATATAAACAAGATATTCATTCGATTGACATACAAACCACCCTCAAAAATCTCTGTTTACATTTCCGAGTTTAGCACGTACGTACAGAAGAGAGGACTATACTTGTTGATATAGTAAAGCTGATGTTTTACAACCAGGGTGATTATAAATATCTATCTGATGTCCGGATAGTATACTATATATTAGTTTCGAAAATTACCTCCTACATACTGTCTGCTAACGTTAATAATTAAGGCAGAAAGTGCTCTGTGACTTTGCAATATAAAGTACACTGTGCGCCTTTATATTAAAAAAGATAATTTGACAGTTTAACGAATGCGTCCGCGAAGAGAGGTCGTTGTCGTATGTCCGCGCATCTTATAGACCGAATTAAATTGTGGTTCTGATAATATCGGTCTTTCACAGTATTTGGACTAAATATAAAGTGATTTTAATTAATTTACCCAAAATAATACAAACAAACATTACTTGTTTATAATATTAATATAGATTTAGTGATTAATTAATTAATTTTAATGATGTTCATGTACAACCCTACCGGTGAGGCAATTTATAAGGTCACAATCAAAGGGACGACGGTTATGTGAAGACATTCATTTCTGTTATTGTTCCGGGATTAGTAACTTAATATTGGCCATATTTTGTATTACCTTGTAACGTCACTGTTTGTGACACGGTGATATATAATCACCAAAGGACCTAAGCGACGAGGCCCTCTGTTTGTACATTTTCTTATAAACTAATGATGTATCTGGTATTTAACATCCTTTTAAGATAACATTATTAAATGTTTAATTTGAATTTAACCTGAATTACTATAATAAATTAATTAATAACTAGTAATAGTAAGTCCATTGAGACGATTCTTTCTGTTTTTTTAAGGCGAAGACACTTCGTTTTTATATTGAGGGATTTTGACTACTTTTGGGAAAGTATATTATAGATATAAGTACTAAGTAAAGCCCAAAATATTTGATATATTATATACAAGCTGGTGCCCGTGACTTCGTTCGCGTTGAAAAAGAAAATATATGAGTATTATACGATAAGAAGATATCGCAAAAACAAATTTAAAAATCAAATATTTTGTCCCGACCGATAGTCATTCTCATACTCATTCAATATATTTCATTCAGTTAGGTTGAGTACTAGCGTCTAAACTAGGCCGAGCCTGTATCTTAGACACCAGTTTTTTCCTGTGACAATAGTTTCACTTATGACAAAAATCCATTGCATTTTACACACCTTTATAAGTACACATTTTTTATTTTAAGAATATGAGGGTAATTTACAAAAGTTTAAATAAAAATAACAGGTATTACAAATTATGGAAGAACGAAATACCCTCAGTTCTGAACAATAATTAGGTTAGACTACTAAAATTGTGGACTTAAGACAAAAAGAAAAATAAAATAAGCTAACTTATATAAAAATATAACTAAGAAAATTTAACCCTGTTTTTTGTTTTTTGTTTTTTTTTTACATATTATTATTATTATTATTTTATTATTATTATTATTATTATTATTATTATTATATTATATATAATGTGAAAATTTAATCAAAGTTATTCAAATGACAAAAGAAAACACGTGACAATTCTTTGCAAGTGAACGCCGCAGCAGAACTCCTTTTATTCAAGAAAATTAAAAAAAAAAAGTGACAGGGCGTTTCAAACGAAAAAGCTTGCTTTCCAAACAACTTTGTCTGAGCCTTTGAACATTACAAAGATCTAGGAAACCGCAAGTTTTTTTTTTACTCACAATTCAGCGTAGCGGGATAATATGTTGAGAACAAGAAAAAGGCGCATCGGAAATGAATGAATTATTTAAAGATAAGATGATATTGACATATTTTACAACAATTTGAATTCTTATAAAAAGATAATTACTTTTGAAAAATTAATTTTTATCACTTATAGAATATTCCCTTTTTTTTCTTTTTTGGTCTTATATTTTTTTTTAATTAATAGATAAATATAAAAATATTATAATTTTTATGATTCCTTAGGCCTATTTGTATATAATCTATAATATATATATATATATATATATATTTTAAATTTATGGCTGTATGTAATCTAAATTAAAAAAAATTAAAAAAATCGATAAGAAAAAACTAACTACTATAACTAACTAGTATATAGACTCAAATCAAAAAAAAAAAAAGCCCTTATAACACGAAGCTTTTAACTAGGACACACCTCGTTTCCTAGTCACTTTGGCAGCTCGTCTGGCGACTTATTATAATAAATAAAGATGTCCAATATTGATACAGTCACTATAAATGAAATGTCGTAGGTTATTGATTAGCTAACAATCCGTACTAATATTTACAAATGCGAAAGTATGTTTGGATGTATGGATGTTTATGACTCTTTCACGCAAAAACTACTGAACCGATCATCATGAAATCTTGCATACACGTTGTCTGGGACACCAGAAAGGACATAGGGTACCTTTCATTGTTCAAAGAGGACGAAGTCGCGGGCACCAGCTAGTATTATAAATGCGAAAGTATGTTTGGATGTATGGATGTTTGTAACTCTTTCACGCAAAAACTACTGAACCGATCACCATTAAATTTTGCTTACACGTTGTCTGAGACACCAGAAAGGACATAGGGCACCTTTCATCGTTCAACGCGGACGAAGTCGCGGGCACCAGCTAGTATTATATAAATAAAAATGTCCAATATTGATAAAGTCACTATAAATGAAATGTCGTAGATTATTGATTAGCTAACAATTTACAATAAATAAGTTGAACAGATGCTGCTTCCATAGACACTAACCAAAATAACTGCCTTGGTTTATCTAAGATGAGATCTCATATTTTTTTTGTTGTCTAAGAACTGCGTGGCGAGACTTGTAATTTTTTTTTATTTTAATGTTTTTGATGAAATAAAATAATATTTGTTCGTGAGCTGTTTTTATTTTATTGAATAAATATGTAAAAGTCCGAACTCCCTTGTCTTTAAAGTAAATAAATAAGTAATTGGTAAGAAGATAAGAAGTCAGTACGACCGTGACAGTGGACCGTTAGTTTGACTGCTTTTTAATTAAAAAAATTTATAAGAAAAATAATGCCACCGAATAGTCTCATACTCAACAATACACCGCTGTCATATTCATAATTCTGCATTTAATAGTCATGGTCATAGTCAATACAATACAGTCATAGTCCTGCATTTAATAGTCATAGTCATAGTCAATACAATACAGTCATAGTCCTGCATTTAATAGTCATAGTCATAGTCAATACAATACAGTCATAGTCCTGCATTTAATAGTCATAGTCATAGTCAATACAATACAGTCATAGTCCTGCATTTAATAGTCATAGTCATAGTCAATACAATACAGTCATAGTCCTGCATTTAATAGTCATAGTCATAGTCAATACAATACAGTCATAGTCATGCATTTAAGACTACTATTGTTCCTAGTTGTAGTCCTAGGGGAGACCACCGCTCGTCATGAGGTCTCCCTAGAAGGCCGGAGTGCCTCCACTTTGACGACACGTTAGGTCTAGTGGCTAGTAACCCTAGCTGTTAACCAAACGGTCGCGGGTTCGAATCCAGCTAGGGACAAATGTTTATGTGTTAACATTTTACCTTTGTACCTGAGTCATGGATGTTTTATATTTATAATAATTATGTATTTACAAAAATAATAATAATCTATATAGTATTATATCAACTGTCTGGTATCTATAATACAAGCAATGCTTAGCGTGGAACTAGATGTGTGGAATGTGTGAAGATATTATATATTATATTTTTTACTAGCTGGTGCTCGCGACTTCGTCTGCGTTGAAAATAAAAAAATAAAAAACACTTTCACAAGCACTTTGCATTCATTATGTTAACTATTTCTGGATGAATGAAAATTTCGCGAGAACAGAAAATACTTTAGTATGGTAGACACTTTTAAAAAGTTCCTTAATTAGATACACGATATGACGTTTGCTTTAAAAAACGCTTTTTTGTGGCCAGTATTTATTTCTATGCGAAGAGTAAATATCTTGTATCACTAACTTTCAAGAAGTAGCTACTACGCAAATTATTTCATCTGTAATTATTTTAAAATTGTCAAAAATTATAAATTTATTTTTATGTGACGTTTGACTTAATTAAAGTTTTATTGAGCTATTTAGTCTGTAACGCAAACAGTTATGCTCAGGTTTCCAAGATCATAATTAGAAAATCCTTAGGGGAATTGGCTCAGCGATGGTAACTCTACCTGTTGTGTCAGAGGTCGCGGGTTCAATCGATTCCCGCTTAAGCTTAACTATGAATATGAATATATTCAATAAATATATTCATATTAAAGAATAAATCTTTTTTTTTTGGTGTTTTCTATATTGCTAAGTACCAGTAAATATTTCCAAAAATATATATAGATAATTAGCTGGTGCTCATGACTTCGTCCGCGTTGAAAATTAAAAAAAAAAGCAATATAACGCTTGACCTCGTGTTGCTATAAAAGTTTTGCCAGGCGTTAATTTTTAATTTTTTTATTTATCCCTCGCGAATAGTCCTTTTTTCTGGATGAAAGGTACCCTATGTCCTTTCTGGTGTCCCAGACAACGTGTATGCAAAATTTCATAGTGATCGGTTCACTAGTTTTTGCGTGAAAGAGTTACAAACATCCATACATCCAAACACACTTTCGCATTTATAATATTTAAGTACAGAAGTACGGATTATTGTAACGCGCATACATTACTTTAGGATAAATAAAACAGATAATTTTATTAAAAACTTGTAACAACATAAACATTGTAACCCAAACAATTTACTATCATTAACAGACTTATATTATTATTAATCTATAGGAGTGATTAAGTTTAGTAAAGTGTTTGCTAAACATAAAAGCACAAATAGAGAATATCACTGTGATTTTAATAAGCAAAAGTAATACTTTGAAATAGCACTTGCATTTCGAGTGGCGTCTGTCTATTTGCAGCTCGTTCAATAAAAAGCGAGACGTAGCAAATAATCTCCATTTAAAATTATCCAAGCGGAATGTTTGCGCGAATGTAGACGACGTCTATTCGGAACCCATAATTTAACGGCGTGTTCCCTTTTAGTGCCTTCACCATTGTTACCTAAATCAATTTAATATTTATTTTTATAAAGTATTACTAGCGAATCGCTCTCGGCTTCGCACGGGTGTGACTTTTTCTGCAAATCTTATAGTACTTTATAGGTACTTTTAGTAGTGATTATACTTTGATATATAGTTGTGATTGTAAGCACCACGGTTGTATGCACTAACTCCCGAGATACAGGTGTCAAACCTAGTTCGGGAGTTAGAGAATTATTATATCTATCCCAAAATTTGTATTCACTCAACGAATACGTGTAATTAAGCTTGTGTAGACATGTGTTTTTGTGAAAATAAAGGATTATTATTATTATTAATAATAATATTATCATTTTATTTATTTCATTTTTTAAAATTAAATTTTTTACAATATAAATATTAAAAAAAACATTAATAAATATTATAAAAAATTATTAATATTGTTATTATTATTAAATCATACTGTTTCATTGAACGTATTCGCCTGGCAGTGTTAATTCGTTTTATGGTAAAATCTCGGAAAATGCAAATTTTGAGTTAACTCTTTTTTTGAATAAAGGTGCGATATATAAAAACCAGGGCTCACACCTTATAGTATCTTAAGTTATATTTAAATTACGAATTCCTCCGCGTTGAAAAAAAAATTTAAAAAATAATATATGAGCAATGATTTATTTAATCTTTATTGCTGTTATAGTTTTGCCTGGCTTTGGATTTATATATATAAATCCAATTATTATATAATATAATATAATATTATATAATATGATTCCTCGAGAACAGTTTCTCCTGGTTGAAAGGTATCCTACGTCATTTTCTGTATCTCTGACATGCAAAACTTCATGATGATAGGTTGAATAGTTAATGCATGAAAAGGTAACAGACAGACAGAGTTACTATTAGTATGAAATATGGATAAGGATAGATCACAATGGGCTATCTATAGTATATTAAAAAGAAAAAATTGTAATAACATCTAAAATTTTTAACTAATGACTATCAATTCTTAGATTTTATATTTATTTTATTACTTTTTCTATTTTTTTTTAAATTGTGTCAGCTTTTTTTTACCTGAATTTCACTCATCTGAATGTATCATTGCTGAAAAGACTAACATTTTTATTAATTGTATAATTTTTGGTGTAAACATATTTTGATTAATCGGGAGTTGACCTATTGAAGATGGCGTCCTACCGATTGTCTCAATACAATCGCCCGAATTATTTATGTTCAGTTTCCTCTATTTGTTGCTTTGAATAATTTTCAATTTGTCAGCTGCGTTCACCGTTCCTGCCTCTTTGTTCGAAACAAAGCCTCGAAATGAACTTCAGCAAATACCACTCCTTTGGTAGTTTCAAACAAGGGTTTTTTCAAAATAGAGGAACTTTTCCCATACGCTTAGTAGCGAGGGTACATTGCGTTTCGCAGTCATAAATTGTGCAAGTCTCCTGGCGACAGTAACCATTGGAATCTGTTGTGTTTAGACACGTTTAGGTGCAATTAAAGTATGTGATTTGCTTGGGATTTAAAAAAAATATACATCCATATACTGAAGTGCCTCGAAGGCTGGAAGAAGTCGTTGCTTGGATGTTGGCGACGACTGATAACTGGATTTCAATGGCGGGTTTTGTGAGGGAGGTCCTACTGAAAAAGAAGGAGGCAGCTAGTAAGGCCTAGTACCGCGAAGTAATGCTAACGCGGTCCTGTGGTACTAGGTACTAGAGGGGAGGTTTTTATTGAGTAAAAATCTCACACTATCGGTCAATTGACCGATGTCTTTTGGAAGATTTTCCTCCTCTCTCTCTCATTGGAAAATATATATATATATACTGAAAGCTTGATTTCTGTCCTTCGTCATAAAAAATAACTTAAGAGAATTTCTTAAATTAAATCACTTCTACCAAATGAACAAGTCATTTTTTTATATTAAGGTGAGCCTTAATTATACTGTAGTCGACAGCGCACTTACAGCACCTGTGGTGTTGCTTGTGTTATAGGCGACGGTAGCCAACTCCCATCAAGTGAACCGTCAGCCCCTCTATCGACCTTAATATAAAAGAAAAGCGAGTCAAACCGCGTATAACACTTAGTTGAGAATAAAATTCTTTAAGAATTAATTGCGTTAAATTTTTCATGGAGCTCTTCATATTGCCAGTGTTGACAATTTACATTGAATCACACTACAAATACGAGAAAGTCGTATATAAGCTTTTTCAGAAAGCTTTCAACCGATTGTCCTAACGACGGTGAAAGCAGTTGATTTATACAAGTTGTTTGCGCTTTCAGAGCTTTTTAAGTGAAGCTGGGGACGAACTCATTTTAGGAAAAAAAGCACTAAGCGTTAGCACAATTTAAAGTGCTAAAGCTTGCTACGTTAACAACAATTCAGGGCCAAGTATGGTATGGACGAGGCTTAGTTACCTTTTATTTTAACCGGAACAATTCGTTATCCAATCCGTTTCGGATATTAGCCGAAACAAACAGACAGACAGACAAAATTTTAAAAATTATAAAAATTTTAAAAATTATAAAATAAAAATCAAATTAATTACTTTGACATTACATACACTTATATTTATTTATTAGTATACAATTATAGATTACTAGTTGGTGCCCGCGACTGCGTCCGTTTTTTAAAATCCGTACTAATATTATAAATGCGAAAGTATGTTTGGATGTATGGATGTTTGTAACTCTATCACGCAAAAACTACTGAATCGATCACCATGAAATTTTTGCATACACGTCGTCTTTGACACCAGAAAGGACATAGGGTACCTTTCATCGTTCAACGCGGACGAAGTCGCGGGCACCAGCTAGTAAAATATAATATAACGATTGATGACATACATTGACGCCTGACATTATACTTTTGTCAACCGTTGTATCCTTATTTTTAGATAGCTGAGTGGCATATTTAGCCTACATATATCTAGAAAATGTATTCAAACTATTTTCGAAAGAATTTTTTTAAATCAAAAATTACTTCCTTCATATTATAACAAACATTACAAACTTTACTCTTCATAACATTAGTACTTATATGAAAATGACACAATGACTCAATGACTCAATCCTGTAAGTCGTATAACAGCTTATTATAAAGTGACGAAAGCTCACAAAGGTGAGGTTGGTAAAATAAATGTTTAGCGATCAAATTTCCTTGTTTGCTTTCTCGAGAGCAGTTTATTCGAGACACGTATGGAAATCTTCTTGGAGTTTTACGACTTATTTTACTTGGGAATATTGTTTGTATTTTATGTTGCCTTGTAAAAAAAACTGATTACAATAATTTTAATGGGAGACAAAGCTTTCGTTTAGAATATAGAATTTATTTATATTTACAATTTGTATCTTTGAGAATTTGAGAATCTATATACTAATATTATAAATGCGAAAGTTTGGATGTATGGATGTTTGTGACTCTTTCACACAAAAACTACTGAACCGATCATCATGAAATTTTGCATACACGTTGTCTGTGACACCGGAAAGGACATAGGGTACCTTTCATCCAGAAAAAAAGGACTATTCCCGAGGGATAAATAAAAAATAAAAAAACTAACGCCTGGCCAAAGCGTTTTACCAACACGAGGTCAAGCGTTTTATTGCTTTTTTTTTAAATTTTCAACGCGGACGAAGTCGCGAGCACCAGCTAGTTAATCCATATAAAAGCGATGTGTGTATGTATGTCTCATATATACTCCAAAACCGCTGAACCGATTCTGATGAAACTTTCAGACAATCTTCTGATTAGTCCAGCGCGTGTCACTGTGAAGTTTGGTAGCGATCGGACGCGGACGAAGTTGCGGGCATGTACTAGTTTATAATTATCTTTGTGACAATTAAGAATACATATTGGCATGAACATTAGCTTCATACATTTGTATATTATTAATAGCTTCATACGCTTAGACATTATTTATTTATTATTATTATTAACAAAAATATACAGCACTATTAATTTTAATAAAACACATTAAGATATATATAATCATTTAAGGCCTTTAAAATAATAAAGAATACGATATTTACAGGTTATATTTGAAATTTTGAAATAAGAAATATGAGGCGTTTCCATCTAACTACAAATGGCTTCTTTAAACGAACTGTAAACAAATTCCTGCAGGGTCGGCATCCTTACAATATAAAGAAAGTTATCAGACAGTGGTTAATATTTTAAATTTAATAACTATCTCATTACCTGTCGAGTTTCCAACAAAAATTTAATGACAGTCTTTATTACTGAGTAGATTTTAAATAATACATTCACAATACTTACCAATTAACGCACTTAACGCAGGATGTAACACGAAACCATTTAGTATTCAAATTAATGTGGACTCTCGTTTTTGGGATTCTAAAAGAATTACCCTGAATATAAAACACTAAGGTGACACTTACAGTACATACTCGTAGATGCGGCGAGGTTCGTATCCTTTAACGACCTTACATTTACGGTGTTGCGCGTTACATAAAACCAAACAAATTATGCCCCAGAGACGAATCCGCAGTATTAAATCTCATGTTCTCCGGGAGAAAATGCTGCCAAAATCATTTCCTATTGTCAAGAGTTGCTCGACATTTTTAAGAAAAACAATTCTTTTAGCAATTCATTTAGTGTACATGTGAAATTATTATATAATAAAACTATAAAAAATATAATATAATAACTAAAATATATTATTAAAAGGAGTCCCTTTAGGCAAGGTCTTGAGGACGCTGGCAGCGTTCCCCCTTTATTTTTATTTAATATAATAAATTATATTAATAATATAATAAATTATATTTATTATATTATTAATATAATTATCGAAAGAAGAGAGACTTAAAGAAATGCATCGGTGATATTTGTCTTAATTATTATGTATACAAACTTGAATATAAATCTATTTAATTAATTTTTTTTTTTTTAAATATGCAAATTATCATTTAATTTTTTGAAATTTGTAAATATTTCTGTGATTGTTAGAAGTAATTTTTTTTTTCTTAGAAGTTTTCTATGTGACCAAAATATCCATCATAATCTAAAAATGTATTAAAACGTGTTAAGAGTCTACGACTTGATAAAGGGATGAATTTGAAAACTGATAAAGGTTTTCGGGCCCCGACTGTACATAAATTTGACTGTATGTAATTGATTTAAGTGTTGTTTGTGAATATTTTGTGTACAACAATAACAAGGTCTCTCATTGTTGGACTCTCAGATTTTTATCACATATGTAATTTTCTACATTAGCATCTGATCAGTGTTTGTAAAAATAAGTTTTTCCCCTTTGATCTTTAAATATTGCCACATCATTCAATTAACAATTAATGATTGAATAAATCCTAATTTCCTATGGTTGCCAATTTGCAAAAAAAAACCAGTCTTGCAATAAAATGGCACACCCTGTGTAGCGACTTGCACAGTCGGTTATTTTTTTTTTATGCTGCTAACTAAATTGCATTTTGTATGCAGATAGCCAGACATGTTGATAAAATGTATATATCATAACATAAAATAATATTGTCATAATAATTATTACTGTTATATTGTCATGGAGTTAAAAAGTCTATTAGACAAAGCCAATGAATGTTTACAGACATTGTTATCTTCTTGTGTTAGATGGTTTATATTAGATAATAAATAAATAAATTGGACACAATATAAAGGTAGGAAATGCAGAAACTAATGTGACTATAAAAGCACGAATTAATACGAAAAATCTCTGATGTGCACGAAAAACACCGACATCACCCAACACTAAGGTAAGTTTATTACAGAATTTTAGTAGTGTAAGGGCTCACTGTGTTTCGCAGTTATAAATTTGGCCTCATAGAACTTATATATGTAGGCCACTGCACTATAGAAAATCACTGTGAGATAACAGCACGTGTCCTGTTGTGTTCAGCCTATACTGGCCTCAATAGGCAACCGTAGCCTACTGTCTAGTCATACTGCATACCAGCCTACATTAAAAAATATACATAAAAACCTGAAGTTATCAATTGTAACTCCCAGTTAAGTCACTATATAATATTATAAAGAGAAAAAAATTGTATTTTTGTTTGTAATGAATAAACTCAAAAACTAGTGGACCGATTTAAAAAATTCTGTCAGCTATGGAAAGCTAAATTATCAGCAAGTAACATAGGCTATATTTTATAAAGTTGCGCGGACGAAGTCACGTACAAAAGTTAGTCACTAATATTATAAAGAGAAAATATCTGTATTTTTATTTGTAATAAATAGATTAAAAAATTACTAGACCGATTTAAAAAATTCTTTCACTCATATAAAGCTACATTATCAGCGAGTAACATAGGCTATATTTTATAAAGTTGTGCGGACGAAGTCGCGTGCAACAGCTAGTCACTAATATTATAAAGAGAAAATATTTGTATTTTTATTTGTAATAAATATATTCAAAAACTACTGGACCGATTTTAAAAATTCTTTCACCTATATAAAGCTACATTATCAGCGAGTAACATAGGCTATATTTTATAAAGTTACGCGGACGAAGTCGCGTGCAACAGCTAGTGCTTAATAACGAGATAAATAACGTCAAAAAAGTTGTCTCAGCATGAAAGTACCTAATGCTAATGGCCAAACGAGTGGACTGACAGCTTAAGGGTATCTTTGGCAAGTAAATAGTCGAGTTGAGCGATAGGCATAAATAAATATCCATAACATTATGTGGAAGTACCCGGTGAGTGATGGGAGCCGATCCATCATGGTCGACTCGCGGTCACGTGACTATTGCTTACATAATGTTAAGGTTCAGATGCACTAAAGTGATGATCACGAAGAAAATATTAGAAAATAGCTGTTGCCTGCGACTTCGTACGCGTTGAAAAATGAAAATATATCAGTTATAACTTCATTGACATGGAACTTCATTGAATTTTTATCGCTGTGACCGACGGTGGCGCCCATTTTTTCATATTTTTAGACGATTGCTCGGGAACCTAACATTTTTTAAGGATAAAAAGTGTCCTATATGTTAAATCAGGTAATAAACTATCTGTGTGCCAACCTGTTCAGCCATTTTTGCGTTATTGAGTAATAATAATAATAATAATATAATAATAATTATATTTCTTTATTTCAGACTTTGGTCCATACAATTATTTTACACCAAAAAATATAAAAATATATATACAACGCCTTAAGTTACATAATTATGTATCTACACAATGCAATTTACAGTAATTTTTATTTTTCTCCTGTGAACACCAAGCCAATACATAAAACGTAATAAACATCCAATCGGTCCAAAATTAAAAAATCGATAAATAAAAATTAAATCAGTAAAAAATTGAGTTTGTTCATTACAAACAAAAATAGAAAATCTTTTCTCTTCATAATATTATTAAGTATAGATAAGTTTGTAAGGATGGATCACGAAAATTATAGTCTGTAACAATAGGTGTACCTAGACGAATCGTCCGATATATAATACCGCCTTAATGTAAATGAGGGTTTATAATAACATGTGTAGTAATTTATGTTGCGTCGCTAATGTAACATTTATTGCTACAGCTCAAACTCAAACATCTGCAAAGCTTCCACAGAGTAATTTAATTGTGCATCACTGTATTTAATATATATATATATTTGGGTTAATTAAAAACATAATATATAATAAAAAATTACAAGTCTCGCAACGCAGTTCTTCCATACTAGAAAAAGTTGTGAAATTTCATGTTATTTTATTCGTACTAATATTATAAATGCGAAAGTATATTTGGATGTATGGATGTTTGTGACCCTTTCACGCAAAAACTATTGAACCGATCACCATCAAATTTTGCATACACATCGTCTGAGACACCGGAAAGGTCATAGAGTATATTTCATCGTTCAACGCGGACGAAGTCGCGGGCACGAGCTAGTTTAAAATACATGTAAAATTATAACACAAAAAACCAGGATTAATCTCGTGTTATCATTTGTAATTATCATTAAAATCTAACTATATACTATTAATTACAATTTAAAAAATATTGCTTTAACTTAAATTTAATATAAATGTTAAGTATATTGTTACATAGATCTGAAGGTAAACTGTTGATAAAAAGAAAACTGATTGTTTATTGGTAAAATCTTACAGTTTAAAATCAAGTCATTTATTGTAGTGTCTATGGAAGCACATATTCAGTAACTATGTTAAAAAATATCTAATCAATACCTATCAACACTAATAATATACTATATCAGTCGTAATATTAAATGGCATATAAGTATACATAAATGTTAGATTTTACGATCATTTATATTTTTAAGACCAAATGTTTGTTAGAGAAATTTTATCCTGAATAATAATTCTATCGATTAGTATAATAAAATAGCGAGTGTTTTTTTTTTTTTTAATTTTAGTTGGTTCGATACCCGGGCGAGCGAAGCGAGTTTTAGAAAATCATTTAATGCAGTTTTGTTTCTTTAAAAAAATAAAGGAATGTCTCCTTTATGTAAAATGAGCTAACTTAAGGATTTAAGGTAGTTTCCCTACAGGGCCTGACTTATTTTTCCACAGTGTATATGCAGCTGTAAAACACATATAAAGTGATAATGACTTCACTCGAATTTGTTCCCCGAAGATCTCATTACCGCCAGCGATTTGGTTTCCTAATTCCATTCCCATCGAGTCTCGTATAATATAATTTGAGAATATCTTTAAGTATATCCTAATCCTAATATAGTATTATAAATGCGAAAGTTTGTATGATTACTTAGAATCTAAGCTTTTTGCTATTTTAAAAAAATATATTTAATATGTAAAATGACTTGTTTTTTTTTTAATGCTTTTAATAAACAATATCACAAAACACCAAAATAATTATTGTAAATGTCATGTCAGTCAGTACCTCTAGAAATATTAGCTGTAAATGTCGAATGTGTAGATAAGTTCTAAGTAATCTATCGGAATTACCAGTTACGATAGATGAATGAAAAAAAAATCCCAAGTAAAGTATTGTAACGGTCATTTACAATAGTTTCTAACTGAATTGTGCGAAGTAAATCGCACATTATCGAAAACGAAAAATTTCAAAATATACTTTAATTTCTGTACTGAATATATCATGCAAATAAATAGCTTCAATTGTTTATTTTAAATAACGAAACGTAATTAGCCGGTCGCTTACCGTGTAAAAGTTTTTATGGAAAGTAACTTCAAAAGCCTTTACTGAAAAATCGAACTTTTCAAGTTTCGATACTTTACCTAGGGACCGTCGAGATGTTTGTTACACAATGACGCAAAAAGTTGAAAGGTTTTTGGATAAAATTCGCCACACAGATAGTTTATTTAATGGATTAACATATAGGATACATTTTATTTTGGAAAAATGTTAGGTTATGATTTTCAAAAAAAAAAAATTAGAACGCATACGAAGTCGCAGGCTCAGCTAGTATAGTTTTTACATATTAAATCTACATCAAGTTACTTAAGTTTTTGGCTTCATTAAAATGAGCCCGATTATTGGACGTTGACTTCAAATATTATAAGAATTAATAATTAATTCTTTTCAGCAATATAATTTTATGATAAAAACGTTAGGAATTTGAAAATTAATATTGTAATGGAAAAATAACTTTTTTTTTTATTACTTTTCGTACACCAAACGATATTAAAACCAATAAAACTGGAATTTTGCAGGGTTTATATTACGACTTCGCAAAGATTTCGATTAAGCATTCACATTTTATTTTATTCAGAAAACATTTTAGTTTTATATTTCAGCGCAGATAAATTGAGTATTTGTGTACTTATTTATAACATAAATGTTAAAACATGTTCGTCTAATGAACTTAGTAACTTTGAAACTTCAGTTTCGAAATCAACTCATTAAATTAAGCTATTTAATGAGTTGATTTCTGGCGGCAGTAACCACCCCCTTACAGAATACCACCTTGAAATTTGTTACCGTGGAACGGTAACGGTTACTTTGATCAATTTTGAAATTTAAATAGCTCTACTTATTTAAATATTGTCGCAAAAAAGAAATTAAAAAAACCATGTTCTGTTGGTCTTTCTATCGTCTCAAATATGATTTTAATATATTCAAAAATAATCTCAAAAAATTAAACAAACAGCGTGATCAAAGTTAAACTGCGATCTGGGTTACTTTGATAGCCCTACTTTTTTTTTTAACGGAAATCTATAGTAACTCCCATTTAGTTATTATTATGGTACATTACAATGGTACAGTAAACCAAATTATTATGGTTTATACCAAAAAATACTTGACACAATGGATTTCATCAAAATAATGTGTTTGTAACAACCACATTGGTATATTGAAAGTTATTCATAGGCTTACAAAATCATGTGAAAATAATATTTACATATTTGTCGATTTTTTCATCACACTGACACATTCTTAGAGGCTGCGTTCGAGCAAAGACAGAGAATGATAATCAGTGATGTCAACCGTAGAAAAAAAATACTTGGCCGTAAAAATTTCATTTAAATAAAGTTTTTATCAAAGTAACCCCGTTCCAGGGTACTGTGTTTCAGTTAGTGGGTACGGGATAAATAAATATATTCCCATGTCCCATCCCCTTTTCTTTGTTGACACAAAGCTGCATGACCTCATATCGCCTTCCCCTTTCTTCCATCGGACACACAGACGTACAAATGGTTACCATCCTCATCTTGTCGATATCCCTCTACTCGTATTTCGGACCAAGCGCTTTAAAACATCTTTTATAATGCGCACTGCCAACGTTTGGAACTCTTGAGTTCATATAACACAAATCTTTTCAAAGTTCTCTTGAATAGGCATCTTCTGGGTTGAGAATGAGGTTCGCTCCATCTTAGGCCTCATCCTTGCTACTCAGTTGGGTGTTGGTCAAGAGCAAACCCATCTTTTATATATATATAAAAAAAAAACAAAAAAACAAAAAACAAACAAACAAACAAACAAACAAACTTGGAAAAACTCAAACCACTTTTATTTAAGCTTAACTCATTTTTTAATGGAAAGTCTATATATAAGGTGGCTGATCCAATATTTTATACCTGCACTTGGGCCATTGAGTATCTGTGAAATCTTGCGAAAAAAAATTAAAGCAAAAATCTAGTTTTCTAGACCTGACATGGTGTTATTTAGGATATACTAGTGGGTGCCCGCGAATTCGTCCGCGTTCGATCGCTACCAAACTTCACAAGATTACGCGCTGGACTAAATCTGGAAGTTGTCTAAAAATTTCATCAAAATCGGTTCAGCGGTTTCCGAGTCCAAACATTAATACATACATACACACACGTAAACACCAATACACACAAGTACACACACACACACACACACACACATTATTATTATGTTGTATTTATGTTCGATAACTTAACATGGCTTCAATAAACTTACAGTTTCCTTCAAAACCAATACTTGTATCTGATAAGAAAAAGAATCTACGGACTCTTTTGTGTTTCACAAAGGCATATCTCGAACAAAGTACTCGTTTATTACAATATGTACGGACTGTTACAAGTTCCAGTTTATATTTTTATATTATATTAAGTTATTTCATGTCTACGCAAGTGCAAGGAACAGCCAGTAAGTTTTCAACGGGCACGGACGATTGGTGTACCTTGTAAACTGTTGCGAAAATCAATTTTAACGCATTTCTATGAATGACATTTATTACAAGAGTCGACTGTTTCTGATTGATGGGAAACACTAAACTGCTGTAGAATTTGTAGGACCGCCTAGCAGGTAGGTGTTTGGAATAAACTGTGGCCGTATATTTCTGTTATAACACGTTTATTCAACTTTAAAAGGAACTATATATAAATCACAAGTACAGTACTGAATTTTAACTCTGACTAAATTAACTATCTCTGATTAAATATTTTCCAAGAACCATCGGTTCCCGATGAAAGCCCAAGCCAAAATGCCGCCGCCGCCGATCGAGCCCTTTCTTCATTGACCAGCGCAAGTGATATTTTTAAGTTTTACAGTTTAATGTTTTAGCGGAGATGTCACAGATTTTTTTTTAATATTTTCTTTTTTATTGAATAAAGGAAGCGCTTGGCCGCGATCTCACTTGATGTAAGGTGCAGATGCGTCCGAAGATGGACCACGCTTACCTAGTAAGTGCCCATTTACCCTTGATTTGAAGTGTAATTTTTGGGTTGTAATTTTATGGAAACGCAGGCAGTGCTTTTATAATAATCCAAAATGTAACAAAATTCAGATAAAATACTTTTAAATTAATGAAACCTTACAAATTTTTATAAAAGAGACCGTTGATTGGATAAGTAATGAGATTTCTTTAAAATTATTTCTGAGCTATCTACTCAGTGGGATGTACTTTATAGAGAGCTCGCATCTGGAGAAAAATTCAAACAATCGGTACACGAGTTAGAGTTATCTGCTTGCATTATATTATTACTAGCTGGTGCCCGCGACTTCGTCCGCGTTGAACGATGAAAGGTACCCTATGTCCTTTCAGGTGTCCCAGACAACGTGTATGCAAAATTTCATGGTTATCGGTTCAGTAGTTTTTGTGTGAAAGAGTCACAAACATCCATACATCCAAACATACTTTCGCATTTATAATATTAGTACGGATAATAAAGCGGCGAAAACTATTCGTGAGTGGTTATCTAAAGGAAAAAAATAAGACGCGAATCGCACAAGTTACATGTTAGGTCCCATATTGTTGGTATGTCGTCAAGAACATCTGCTGGTAACTGTTCACCACTACACCGACCGGAGCAATTACATCAAACTTTAAAAAGTAATACAATATGTGCAGCTGTATGCGTGCGAATAATATTTAAAAAAAGTTAAGGCATTAATCTAAATTAAATTGGAGCAAGTTTCGGTGATCCTAATAATATTTATTATAAACTAGCGATCAGCTTCCGATTTCGCACGGATATAATTTTCCTGGTACTTTAAAAAAAAAAAAAAATTTCTCCTCATTAACCTTCCTAACCTTCCTCGCGCTTCAAGTATCAGTCGCTTTCGAGTTCTACGTTTCTTCTTTCATACTAATATTATAAATGCGAAAATATGTTTGTATGTATGGATGTTTGTGACCATTTCACTCGAAAACTACTGAACCGATCACTATGAAATTTTGCATACACGTTGTCTGGAACACCAGAAAGGACATAGGGTACCTTTCATCCAGAAAAAAAGGACTATTCCCGAGGGATAAATAAAAAATAAAAAACTAACGCCTGGCCAAAGTGTTATAGCAAAACGAGGTCAAGCGTTATATTGCTTTTTTTAATTTTCAACTAGGATTTTTATATATAAAAAGATTAAAATTTTTTATTAAGTACCAGCTGATGCCCGCGACTTCGTCCGCGTTGAACGATGAAAGGTACCCTATGTCCTTTCCGGTGTTCCAAACAACGTGTGTTCCAAACCTTTCATCGCTCAACGCGGACGAAGTCGCGGGCACCAGCTAGTTTTTTTATATACAGATACGAAAGATTGTATTTTTGTTTGTTATACTCAATCACGCAAAAAAGCCTGAACGTTAGATGAAATTTGGCACACCGCTAGTTGATTACCATATTTTTAACATGAAAAAATATTACATTCTTATGGGATTTTAAAAAAAGAACTTCAGCGCGTACAAAATGGCGGGCACAGATAGTTATAAAAATCTTATGGTTTCATCGAAATACTTACTTATGTGTTAATAACTTAAGGGCCTCTTTCACCATCTGTCAAGTAGGCTAACCATTAAATGGAGCTGATATAATATACCTTTTTTTGTACGGTAAAAGTCTCACACATTAAAAAGAAAATAATTTTAAAAAATTCGCCTATCGAAGGATGCACAAAACCGAGTGCATAATTTAATAAAACATAAAATCATTTCTAAAAGTAACTAATCAACACTTTACTTGTAGTTGTTGAAAGAGGCCCTAAGTGTAAATCATTTATGTCAAAAGTCAAGTCAACATTTTGCTTAACTTAATTATAACATCGAGTTAAAATTAAAATTAAACCGAGTGTGAGTTAACATCAATTAGAGGGTATTTATTGTGTATGTGTTTATAAGTTATGTGAGTGTTTGTGTGTTTATTTGTAGATGTGTGTGTATATTAGGTGAATATTTTAAGTGATAACTAAGTAAGTTAATTATGTTACCTTGTCACAATTTCAATGTCTTCATAATTCGATAATAATTCTGGGTGTAAATTAATTTGGGTGTAAAGTAGGCTTACTACAGTTACCCAATGGTTTTTAGTTTACCTAATAAAAACTGAAGAAGATTTGGGGAAAATAAAACGGAATAGAATAGAATAGAATAATAATTTATTTATAGATCATAATATGTACTTACATATAGGTATTTCAATTAACATTTGATCTATATGACCCACCATCACTAGAGTAGCATACAAAAGATTTATCTTAATTCTATTTTAACAATGTATTATCAAGTTATCCTATAATATTTAATGTCAAGTATAATGTTTAATGTCCCTTGTGGAGTCTCAACTTCAAAGCCTGCAGCATCGCCGAAAAGTAGCATGCCTATCGATTTTCTATCGTCTGCACTATTGAGAGTGTGCGTCCATTCTATACGATCTAATCCAACCGGAACTGTTCCACTTGCGGACCACAAGGCCTGGACAGGGGTTTCATCCCTTCGTGGTTGAAGCGTTACAGTTCCACCTTCCTTGTCCGAAATGCTAGGGAGTGGAACTCACTGCCAGCGTCTGTGTTCCTTCAAAATTACAACCTCGGGGTCTTAAAATCAAGGGTGAATGGGCACTTAGTAGGTAAACGTGGTCCATCTTCGGCCGCATCTGCACCTTACATCAAGTGAGATCGCGGTCAAGCGCTACCTTGACTCAATTAAAAAAAAAAAATCCAGCACTAAATTTTGTCATTAAAGAAATCATGAGTATCTGCATGTGAACTCTCAAAAGTGTATAAGAAGCCAAGACAACTATTCGGATCAATGCGAACATACCTTTTTTAATTGGTAGCGAACTATAGCAACATAATTTGCTCCATAAAGTGACAAACAAACGCACAATAAAAGTCTAATACACTTCGGCGTTCAAGGTCAGGCAAAGGCGAGCTTTACAGATATACGACTTACTGGGTGTGGCTTCATTTCAAACTAGCTGGTGCCGGGGACTTCGTCCGCGTTGAAAAATCTATCTATACTAATATTATAAAAGTGAAAGTATGTTTGGATGTATGGATGTTTGTAACTCTCACACAAAAACTAGTAAACCGATCACCATGAAATTTTGCATACACGTTGTCTGGGACACCGGAAAGGACATAGGGTACCTTTCAATCAGAAAAAAGGACTATTCCCGAGGGATAAATAAAAAATAAAAAAACTAACGCCTGGCCAAAGTGTTATAGCAACACGAGGTCAAGCGTTATATTGCTTTTTTTTTAAATTTTCAACTAGGTACATGTTTTTGCGAGACTAACACGCGGCGATTGATTTTTATATATAAAAAAAAGATTACAATTTTTTATTAAGTACTAGCTGATGCCCGCGACTATGTCCTTTCCGGTGTTCCAAACAACGTGTATGCAAAATGTCATCGTGATAGGTTCAGTAGTTTTTACGTGAAAGAGTCACAAACATCCATACATCCAAACATACTTTCGCATTTATAATATTAGTACGGATATATTATTTGCCCACGACTTCATCTGCGTCCTATCGCTACCAAACTTCACAGGAACACCCGCTTGACTAATGTGAAGATTTTCTAAAAGTTTCATCGAAATCGGTTCATCGGTTTTGAAGTCTATAGGGAACATGCACACACACATATGGCCTTTTATATATTAATATTAGCGTACATACATTATTGTCTAATTGTATTTTAATATAGAAATAATACATTTTTAGATCCGTCCCGATATAAATATGTAAATAGTAGGATTTGTATAATATTTTCTGATAAAAAAAATAATCTGAAATCACATTGATATAATTTAACTAAAAAGCAAAGAACATCACATCACTGTTCATTGCTCCTGACATACTTTCGTAGATGAATAATAATTTTAATATAACCCTTATTTCATTACAAATGATATTTGTAATGTGTGTATTTTTAAAAGTTTAACTAAAAATATATATACTATAATCAAATGACGTATCTAGTTTTTAAGTTAAACCACGTTGTAGGTATGTAAATGTTAATTAAATGTTCGGAACACGTCGCCCTAAACACCCCGCCCTGACCTATAAAGGTTAATTAATTGAATGATATATATATCGTAAATTAATATCATAAGTTTTTATTTTCAAAAATATATAAACATATATAATATTAAAATAACTACATAAATAAATAAATAAATAATAAATAAAAAAATATCTTCACACATTCCACACAGCACCATCTAGTTCCACATTAAGCAACTAATGCTTGTATTATGGATACCAGACAGTTGATATAATATATAGATTACTTTTTTTTTTGTAAATACATACTTATTATAAATACAAAACACCCATGTCTCAGGTACAAAGGTAAAATGTTAACACATAAACATTCGCCCCTAGCGGGATTCGAACCGCGACCGTTTGGTTAACAGCTAGGGTTACTAGCCACTAGACCAAACGTGTCGTCAAACACTACTACATCGTACATGTACTATTTATTTATTAAACTAAGGGCCTCTTTCACCATCTCTGAGTAAGTGTGAAGTAGGATAACCGCCGTTTAAAGTCACCGGTAACCGAGAATGATAGAGATGATATACCTTTGTTTGTACGTTAAAAGTCCCAAATATTAAAAAGATAATATTAAAAAAATTCGCCTAACAACTAACGCCTGGCCAAAGTGTTATAGCAACACGAGGTCAAGCGTTATATTGCTTTTTTTTTTTAATTTTCAACGCGGACGAAGTCGCGAACACCAGCTAGTATAGGATATAATAGGAGATATAACGTAATCGCGTTTCTCATTTTAATTGGTGATGTTAGCCATATTTGTCAAGCGGAATGTCTGCTAGCTTGCCAACCATTTGATATAAAAAAACATCAATTGATTTCTCAACATGTCTGCCTCTTTTTATCGTAAAAAATCGCATACTCTTCACTATTCACCTCATGGCTAGAGTTATATGAAGTGTCGTAAGTTTAAAAGTATCTCACAGAATTTGTACGAACGATATCAGACACAATTTATAGTGTTGAGTTCTCCTTCGTGCATTGAACTGCATTGTAAGTATACATCTTTCTATGTGCATAATATAACTATGTTGAAGTTAACGTATGTTAAGGTTCTAGCGTCTTAAATTAAAAGGCATATCTTGCATGTGGAACGAACGAGGCATAAATGCATATTTCAAAAGCTAGAATTGAACGTTTAGCTGTTACTGACTGTGTTTGGAACCGATGCAATATTTCGAGCATCGGTTCGTTCTGCTATTAAAATTGTGTAGGCGTTTAGAGATTTTTTGAATGGTTTTGAGATAGTGAAGTGGGTAGGTTAAGAAATAAATTAGTAATACTTTTGATGTACATCGGTTTGGATCGCGCGGCGTGATTTTGTGCCCGATATTTTTGCTAATTTTTTATATATATTCAAAAAAGACATCGGTAAACCGCGTGCGACGCGAGTTTCATGTTTTTCCCGAGTCCAGACAATTTGTGGTGAGAGTGTTGCGTCGGGAACCAAGCCTAGAGTTGCCTGGAGGACACGGTCTTTCCTAATCATCAAAAAATATAATTATCAAAAATATAATTAATAAGTATAAACGAAGACAGAACAGTTATTATTAAGAAGTTACAAGAAGAAAATTGTAATAATGTTAATATATTAACATATTATGTTAATTTTTATATATAGTTTGCATTAAAAGATTCTTCAGGAAAAAAATAATGGACGTTGAAAAAGAAATCAAAAATTTTGAATATTTTTTCTATAGTTAAAGTGACTGTAAAGTTTAAATTAAAAAATAACTTGCCTATGGATATTATTTTTTTTATTAATATAACTAAAGGTTTAATATTCAATGATTTCATACTGAAATACATAATGGTTTGACCAAAACTTGAAGTCCTCACTATCGGTGGTAGCAAACGACTGAACTTTGACGTCTCGACAAGATTTGTAAATGAACCTAGTTCGAAAACAAGTATAAAATAAATATAAAGTGGCGAGTGTAATCATTTGTCGAGACTAAACAAATACAATTTCATTCCAACAAAACAACTTTCGCTTCTCTGATTACATTAGGACAGCAAGAATAAGCGCTTCAAGACACAAACTGTATTCTTTAAAGGATAGGCGATCTTATATTGACGCAGTCTTCTTATATTATATAAAATATTAAATAATGACATCGATTCTTCTTCACTTTTAGAATGTATTCACTTCAATGTATAAAAACTCAGAACAAGATCAAGTGATACATTTCATATTCCCTATTGAAGAACTAATCATTCCAAAAATTCCTTCTTTCATAGTTCTAAATATCACTACAATAAGGTTCTGAATGATATTCACATATTTTACAACAATTTGAATTCTTATAAAAAAAAATTGGCGAATTACTTTTGAAAAATTAATTTTATCACTCATAGAACATTCTCTTCTTTTTCTTTTTTGGTCTTATATTTTTTTTTAAATTAATAGATAAATGTAAAAATATAATTTTTATGATTCTTTTATATTTTTTTAATGTAATCTTGGTTATACGTGTATATAAAATTCTCGTGTTTGTAGCAAAAAATTCCTTCGAAACGGATTGACCGATTTTTATGAAATTTTTTGTGTACTGAGAATAATTTGTAAAATATTTTTAATATCCCAAAAAAAAAAAAATTTTTTTGTAAAACAACGTTTGCGGGGTCAGCTAGTTTATCTATATATTTTTTTTTCTAGCAATTATTTTTGATTCTCAACAAAAACCAAAAGCCTATAACACAAACAACGTCAATGGTGTTTGTATATTAGGATATTAGTATTTAGTATTAATTAGTATTAGTATTAGATATTAGATATTTAGTATTAATTAGTATTAGTATTAGATATTAGATATTAGTATATTAGAATGAATGTTAGGGAGGAAGGGATAGGGAAATGGACTCTAGCATACCTTACTCACACAGCGAAACACAACAGCACACGTGCTATTATTTCACAGTGTTTTCTGTAAGTGAGTGGTTACTGCCGCCAGACGGGACTGCCCAGATGACTGAAACGCAGTAAGCTCTGCCACTAATTTCCAAATACTTCAAAAAGTTTATTTCCACAGTCCAAGTTTATTTGACGACACGTTTGGTGTAGTGGCTAGTAACCCTAGCTATTAACCAAACGGTCGCGGTTCGAATCCCGCTAGGGGCGAATGTTTATGTGTTAACATTTTACCTTTGTACCTGTGACATGGATGTTTTGTACTTATAATATGTATGTATTTACAAAAAAAAAGTAATCTATGTATATTAATATCAACTGTCTGGTATCCATAATACAAGCATTAGTTGCTTAGTGTGGAACTAGATGGTGCTTTGTGTAATGTGTGCAGATATTATTAATAAATAATATCTACACATAGATTTATTATTAATATATTTATATAATTATTAAAAATATATATTAAATATAATATATTTATTAATAAATATATTAATTAAAAAAAAAATATTAATTATATTTATTTAAAAAAAAAAAAACAGTCGACCCTACCGAGAATCGAATAACCATGAGTTAAGGCAATCACACTATAACCACTCATCCAATGGGCTCGTAAAAATTCAGTTAATTTCATTTTAGCAAGTTGTAAATTCTCAAAAATCGTTCCGCCAACAATGAAATGTGTCTGCTATTTAAAACATATTAATTTTGTCCCAAAAGAGCCGGCAACCTCCTAACAATAATTTGTTAAACTTATGCTTTCTAAATGTAAATGCCTTTTGTACAAGTTCTGATATATGTTAATTCTCCGGATAAATTGTCCCCCGTGGGGCTTCTGACTTCTTAACTCCAGGTGGATTTTTAACACTTCGTAAGCAAATTAAATTATCTAATTTTAAAATTGCTACATTTTAAATTTAGTGTTTTTAAATATTTTGTATTTATTTTGGATTTTATTTTTAATTTTGAATGACTTTTAGGTTTTTTTTTTATTTCTACATTCTTAGATTAAGGGCCTCTTTCACCATCTAACCGCCATTTAAAGTCACCGGTAACCGGGAATGAGGGAGACGATATATACCTTTGTTTGTACGTTAAAAGTCTCAAACATTAAAAAGAAAATAATAAAAATATTCGCCTATAGAATGATGCACAAAACCGAGTGCATAATTTAATAAAACATAAAATTATTTCAAAAAGTAACTAATCAACACTTTAATTGTAGTTGGTGAAAGAGGCCCTAAGCTATATAATATTACTTCAATGAACTATCCAATATTACAAAGGAATATAAATCATCTGATCATAGGATCCTATATAGATATATACAAATATTGTATAAATATAGATTTACTAGCTGGTGCACGCGACTTCGTCCGCATTGAACGATTAAAGGTACCCTATGTCCTATCTGGTGTCCCAGACGATGTGTATGCAAAATTTCATGGTGATCGGTTCAGTAGTTTTTGCGTGAAAGAGTCACAAACATCCATACATCCAAACATACTTTCGCATTTATAATATTAGTACGGATAAGTAAGGATGTGATTTTATAGAAAGCTTTTTTTTGTTTCCCTTCGAAGATTACATACACGAATTTCGTGGGCCGTATATTCATGACTTATTGATAATATATACATTAATTGGGGGGAAAATCACAGATATCCTTTGTTCAGCAGTTATAAAGCGAATATAAATATAATATTACTATTACTGTTAAGTACCTATCACTTTTCATCAATATCATACATTTTTTATTTAATATTTATTCGTTCTGATATATAATAGCTACTACGTCATGTGAAAGTCTCGAAATCCAAGTACATACATACGTGCAATGCCTTAATAATTTATTGAACGCCGGCTAATAGCTTAACACAATTTTTGAACAGCGCACTTTCCACATTTGAATTTCAAATATTTATAATTTCATGCTAAAATGTGTTGAGGAGTTACCTCGGCTTATTTACAATTCTTATGCCGTAATGTCTAAAGACTTTGCTCAAATTTATTATTTGATATAATCCTCGATGCTTTGTTGAAGGAACACGACACAAATTTTTCGAAGTGGTTTTTAAAACCTTGGTTTACAATGAAAACATTTAAATTTTTGAATCAGTACGCATTGCCAGTGTATAAAACACATGTGTATACTTTGACCAGAACCGCTGTACCGCGCCTTAGGTAAGTGGACGGGGAGGCGGGGTGGTAGGCAGGCCGCACAAGACATTAAATATCCAGAGATGGCTCGTGAGATATCTCGTGACGTAAAACTGTGATTTTTAAAATGGCCGAATATTTCAAGAAAAAAAAAAGCAGACAAACGAAGCTTTGTATATAAAATTTTAATTTTATAGCTGTGGACAGCAACTAGGAAGGCCTAGTACCGCGAAGTAATGATAACGCGGTCCTGTGGTACTAGGTACTAGTGGGGAGGTTTTTATTGAGTAAAAACCTGACACTATCGGTCACTTGACCGATGTCTTTTAGAAGATTTTCCTCCTCTCTCTCTCATTATTAATAATATATATATATTAATAATAATATTAATATATATATATATATATATTAATAATGAGAGAGAGAACATTTTTAAATATTGTAAGTCGACATTGTAAGATCTGTCCGACAATATCGCTCTCATGTGGACTCATGCTCTTTCCTCATTGTGCATTCTTAAGGAGTGGTACAGCGGCTTCGGTCAAACTATAGTAATTCTCAATCTTACAAAATTTTAATACACCTTACGAAGATATTTAAGTTTACAGTAAAATAACAATAACAATATATATACATACTAGCTGCTGCCCGCGACTTCGTCCGCGTTGAACGATGAAAGGTGCCCTATGTCCTTTCTAGCGTCCCAGACAACGTGTATGCAAAATTTAATGGTGATCTGTTCAGTAGTTTTTGCGTGAAAGATAGTATTATAAATATGAAAGTATATTTGGATGTATGGATGTTTGTAACTCTCTCACGCATAAACTAGTGAACCAATCACCATCAATTTTTGCATACACGTTGTCAGGGATTCCAGAAAGGACATACGGTACTTTTCATCGTTCAACGCGGACGAAGTCGCGGGCACCAGCTAGTAATTACCACCATGAAATTTTGCATACACGTTGTCAGGGACACCAGAAAGGACATAGGGTACTTTTCATCGTTCAATGCGGACGAAGTCCAGCTAGTATTAGAACATTTCAAAGAGTTGATTCAGCACAGACACGAAAGTGTATGTAGATAGAAATTTTTAGCGAAACTGTTATAATTTTATAATGCAGTTTCGCAGTAAAATTGCATTTTTATTCGGTAACCGGAGCCCTAACTAAGTGCACATCTCATGAATACTGTGGCTCCCCAGACGTCATATCCGTAAAGTGACTGCTTTATGAAACAGTCCAATTATTTCTACCTTGTTATTTCAATGTGGCTTCTTTTGTTATACAGTTATAGAGTTGCGATCCAGAAAATACTGTTATAAATATTGTCACATACATTTAATTTTGTTCTATATTATGGGTCCTATGTCATGGTTAACTTCTAGAAGAAGGAGCGTAAAACATGTTTGATACTTTTTCACGTAAAAACTACTGAACTTATTTAGATGAAAATTGGCAAACAGATAGTTAATATTACCTGGATTAGGTTCCCAATGACGTTAATGTCTCTGTGGTGGCGCTACCGTCGTCACAGTGATAAATATGTCAGGTGTTATATTACTCATATATTCGTCTTCGTCGGTTATTATATGTTTATTATATATGTGCATTAACTCAACATTTATTCTTGTTTATCCTTTAAAAAAGCTGAAAAGCCAATTATTTAAGCCAATTATTCTAACCTTATAGAAGAGAATATGAAGAGGGATCAGGAGTTATATTTTTCATATTTAATAAGGTTATCAAAGCATTTTTTTAATATTAATTCTTGGTAATTTTAACATCTGTGAAACCTCATGTGTTTCGAGTTTAACTAAAATATTTTGAGTGAATGAAAAAGAACAAAATCGAATTGAATGTAAACCACGAATCTTTTCATTCTTTTTAAAGAACCCAATGTATTGCAAGTTACCACAGTACCACAGAGAAGAACAGTAGGTGTTCTTTTTATGTTTTTATATGGGACTATATCTTTTTAATTAATTTGTTTTATATATAGTGTATTATGTATATTAAGTATATTATATATGTATGTAAATAAACGGAACTGTACATTAGCATGTAGTAATGTATAGTAACTTATAAAACGTCATAGCGTCGTAGCTTATGCTACGACTACATGCTGAGGGGAGACCATTTTGGTACACTCTCCTATAAATTGTAAAATACCAATTGTAAACTAATTGTATATTGTAAATTACTCAATAAACAATTCATTCTTTCTATCTTAGCACTCGAGTTTCACTGATATTTAGAGTTCGGTCGTAGAACCTTAAATTTTTATGTGATAAAAGTAGTGTAAGTTGTTTTCGTAACTATCCTCTCATCATCTCAGCCGAAGGAAGTCCACTGCTGGACCTAATTTTCCAAAACAGACCTATATTTATCAGTAAAAATCTAATCAAAATCAGCTCAGACGTTTTAGTGTTAGACAAACATATAAACTAACATAGACCAAAAACTTTTAAAACGCATGCTGTTTTCAAAATGCAAATAGCAAATTGAGCTTAATAAGAAAGAAAGAAAGATAATAAATTTAATTGAGTTCGAAACACAAATATCACATACAATACAAGTTCAATGAGAACAATCTTAATAGTGTTGGCAATACTTGCCAGTGCATGCACCAGTGCCTCGACTCAAATAAGCACCCAATCAGCATGTGCTGTATATGCTACAAGGCACACAGCACAGATATTCCATTGGGGACCTCAGAAGAAAATATGATTACAAAATACACAATTAAATTATATTTATTTTTGAACTAGAGTTTATATACTGTCTTTCTATAAAGTATACTGTGCCACAAATAGTTGCAGTGTGGTCCGGTGGTCCCATTTGTGCACACGCCAGCTTATTGTCTCTCAATGCACGTGTCTAGACTTGAAACGTGTGGACAGGAAATTGCACCTCTATGTACTGTTATGTTTTACGCGAGGAATTATAAATACTGCCATTTTTCTTACTAAAAGCATTTTGTCAGGAGCTTTGTGACGGTTGAGTTGAATACTAGAGAGTGTTTGGTTCACTTAATGTACGTGTCAGCATAAAAGTACAGCGTTATATTAAGTATACCATTTCTTTCATCCAGAAAAAAGTGACTGTTACCAAGGGATCATCTAAAAATAAGAAAACTAACACCTGGTAAAAGTGTAATAGCAATAATCATGTAAGGCGTTATATTGCTTGTGTTTTTCCTAAATATTTTTCAACGCAGAGGATGTCCTGGGCACCAGCTAGTATGCTTATTTAATGTATATGTCTTTATCTAGGCCATCTTTTTTAGGGTTTAAATCATGTTTAAATTAAAAAATAAACCAGTTTTTTGTGATATATTTTTTTTCCACTAAAATCAAAGACACCAGTGATAAATGATAATTCATATCCACGAAGGACATATGAGGGAGTGTCTATTGTCGTAGCCATAGGTTACAGGGACGAAAGAGGTTACAATGGGCAGATTACTTGCAGAGAGAAGCCAAAGGAACATTCCCTTTCAATTGCTTACAATATCGTTCCAATTATATCGTGAACCAAAGATTTAAATAAATAGATGCGCCCTAATCTCCCCGCGCCATACTTAAAACACACCAAAAATTATTAACAATGGGATGAGCGCATGCGCTCAACCGACTACAGTTGCACGCCAGCTGCAGCGAGTGACGGTCGCTTGAAGAGACTGTTACTGTTGCTTTTACTATCAAAAAACTCGTTTAAAATATTGTCTGTGTTTAAAAGTGTGTTTAGACAAAAGACTCGCATTGCTATAAAAATGTATAACTGTGAATGTATATGATTTTGTAACACAGTTTCGCTAGTAAGGGCGCATCTTACGTTTTAAATCTTTGTCGTGTACCCAACTTTTGCTAGCTGTTAGTCATTTGATACTCACACACACATTATGTTGTAAAACAAAGGTCGATCGTAAACAAAACAAGTTTTGATGTTGTCTAAAATGTTGTTTATTCTGTTGCGATTGTTGTTTCATGTTGTGCCGGGTGTGGGATAATTATTCAGAATTAGGCTATTAACATTTTATTGTTTATATAGTTTATGTTTGAACTATGTTTATATAGTTTATGTTTGAATATATGTAAGTATATGTACAGTTGGCTTAGCAGCGAACTCTCCTTAATAACCTAGGTATAGAAATAAATTAATAACCTATGTTTTTTTTGTGTTTACAAGATGTAAACAGACATAAGACTGACATGAGACTTCCAATTAGGTACAATTTTTATCTTGGATATTTTATGCTTTCAACTTCCTTTATAATTATATAATTATACTAGCGACCAGATCCAGGCTTTGCAAGGGTGCATTTTTATCTGTAAATATTATAAAACACAGTCCTCCGCCGCGTCTGTTTGTCTGTTTGTTCACGATAAACTTAAAAACTACTGCACCGATTTTCATGCTGTTTTCACCAATAGATAGAGTGGTTTTCGAGGAAGGTTTTAGTATATAATTTATGTATAAAAACCTACCTCGTTTAATGCTATTTCCATTAGTGAAAACCGCATTAAAATCCGTTTCGTAGTTTAAAAGATCTAAGCGTATATATAGAGGGACAGATTTTGTTTTATACTATGTAAAAAATATTTACTTACTCGTAAAACGATAGTTTATTTCAGGTATTTTTAAACTCAATTGAATGTGCATCAAAGGTTGTTTATAGACACAAGAGAAATTCTCAATTGGAATGGACAGACATTTTGACATCGGTTCGTGGTTTACAAATTGCCTGTAATTGGCTTCATGCCACTCCGGATGTAAAGTTAGTAACAGTTCATTTTGTGAGCTACTATTGATTTAAAATTCTCATATAGGAATATACTGTATTTCATTTTAAACAATCTTTGATACAAAGTACGACTGTTCAATAGTGCGACTGTCTGAAAATTATTATTAAGAGTTGGTCTTTTTCACGATGTGTCAATTAGGCTAACCGCCATTTAAAGTCACCGGTAACCGGGAATGATGGAGATGATATACCTTTGTTTGTACGGTAAAAGTCCCAAACATTAAAAAGAAAATAATTAAAAAAAAAATCGCCTATCGAAGGATGCACAAAACCGAGTGCATAATTTAATAAAACATAAAATTATTTCTAAAAGTAACTAATCAACACTTCACTTGTAGTTGTTGAAAGATGCCCTAAAACTAATCACTCGGTAACATTATAAACTGTCTTTTATTTAAATAATATTTTTTTTATATTTTAGGTACTAAATAGATAATATATAATATAATATAATAATAATAATAATATAATATCTTCACACATTCCACACAGCACCATCTAGTTCCACACTAAGCAACTAAATGCTTTTATTATGGATACCAGACATTTGATATACTAAATAGATTACTTTTTTTTGTAAATACATACTTATTATAAATACAAAACATTCATGACTCAGGTACAAAGGTAAAATGTTAACACATAAACATTTGCCCCTAGCGGGATTCGAACCCGCGACCGTTTGGTTAACAGCCAGAGTTACTAGCCACTAGACCAAACGTGTCGTCATAAGCATAAAGATAATGATACTCCTTACAGAACTCCTTACATGCGAATTTTAAACTATTTTCAGCTATTGTATGTGTATATAATGGGCCTATTATCAGTAGTCCGATTACTTAGTCCGATGATCGGACAGATGAGACTTTTTAGTCTCAATAGTCCGATGTTTCTAAATCATCGGACTGCTGAGCTTTTTGTATATTTTGTGAACGAAAAAACTGATTTAGAATTTGATTTACACATATTAACCGAAAATGACATAATTATAATATATATTATTATGTTATGAAGCTTTAGGTACTGAAATATATAAAACAAATCCGGTCTCATTACTTAGGTTCATTAAAACCAAACTTAGCTTACGAGTACCTACTAACTTAAGCTTAGGTTCTTCAAATATGACCTTTATTTTTCCTCTGAATAAGTCTTAATTTGAATTAAATTACGTATAGATTTGCATGCAAAACTAAAATAGTTAAATTTTATGCAAAACCTGTCTAACAATGTTAGATTTTCATATCAGACATTTTAAAATGAAAAAAAAAAAGCTCAACTCAACCGATCGTTCTTTTTTGCAGTTTAATTAAGCTTGTTTTTAATTGATCACATAAAAATACACTTACTTCTTTAGGAGGCGCCTCGTAAACTTGTAGTAGGTTAAAATTTAAATAAATTTTTATTATTCCATCCACTTTTAATGTTTGTTCCGTTACAGTTCATTAGTTAAAACTGAGATATTGTTTGATGCAAAAAAAGGCCTATTTTATTATACGTTTTTTATGATAAAAAACCAGACAAGCTGACGGTATACTTAAAAGTTAATAGACTTATAAAATTACAAGAAAGATCAAAGGAATGAATGCTCGGCTGACGTAATATTTTTTTTTTAAAAAAAGATACCAGGCATTTGATGGTAGGTGATTACAATCGTCTAAGGACAAAAGCCTAAAACAGAGGAATTTTTTTTTTTGGGCAGCATTTAGCCGTGCAGCAAAGATAAGGCCGACGATGGAGCGAGATCACCCATCAGAAGATGTGTATTCATTCGAACTTTAAAAATATTTGTGTTATATGAGTTCGAAAACGCAAACGTTGGAAGAGAGTTCCAAACCTTGGCAGTGCGTTTTAAATGAATTTTAAAAAGTTTGGTCCGAAGAAGTTTGGTCTTAAATACTTAATTAGTAAGAAATAATTAAGTATTTAAGACCATTAGTAGTTAAGTTTAATTAAACATGTTAAGTACACTGTTTAGGAGTGAAATTTAGATAATTATCCATATACACGTAATTTATAGTTTTCAAGTATTTAATTGTAATCTGTTTGTGTACTATATCAAATATAAATATAAACCAATACCTCCTTACCATGAAGAGAGTTTAAGATACTGAATGCAATCCGTATGGATATTTGTAACTCTTTCACGCAAAAACTACTTAACCGATCACCATGAAATATTGCATACACGTTGTCTGGGACACCAGAAACGACATAGGGTACCTTTCATCATTCAACGCGGACGAAGTCGCGGGCACTTGTTAGTATACCATATGACAGACAGACAAAGCAGCAGTTTTGGTCCAATTCAAAGTGTGTGCTCATTAACACTTAGTATTTGCTAGCAAGTGCCCACTTGGTCTAGTTTGCTGATGTCCTGAATTTGCTGACCCGTCTTTCCGCCCACATAGATACTTGTAGACAAAAATTTTGCATAAATCTCGAATAAAGCCCGGAGTTGTGTTTTACCTTTTTAATTTTATCTTACGACTGTTAAATATTTTATTATGGAGATGTAAAATCGTTGAAGAACGTTTATATTATTCTGTCCGGTATAATTTATAACGGATTATTGCGTAATCAGTCATGAAAGCTTTTTGAAATTATCGTATTATTTTTTTTAAAAGGAAACAAAACTAATTTTGTAACTTTAACTGGAAATTCCGTCATATAAACATAAATTCCCTTATATAATATTTTATGCCTGTCATCAGACTTACTGTATGCACGTCTGCCGCAGACACTACATTATTTTGCTTCCTGTAAAATTTCATAAACATCCAATTTAGAGAAACGCTCATTCGAATGTTGTTCATTAAACAAGTGCTCCAGTTAAACAAACCCGCAAACAAAGGGCTCTGCTAATTTAATCTTATTTTCAACACTCTGAAAAGCAGATAATGTCCCAAAGCAAATTAGTGGGCGACCTAAATTTCGTGCACTTCTTTTGTTGGACGCTCGTCCTATCGGGACAAAATGTCCTCCCTCGTTAAGATAATTCATGGCCCTTTATGCATCACTTGATTTATAACTTCCTAAGATTCCATTACGCGATGTTTTAAAAGCTTTCCGCTTGACAGTCGACGGCTTTATGCTGTTGTTACACTCAAGTCTCTTTATCATATGCTAATTATCATTTTATGCTGAGCAATGCTGACTCTGTGTTACTCTATAGATAAAGCCCATTTTTTTTTACATAGTTAGATGTCTAAATGTCCACAAAAAATTGATAATAATTAACACTAAAATTCGCCTAGTTAAAAATCCAACCATAATCATTTCGAAACAGTTAAAAATAGTTTGGTTTTAATTTTTTTCCTATTGTTAATGCACGAAAAAAGCGGTTGACAAACACAGAAAAAATTCTACTGAATTATTTTGTTTTTTATACTTAGAATTGGACTAAATTTCAGCAACTTCCAATCGAAGGTTCAGAATGCGACTGGAATTCGAACTTCCTCCTAACATAGTGCACTTTTTTCGTAATACAGACGTAAGTATTAATGTTTGTATACATTATACATATTTTTATTGTGTATAAATACAAAATACACATAAAAATATATGTAATTAGTACGAAGTTTTATAAAATCTAAGCTATTACGATTCCACAGACACAGACAAACACGTCACACTTATTACACCCTGTTCGAGCGTCGGGGGTTAAAAATATTATTAAAAATCAATCATGTATCAAAAATTAACTATTATGTTAATCTTGAATACAGTTTTATTGAATTGTGTGGTATAATTGTACTAAAATTATGTGATATTACGAAATATTCAATATTTGAAGTTATTACTTACACTATTATCACAATTAACACACAAGTAACTTTACACGTAAGTGTTACTTACACTTAACTATCTCAAATTATACATAGGTACTCTGTTATATAACTGTTATAAAATTATGCATATTTAACAGCCAGTGTTTAAGTAATTATCTACTGTTAACCAAAAAAAAAAGCTATTTTTATGTAAAATTCGCTACTTAAATTCAAAAGTACCACAAATCAAAATTACACTTTTTTACTGGAGAGCTAATCGAAAAAAATTAAATTATTTTTTGTCTATTTTTTTCTTATTATATATATATATCAAATATATGCATATTATACATCGTTAGAAGCGTATTTTTAAGTAGAATTAAATGTTTTAAGTTATTTTATAATTAATTGAATACTAGAGGAGATATAAGCATATACATATGTTATGTTATATGTTACATGTATATGTTACTTTTGAATATAAAAAATAATGCCTTACTGCGAACATACCTAATCCCTTGCCACATGCTTAAATAAAAAATTCACATAAATTTGCTCATAAAATATACATTCTCCCAATGTAACTTCAACTTAAATGTTTGATGAAAACCATTTATGAAGTAAGTTAATTAAGTAGACCCCATCCCATACAATGCTCGATTTATTGTCGCGATAAGTTGGTGCTGTTACCGACCGCCCGTTTTCATATTACACACAATTCAAAACTCATTTTAAAAGCCTCTCGTATATAATATTTCAAAAAAAGGGTTTCTGCTTTCAAATATACAAATGGCACGTCACTTTTGTTTCAAATGTTTTTATAATTTTTTTTTTTAAATTTATTTATTTAGATTACATACAATTATAAATTAAAAAATATAATTATATATATTATAGATTATATACAAATATATCTAAATTAAGAATAAAAAAAATTATTTTTTTACATTTATTTATTAATTTAAAAAAAAAAATATATATATTATAAGACCAAAAAAAAGAAAAAGAAGAGAATATTCTATATTAGTGATAAAAAATATTTTTTCAAAATTATTTTAATAAAAATAAAAATAAAAATAAAATTATTATGTAGAATTGTATTATGGCGAAATAAATATGTCTAGGTTCGCTAGATGGCGCTAGTCGTTTATTGTGTCCATCTAAAGCGGAGAGTATAACTAGATGTCGCTTTGTATAGTGTGAACTCAGTAATATTATGTACCAATGTATTTCACAAATGGGTCTAGGAAATAATTAAATAAGAATAATTGAGGTTCGTCACCAGATGTAAAAGAACCGAGTTTTATTTCAACTGTGAGTACACGCCCAATTGTACAATTATTATCATTATAAATAATTATTATAAGACACTCGCGTTCTACGGATTTTTTTCATCTTGTTCCATACTTAAATGTATGAACTGTGTATTTTAATGTATAAAATATTTAAAAGTTAGTTTTTATAATTAGTTTAGGAGAAAAAGAAAATTCACTTTTCTATTATTATGCTCTGGATAAAATTTTTAAATGACACATTCTAGAATAAGTTTCTGATGCATTTTTAAATTATAAATTTGACTTTGACAACTAAATGTTGTTTTGACACGAGTTAAGTTCGGTGGCAGCAGAGGATGCAAAAAAAACCGATTTTACTTAACAATACTTTTTAATAAAAAACTGTTACATTAATTTTAGCTTAAAACTACGTGTAATTGACACCGGTCGATGTTAGATCCAAATGTCGTAAAGAATTTGTTTATAACTACGTTGAAGTGGACACTGGTCGATGTTAGATCCAAATGCCACCGATTGTTCTCCGACAGGAGTATTTAAGTCGGCCCTTGGGGCAGGTGCGCGGTGAATCAAACTGATTCATACATCCGAAAATCATGTGAAATTAATTTTGTAAGGTTGCAATGCTTCGGGGAATCGCTTGTAGATGTGTCGTAATACCATTCATGCAGATGACGGTCGTTTGGTGACTCTTGCGTGTTGCAATCCTAACTGGAAATGTTTTCCTTACGGGCGCGAACTTTCAGGGAATTGCATGTTGCAATGCCACCCATATAGATGACGTTCCTTTGGTGGTTCTTGCATGATGAAATCGTAACACACGTGATATATAAATATTTTGCACACCAAATGTGTATTACATACATTGTATAATATTACTAAATGTATCATACAATGTATTAAATAGTATTTATGTTATTATTATCTGGTTTTACAGGCAAATAAATGATTTGATTGATTGATTTAAAATAGTGGTATTATTCTACATAATACCACATAATACATAATATTCGTGTTATAACTTAATTAATTAATATTAATTAATATTATTATTAATAAATTAATAAATTAATATTAATTAATATTATTATTAATAAATAAATTAATTAATATTAATTAATATTATTATTTAAAAAACAATTAATTAATATTAAATATAAATATTAATTAATATTAAATATTAATTATTCTTCATAAATACTGGAAATTATCCTGAAAATTCGTATATTTCTTACCGATTTCTTCTCTCGTAGAAACAGATTTCCAAATCTACAAAAAACTTGTATATGATTATATAAATAAATAAAATATCAAATAGACTAAATGAAACGATAAAAAAGTTTTAAAATCGTATTTATTATCTTCATAATTTAAATTGGTAATCAATCTCCTCCATTCTATTGGTCCTAACACCCCCTCTATATCGACCACACAATAAATATACAATATAATATATATATTTTATATATTTATATTCGTATAACTTAAATTTTATTTATCTAATAATTTATTTACATTTTTACATTGTTGTAATAATTATATTAACTCGTTTACCACAAAATAAATATTTTAGACTGTTTGGAGACAGTAACTTAATATTTTACCGAAGACGACTGTTAATTAAAGAACGTGTGCTATTGAGTTTCTATGCTTATGTTATTACTAGCTGGTGTCGGCGACTTCGTCTGCGTTGAACGATGAAAGGTACCCTATGTCCTTTCCGGTGTCCCAGACAACGTATATGCAAAATTTCATCGTGATCGGTTCAGTAGTTTTTGCGTGAGAGTTACAAATATCCAAACATACTTTCGCATTTAGAGTATAGATTAAGGGATGCCAGAAGCAATGCCTATCCCTATCAATGAGCTGTTACTGTTAACTGTTATTGCAATTAGGAGAAAATAAAATATCTCTATTACATTTGAACACAAATATAAATAGAGTACATCCGTGCGAAGCCGGGGCGGGTCGCTAGTTGCGAAATAAAAAGAAAAGCCTGTGATGGCCTCATGGAGGAATTTTGTGGTAAACGAGTTACATTATACATTTAGACCTTTTAAACTTGAAACTATTTAACATATTTGAATTTCCTATATGTACTCGGAGTATAACATAGTGAAAGATTTATTATACACTAAAATATTATATTAATATGTACAATGCAAAAAAAAAATCTATAACAATTTCGTGTTATAAAGTTTAGATTCGAAGCGTTTCAAATGGTTACAAGGTGGATTGCGATTTTATTATTATCATAATTAAGCACCATTTTGAAATTTATTTACAAACTCTAAAAATTGATCGAGCGATTGATCTCAATCTGAATATCAATAAAATCTTGGACGCAACGCGTTTTTATACACTTTTTTCTACTGAAATTTCTAGAAATTCTATCATTTCTCTTGCTTCAAAATTTTCGGTTATCTTAATGTGTCAAGTCATAAAATATGTTGTATATACGACTTTCCTCACTCCTTTATAGGACTTACAAATAAAATTTAAAGAAATTTTGTACTAAACATATGTTAGAAGCTGATGTCACAAAGAAGACAATATTTGGGCCTCAACAAGTTTATTATTTTAATAGTACGAGTATAAACATAAAAATTTGAATCTAATTCTCAGATCAAATATACTTTATGTGTTTATCAAATTTATTTAGTAAATAAGCTAAAATTATTAAGTAACAAAGGCCGGCCATACACGGGCAGCTTGAAGCAGTCCTGACTGCTACAAGTTGCGACTGCAAAGTGAACTACAGTCTTATACGTACGCACATATACGGAACCGCCGAGCAGTCGTGACTGCTTTGGACGGTCGATAGAGGGGTGAAATTTCACCATGCAGTCAAGCACCGACTGCTCGACCACAGGATTACACTGACTTCTCGAGCTGCCGACTGCATAGTGAACTACAGTCTTATACGTACGCACATATATGGAACAGTCGAGCAGTCGTGACTGCCTCGGGCGGTCGGCAGGGGGGTGAAATTTCACCATGCAGTTGAGCACCGACTGCTTGAGCACAGGATTACACTGACTGCTCGAGCTGTCGACTGCATAGTGAATTATAGTCTTATACGTACGCACATACACAGAACAGTCGAGCAGTCGTGATTACCTCGGGCGGTCGGCAGGGGGGTGAAATTTGACCGTGCGGTCGAGCACCGACTGCTCGAGCACAGGATTGCACTGACTGCTCGAGCTGTCGACTGCTCTCGCGCAGTGACCTCCGCCCGCGCTTTTCACTCCACGTCGCGCGCGCCTCTCGTTCATTCGTGACTTGTCGAGCAGTTGAAACCAACTCCTTCCGCAGTTACAATGGCAGCTTCAAGCAGTTGACTATGACTGCTCGAGCGGTCCGTGTATGTTGATCACTGGCTTAACTTCTCGAGCTGCTCGTGTATGGCCAGTCTAACCGGGACAAAGAAATTTTTTTTTTATATTTCTATTCATATTATAAAAAAATAACAAAAAAAATACTAATATATTTATTATACTTTTTATCTCAAGTTTGTTACAAGATTGTTAACTATTACTAGCTAATATTTCTATAACAATCTAGAGATAATAAATAACATACAATTGTGTTTAATTAAAACATGCAATAATATTATAAGCCTCATCTTTCTTTGTTAAATTGACAAGAAAAAAAATTACTATAAATTTAAATGTTGTAAGAAACTTGAAAGTATATTTTCGGTGAAAAGTATTATTAATTTATTTTATAATAATATCATATAATTATGATAGAATTATTATTATTTATTTAGTGTTGAGAAATGGTTGAAAAGTTAAACAATAAACTACTCTAGTATTGAAATAAATAATTGAAATTTGAAACACTTTAAATTTCAAGTTCATTTTCGTGTCAAAAACTAAAAGTAACTTAACAAAGTAACACTTGAGACGAAATGTTTTGAAAAACAACTTTAAAAAAAAATCTAACAATTCCAATGTGCATTTTCTTTTATTTTTCTTTCAAATTTTTTAAATGAAGAAAAGTATTATTATAAAAAGCAAACACTATTATAAATATAATACTTGACAGTTCTTGACAGCTCTTGACAGCTTTCGTACAATGCGGTGCCTTACGTAAGTAACAGAGCGTTACTTAATGTCTTTCTATTAAGAAGTTTTAAGTTAAGTTAGAATTTCACATTTTTCGTAGATCCTATCATAATTATATATAAAACTACATTTAATATAAATATGCCATTTAATATGTCAGACGTAGAATTGATTATAAAAACAGAAAAACTAAGCAGTGTATTAAATAATTTGAATTTGAATTTGAAAGCCTTCCATTAAATATATTGATTTTGACCCTTCAGCAATCAATAAAAGGAAATAACTTAATAATAGGAAAGGAATAATAAAAAAAAAGGAAATAAGGAAACTAAAATAATCCGTACTAATATTATAAATGCTAAAGTATGTTTGGATGTATGGATGTTTGTGACTCTTTCACGCAAAAACTAGTGAACCGATCACTATGAAATTTTGCATACACGTTGTCTGGGACACCAGAAAGGACATAGGGTACCTTTCATTGTTCAATGCGGACGAAGTCGCGGGCACAACCTAGTAATTATTCATCAAAAAGTACAATAGATACAGAATTTTGGATAGTGATTACAAATTTTCACTTTATAAACTTAAATTTAATGTGAAATGGTATATACAAACGCATTGGTCCGCATTATAAATACAAGCGGTCCTTTCTTCTCTATTAAAACTCACAGTTCTAAATTTTAGATCATACACTTAACAGGTCTAAGGAGGTAATATGTGAGTTTTTAACATTAAATATAACTAAATGTTTTTCTTTGAAGTGCTACAATGTCTCGTAAATGTTCAGTTACATTTATATATATATATATATATATATATATATATATATATATATATATATATATATAAATTTTATTATAACATAAACAATTATAGAAAACCATTATACTTGTGTGGCGGTTTCACCAGAATTCATAAGAAACGGTTCTTTCAATTCACTTGAGTTCCTCTTTCGAGGCTTCAACGGAGGCATTGGGGATGTTCGAGTTCTCACAGCACCACTAACAACATTAACACTTCCTAACCTCAAGTCTTTTTTGGGATTTCGCAAAAGATTTTCATTTTCAGCTAACACCACCTTCAGTGGTCTTTCGACCTTAGGCCTTTGAGCACTTATTGACATAGCCTGAAGCGCTAATAACTGATTGTGTATATTTGGAGAACTTAGACTACTTCTCGGCACGGTAGCGTGAGGAGTTCCGGGGGCTGGAGAAGGTGCTGATTCTATGTCTTCAGAATCATGAAAGCCCATTTTATGATACGGTCCCAGATCCATTTCACTTTTGTGCAAACTGTAATAATGTCCGTTATTTCCGAACAGTTTTGAATTAAAGTTGTCATAGTACGGTATGACTCCGTTAAGTGTAGAATACACTTGCGGATGAGCATTGCTTTCTGGAAACCAGCTCATTCTTGGCCTTCTAGGTAACGTCACGTAGAATTTAGGATTTATCAACGGCATGGAACTTTGAGAACTATTTGGTGGTTGATATCTGGTGTACAAGCTTGGATTTATGGTTACATCATAACTTGGCGATTTTATTGGACTTGTTGTGCTTTGAGTCTTGTGTTTGTCTTTGGATGACGTGCCGCTCGCTGGTGACACTTGATTTCCTCCACGAAGAGGGAAGGACAGAAGATCTGGAGGGTACGCCTGTTGTTCCTGTGTCAGACGATCCAATAATTCTTGCGATAATTTGGGCAATTCTATTTCTTGATTGCGGCTGACATCTTCATTGTTTGCTGTTAACAAAAAGGCGTACTTCAATTTGGTTTTATAAATTGTATAGTTCAACTAAAACTATTTATGCTCTTGACAACGTCTTAAGATTTAGTAAAGACATAAATAAATAAAAGGGAAAATATAAAACCCAAACTTAAAGAACGTTTGGCACAAGCAACGTTATGAGTCAAGACGACCCTTGGCACAAAGGAGTTGGAACCTCATTAAATTTTATCGTCCAGCGAGCAAAGCACGATGGGAACTGTTTTATTGGAAATTCTTGAATATAATAAATTATATTGGTACAAATGTAACGGACGATGAAAACGACACTCACATTTAAACTATAACTATTAATGTGGCTTGAAAGGATTATTTTTTATTTCCCAAGTCATCTCTATACAAAATTTCTTCTAATGTAACAGTCAGAGGTAGTCACAATATTAAAACAGATATATCTCACAATACAAAAAGTAAAACAGAAATTACTCATTTAATGTGAACTCTGTGACGACTCGCGTTACACGAAGTCAGTTTTAGTTAAATTATGCCGACTTGTGTGGTTTCAACTAACTGAAAATTGCGAAAATTTAGTTTATGAAAATTGGTCCATTCTCATATTAATTTATTTAAGAATTGAGCTTATTACCTATCACTAATTGTTATTTTATTTTTTTAACAGATCACGGCAACAATATAAATTGAACTGGCATTCAGGTTTGCTTCGTTTTCTTTAGGAGAGAAACAAGTATTTAACAAAAGATAATTATTTAAAAAAAGTAATTAAAAAAACGAAAAAGCAGAAGCAGGTTTGAATCCCTGTCGGGTCTGCACCACCTTTTAATGAATTCAATTTAACACGTATATTAAAAATAATGAATACTTGCTCTAATTATGAATAAAAGCATTTTGAACAAATCTGCGTTATCTATAATAGAAGACTAGTGTGATGGGTTTTAGTCCATCCAAAACTTATAATATCGCAGAGAGCTCTATGCCCGACATAATAATATACACAATTATAAACATGGAATTAAAAAAAAAAATTAGTAACAAAAGTTTTAAAAGGAATACTTAAAAGTTAAAAATAAATTATCTAACAGTTAAATCTCTTACTGAAATCACTAGTTCAGGATGCAATTCAATTTAAAGTTCTCCACAAAAACGGAGTGTTCCTGAACGGTTATGTAAATTATGTAATATACTACTTGTTATTCAATTAAAACTTAGTAATTTAAATACTTTATAACAACTGTGATTTATATTCACAAAATTTATTTAAATTTTATGACTGACAAATATATTGCAGCAACCCTTTACAAGAGGATCATCGAAAATAATCAAATGTTGGTATTTGATAGCCGTCCATATCTATGAGATTATTAGGTTATAAATGCAGACCTTTATTAAAAAAAATTGATCTAAAAACTATAAAAGTAATTATAAATTGAATTCTCACCTAAAACAGAGTCATTATCCAGTAGTGTTCTGTTTAAATCTGACATTTCCGTAGCACCGTTAGTTAAGGACGTCGGTGCTTCAAACTTTCTGGGTGGTTTGGTTACAGGATTCACATCAACTTTTAAACCCTTTTCTAATTCCGAAGCCACCGATCCTTCTATCAACGCTTCGCCGTTGGAGTTGCGTGGGTTGTTTTTAATCAGTCTTTTGGATTCATTATTTTGTGTTGTAAAGTAACATATAGCTAGTAGTGTACCGGATATAATTAAAATGGCGGTTACGCATCCTATTAATATTGCAAAAGAATCGGCATCCATGCCGACTATGGTGCCACTGCCATACTTCGACAGAACTAGCATCAAAGACTTCTCGTCTTTACCGCCAGGATTCTCCGCTATGCAGGTATAGTTACCTCTGTCACTATATCGCGAATGAAGAATCGTCAAATTAGCCCACTTAATTAAATCTATCGTGTTTTCATTAGTAATGTACTTGACGTCTCCGAACGTTCTTAACTCAATAGTTTTTCCGTTGAATCGCCAGAGAACGTCTGGTGTGGGGTTTCCCACAACTTTGCAAGTCAATGTCACGTTTTCCTCGTAACTTTTGACCGTCGTGTCTGGAAGCGGCTCGAGAATAGTAGGTCGACAGGCAAAGTTGCTCGAATCTAATTCGTTCCAAAGTTTATCCCGCACTGACTCCGGTTCTGCACACGACGTCGGCGGCGTATACAAGTTGTGGCTTATCACCCAATCTCTAAACGTTTGTAGGTTGCAATCGCAACGCCACGGATTGTTGTGCAAATCTAAGCCGGATAAATTGTTCAGCGCCATCAAAGTTTCAGGCTTTATATGACTCAGATTGTTGCCATCGAACCTCAGTATTTTCAACTGGGGCAAGTTCGAGAACGTTCTCGTACCTATTCGAACTATTTTATTATTGCTCACTTCCACCTTTTGCAGAAACTTCAAGTTGCGAAACAAGCCGTCTTCCAACTTATTTATCAAGTTGTTGCTTAAGTTTATTAATCGGAGTTTCTCCGTGCCTTTGAAAGTGTCCGAGTGTAGGTACCTTATTTTATTTTTCGACAAGTCCAACTCGATCATGATCGCGAGAGTTGCGAATGCTGACTTGTGAACAGTTTCAATGCTGCACTCTTTGAGGAAGAGTTTCTTAAGGTTGCTCAATCCTACTTTCTTAAATGCTTCTTGATGTAAATGTTGCAAGTTATTATTGGACAGATCTAAGATTTGAATGTCTGAACTGAGGTTTGCCGGGACGACTTTTAGACTTGAGTTTGAGCAAATGGCGGCTTTGTTACCCGATTGCCATCGACAGTCACAGGGTCTTTGGCATTCGGTGGTGAAGTCAGCTACCGAAGATGGCAGCACCAGTGATATTAGTGCGATTTTTATCCATGTCTCCCAATGTCGATGAGCCATTTTGCCAGAGTGGTCATTGCCACGTGTCGTCGCATGCCTGAATAGTGCACGTCACCGAACGCATTGGGATTCTGTAACAAAAACAAATAATATATTGTATTTAAAGTGTGCTGGATAAATAATCAAAATTGGCAATTATAAAAATCTGAATTTTTTTCAGATCATCATATCATGTAAAAGATGGCAGTGGAAAATCTACGAAAGTTGAAAAAAATAAATAGAGTTAAGAATGAGGTTGTCAACTGTATTGTTAATTATACAATTACAATCGCAATTTTATAACATCGCAGCATTAGAAAGTACACAATGAAAATAAATAACAGGAAAAATTATCACCGCAATAAATTTATCTTTAAAATATAGACCTGATAATAAATGACGTTAATATTAAACGCGTTTATTACCAGCGCCGAAGGTGTAATTTGCAATTCAAATTTCTCGTCCCTTGAACTTAAAAACGAACATAACAATAAACTAGGAATCTCTGTTATGTCTCAGTAAAAGATACAAGACATTAAAGGAAGACAGAGATATTTTATTTTCTAATTTTAGAATTTTCTGCTTTTTTAAAGTGAAAACTTCTTAAGGCGGGTTCTACACTTTTAATATGACGTGTAAAAAACAGTGACCTCGCGCTGACACGTTCTGTGAGCGACACCCTCAGTGACGTTTAATTTTGTTATATAAGCGCCATCTATCCGTATTAGTACGTACTTCTTGGTTCATAATATTTATATTGATAATTATCTAAATTGCACACCTAAACAGTGTACTTAACATGTTTAATTTAACTTAACTATTAATGGTCTTATATACTTAATTAATTCTTAATTTATAATACTTTCTTAATCTCTAATTAAATATTAGTCTTAAACTATTTTTGAATTTAAAAATTTGACGTCAAATATATGAAAACCGACCTCACACCCGATAACTCTATAATTATAACTTGGACACATCCTAACCAAGGGATTGTAATACCTATAGGATGTGTTGTTTTTATGTGCTTCGGTGGAAAAGGGACCAGAGCGAGGAGAACGTGATCTGTATTTAATTTTGATCTTAATTGCGAAGAGAAAATTCGGACAATCCCAGGATGAGTGTAATATTTAATAAGCTCAACTTTGTCAATAGTTTGTTAAAATGTTAACAGATGGCGTAGTCTTCACTTCTGACGTGCAGTCCTACGACTAACAGTTCTTTTAGGTCATATTAATTCGTCAAGACAAGGGACTGCACTTTTTGTTATTTTACAGGAGAACCATTTAAAGTTTATTTTTTTGCATTCAATATCGTATATTTCTGCTTATATTGATTGCTTTGAAACAATTCATGTTTTTGCTTGTGAATATTTTTTTAGCCCTACACTCTTGTGAATATTTTTTTACCTTAATAATGTTTTTAAGACACTTCTGCATATTTAACTCATTTCAAAAATGTTTCTAAGTTATGCCCTTGTCTTACCGAATGTGCTTTATGTTACCATGTAATACACAATTTTTTTTATTCATTTTACTATTTGATTTCTAAATATTTATGAATTGAATAATAAATTAGAGTAAACTATTAATGTCCTTACATTGTTAGCGATTCACTAAAATATACATAGATTTATAAATAGTGTTTTTAAAAATAAACGCTACGTCTTATCACTTGTACCACACACGAATCGTGGGTGTAAGAACAACAAGCTCCGTACGTGACGACGCCACGTGCCTTATGCACGACACCTGAGATATAATGCTACAATGAATAAATTTACGGGCCCGACTGTACTTACACTTTTGCATACATTACAGTGAGAACATAATTTAGTGTGGGTGTACCTGACTGTACTGTCGCCTTTGCTAATTAGGTACAAGGAAACAAAAGCTTCGTGAACATTTTGTCATACACCTTTGGTGACTTTTGGTTATTTTTATTTGTGACTAAGCTGGTGCCCGCGACTTCGTCCGCGTTGAACGATAAAAGGTATCCTATGTCCTTTCTGGTGTATCAGACAACGTGTATGCAAAATTTCATTGTGATCGGTTCAGTAGTTTTTGCGTGAAAGAGTCACAAACATCCATACATCCAAACATACTTTCGCATTTATAATATTAAGTAAGTATAGATTTTATATCATTTAAATTTGAATATACCCTCGTTAACTTTATTTTGGGAAAAAGACGAGTGTACAAAGAAATTTATGAAATAAGTTAAAAATAATTAAAATATAACTGAAAAACAAAAAAGTTCAGATATATTTTTTTCTGTACAATGTTCAGATCATTTTTATATTCAAAAGAAATGTAAAAATGTATTTTTTACATTAAGTTTAATTTTGCTTTACACGTATTATTTAATTTAAATTTATTTTTGGTTTTATTTTGTGTTTATCCGCTGCATTAATGTTTAATATGATAAAAAAAACATATTTTAATGAGTAAATAAAAATATTTTTATTTTATAATTTTTTAACTAATCCATTTACTGAAAAATTACTGAAAAATATTATCAGAGTTAAGTATAATTAGTATTTTTTTTAATTTATTTTTATTAAATATGGGTTTGCTCTTGACCAACAACCAACTGAGTAACAAGGATGAGGCCTAAGATGGAGCGAACCTCATTCTCAACCCAGAAGATGCCTATTCAAGAGAACTTTGAAAAGATTTGTGTTATATGAGTTCCAAACGTTGGCAGTGCGCATTATAAAAGATGTTTTAAAGCGCTTGGTCCGAAATACGAGTAGAGGGATATCGACAAGATGAGGATGGGAACCATTTGTACGTCTGTATGTCCGATGGAAGAAAGGGGAAGGCGGTATGAGCTCATGCAGCTCCTGACCACACTCTCCGAAGTACATCTTATAAAAGACACATACACTGGCAACCTTTAAGAACGTCTATTAAGAATAGAATTGTTATTAAATAAAGTAATTAAATTGTTAATTATTCTGTATGGGAAACACGTGAACCAAACATTCATCAAAAATACATTTACATTATATTTTGTTAAGCTACCTTATTATAATTAGCAAAGTTTTTTCTTGATTTTCTTTTGTAGGAAAGTTCGGAAGTAAGTTGAAAATACCATGCAAGTATCATTTGGAAAAAAGTTATGTCCAATTAAACTGTTTTAAGCCAATTTAACTTAAGACGAACTTTTTGCAGAGTAAATGTTGAACTCTTAAATTAAATTAAATATATATTTTGTCTAATCGATTTGCCGATATTTTGAATTGTCTTTATCGACATTTTAACATAATTATACCTACTTTTTATAGATTTGTGCGTTTTTGTATGTAATATATCATAAATGCGAAAGTATGTTTGTATGTATGGATGTTTGTTACTCTTTCACGCAAAAACTATTGAACCGATCACCATGAAATTTTGCATACACATCGTCTGGGACACCAGAAAGACATAGAGTACCTTTCATCGTTCACCGCGGACGAAGTCGCGGGCACCAGCTAGTTTTACAATAATTTCACTGTCTTCTGTAGTGAACGAAAATCTACTTCTCCGCTAACTGCTTCTAAATCACCTTATTAATTTTGATACGATTTTGACTAACTGAAAGAGTTATAGACGAGGAAGATTTGTGTATATTAGGTATAATTTGCAGAAATATTTGCGTCCGTGCGAAGCCGAGATCGGGTCTCTAGTATTAAATAAAAAAATAACACAAAAACAACAGCTAAATGGGTTATAAAATGAGTCTAAAATTGTATAAATTTATTCGGATCGCACGAAGTTTTAAAATTTAGCCATAATCAGCGGAGTGGGCCAGTCATTTGTTGGTATTCCCACCCGTGGGCGTGACAAATCCGTAAGTTCTGATAAAAACGACATTACCGCTCGTGACCGTTCGTATCTCACGTACACTTTGTGTGGGACTGACTGTAGGGTGGCCATTAAGTTATTGATTTCAAAATTAATATTTAAATTTATACATACTATATACTATACTTAAAGTAGATTAACTTAAGTTAAAAGAACATAAATAATTTTAGCAAAAATAAGTATATGTTTTTTTATGAAATCATCAAAACAAATACGAGTACTTCAGAAATAATAAATAAATAAATAATAAATAAATATCTTCACACATTCCACACATCTAGTTCCACAGTAAGCAACTAATGCTTGTATTATGGATACCAGACAGTTGATATAATACATAGATTAGGTACTTTTTTTTTGTAAATACATACTTATTATAAATACAAAACATCCATGACTCTGGTACAAAAGTAAAATGTTAACACATAAACATTTGCCCCTAGCGGGATTCGAACCCGCAACCGTTTGGTTAACAGATAGGGTTACTAACCACTAGACCAAACGTGTCGTCACTACCACTATACAAATGTTATGTAAATTAATTTTTTTCCAAACACAATTTTTAAATGCAGGGTTTTTTCAACTAAATTTTATTTTATTTCCTTGAAAATACAGCTTTCAAAAAAATACGAGCAAAATATTATGAGGGGATAGAATTAAGCATAGGCCTTATTAGATGGTCAGTCTATTTTGTAGGTGGACGTTCTACTCTGTGTTTGCCGCTCCATGGTCTGTCCATTAAAGAATTTTTTGAAAAAATACAGTCCATGATTACTAAATATAGTTTTATCAATAAAATCTCTTGTGATTTAAAGACTAGATATGTATTATAAACTTACGTTCCATCTGTATCAATCACATCTTTTTACAAAATGAGAAAAATAAATAAATGTGACGACACGTTTGGTCTAGTGGCTAGTAACCCTAGCTGTGAACCAAACAGTCGCGGGTTCGGTACCCGCTAGGGGGCAAATGTTTATGTGTTAACATTTTACCTTTGTACCTGAGTCATGGGTGTTTTGTATTTATAATATGTATGTATTTACAAAAAAAAGTAATCTATGTAGTATATCAACTGTCTGTTATCCATAATACAAGCATTAGTTGCTTACTGTGGAACTAGATGGTGCTGTGTGGAATGTGTCAAGATATTTAAATTTATTTATTTATTTATGTATCTCATTTTCTAGACAAAACTCATGGTCACACCAGCCATTGGGTTGTTATGAAAGCGCGTCGGAAAAATCATTTCTTTAGGCCTACCGAGATGCGGGCGTAATGTCTCCTTAGTTCGCGCCACCGTTGTAAGGGATTTGGGAAAATTTAGCCGAGGATATTTCTAGATAAATTATGCTTCTAAGCATCTACACCCCCATTCGCGTAATGAAAATATTGCCTCTTACTCTACCACCGAGTTTATTGAAGGTCAGACTATTTGAATGTCTGCTTTTCTTGATACACAGCGAGAGATTTATTTAGTAAATTTGGGTCTCCTGTTAATCCCACTAATGTACACCGATTTGTTTTAAGATGTTTCACGAAGGTTGAGCTGGGGCGTTTTAATAAAAATTAAACATAATTTATGTTGAGAAAATTGTTAATTTTATTGTATCAAGTACGTTGCTAGAAGTATTTACTTGCAGATCTGTTATAGCGTTAACTTACTTAATGTTTACAAAACTCACCACTATCTTAAACTGTTAAGTTTATTTATTAATGACTAGTATTTTTTCAATAATAATTACAAAAACAGAAAAAAAAAATTGCTGAAGAGTTTTGAATAATAATAATAATAATAATAATAATAATGCATTTATTTGCTAGAATACTTGGTTACAGTGGTTACAGTTACAGTATATAGTTTTATAGTACAAGTTTTCTACCTGGGTACAGGTGTGCAAATATTAAGTTGTACAAATAAAAAGTAGTCAATTACATTAGCCGTTTTTCAAATTATATAATATACTATATAAAAGCAACTATGACAAATATACAATTAATAATACCTACATGTCAAATTTAAAAACACTATTAAAACTCACACCAATTATAGTCTATTTTTACATTTAAAATATTCCCTAACACTATAGAAACATTCACGTTGTAACCATTTACACAGCTCGAATTTAAATGCTTTGGTAGATGTCTGCAATTTTATTTCATTTGGTAATCTGTTAAACACTGAGATGCACATATTATAAACATTTCTTTCATATATACTTTTGCAGCTTCGTGGGTGATAAAGCAAATTTAGATATTGCGATCTTTGCTGCCTCGAGAGGACATCTTTTCGATTTTTAAAAAGTTCGGGGTGTAACCTAACAAACATGCATAAATCCCTAATGTACATACATGGTAGTGGAAGTATTTTCAACTGACTAAAAAGAGGCTTGCACGAATCCCGGGACCACAAACCGCACATAGCACGAATGCACCTCTTTTGGAGCCTGAAGACTCTGTCTATTTCAACCGAGTTTCCCCATATTATTAGGCCGTAGCTAAGAACTGACGAAACGTGTCCATGGTATGCTGTAAATGCAGCCTCTTTTGACACTGTATTCCTTAGTTTCCCCAGTGCAAATACGAAACGATTTAGTCTATTACAAACAAAATCTACATGCCGTTTCCAATTTAAATTAGCGTCAATAATTATTCCTAAAAAATTAAAGCAATCTGTCTCCTCTATTATTTCATTATCACGAATTATACTTAGAGTCTCCGCTGAAGTTCTGCATGAATGATACTGCATGAATTTCGTTTTATTTATATTAAGCATTAGTCTATTACTATACATCCAATTTGTTACGTCTTTTACTGCTGTGTTTATTGTCTCTTGCCATTTAGTCTTGTTATCACCTTTTACCAAAAGAGTTGTGTCATCAGCATACAAAACGCATCTGTGTGTCGTAGCCAATGGGAGGTCGTTGATAAAAAGTAGAAAAAGAAATGGACCAAGTATGCTTCCCTGCGGAATCCCTACGCTATTGACTTTGGCTTTTGATCTAAATCTTTCCTTGACCATCGTTTTCCCATTATTTAAATTTTTAGTAATTTCGGTTCTTTGTGTTCTGTTGGCTAAATATGAAGCTATCCATTCCCATGCCTTTCCTCTAATACCATGCCTTTCAAGCTTCCGTAAAAGCAAAGAATGATCCACAAAATCAAAAGCTTTGCTCATATCGGTTGATCACTTTTGCCAGTTAATACGATTTCGTTTGTAAAATTCATAGTCGAGTGCGTCTCCTGAACCCGATGTTTTTCGTGCAAACCTGATGCATTACGTTTACTGTCATTAGGTTTGTTTCGATTTTTGTTTACATTTGGTGACGAATTACACACAGTTTGTAAAAAATTAATTTTTTTGTCCCTAAATTCCAATTGTTTCTTCAGTTTAATATTTTCTGATAGTAGATTTTCTATTTCGTTTTCTGATGATTTCAATTGTTCACGCAACTCCATTATGGTATGTTTTAAATCTCCTATGCTCTCAGATCTCATCGAAGACAAATCAGGGCAACTTCGATTTAGGGTATTACCATCTTCAGACGATGCCTCTTCGTCGTCGTCAGAATTTGTATCAGATAACGAATCAAAAGAATGAAATGTTTGTACGTTTACTGCATATTTTTTTCGAATTGTGACATTGCGGTTAAGTTCTGCGATTGGAGTCGAGGAAACCGTATTCATACTGTTTTCGTATCTATTTTGAATGCAATTCCTACATTTCCATTGCTTTCTACTTTCTTCTTTCATAATAAAAAACAATTTTTCCATACCTACACAGTCAATGTCGAAGCTCACTTTACACGCTGAGCATGTCAAATATTGTTTTATTGGTAGAATATTATTACATTTACCACATTTGCCTGACATATTTTATAATTTATATTTATTTATTCATTGAATTATATATTTATCTCCAGTGAATCATGATACTGTAGATCAATAGGCAAGCTCTCGGCGTGCGCCAGCGTTACATGGCCAATACTGGTGCAATTGCTGGCCACTTATCTCGCCATGCATAAAAAGTAACAATTATGTGGGTAACTCCGTCTCCCTTCAATAACCGTCTAATTAATCTACACTTCTTAGACATTAATTTGTCAATGTTTAGTGTATTTAGCCACTATTTTATCACTTAAACCAATTTATAGTTGTTAATTATTAATGTATTTGTTCCACACAAGAAGTAAAATAATGTGTTTTGTTCACTTTTACAAATCGTTAGTTATGGTCATATTAACAAACACTTTACGCTCTTATTCACGTCTGTTTCCCAAAAATTTCACTTGCACTATTTGCACAATGACTCACTATATATGTCCCCCAATATACTGAGACAAAATATACATTCAAATTAGCACTTTACATATTTTTAGGCAATAAAAACGCAACACCTATACATCCGTGCGTACGTCACCGCGTGCGTTACTAACTTAACCTTACTAACCGATGTCTTCTTAATGCAATACTAAATTTTTGAGGTTAGTGTGTTAAAATACAAACACCTCGATTCAATTTTTTAAAATTAATATTTATATTTTTTGCAAATCTTCACAATTTATTTTGGAAAGATCTGGTAAGATTTTTACACTTGACTAAATGACTTAAATTTTTTTATACTAACTGGTGTCCGCGACTTGGTCCGCATTGACAATAAAAAATATAATACTCTGACATCTTTGTTGCTGTTATACTTATCCAGGCGAAAGGTATTTTTTTTATTTTTAGACGATGTGGATTTTTTTGTGAACATTACTTTTTTCTGAGAAAATTCACGATGATCTGTTGACATCTGTGTACTTAACTTGAAACGTCTGCTTTTTTCGTAACGTTTTATTTACCCCAAGCCAAATTATTTAGTACCTACATAAATTTTTTTGAAAGATTTTTTTTCTTATTTTCTATGAGACCGAACAAATATTGACAAAATTTAAATAAGACGCCAAAAAAATTTGGATATCACCGCTTAACATTTCTACCCTGTCCAAGACTTTCATCAGAATCTGGTCTTCATGAGGTCCCCATGAAGACCCGTGAGGACTTTCACACGACTAGTAAATTTAAAAAATATATATATCACAGTTGGTTGTTGGTCAAGAGCAAACCCATCTTTTATATAAAAAAAAAAGCTGGGTTGACAAGGGTGTAAGAGCATTTCGGGTGTTCCAATTCTTTCGAGCACTTTGTCTCTATTTCAAACGGCAATAAAGCAAGAAATCCTACATAAGGTATAACTGATTGGGCGGATTAGTCCAGGCACTTTGGTCCCTAAACTCATAGGTACTGTTTTACTCATAGGTACGGTATCTAATCTATTGAATATATCTATTTATGAAACGACACGTTTGGTCTAGTGGCTAGTAACCCTAGCTATTAACCAAACGGTCGCGGGTTCGAATCCCGCTAGGGGCAAATGTTTAATGTGTTAACATTTTACCTTTGTACCTGAGTTATGGATGTTTTCTATTTATAATATGTATGTATTTACAAAAAAAAAAGTAATCTATGTATTATATCAACTGTCTGATATCCATAATACAAGCATTAGTTGCTTAATGTGGAACTATATGGTGCTGTGTGGAATGTGTGAAGATATTTATTTATTATTATTTTATTTATTTTATGAATATTTCTGATGCTTTTCCAATTATGTGCTTAAGATAGTAGTACCATTGAAGTTACAATGTTGAATAAATTTAATTTTGTCCCTAAATTTGTACAATTAAAACCAGTTCTAGTTCCTTAATTTAAATTTAAAAAGTTATAAACTTTTTCTGGAAACCCAAATGTTATTTACACAATTTTTGACGCAGATGCAATTGCAGACGAACGATAATTAACGTTAAACAAATTAAAGCGTTTCTTAAAACGCTGTAAGTAACAGCTTATTAAGCACGACATAAAAGTAAAACATAGTACACCGGTAATAGCTTTAGTGGCCGAGGTTTTAGCGTGAAATACGAACCGATTTCCCATGTGGCACGAATGAGGTCACAGTAAACAAATCATGCAGTGAATCAACATAATTCCAGTACTTAATTGTTATTAATCTGTCAAAACTTTCGTTTGTCTATGGATCTCTTCGTTACTGATCCGATCTTGTAGAGTAACCCTGAGTATAGCCTTTTCCAAAGCCCGTTTAGCTTTGTTAAAGTGTCATAGTTAAAAACTACTGTACAGCGTCACATGTCACATCATTGGCAAGGCACATTGTCGAAATCTTTTAGAAATTTTTTGGGAATTTAAACTGCATTTCGCAGTCATTTTGGGCAGCCCGCCTGGCGGCAGTAACCACGACCTTTTATTATTATTTTTTTAAACAGTAGGCACTGTGGCAGTTCTATGTGAGCGGTAGGTATGTGATAAACTCTTGTGTATATGTATATCTATCTATATATGTATTATGTAATATGTGACTTGGGTGATTGTTACATTATTCCCATTGTATAAATGTAAAATCCGTAATTGGCTGTTAAGTATGTTTATGTATTTGTCTGTAAATTTTTATGTTGAGAGCTGTGGTGTCAGACATGATCAATGTCCTAGCGGTAGGCGATTGATATAAAATATAAAACGAATATCTACATAAGAATGTTTGCATCTTACTAGTAATTAGGCCTGCTACCATTAAGCTGTAATACGACGTTTAAATAATAAATTATCCATCATCACATTCCATCACACTGGTTTCCTCGCTACGAGCACACTAGGTACCTAGTGTGAGCTTTTTCTGGATCTACCCACATTAGGGTGTCCCAAAAAAATAAAAGTATTTTTTTTCCAACGCATACCCTCTTATTTTGTTTCAATGATGTCAAAGGTATTATAAATAAAGTTTCACGTATTTAGAACCACGGCAACCCGTGCCGACTTGCATCGAAACTTGTCGGTACTTGTTTACTAAGGCGCGCGGGAGCCAACGTATTGATGTGCTTGTTGTTGCTTGTTTGTTTGATTAGTAAACGCATTGTTTTCATTCAGTCAACATGTCAATGGAGTTACGCAGTTCTAAAAAGGGGATATTTTTAATAGGGGACGTAAAACATCAAATTACCGGTTCAAAACTTCCCTCTAATGGATAGGTACTGGCAGTTCTGTTCTATAATATTCGAGAAGTTAATTTAAGTGTCAATGAAAGCGCCAATCTTACTATTCGTGAGTGCATTATTTACTGGGAAAAGGCACGTATACCAACTAAGTCTTTACCAAACTGTGTTAAAAAACTAGTTAACTTGTATCAAGTTTGGAGAGATTTGCAAAAAAATGCAAATAAAACTCAAGGCGTGTTTGTGCAGCGTCGGGGAGAATTTATTTCAAACTTAAATGATTTGTTTGATCTTGCACACGCCGATGCCCTTAATTTAATGAGGATTAATGAAGATAAAATCTTCCTGCAGCGCCGGAGGGAGCCAGGTCGGCCTGGTCACTTAGCTGGAGTGGATAAAAAACTGGCCGAAAAGGAGAAAAAGGCCTACGTTAGAAACATTGACGAGCAAAAGCGACGTGATAAATATTTGTCATCCTTAACTCCTTCATCACCTTCTTATAAACCACTACAAGAAAATTCGTCTTTTGAATCTGAAATAATGGATTTGCAAGAAAACTTGCCCACCTTTACCGAGAGCAAACAGTCTAACACTTCTATGAGGAAAAATTTCATAACTCCGAAATTAGTGGCAGCTTTAGATAGGTGTCAGTTAAGTATGCGAATTTCTGTATTTATTAATGAAGCAACTATTGAAGCGCTTGGACATAACACTGACGAATATCCTATAAGTAAGTCCTCAATTCAAAGAATTCGTACAGAAAAGCGAAAAGAGCGCGCAGAAGCTATAAAAGTTGATTTTCAAAACGAGGTACCGGATACTGTAACTGTCCACTGGGATGGCAAACTCTTACCAGCTTTAGATGCACGAAAATCTAAAGAAGAACGTTTACCGATAGTTATTTCGTACGATCATAAAGAACAACTCATCGCTGTGCCAAAATTAGAGAACTCTTCAGGAAACGAACAGGCACAGGCAGTTTGGAACGCTATGATTGATAGGAATCTTGAAGATAAAGTGCAGATTCTCTGTTGTGATACCACTGCTTCCAATACAGGTCGTATTAATGGTGCCTGTGTGCTTCTCGAACAGAAAATGAATAGAGAAATGCTCGTTTTTGCTTGCCGCCATCACGTCTACGAGTTGGTATTAAAAGGTGTGTTTGAAGCCAAAATTAGCCAAGTCACTACGAGCCCTGACATTCCACTGTTTAAAAAGTTCCGAGAAAACTGGAAAAATGTTGATCCCGAAAGGATACAGATTTTGTGTCAATCAAAAGTAAGGCTGTATTCAATCGACTCAAAATTGATGACAGTTTCCTCAACGAGTGTCCTGCTCCATGGTCGAATAATACCTCGTTTCAACATGCTAAGAAAAAGGTGCTGGCACTGAGAGCAGTTAACGATACGGCTGAAAGAGCGGTTAAGTTAATGCAAGACTCCCATGGCTTAATTACTGTGGAAGAGGAACAAAAGCAATTTTTATTACGTTGCGTACAAGAACACAGACAGGTATATCCGGATTGCAAAAAGCAAACCTTAAAAAGAAAATTTAGTAAATAATGTTCTTTTAACGATTAATACTTAATAAATATTATATACGGGTAAAACAGTGTTTCATTTACTGAAATACGTGTTAAGTTCTACAACCTCTCTATGGCTTCCATACTAACTTTTCATTCAAAGTTTGACATCAAGTCGGCACGGGTTATCATTATCCGATTGCCATAATATTTATTATTTAAGTCATTAGGGTCAAATGGAAAAAAAATAAGGGGTATGCGTAACTCCATTCGCAAAAAAAAAATTTGCCCTTATAGCCTGGGACACACTAACCCACATGCTGAGGGTAGATACGGAAAGAGAGGCCAATGTGTGTTGGCTGGTTGTCTATTTCGAGCCGGCAGTCTTTATGAAATCAGCGACGAGTGTAGTCGCGATTAGAAGTAGCTTATGATAATAAGAGTCACTGAGTGTGTAGTGTGATGTAAATGTGTAATTAGGGTTATTATTGGTAATGTAAATATTATGTGAATATTATAATGCGAACGTGTAAACAAATAATATAATTGAAATGTGTCCATCTAATATTGAGTTTTATTCAAGGCAACGACCCTTCTGAACTCTTATACTAGGTACCCCTTTGCCGCATACAGTAATAAAGTCAAGGCTACACGGAGCCCTTTCGCGTTATCACGTGCCAACGTGTGCGCCGCACGCAAAAAAATATAAGCAAACCTACCCACGTGAACGCTGTTTTATAATTCGTCCGTTCATTTATGGATGTTGAACTACACTATTGTTATATATTATATGTATCTCTGGGTATAACACTCATTTTAAACAATATCGGCTGCCACGACGCGGGGCCACTGATCTCCAAAACACAGGCAATCCTAGGCAGTCAGGGGACAATATATGTATATGTATTTTAAAGCCTATATTACTGTCTAGCTATGTTCCAGTTATAATGTAAATATTATGTATACAATAGTTACTGGTTTAAGAAATAAAATATATTATTATTATTATTTTTTTCAAATATTTCAAAATACTCGTATCTCAAACATATATACATATACACTTAGGGCCTCTTTCATTATGTGTCAATTAGGCTAACCGCCATTTAAAGTCACCGGTAACCGTAAATGAAGGAGATGATATACCTATGTTTGTACGGCAAAAGTCCCAAACATTAAAAAGAAAATAATTTTAAAAAAATCGCCTATCGAAGGATGCACAAAACCGAATGTATAATTTAATAAAACATAAAATTATTTCTATGTCCTATGTTGTCTGGAACACCAGAAGGTGTCCCAGACAACGTGTATGCAAAATTTCATAGTGATCGGTTCAGTAGTTTTTGCGTGAAAGAGTCACAAACATCCATACATCCAAACATACTTTCGCATTTATAATATTAAGTACGGATATGAAGAGTAGAATAAATTTTCAGGTCCGCAAGTTAAAACAACTTTATTGAATGACAGCATTATAACATCAAGCCAATTAGTATTTACAAACATTGATATCGACAGAGTTGGTTGACATCTCGGTTTATTCCTACTAGTTCAATTGGGAATTCAACTGACATTATTATTAATTCTTAAATAAAAATGACTTTAGTATATTATTTATTATATTAATTTTAATTGGCAAGGTTATTATTTAATTTATATTGCTTATTATTAAAACCTATAAGCCATGCAATTTTGTTGCTGTCTGGAAACACATTGAATTCCTCTGCACAATTTCCACGTACCTATCTGTATTGTGTCTATTAAAATAAAACCACATGATCGTATAAGGTAATTGCCATAAAGGAAATCAATAAACAAGCGCAACATACGAAGTATACCGTAACAAAAGCCATACAATACGAAAGAGGATCATACGATACGGTACATTAAATTAATACGCAGTTTTATCGGCGTAACATTAGAAGACTTGGCAAAAAGAAAAATTGGCCCTCATATATTAGGGGATTTTTCTAATAAATTATGAGATGTTTTCTTCGTATCTTGGTCAGAAGTGTGAGTAAGGTCTCGGTGGATTTATTGAGAGCAACGACTGGGTAACATTTGAAATGTACATTCTAAATTTAAATGTTACATTTTTGAAGGAAATCAAATCGATATATGACAAATAAATAAAATATAAGCTAAACTATTGATATTTACAAGAAATATATATATAGTTGCTTAAAATGTTAGTACAAAAATGTACGAAGTCGCAGGCATAAACTAGTGACCTAAAATATTGTTGGTCGTTAAATGTACGCAAATTTGTTCAATTCAGGCTTCCCACTCGCAATCAGGATTTATGCAAAAAATCACCATAATGATCTGTCATTATCACGAACTTCATGGCCATTCTTGTCAGATCAAAAATATCAAACATATAAATTATTTAAACGGACCTTTTTTTTTCTGTAAACAGCAGACTTAAGCATTGTCGACATTTATATGCAAGACCCAGGCGTTATGCATCAATGCTCATCATTGAGAGTATATATGTTCCTCTAGCAAGAACATATATATAGCATCAACGAGAGTATATATGTTTCTTGATGCTCATCATTGAAAACTCTAACGCAATTGATTCCATCGACTCAACAATCGGATATCAATTAGGATCGTCAATTACACGCGGAGATAAACAATGGCTCGAGCGAAACTCAAATAAAATATTGTGAATACATTTTTGTTCAATATTTGCAAGAGGAAATTGGAAAGATCCATTTTGTATAGTTACAGCTTTAGTTCCGTTTACAGTGTATATTGGTGTTTAGAAATTCTTAGTTAGATCAGTATTTATCTTTAATTTAGACTATGACGCATTTGGTGGATTAGTTGGTGGAGCAAGTTCTCAACAACTAAGTTCGTCGGAAGGAGTAGACGCAGCCTTCGGCTAGTCGTTTGAAGTGACTGTACCACACAGTATAGGGGAAACTATATTCAGCATTTGACGTCTGTTGGCTGTAAGGATTATGTCTACATTAGCTTTTGCCCGCGATTTCGTCCGCATCCTTCGGAAACAGAACATTTTTCTGGATGAAAGATAAACTTTATCCCTGAAAGAATACTTTTCGGACAATTGTTATTACTAATAATGTCACTGGATTTTAAAATTAAATATATAACAATTTATATATTATGTATTTTGAAAATACAGTGACATTATCACATTTTTTTATGTTAAGGTCGGCAGACAGTCTACCTGATAGACTGTCCCTTAGTCACTCACCGAAACACATGTTTTTTTTTTATTTCACGGTGGCCTACAGTAAGGGGGTGGTTACTGCCGCCAGATGGCAGCCCAAATCATTGCAAAACTAAATATTTTTTTAAACTTAATAGACTTTTTGACCAAACAGTCGCAAAGTAATACTATAAGTATTACTCATTTGTAGACCTTATACTCCTCAGTTGGTTCAAGGTTAAGTTAGGTTAAGTTATGAAGGTTCCAATGTTCATAAGTGCGTGACAATAAGAAGGCTATTAACATAATATTGAACATTTTTACAGCAGAGAAAATGTCTCGTATATTTTTTTATGTTCACATCTCCTACTCGTTAAGAACAATTAAGCACATTAACTGTGTTTACTAGGACCCAATTTAGGTGCTATTTAACACGTTAACTGCCAGACCCTTCCGGGGTGATTGTAGGCCCTCGCACGTTTCCGCAAGAGATAGGAGAGAGCGGAAAATTACGACCACAAAATACTTTACTAAAGAGAGAAATGTCTCTTGATAAATTATGCTTAAATATAAGTTTTTTTAAATAAAATATGTCTCATTTTAAATTTTTTTTTTAAGAAACTTGTAGGATATAAGAAATTTTGGAATATTCATAGTTTTAGAAGTGAACGCTGAAAAAATTACATAAATTAATATCCCGAAAAATTATAAATAGAGGAATTATTTGCAAACTTTTTACATGGCAACTCTAGGATAAGCGAATAAAACAAAGTTATTACAGAATATTCCAGTTTTTTTTTCTAAATACAATTCTAAATAATAATTAATTAGTTACCACATAAATATACATATTATAAATGAAATTAAATAAATACTAAATATCAAAATTGGTTATTCCAATTATATCTCAGTCATTTTGATACTTTATATTATTTAAACTAGCTGGTTTAAGCGACTTCGTCCGCGTTCAAAATGTTATATAACCTGAAGCCTTTCTCGATAAATGGACTATCTAATACAAGAAGAATTTTTCAATTCGAACCAGTTGTTCCTGAGATTAACGCGTTCAAACAAACAAACTCTTCAGCTTTATAATATTAGTATAATATTAGTATAAAGTAAAGTATAGATTTAACACAATTTTCAAGTGCCAACATTCGCCAGCCAGACTTTAATCAATCAATCAAGTAAATGCATTTTAAAAAGTTTATAACTTGCACCGCATCCCCAAATGAGGTCAACCATATCGATTAATGGTGTTATGTGACCTCAAGGGAGGTCCCGTTAGGTCACGCGATCGATTTGGCTACTTGCTTTTTAATTATACTGTATCAGACTACACGAACTACTGCGGGAAATCTAGTCCCTCAATTAAGGTACATAATTTCATCCCATTAGAAGACTGGGAAGTTGGAAGACTTCAGTGTCATTCAAGTCGGGATGGATTAGCTGGTAATATAGTCAAGGGATTGGGGTTGGGCTCTGGCATCCCCTAATCACTCACCGAATCACAACCGCACACATGTTATTATTTATGTAACGGGGTGGCTACAGTCGCCAGACGGGCTGCCCAAATGATTTCGGCATAGAGTTAATGGTTCAAATAAAACTACGGCGTATGAGAAACTAGAGCCGACTTTGAAAAGGAGAAATTCATTTCCATAGTTCATCATGCCGGGAATCGAACCCGGTTTGAAGAGCAGAAGACCACCCTTACTTATACAACATTTTGTAATATTAGTGCTTGTCATATTGTATGATATTTTTATGTCCATATGTATAAAAATTACGTGTCACGTGTTTGTTCTCAATGAACACTGAAACTACTAAACCGATTTTGATAAAACTTCGTAACTATGTGTAATTTAGTCCAACTTAAATAGTTTTTATCTCAATTTATGGTACTTTTTTATTGCAAATTATTTGTTTATTATATAAGAGTTATAAATTACCTTACACCGCCATCTGTGAGAAATTTATGGAACTCACAGATAACTATTAAAATAAGTTTTAAAACAACTGTGAGTTCCATAAGTTTCTCACAGATGGCGGTGTAAGGTAATTTATCGGCTGAATTAGGTAATTATTTATTATAAAAATTCCACTCCGGGCGAAGCCGGGAGCGGGACAGCTAGTGACTTATGTTTATATAAGTTATTTTCATTTATTTTTTCCCTGTACTATGAAATTTTCCCCTGATTATTATAAATCTATAATAACGTAGATTATTTTTAAAATTCAACAACAAACTGTCAAAACTAGTTCACGTTTAAATTTTTAAGCGATTTTTCAAAAGGAATTTGTATTGAAAATTCAAGGTAAATTTTCAACGTCAAAATTACATTAACTCCCTTTTATTGTTGTTGAAATACTCGTATTATGTCGGTCGACCTATTTCAAATTTAGAAAATTCACTATAATATGTAAATTAACGTACATTGTTAACTGATAAAATTGACCAATTAATTTGTTTGAACGTTAGTACGTATATATTATTATGTAATTTGTGGAACATTTTATAATCTTAGCTATAATTTCCCAATTCCTACACATATTTTCCTACATGAAAATAATATGTGAATATCATTCAGAACCTTATTGTAGTGATACTTTAAAACGATGAAAGAAGGAATTTTTAGAATGATTAGTTCTACAATAGGGAATATGAAATGTATCACTTGATCTTGTTCTGAGTTTTTATACATTGAAGTGAATACATTCTAAAAGTGAAGAAGAATCGATGTCATTATTTAATATTTTATATAATATAAGAAGACTGCGTCAATATAAGATCGCCTATCCTTTAAAGAATGCAGTTTGTGTCTTGAAGCGATTGTTTTATAGTCAATGAATATATTACCTGTTTTATAATCTAATGATTTTAAGAATTTATTGTAGGTATAATGTTTTAGATTGTATAATTACTGTTACACACTTACATTGACATACTGGTTAGAATCAGTTAATTATTTGTTTCTTTGATTTTTTTTATTATATTAATCGTATGTATTTTTTTTTTAAATTTATTTCTATTTATGTTTTAAGATACTGGTATAATTTACAAAATCCAATTGAAAGCAATTATGATATTTTAAAATAATTTTTTTCGTGCTCTGATTAAAAAAAAATAAAAAAAAATAACCACTTTGGACACATTTGTTTTGATAGTATTTATTACTTTCAGAAATAATCATAGAGCTCAAGTTCGTTTGGCAATCGTAAATATTTTATGATATTGAAAATTTTTTTTTCAATAATAATAAAATGTTCGAATACATTCTTCTTGGTACTCAACAGAATCACAAATTTAACATGCAACGTCCTTGGCCCGATCGGCCTTGTCTTTTATGGGTTTCGTGACAACACACTGTACGGTAATAGCAATAGGTATACGGCGTTATGTTCGACACACCCCAACACACACATTCACAGTCACACACATTCACAGTCACACACATTCACAGTCACACACAAATATAAAGCTCAGTATTGATCAAGAACAGTAGGCGTACTCTATATTCAGTACAATTCCTGATTATTAAGGCTCTAATTACATCAAATAATTTTTGATTCAACGGTAAACAATCAAATATTCTTGACTAGCTGATGCTCGCGAATACGTCTGCGTTGAAAATAAAAAAAAGCAATATAACGCTTGAACTCGTGTTGCTATAACACTTTGGCCAGGCGTTAGTTTTTTATGTTTTATTTATCCCTAAAGAATAGTCCCTTTTTCTGGATGAAAGGTACCCTATGTCGTTTCCGGTGTCCCAGACAACGTGTATGCAAAATTTCACGATGATCGGTTCAGTAGTTTTTGCTTGAAATAGTTACAAACATCCATACATCCAAACATACTTTCGCGTTTATAATATTAGTATAGAAGTATAGATTTGGATTAGAAAAAAAAAGTTATAGTTTAATGAACTTTTTTGATGATTTTACAGTTTTAAACTCGACATTTACAATTTCATAAAATATTTCGAAAACGGGGAAATTTTGAAGATTTCTCTGGTCATACAAAAAAATTGTCTAACAAAGCACCGCCCACGGTCTTCTTAGCTTGGTTCATTAAGCTTTTTATATAGAGAGGCTTGAGTATCTTGGTCTTAAGTAGTAACGAGAATATCACACTTTGAAATATCATGTTTAATTTTCGATCGCGATTTTTAATATTAGAAATTCGTTTCTTTCCTTGCATTGAATTTATTTTCTCTGTGAGATTTGGATTGAAAAAAATTCCAGAGAAATATGACATCGACTTCTGTTATTAACAGTACGGTGTTATTAATTAATGTCATTATTACATTTTGCGCGTAATATTGTAGTTATTTCTTTATTGTTTAGGTACACGATAGTAGAACTATAATTATTAACATTTCGGTTACATTTTAATACTAGCTGGTGCTTGCGACTTCGTCCACGTTGAAAATAATAAAAAAAGCAATATAACGCTTGAACTCGTGTTGCTATAACACTTTGGCCAGGCATTAGTTTTTTATTTTTTATTTAAACCTCGGGAATTATCCTTTTTTTCTGGATGAAAGGTACCCTATGTCCTTTCTGGTGTCTCAGACAACGTGTATGCAAAATTTCACGATGATCGGTTCAGTAGTTTTTGCGTGAAAGAGTTACAAACATCCATACACCCAAACATACTTTCGCATTTATAATATTTGTAAGATTCATTTATATCTTAATGAAGTAAAATACGATTATAATTTTATTATGACACAAAATGTATATTGGACGGATCATGAATGACTAATATGTAATTTAATTACTATGAACTTTATGTAGATTATATTAAATTGAAAGTAACTGAGAATACAGGTAAGTTAAATGTACATCTTTTTAATTAAGATTTTGTATTAAGATACAAAAAAAAATTTTTTTTATAATTTTGAAAATTGCTAAAAATTTTTAGAGATTAATTTAATAAATAACTACAAACGTCTTTTAATATTATGATGTTGGTCATAAATTAGAGTAAGTAATTATTTTGTCTCACTTTAGTAGGTAAATAAAACTATACAGTGTAATGTTTAACATTTAAATAAGCACATAAATAAATAAATAATAAAATAATAATTTATTTGTTAAATATAGGTAGGTAATTAAAATGGTTTTATAATAAATAAGGCTCGCTACATTCTACCCTTTAGGGTGTGCAAATATTTTGAAAACAATACATAACAATATAATTTTATAATCACCACCATCCACTAAGTCATCAAACATATAATCTTTTAAATCATAGTAACATTTATTAACTAGTAATTCTTTAATTTTATTCTTAAATATATTAATATTGAGCTGCTCAATATTGTTCGGGATTTTATTATAAATGACTTTTGCCACACAAAAAAACACTTTTTTGCATAAGAACTGTGTGTGCTTTGCGAATACACAGCCTATTTGTCTATCTTATTCAAGATAGGGTTCGCTTTTACATATACTAGAACCTCATATATAAAAAGTGAAGGCAGTGTTAGTATTTTATAGATATTTGTCCTGCATTCACTGTGATATACAAAAATGAATTGGTAGTGTTGGTGAGAAGGGATCGCGGTTTGACGCGGTGTTGCCATTTTCCAACATTAAGGGTCGGTTTAAGGGTGCTTTATATAATCAACGGTCGGGTCGGAACCCGAAAAATTTTACGAAAATCACGTGACAGTATATGGGAATAAACAAGAGGGCAATTTAAATATTCATTTTTAATTTAAAAAAATAATTTAAACATAAAAAAATATTATATATAAAAGTAAGAGAATATTTTATCCCTAATAAGTTGTATTTTAAAGCAACTATAATATGTTCATATGTGTATGCATGTCTCTCTGTGTATGTATGTATATATTATGTATGTGCATTTGCATATGTGTATGTATATATACTAATAATAATAAATATAATTAATAATAAGAATTTCAAAATATTATACCTAATTTATACGTTATTTATAAATTTGTTAAAATAAAGTTTAAAAAATAAAAACATCCTGTAGAAAGTGTGCATTCTTGTTGTCAACAAGGATGCGCTTATATGAGTCTTATATGAGTTAGCTGCGTGTTAGAGTGGGACAAGCAGCTTCGTTGTATTAAAGAGTTGTATCTACTTACGAATATGTACTTATTTCTTTTGTTTGTAATTACAAATTTAATTGAGTTTATAGTACACCTAAACTGTGTACCACCAATTGTTTTTTTTTTTTTGTATGTAAATAAAAAAATTAAAAAAAAGTTAAGTATAATTTGACACGAATTTGTTTTCCCTAAAAAATACTAAAATAAAAAAAAGTTATACATGTAAAAAAAAATATTTAAAAAAAAATGTGATTAAGTACACTTAAAAATGATTTAGATTTACATAAGACGCGACTCCATGCGAATAAGTAATGTTTTATATGTCAATGTATATGGTTTTATAATAAAATGGCTGATATGATCAGAGCCTTATCAATAAATAAATTTAAAGGTGTCAATAAAACCAAACTCCTCTCGAAAGGTTTATTATAAGTTCACTGATTATTTAAGCGACAATGAAGCCTCAATTTAAAGCCTTAATTCGAAGCTCATACTATGTTTAGTATTGTATATATATGTAATTTGATTTTGTTTTGTATTAAGTGTACATATTTTTTGTAATTTTATATTTAAAAGATGATAAAAAGAATATATAGTATCCTGAGTTTCTTATCAGGATCGTCATCTTGGCTTTTTTCCGAAACTCACGTAAATTTAAATTTTAATAATGACGATCATAAGAGTTTCTTGTAGAGAAACCTAATTGATAAATAAATATTTAGATTTTGATTTTGTATAAAAAGTTTTCCTACAATGGAATAAATAAAGTAGGATCGAAATACAGAATGTTGTTAAAAAAAAAAATGTTTGATTTTTTTCATCCACTTAACCCCAAATAAATATGTCGGGTATTATAATACTCATAATTTCTTTCAGGTGTTATTCATTTTCCAATGCGAACGAAGTCGCGGGCACCAGTTAGTCTTTTATTTTATTTTTTTCGATCCGTATGCTTTGACTTTTAAAAGTCATTTAATTGTGAGTTTATCTTTAAGTTTAAATTATTTTTCTGAAATTTCTCAATATATTATGAACGTTCATCTATAATACATATAAGTAATTAATAATATTATTCAAATTCAAATTCAAATTCAAATTATTTATTTAGAAGTGACATGGGTCAATGTAAACCAGTTCTCATTAGTTAGAATATGCCACCTCATGCACTGCCCCGTCTGGCGTGTAAATTTATAATTTATATATCTTCTATTCAAATAAAAATCATATAAAACGAAAATAATACTTAATAAAAAATACGTCGTAGTCAATTGTAAAATTTATTTAAATGTCAAAATATTCCCTAATATTATAAAAACATTGATCCAATAGCCATTTGGTCAGTTTTATTCTAAATAAATTTCCCGGTAATTCCCTGAGTGCAGTGGGTAACTTATTATATATTTTAATAGAGGAATAATATGAATTCCGTCTACAAATTTCTAAATTCATTTTTGGAACATCTAAAAAATTTTGCCGCCTTGCTCTTTGTGGTAGAATATCTGCTCTGTGAATAAAATAAGATTCATGTTTCTTCACAAATACACATATCTCTCTTATATACAAAGAAGGGAGAGGGAGAATTTTTAATTCTTGGAATAATGGTCGGCAGCTGTCCATAGACCACGCACCACAAATTGCACGCACACATTTCTTCTGTAATTTAAAAGCCTTGTTAATTGCGGTTGAGTTTCCCCATAGCAAAATGCCATAAGACAGGACGGAGGATACATAGCCGTGATATGCACCGAGAGCAGCTTCTTTGGATACTGTCAATCGCAGCCTTTTAATTGCATATACAAAACGATTTAATTTAGCGCAAACTGAATCAATATGCGGTTTCCAATGACAGTTTTCATCCACTAGAAAACCGAGATATTTTAAAGTCTTGACTGTCTCAACTTGATCATTAGCGAACCTAACATCCAAATGTATATTTCTTGCCCTCAATGTTTTAAAATGAATAACTTTTGTTTTGTTAATATTAATTAATAGGTTGTTAACTTTTAACCAGTTAGCAACATCAGCTAAGGATTTGTTTAAATTATTTTCAAGTGAACCTCCATCTTTACACTTAACAATTATTGCTGTATCATCAGCAAAAAGAATAGAGCGATAATGAGATACATTGGGGAGATCATTAATGTATATTAAAAATAAAAATGGACCCAAAATACTTCCTTGAGGGACGCCACACCTGTTGTATTTATAATGAGATCTATAAGTAATTCTATTACCATTTATTATTTTCGACACTTCAGTACATTGCTGACGGTCATTTAAGTAGCTTTCCAGCCATTCATAAGCGTTTCCTCTTATTCCATACAAATCTATTTTCTTAAGAAGAATACTGTGATTAACATAGTCAAAAGCTTTACTCATATCAAGGAATAATGTTGCTACCTTATAATTATCACTAAGAGCTTGAGTTATATTTTTAAATAGTTCAAAGCATGCCAATGTAGTAGAACTGCTCTTCTGAAAACCATATTGCTCCTCTTTCAACAAATTGTATTTATCAAAATAAATCTGGAGCCTAGCGAGCATTGCCTTCTCAAATATTTTTGATATTACAGGTATTAGCGTAATAGGCCTATAGTTGTTCATGTCGGTTTGATCCCCTTTTTTATAAAGAGGCTTAACTATCGAATACTTCAGTTTATTTGGAAACTTTCCACTTGAAAATGACTTGTTGATTATGTAACTTAAGTGTCTGCTTATGTGAGGGAAACATACCTTTAGGATTTTTGTGCTAACGCCGTCATATCCAACTGAATTAGTATTGTTGAGTGATTTTATAATTTTGGATACTTCCATGTCATTTGTGGGTGTTAAAAAGATTGAATGGATATTATTAGTATCAATCGTTTTAGTTATCTCATTAAAATATTTCTTAAGTTATTGTTAGTCATTTGTATGAAAAAGTCATTAAATAGGTTACATATTTCATTGGGATTATTGTAAGTTGATTTATCATTTTTGACTATGTCAATTTCTGCTGAAGGTTTACAAAGCCCCAATTTGTCTTGTATAATTTCCCAGGCAGCTTTACATTTGTTTTTGTTACTGTCAATGTATTTTTTAGATTGTATTTGTTTTGATTTATAAATACATTTTCTAAGAAGAAGACTGTATTTTTTATACTTCTTAGCATTTAATTTCTTATTTTTGCTGGACTGTACATATGATAAATAAAGAATCCTTTTTTTAATACATGATTTTCTAAGGCCTTTTGTTAACCACTTTCTTTTATTTGATTTGCTATTTCTTTTAATATACAAGATACAAGATATATACAAGATATTAATACAATTGTGTATAATTATAATTTAAAAATTATTAATTTAGACATTGAAGGTTTTTGTCGTCAGCAAATGTATGCCTCCAATTTAATAACGATTTTCAATCGTTTGAAATGTCCAAATAATAATGACATACCCACTAATGTATAATTTGAAAACCACAAGCAGTAGCTTATAAATAGTAGTTTATAACTGATAATTATTTGAAACAGTTTAACAGTTATTTTTATTTATTCACTAGCTGTACCCGTGACTTCGTACGCGTTGTACTTCATCGGACTAAAAATGTCAACATTTTTTCATTATAAAAAGTATCCTATGTGTTAAATTACTAAAGTTCATAAACTATGGGAGTGAAAAATTTTAATTTTTAAAATTTTAGTGAATTATTTAAAAAGCAAAAATTTTCAGGGATCACAGCTTTTCCGTTTTCACTGAGCTGTCAAATTTCGAAACATAATATAATTATTTCCTCACCTAAAGTTGTCAACACGATGCGTCGTAGTCAACAGGCCTGTTCATCTTAATCTGAAAAAATAAAAAAAATAATTTTTAATGAGCAAATAAAAAAAATTGGATGCCGCGATCTCAACAAATAAATACCAAAATACACATTTTTCCTTTCGGACTTTTTAATCTCAAATTAAAACTAAATTTCATTTATTGTTTTAAAAAATAATTTGACGTTTTAATTTCTTGAATTCTTAATTAAATAATCGCCATATTAATGTCCGTTTGTACTATGTTGAATTTAAATTTAAAATATCCCACTAACATTGTAATATTACTTATATATAAGTAAGAAATGATATACATATATAATAAGTATCGGAAATACAGATTGGGAAATACCGTGATCCTCCAGGTAACTGCTTGGTTTCCGATGCAAACTCCCAGTAACCAATTCAGTCTTACAAATTGTCTAGATAATTATAAGGATTAGCCAAGATATCGAGCTCAAAACTATCACGCCGCGCGCGTCTCGAACTAAAACAGTTTGATTTCCAATTTATTAATAACTTATTTTTTAACCTATAATCTACTTCACTATAATCGTGTCAACGAATAAACTCTAAACGCCTACGCAACTTTCATAGCAAAATGCTCGAAATATTGCATCGATTCCAAACACTCGAGCTGTAACATATCTTAAACACATTAAAACAAAAACCAATCTCGCTAAGTATTTCACGATTCATTGCCATTGGAGAAATAAAAATCAAAAAACTCTTGTGACCTGCTTGGTAATAAATCAGTGCGGTGCGGTCCCGACCCGACTTCAGACCTACGACCATAAATACATCAACTGACAATTACTTGAGTAACCCAACGTTGTACTTCCTAAGTGCTGTGAATGACACCAGTTTTTTTTTTTGGCAAATACTTGGAGCTATTTACCTAGGTTATTTAGCTCTCAGACCCTAAATACCTAGGTTATTTAGCTCTCAGACCCTAAATACCTAGGTTGTTTAGGGTTTGAGAGATGTCGTATGGTGGCAGAATCAGAGAGTGGCAGAGCGTGGGTTATAAACTTATGCGTTTTTTGTCGTTACAAAGATATTTTAATCATCATTTGGGTAACCAGTCTGGCGGCAGTAACCACCCACTTGCTTCAAGATTACCGTGAAATAACAGCACGTGAGCTGATGTGTTTCGGTAAATGAGTAAATGCCAGAGAACATTTACCTTCCCTTATATAGTAGACCTTAATATTAAAAAAAACATAATCTAAAACTTAACTAATTAAATAGCTAACTGAACTAAACTAACTAACTAGATCTTAAACTAACCATGTAATTTTACTTTAAACTAATCAATAAAAAAATGTTAATATTAACTATATAAATTTAACTCTGAACTAATAACACAAAATCAAGTTAACCTTTTTATAGAGAGCTTTAAGTTATGTAGAACTTAATCAAAAGACAGTTTTTTTATCTATAGTTAAAATATAATGCTAGCAACCCTTTAGTAATTTATGTCGTGTCACTGGAGCCAGAGAAAGTGCTTTTCTTGTTAGGCGTTAGTTGTCCTTGCCCTAGAATGCGGCACGCAAGCTTTCATCGACCTAAAAATATATAACACTAGCTGGTGCCTGCGACTTCGTGCGCGTTGAACGATGAAAGGTACCCTATGTCCTTTCTGGTGTCACAGACAACGTGTATGCAAAATTTCATGGTGATCGGTTCAGCAGTTTTTGCGTGAAAGATTTACAAACATCCATACATCCATACACTTTCGCATTTATAATGTCGTTTAAACAACTAGGACTTCATAATGAGCATGTGAAGTCATATGTAAAGCATTTACTTTTTTTAATCATTAAAAGCATTAAAATAGAATAAAGGAAAATATTTTCAATCTATACTAATATTATAAATGCGAAAGTGTATTGATGTATGGATGTTTGTAACTCTTTCACGCAAAAACTACTGAACCGATCGCCATGAAATTTTGCATACACGTTGTCTGGGACACCAGAAAGGACATAGGGTTCCTTTCATCGTTCAACGCGGACGAAGTCGCTGGCATCAGCTAGTTTAAAATAAATACTAAAAAAAATAGCAATATTCAAACCGTTCCTTTTCCCCGCAGGCAATATTCAAATCGGATAAAAACTTAACTTGTAATAGTGGAGACCAGTAAAACCCACTCTGGCTGCGTTATAAGGTCGCTATCGCTCGATTACAGGTAAGTCCGCCTTATTTTTTCACAGCAGAGCACAAAGGTGTTCAGTCCAATTCATAAGCGATTTATTTATTTACTAACTGGTACCCTATGTCCTTTCTGGTGTCCCAGATAACGTGTATGCAAAATTTCATAGTGATCGGTTCAGTAGTTTTTGCGCGAAAGAGTTCCAAACATCCATACATCCAAACATACTTTCGCATTTATAATACTTGGCTGGTGCCCGCGACTTCGTCCGCGATGAACGATAAAAGGTACCCTATGTCCTTTCTATGCTAACAATAAAGTGATATTTTTTTTGACGTGTTGATATTTTTTTCTGGTAAAAAAATCAATCAACAAGCCTTTAAAGCTTGAACGTGTTGAAGTCTTTTAAGCTTATATGTGTTGATAATACTATGAAACGCTTTCGATTTTTTTTCCTGCTAATTCATTTTACTTTGTAAATATAAAATATAATTGTAATATAAAATATGCATCAGACAAAAAAATATCTATATTTTTCTTTAAAAAATTTATTATACTTCTACAAAAAAAAAAAAAAAATTTAAAAACACAAGTTTAGATAAATTGGCAAAGAATAAAAAATTTCCAATAATAAAATTTTTGATTTCTTTCGTAGTATATACCTACTGTATTTTAAAATCCGCTTCCACTCGTGCCTTACGTCAACCGTTTAAAAGAATACTAGCTATTCTTTTTACACCTCATCGCAGGGAGGAAACAGGGTAGGTAAACTACCCTTAATTCCACTCGTTTCGTTTTTATTACAAAAAACGCTTAGCGAAGTAAACTAAGGTTAAGCGTTCATTGAAATTTGTATTTTCCTTATTATATTCAACCTGTTTGCTTTAGGAATAAAATAATTCTTCTTAATGTTAGAATACAAAATTACTTTTTTTTTAAAACCCACTTAAGTATTTAATGGAAATAGAAAAAAAAATCGAACATTATATACATATATCATTATATACATATGTACATTATGGAGCTCTACCCCATAATGTATATATGTATATACATTATGGGGTTATGTATTACAACGCTAAGTAGTTACTTTATGTAACGCAGTATATTCTCGTGTACGAACAAATGCTTCAGACGAACAATAATCAAACTGCGGCCGTTTCATGCGAAATTAAGGCTGTGTCCGTCAAAAGGAAAGTTGTTCAAATCCGTCGCAGTCGCGTACGAGACCAACATTACGACCAATGCTAAAATGAAAACGTCGTACAATTCCCCAACAAGGATCTATAGCGTACTGGAATAGCATTATATTCTTAAGATGCCACTTTCCAAAGCGAACAGCTTACCAATTCCATGCTAAGTAATTACTCATTAGTTATTGATCGTAACAATACATAAAAAAACATGAAATTTCTAAGACATAATTGAAGGCTTGCATCGAAACAAAAAACGGAAATTTTAATTTCTAAAATGTGCAGAATTTGTGACATTTTCGCGGGATGAATTCTTATAATTACTGCCAAGCCAATAAAGTTTTTCGATGAAAACATCCTAGCTATAATGTTTATTCAAAGTAGCTATGTCAACAGTTAACAACTATAAAGCATTTTTCTAAAATATTGGAATAGTTGGCGTAAGTTTCCCGTGTTGAATAAGTAGCACGAATATGTTGCTTCGCATTCTGTCTTCGGTTATTCGCCTTATACTAAGTTGAGACAACAAATTCTCCCAAATACCTATTACTGAATTCCCACGCTCGTACAGCGCCATCTTAAGTCGGAGAAAGGCGTTTTAAATTTCAGAATGATCAGTCAAGTGTAGAAATATGTATCTGTTACAGGTAATTCTAGAATAATAAGTAGATCTAGGTATAACTAAGTAATTCTTTTTGGGTAGAGTCCAAAATTACCCATTCACTTCTAACGCTGAATAGAAAAGAATAATTTATTTGTTGATCATATGTACATATAGGTATTTCAATTAACATGGCCGTTAATAAGATATCATATGGATGGTATTTTGTCACTTTTGAACACGTGACACAAAAATTTCGGGGCACCTGCCTCTTCGCCACAGCCTTTGTGTCAAATTTGCACCGCACAACAAAATATAATCGAAAATACATTTTATTTGCACGGTTGAGTTTAAAAAATCAAGCTTGATCACAATAGCTTGGTCCAGTCTTCTTAATTCTTACAAATAATTAAAGTAATTCTACAATTGGTATGTTAAAAGCCAAAAAATATCGCTTTAGCGAAACGCCCTGAAGCCTTTGCCACTTCTAGTCTCCTTGTGCTCATGCAGTCACAATTCTCTCTTTGTCCTACTCCAAAATGCGACGCACAAAGCCGACACTGCCGTAATATCCTATTGTTGAATTTTTAACCGCCCGTCAACCTTTTAAAGTTATAATCTCTTTGCGTGCGCCAATTTTTTTTTAATCATAATTCCCAAGCCTGTTTTATGTCCGTGGAATAAAGCTTCATTTTTAATTGGAATATTAAAGATGTAATATGTAAATAAATAATGCTGAGTAGCTGTGTTTTTTTTTTGCTTGCTTATAAGCTACTCATTTGTCCTTTTGGGAAACAGCTGGTTGCAGGTTCCTGCGATGAGCAGAATTAACTCGCGCATAGTATATATAGGTGTCGTGGATCGAGGTTACTTTGAACCGCGGCATTACTTTAATAAAAACTTTATTTTGTTTTTAAATTAAATTTTTTCGATATCTGAACGCAGCTCCAAGTTTTTTTTTTCTACGGTTAGCATCACTGATTATCATTCTCTGTCTTTGCTCGAACGCAGCGTCTAAGAATGTGTCAGTGTGGTGAAAAAATCGACAAATATGTAAGTATTATTTTCACTGATTTTGTAATCCTGAATAACTTTCAATGTAGGTACAAACACATTATTTTGATGACACAGTGGATTTTTTTGGTACACACCATAATAATTTTGTTTACTGTACCATAATAACTTAATGGGAGTTACTATAGATATTCGTTAAAAAAAAGTAACCCGATCGCAGTTTGACTTTGATCACGCTTTTGTTTAATTTTTTTTGAGCTTATTTTTAAATATCTTAAAACCATATTTAGATGATAGAAAGATAAACAGAAGTTGATGTTATGGTTTTTTTTAATGTCTCTTTTTCGCCAATATTTAAAGAAGTAGAGCTATTTTAATTTCGAAATTGATCAAAGTAACCCCGTTTCACGGGTATATCATAAATTGATGTCATAAAATAAGCATAAAAAATATGTTATATAAATGACAGGTAATTAACAAAGCGACTTCTCCATGACGGATTGGAATAGATAAAGCTATTTCCATTCAGAAGCAGTTGACCCACGACCCCTATTCCGTAGTTATCCCCAATAAATAATGGACGAGTTAGGGCTGTCACCCGTCGCTTTTAACGAATAGACGCCAGGGTCGGGGTTAAAAAATAACCCCAATTTGTTTACAAGCGGTCAATATTAATTAGTTTGTCGTTAATTCTGTCTATGTCACATTAAGTACGACTTACTTACTAGTGACGCATATACTTAATGATGCTACACTATTTAACCTTTGTAATCATACAAATGTTAAATAGTGTAACATTTAACCTTTGTATCATACACTGGACCGCAAAGAAAAAGGGTCGTTTAGAAAATCATCAATATCTTTAAAAGTACCTGAGCTAGCTTTATGAAATAGAAAGACTAAATTAAAGAATAATTTAATGTGCTTAAATAAAAATAAAATTTATTTAGTTAAGCTTTAATTTAGTCTTTATTTCATAAAGCTATAGGTCAGGTACTTTTGAAGATATTGAAGATTTTCTAACCGACCCTTTTTCTTTGCTGTCCATAGTATATGTGATATTACGCTTTCGTTAATTGACAGTAATTACAAGTTACATTTTAATTGTTTACCGTTTGTTTATACACTTAATTGTTACTGCGTTTTAATTAGATTTTGTACTTTTTATGTTCTGTCATGAGTTTTGAATAATCTATACATAATATAATAAAATAAAATCGTAGGGCTCAACTAAATACCAACTTGCCGCGCTCAAATGGATCGCAGAGTTAGGAGGTTCATTAAAAACTACGGTTTTTAAAACTATACACAGACTGGCACATACTTAGATACAAAATCACCTGTCTATGTGTCTTTTATGAGATGTACTTCGGAGAGTGTGCTCAGGAGCTGCATGAGCACATCCCGCTTTCCCCTTTCTTCCACTGGACATTCAGAAGTTTTAAAAATTCTTTCATAATACGCACTCCGTCAAGGATTGGAACTCCCTTCTGGCGTCTGTATTTCCGAACTCATACAACCCAAATCTCTTAGAGCCTTTGCACACCATGTCTTTTTTATGCGCTGACGACGCGCTTAAAACGCAATTAGGACACTCAGCAAACGCAAGGCTGCCGACACGTTGTATCCTTTGCACACAATCCTTACGTTTGTATGGCTAAAAACGTGCAAATACATCGCTACAAACGCGCTGTGATGCTTATGCGCAGAGAGCGTAATCCAATAACAAAATCCAGCGTAAATTTTGGGTGTACCCAATATTTAAGCTGGATTTTGTTACTGTTACAATGGTAATATGGGATACAAACGCACGTTTGAAGCGATACAAACGCACGCTTGAAGCGCTATTCATTTGAATATATTACAAACGTGTAAAATCTGTTAATACGCGTTGATAACGCGCAAAGGACGCGCTCATCAAAAACGCGAGTCGTCAGCGCATAAAAAAACGTGGTGTGTGGCCTTAGGTCGAGTGAATAGGCATCTTCTGGGTGAGCTCGCTCCATCATCAGCCTCGTCTTTGCTGCACATCTAGATGCTGGCCTGGAGCAAACCCATTATTAAGATTAAGATGTACTTTAAGATGTACTTTGTTAAACGACGAGCCGTACGTTTATAAGGGACATTGCTATACTTAACATATACTTAAAGAGTGTTTCCAGAAAATAAGAGTATTATTGATCGTGTTAGAATTAAAGGCTTGCTACCGACACCCTCCCTTCTAAATCCTTCACATAGATTTTGTCAACCGAAAGATTAATTAGATGTCCGATTTAGTTTTAGAGCGACCCACAGCTATGTTGACATTAAGTATGCAATATAACAAAAAAAAACTTAAAAATTATATAATAATAAAGCATTAATTATGCTTGTAATATTAAATATCATTGAATGCTCTAAAAAAATCAGTAAGCTGAGAAAAATTAATATAGACCACGTGGTTCTGTCTTCCTAGATGTACGTTTTCTTTATCTATAGGGTTTGATTATCACATATATAAAGGATTTTCATATCTTGACACTTTATTCACTGTAACTTAATTTAAATACAATTAAAACTTATTATTTGTGAGAGACGTGTATGCGCCGTGTTAAATGTGTTAGGAGAGAAAGTGAGATAGCTTGCGAGCGAGACAGCACACTTTGTCATAGAATAGTATTTAATTGAAAATTAAACACTAGAGAAAGTCCTTGATTCCAGCCCTTGCAGTGCTGCAGTTACAGTTGCAATAGTAACAATTTATATAAAAATACTAACAAATGCCCGCGACTTCATCGACGTTGAAAAAGAAAATAAATGAGTAATATAACTCACGAGACGGTGGCACCACCACGGCGACAGTGGCGCCAATTTTTTAAACTTTTATACTACTCCTCGGAAACCTAGGATTTCAGGATTCAGGATAAAAAGTATATTATATGTTAATCCAGGTAATTAACTGTCTGTGTGTCATATTTTATACAAATACGTTCAGTTGTTTTTGCGTGATAGAGTAACAAACTTCCGTCCATCCTCACTTTCACAGTCATAAAATTAGTAGAATATTTAAATTAGCAATTAGTTTGCATACTGTGTGTCCGATTATATATGTTAAGTAATATGTAGGCTTTGAATTGGGGGTATGACACGATGTTTTAATACAAAACGATTCGGTCCCACGTCCCTCCGAAGGAGCCCACCCAGTATTATTTTACGATACGTTGACGCTAGCACGAGTTTCTAAATGTTTGAGACGTGTTACGTTTACAAACACCTTATTGCCTCATTTTATTACGACTACTGAATATTCTATATATTGATATTCCAGACTTTTTAAGATTGAGAAACACTTATTTTGAATTGTTAAAATAAATTTTAAATTGACGCCTTCTTCATATAATAATGTACATTATATGAAGAACATTATACATTATACAGGATTTGTTTTACTTTTAAACATTTTAACACCAATTTAAACCGATTTAAGATTAAATGATCTTATGTTAAATCGGTTTAAATTGGTCTAAATATCATTTCAGTTTTTTATTAAATAGTTGCAAATACAATATAAATGGTAGATTTATTTTAACTAGATTTCATTTTTTTTATAAAGAAGTTAGAAGCTACGGTCCCCCTGATAGTAGGCAATAACTATCGCCTATAAAATACCACCGTGAAATAAGAGCGCTTGTGGTTTTGTGATTAAAGCGAGGCCAACGAAACAACGCAAAGATTGTAAACAAACTTTCAAATGTGTTCAAAATGGCTTCCTATACCATGAAACAAATAGCGCCGGCCATTTCGGGTGTGGGAAAAGGATAGAGGACCGGGTTTGTTTACATTGTAGGCGTTGTCTCCTTGGCTTTACTATAGTTGCGTGAATAATGGCATTTTCACATATATGCACGTTGTCTGTTATGATTTGTCCTATCACAATTTTCAGCGCGCTTGCATCCACTTTACAATGTGAAAGTAACTTTGTCTGTCTGTCTGTCTGTTACCTTTACACGCCTTAACTAGTCAACCAATTATCATGAATTTTTTGCATATACGTTGTCAGGGATACAGGAAAGGATATAGGGTAGTTTTGATCCAGAAATAAGGATAGTTCCCGAGGGATCGTCTAAAATATAATAAAAAACTAACGCCTGGCCAAAGTGTTTTTTTTTTTTTCAACCCGTACTAAGTCGCATATAAATTGCAGCGCTAGCGAGTTATAAATTGCATCGTATTTCCTTGTATTTGTAGACAACGGCAGCAGATCAATACCTTTCTAGCCTATCTGTAGAGTTTTTTTAAAAAAAGTCATGACTATATTAAACAGTCTCGCCTGTCTAAGAAGCTCAGATTCACTGTATACGATTTTGTATCACTAAAACCTTTTTAGAAGAACAGTCTAAAGTTGAAAATGGAAAGCACTGTACTCAATTTTCGATGGTTATAAATCAGTCGCTGCGAAAGAATAAACAAGTTGTATTTGCTCGCAGAAAACATCCCGAAATTCCAGAGCGGCAAACACGGCAGCGTCACAATTTCGTGTGCACACGTATGAAGTGCATCCCAGCATATATTCATATGAAATATGTGCACCGGTAACTTTCCGACAGCTAAGTGGGGACACACGATGCGACGTTGCGTCGAACATCACGTATGAATTTTATTAAAGGTATACACACAAAATTGCGTATATTAAAAAAAAGTTATCTTAATAGTATTTACATGGTCCCACAAAACTGGAAAGCACTTTGTCTCAGGGATCAAAACACTAAGTCTCAATGACTTAAAAGTTAAAACTTTTTTTTTAAATTAAGGATAATTCAAAAGATTATGTTTTATGTATGTATTTGTGTGTGTATATATATATGTATATTGTATATATGAATGTGTGAATGCGTGTGTGTATATATGTATATTATTATAATACCTTATATATGTCATTTATAGGTATGTTATGATTGGAGTGTGTTTGTGAATATAATGTTTATTATTTTGGAACTTAGTATAAGAATTTTCTGTAATCTTAAGGGTCGATGATTGATGTTAAATGTTGTGTACTTTTATACCTGTCATTGGAATTCACATAAGGCCAAGACCGAATGTAAAAATTGTATTATCGTGTTGTATCGTTGAGTCTTCTGTTGGTGTATAAGATCGACAGACAGGCTAACGGTCCACTTAACCGTCTCCTATATCACAAGCAAGTGCGCTGCCGACTATAGAAGGTAAGATGATGTTAATTTAACAATAAGTTTAATTTAAAAATAACAAAAAATGTTGCCGTGTGTTGCCAGTCATCGTAGGAATAATGGATGAGGTGCGAATACCAGCGCACAGGCAAAGTCTGTGCTCTCTTCTTAAGTAAGGTTTTAATCGTGCCAGACCTTTGTTACCAACGCCAATAATTCATGTAAACCCTTGTGATATAACATTCTTTTTTTAAAAAATTATGCATTTTATTAAAACGAAGCACCCGTATGAGATTTTTCTTAGCTATAAAAAGCTATTCTTAGCTATATATAAAGTTACGCGGACGAAGTCGCGTGCAACAGCTAGTAAATATTAAATTAATAATCACTACATATTATAAAACAAAGTCCTCCGCCGCGTCTGTCTGTCTGTCTGTTCGCGATAAACTCAAAAACTACTGCACCGATTTTCATGCTGTTTTCACCAATTGTTCTCGAGGAAGGTTAAAGTATATAATTTACAAAAAGTTACGAGGGCGAAGTCGCGGGCACCAGCTAGTAATATTATAAATGCGAAACTTTTGTGAGGATGGATGGAATTTGTTACTCTTTCACGCAAAAAGTACTAATTAGAATATTATATATTTATAAAATAACAAACTGAGATGCTTTGCAAATTAAGCTCACAAATTCTTAAGTGTTTCTCAAACAAATAACCATAAAGGCTTTATTGATTTGAAATTTGGTACACTGTTACTTAGATGGTGTTTCAGTGACAGGTAACATTAACCTGAAGTTGTATCATAATTAGTCAACTCCTCAGCAATTCACAGCAGATAAAGCGTGTTTGGGCTCAATCAGGGGAAATTAAGTTTTTGTAAGTTTCAGTTCCATTTATTTTTATTTTTACATTTGCCTGTGATTAGGTACGCATTACTTTATAATTTAAAGCCTTATTATTCCCACGTATATAAAGCATATTACTGAAGAGTTTCTTCTAAAACTGTATAGTAATTTTTGTTAAAGAGTAGGTAACACACATTTATAATATTTGTCGCGGTATCGGTAATGTCATTTATAAACGTCTATATTGAATATAAATAACTTTCATTCTAAATATTTTATGTATTATGTTTCAAGTTGTCAATAAGTGTCAAAAAGTGTGACGAAAAAAGTTTCCTATTTAAAAATAATGATATATTATTATCACTAGTTTACCACGCCCAATAAACCGATAGTATTGAAGTACATTGTATTTTTAACTATTAACTACAATCTACTAGCTGATGCCCGCGACTTTGTCCGCGTTGAAAAATAAAAAAAATATTAAATAAAATATTTATAACGTTGACCCCTTATCGCTATAACACTTTGGCCAGGCGTTAGTTTTTTTTATTATTTTATTTTATTTTAGACTAGCTGGTGCCCGCGACTTCGTCCGCGTTGAACGGTGAAAGGTACCCTATGTCCTTTCTGGTGTCCCAGACAACGTGTCTGCAAAATCTCATGTTGATCGATTCAATAGTTTTTGCGTGAAAGAGTCATAAACATCCATACATCCAAACATACTTTCGCATTTATAATATTAGTACGGATTGTTAGCTAATCAATAACCTACATTTCATTTATTGTGACTTTATCAATATTGGACATCTTTATTTATATAATACTAGCTGGTGCCCGTGACTTCGTCCGCGTTGTACGATGAAAGGTACCCTATGTCCTTTCTGGTGTCCCAGACAACGTGTCTGCAAAATCTCATGTTGATCGGTTCAATAGTTTTTGCGTGAAAGAGTCATAAACATTCATACATCCAAACATACTTTCGGATTTATAATATTATTACGGATGATCTCTCTGGAACAGTACTTTTTTTCTGGATGAAAAGTACCCTATGTACTTTCCTGTATCACTGACAACGTGTATGCCAAATGTCATGATTATCGGTACAGTAGTTAAGGCGTGAAAAGATAACAGGCTGACAGAGTTATTTTCACATTTATAATAATTATTAGTATACAGTATGATACTAAATTAAAAAGTCCAAGTAAATCACTATTTTGTTGAAATAGTTATCTAAAACATTCTGAACAAAGGGCTCTGAGAGTTTAAAATATCATTAGTGGAGTCAACGTGGGCTTGGGAAAATATTTAGACGCGCTTTGCGGAGCTTTTTAAGCTTCCGACGAAATACTAGTTATGAATTAATGAACTACTTAAATTAATATTCAAAGCTCGACTCGGGAGAACAGGGCGTAATAAACTTTAATGTTTACATAATAAAGTTTATTTTAAAATATTTAAATAACACCACAATGCTTTAGATGTGTATACTTAAAGTCTAATGGTTAACTTTTTCAATTGTGTAAATTTAGGTTAAACATAAAATAAATATACTTTCCCTGATGTGTTTTAAATTAATTTTTTAAATACTAAAAGTAATTAAAATATTTGTTTTGACATGAATTGAATTGAAAACTATAAATTGTGGCTTACAAGTATACATACAGTATTCAAATTATTAGTTCTAGACTTAATTTAGACCTGTTTAAAACGATTCTTACAATGTATTTTCTCCTAACACACGACGAGATATTTATTTCTGAAATCGCAGAGGTTTCATGATTATCATTCTCTGTCATTGCTCGAATGCAAGAATGTGTCAGGTTGATGAAAAAAATCGACAAATATGTAAATATTATTTTCACATGATTTTGTAAGCTTGAATAACTTTCAATGTACCAATGTGATTGTTACAAACAGATTACTTTGATGAAATCCTTTGTGTCAAGTATTTTTTGGTGTAAATCATAATAATTTTGGTTACTGTATCATTGTAATGTATCATAATAATAACTTAATGGGAGTTACTATAGATTTTCGTTAAAAAAAGTAGGGCTATCAAAGTAACCCAGATCGCAGTTTAACTTTGATAACGCTTGTTTGTTTAATTTTTTGAGCTTATTTTTGAATATTGATTTCTAATTTGATTTCTAATTAATTGAATATTGATTTTTTGAATATTGATTCAATTGATTTCTAAAACAGTATCAAATTGAGTGCAACATTTTTTACCTATACCCATTGTTATCACTAGTGGTAAATACACAAGAAAATCATATATTGGACGATCGAAGTGCTAAAGTATAGTGTATTTACACTGAAATTTCATCGTTTAAGAAGGTTAGAAAACGAAGTTATTATCACTTTGATTGCAGTGGTGGGTAGGTGCGCAAAAGGCGATTTGATGTAGCCACAGACTAGAAAAAGTGTTCGGAAGGGTATCATTATCTTAAATTCAGTGTTGCCAGCTTTGAATTGGTGTTGCTACCGGGAAATATTTACTACCAGCTTGGATTAAGTGTTGCCATTAACTACCAACCACTCCAAAAGTTTGGAATAACAAAAAGTTAGTTTTTGAAGAGAATTTTTTTTTTTTTTGCTGTCACAGTGGAAAGCTTTCTTCTTCAATATAAGTAATTTATTTATGTAACTATGCCAAAAGTACAACGTTCTCCGCCAACAACGCCTATTAATTTGGGCAGCAAGGAGGCTGATGTTGATCCTATGGCATTTGTCAACACTATCCCGCGGAACAAATCCACTGAATCGCACAGTAAAGGTGTGCAGAGTGCCGGGATATCGTCTGTCCTGATAGCTATTGAAGCTTTGCGAAGGGAAATGACTGATAGGTTTGACTCCCAGCGATCGGAGTTTGACAAGTTTAGGGATACTTTATCGCAGCTCCGCACTGAGGTTACGGATTTAACTGACAAATTTACGTCAATTCAAAAGGATTTTAGCGATCAGGTGGCTATTAACAGCGAGTTGCGGAGTGAAGTGGCTGGATTGCAATCAGAGAATATCACACTCCAGGAAACTGTTTCGGAACTCAATGCAAAGGTGACTTATATGGAACAACTGTCAAGAGAGTGCAACTTAGAAATCCAGTGTGTCCCAGAACGTAAAAGTGAAAACCTTCGTGACATTCTGTCTAATTTGCTCGGTACTGTTTCTTGTTCGATTCCTGACTCAAGTATTCTCGCCTTGCATCGGGTTTCTAAGATAAAATCTGATTCTACTCGACCACGTAATATAATAGTCAGACTTGCTACACCTTTGATTCGTGACAGTGTCTTGGCGGCTATCATTAATTTCAATAAGTCTAAGACCATTAACGGAGACAAACTTAACGCAACTCATCTTGGGATACCTGGTAGCGGCCAGCCTGTTTATATTGCGGAACATTTGTCTCCTGCGAATAAAAAACTACACGCTGCTGCGAGAATCACTGCCAGGGAAAAAGGCTACGAGTTTGTCTGGGTTCGCAACGGGCGCATTTTTATTCGAAAGAACAGTGTATCTCCGGCTATTGTGGTGAGGTCAGAACAGTTTCTTAAAAAACTGAATTAACATAATATTGCTACTATTATTCTCTTTCTTTTTGTTTGTTGCTTTGGTTATTGTTTTGTTTCGGTACTTATACTTATATAGGATAGTATATGCAATCACATAAAAACTCTAATTTAAATCTTAAAATTTATTACCAGAATGTAAAAGGCCTCAGAACCAAGACTGAAAATCTATATATTTCTGTTCTATCATACCATTACGACATATTAGTGCTTAGCGAGTCGTGGCTTAATGACAGTGTTTTCGATAGAGAATGTTTTGATGATAGGTACGATGTTTTTAGACGAGACAGATACACCTCCAACAGTTTGAAGAGGGATGGTGGTGGCGTTGTTGTTGCTATTCTAAAAAAGTATAAAGCATTGAGAAGGGTTAAGTGGGAATCTCGGAATGAGGATGTATGGGTGTCTCTTATAATCGCTAATATCGATATTGCTATCTGTGCTTCCTATGTACCCCCTCCTCAGTCTGCATCTCGCTTGGAATCTCTGTTCAATAATATTACTGAAGTTATTCAAAATAAGTTGCCGAGGGATAGCTTTATATTATTGTTGGGTGATTTTAACCTTCCTGATATAGAATGGTATAGGGGTGATCCGAATGACTCATTTCTCTCTGCAGTACCTACTGCAGTTACTGTTAATAATATACTGATAGACGCAATGGCCTACAATTGTCTGTCTCAGTGTAATCCTATCAAGAATTTCATGGATAGGGCCCTGGACCTAGTTCTAACTAATAAACCTGATAACGTTTTGGTGAGAGTGGCTGATGATCCTCTTGTTGGTATCGACCCTTTGCACCCACCATTATTGGTTGATTTCAGAACATCCTCTCATAAATCGGTAAAACCCAAACGATCTTCCTATTTAAATTTTCTTAATTGTAATTTTATAGCAGTTCGCACTGAACTGGACGCGATTAACTGGTCAGAGATTTTCGTTGACCAAATGAGCGTTGATGAGATGGTTGCACGATTCTATGGGGTGGTTAATCAGTTAATTGAGAGGTACACCCCTTTGAGCTACACGGGTGACAGTAATTATCCGGCATGGTACACTAGACCTTTAATAAAAGTGCTTAAAGAAAAAGCCAAATTTCACAAAAAATTCAAGAAGTATGGCAATCCTATGGACAAACTGAGTTTCGAAATTTTAAGGAATAGGTGTAAGGTACTAATAAAACAGTGTTATACCAAATTTAAAAATCACGCTAGGGATCACCTTAGACTAAATCCTAAATATTTCTGGAAATTTTCTAAGAGTCGCAGGTCTAACAGTTCTACGTTACCCCATGAAATGCACTTCTGCAACAGAACTGCTAGAGGAGGGCAGGAAATATGTAACCTTTTTTCGGCACACTTCCAATCCGTGTATGCCTCAAATCGCAGCAATCTAAGACAAAACTATAGCAATAATGTTGAATCTTATAATAACAGTCTTCCACTGAGTGAATGTTCTGTCTCGGTAGAAGAGGTGCGTCGATGCTTGCTTTCACTCGATTGCGGAAAGGGGGCGGGTCCTGATTTGTTACCACCATTGTTTCTCAAAAACTGTGCTGATGCTCTCTGCGGTCCACTCTTCCAAATCTATAGCAAGTCATTACAGCTTGGTAGTTTTCCTACTCTCTGGAAATTAGCACACTTGACGCCTATTCATAAGTCTGATTGCCTGCATAATGTGTCGAATTATCGGCCAATTTCAATTTTATCGGCTGCAGGTAAGATACTTGAATCAATAGTGCAAAAAAGAATTTATGCTCATATAAAGCACCTAATAAATCACAATCAGCATGGTTTCCTACCTTGTCGATCTACCGCAACCAATCTGGTCGCTTATGTGTCGGATTTGGTTGGGGTGGTCGATAGGGGTGGTGAGGTGCATTCAATCTATACCGACTTTAAAAAAGCTTTTGATCTTGTTAATCATGACATCCTCTTACAAAAGCTGGAGCAGATGGGTATTCATGGATCGCTCCTGAGATGGTGCGAATCGTATTTGCGGAATAGGTCACAATTGGTTTCTGTTCATGGTTTCAAATCTGGGCGATATGAGGTCCCATGTGGAGTACCCCAGGGATCCCATTTGGGACCTTTGTTTTTCCTCGTGTTTATTAACGATCTATCATTTACTTTACAATGTAATTTTAAATTGTATGCAGATGACCTGAAGATATACAGAGGTATTGTTACACGTGAGGATTGTCTATCTCTGCAGGAAGACTTAAACAGGGTACATCACTGGTGTGTCCAAAACTGTATGTTTCTTAATGCAAACAAGTGTTATTTTATTAAATTCACTAGACGCCAAAAAACAGAGGACTTCGCTTACTCCATTAACAGTGCGACTTTATCCGAAGTCTCGTATATACGTGACCTTGGGGTTGTTTTGGATAGTAGCTTGAGCTTCCGCAATCATATTGACACTGTTATTAGGAAGACCTCAAGAATCTCAGGCTTTGTATCGCGGCAGTTGAAAATTTTCATAGATCCGACCATATCAATACTTGTCTATAACAGTTTGGTACGTAGTACACTGGAATATTGTTCAGTTGTGTGGAACCCAGGCTATCAGGTTCACTCAGATCGCATTGAACGCGTCCAAAAGCGCTTCCTTTATCATCTTACTTATCAGGGCAATAAGTGCGATCAATTACTGTCATATGAGTCACGTCTCTCTCACTTTAAATTGGCCTCATTGCATAAACGTAGAAGGGTCCTGGACCTTATGTTTCTCTACAAGCTTGTAAATGGTGTTACTGATGCTCCTGATATCCTTGAACATCTCTGTTTTTCTGTGCCTCGTCCGGGTAGCCGATTGCACAATCGTAAAACATTTGCTCAACCTGCATGTCGCACTAAACTCGGTCAACATAGTCCGATATATCGTATGTGCTCTTCATATGATGGAATTCGAAACGAATTTGATTTATTCTATGGTTCTGTAGTCTCAGCAAGGAAATCAATTCATAAATGTGTAACTTCATAATTATTGTTTAATTGTTTGTTCTGTTGTAACTGTCTAGTACGATTTTATGTATGTTATGTTTGTATGTAGTGTTCACATGTAGTAGGTTACATTCCGAATTAATTGCTGTATTTGTATGTTCTTGTTTTTTCTTATTTGCTTGTACATGGAATTGTATACCAGTTTTGTGAACCATAATAAAAAAAAAAAAAAAAAAAAAAAAAAAAAAAAAAAAAAAAAATATATATATATTAAAACCATATTTAGACGATAGAAAGCCAAACAGAAGTTGATGTTATGGTTTTTTTTTAATTTTTTTTTAGCGCCAATATTTAAAGAAGTGGAGCTATTTTAATTTCAAAATTGATCAAAGTAACTTCACTCCGTTCCACGGTATTGCCTCTATATTACCATTTCCGTTTGTTTTCTTGAAATTAGAATTGAAAATTCAATTCTAATTTTAAACCGAGAAAGAATACTTTACTTTGAAAATGATGTAGAGTAACATATGTATAAATTGTTTGAATAAAATCCCAGTGCAATTTCCTTTCAAGACTCGAGGCTGCGGGTCAACCGGCCAACATGTAATTTGCAATCGTATTCCATACAAATCATTTTTTTTTTTTTAAAAAAAAACTTAACTAACTAAAAACTTTTTAAAAACTAGCTGTTGCACGCGACTTCGACCGCGTAACTTTATAAAATACTAGCTGGTGCCCGCGACTTCGTCCGCGTTGAACGATGAAAGGTACCCTATGTCCTTTCTGGTGTCCCAGACGATGTGTATGCAAAATTTCATGGTGATCGGTTCACTAGTTTTTGCTTGAAAGAGTTACAAACATCCATACATCCAAACATACTTTCGCATTTATTATATTAAAAGTAAGATTTTATCCGTTTTCTTGGCATTGTTGTGTGTCTCTGGCACGTCCGCGTTGAACGATGAAAGGTACCCTATGTCCTTTCTTGTGTCCCAGACGATATGTATGCAAAATTTCATAGTGATCGGTTCAATAGTTTTTGTGTGAGAGTTACAAACATCCATAGATCCAAACATACTTTGGCATTTATAATATTAGTACGGATAGCCTATGTTACATACTCGCAGTTAACGTAACTTTCTATAGGCGAAAGAATTTTTAAAATCGGTTCAGTAGTTTATTCATTACAAACATACAAAAATACAAATATTCTCTCTTTTATAATATTAGTATATTTATATGAAAAAAGCAACTTTCCTTTTGCAATAGGGGAATAAAACAACAAATAAGTTAAAAAGGGATGTTGGAAGTTTAGTACTATTGGGAATTTTGGTATAAGGAAGAAAGAGAAAAAAAAATATTAATTCGATTTGAAAAGGACATATTTAACACTATTAACTAAAGACAAAAATTTAACATTAGCCTACGTTTATACCTACTTATATAAGCTTGTGTGTCATCTGTAATTTTTAAATTCTATAATTTAATCTATAAATAGTCTATAAAAAATCTATAAATTAGTTTGAGGATATGTTCAGTCTGTCTGAAGTTGTGGGTAGTCTGCAGTACACGAAAATAGAAAAAAATTAAACACGAAAAAAAAAAGTTGTAAAAAAAACAATACAATACGGCACACGAAAATAGAAAAAAAAGTTGTAAAAAAACAATACAATACGGCACACGAAAATAGAAAAAAAATTAAAAAAATAAGTTTAAAAAAAAAACATGATGATATTTCTATTTCCTCCGATAGGTAATTACCTTTTTGAGGAAAAGTTGAATTCTTCACAATACAACTATTATCAATTTAATTTGATATAATTTGATCAGCTGTAATTTAGTTTAAAATTAGGATATAATGATATCATAAAAATAAATATAGTGCGACTGAATTAACAGTTAATTTCATTTTTAATATTTTTTTTACAATGACAAGTCTCTCTAAATAGCCTACTAGCTAGTGCCCGCGACTTCGTCCGTGAACGATGAAAGGTACCCCATGTTATTTCTGGTGTCTTAGACGTGTATGCAAAATTTCATGATGATCGGTTCAGTAGTTTTTGCGTGAAAGAGTTACAAACATCCATACATCCAAACATACTTTCGCATTTATAATATTAGTATAGATGTTACTCACTGATAATGTCCATTAACTTTTTAGTATATTCATTACGAACTAAAATACAAAAAAAATATCTATGTGTATAAGTACTATAGTGCAATCCGTACTAATATTATAAATGCGAAAGTATGTTTGGATGTATGGATGTTTGTGACTCTTTCACGCAAAAACTACTGAACCGATCACCATGAAATTTTGCATACACGTTGTCTGTGACACCAGAAAGGACATAGGGTACCTTTCATCGTTCACGGACGAAGTCGCGGCAACCAGCTAGTATAGTCATAATATAAGGATACCTTTTTCTGTAACACGAGATACGTTCAAAAGTTTAAACCTTTGTCGTCGACTCGGAAATTCAAGCTTAACCATAAAACCTAAACTTATCTTCAAGTTGTGGGCAGGGTAAATAGTCTCGGAGTTGATAGAAAACAACCCTCCAAAGGTGGCAGCGTCCCCTGCGGTTTGGCTCTCTCAAGGTAACTATGAAAGGCACTTAGGTACCTAGATAGAGCTATGCACGTGCTGAATGTACAACAATGCCTTTATTTTTACCCCCACTATCTAAAAGTCAGTGACCTGGCTGGTGAGATAAAGCGATGAAGGGTACACACAATATTGTCTTTGGAACAGGGGCATCAGCCGCATCAGCCCCCGTATCAGCCCCCGATACGGGGCCCCCGGGCTACAGAGGCCCCTAAACAATTGAAAGAAGTTTTTTAAAAATAAAACTGATAAAAAATCACCTAAGGACTTAGATGGGACTGGAACGGCTATCAGACTTGTCACTATTGTCTATAGAGGCAAAAATTTTAGAAAAACTGAAATCGTCTTCAGCTATAGATGATTTATTAAATCAATTTGCCGAAAAAAAGTCAAGAAAAGTGTATATTTAATTTGAATTGCTTGTCTAGCACAATTTCTAGGAGGAAGTGATAACTTATAATCAATAAATATTTGTTTTTGTTGATTATAAGTTCAAGCATTTTTGTTTCTTTTGTGAGAAATGTTTACCCTTCATTTGAGTCCCCCTAACTAATTTTGATACAAGGGCCCTCCAAGGCACACTACGCCACTGCTCTGGAACAAAACCTAGATTAATATATGTCAGTTAAAATCCCGTTTAAAAAGCTGTTAAAATTGATAATACACAAAAATCCTAAGTTTTAGCATAAGAAAAATATTATCAGAAGTATGCTGATAAAAATTACATATTTTTTTTAATTTTATTCAAGAAACCTTCGGCATATGTCGCAGCATGTATTCGCCATTCGTTCGTTACAATTTTACAATATCTTAAGAATACTTAACCAACTAACATGTTACCTTAATCTTTATTTCTCTCAATGACTTTTTATCTATATACTTAAGCAATATTTTAAGAATTCCTTCCTATTTTTCCAAATGATAATATATTGTCTCTCTTTTGCAAACTCAATATATGTGGAACAGTTTCAGCTACATTCGGCTCGCAGATATACGAGGGATCTGCGATAAAAATAAACAGATACGATGTTACAACTTCAAGTTAATGAGTAACGACTATTGAGTTTTATCTCATTCAAGTGATGTGAGTGTTGACATCTTAATTACTCACTGTAACAACTGAATACAGGATAAAAACCATTTTGTGGTTTAACGATGTTTTGTTCTGAAATGAGCAATTAGCGTTCTTGTGTCCCCATTATACGAGTCTTTTCAAAAGGAGCCAGTAACGAGCTGAGGCCGGCATTAACTCGGTTTTGAGATGTAATTCATTATGACGCAGTGCATTGAGTGCGCTCAAAATGTTATGGTTAAATAAATTACTGACTTTGTTTTCATTTTAAGTGTCAATGTGTGATTGTTTGAGATATTAAATTGTAGGGCTCATGAATGGGGGACCTTAGACCTTAGGGGAGACTGATGAAGTCCAATACAATTCTCATGGAATCAACGAAAATAATATATATGGAATCAAGGAAAAATAAATGTTCCTTGATAAATTTGTAGAATGTTCAACACTGGCGTACTGTCGATAATTATAAATGAAGGGCCGTCAAATTCTGCTGACACACAGAAACCGGATCCAAATTGCGAAGTAAGTAACAAAATTAATAGTCCGCCCCATTTTAAAGTCCGATCTCCTAATTCGTTACAACGTGGAAGTATAAATTATCGGAACGTCGAATTTTGCCGGAGGCTTTGAGACCTGCCACTCTCGCCGAACGACTTTATGCTGTAAGGAAGCAAACCTTAATCATCTTTTATTTATTTAATTTATATAATACTTGAAACTAGATAGTGCCCGCGCCTTCGTTCTGTTGAAAAATAAAAATTTTAAAAACTATATTATAAAATTATATTAATTATAACTTTTCGTTAGACACAATTATTTATCATCTCACTATAAAACGCTGATGAAAACTCTAATTCAAATTTTAAAATGGTTTTTAATAATGGAAAGAGCGATAAACGATTAAGTTTTTACGACAGAAAATAAGTTAAAAGCAATAAATTCTAGTTTAAAAAAAATTTTTTTAAAGTAACAAGTAATTAAATGTTATCTTATCAAATTTGATTTATTGGTTTAATTTTGCATAACGCCATCCTACTTAATTAGCGTTCAAATAAAAGGTTTTAGTTTCATCTCTGGTTGAATTAATTAATGGATAAAGATTTCTCATAAATAATTAGGATTGAACGATTTACTTTTATTGTAGACAATAAAAGTAAATCGCCTCTTTCACAATGTGTCAAGTATGCTAACCGCCATTTAAAGTCACCGGTAACCGGGAATGAATGATGGAGATGATATACCTTTGTTTGTACGGTAAAAGTCCTAAACATTAAAAAGAAAATAATTAAAAAAAATCGCCTATCGAAGGATGCAGTAAACCGAGTGCATAATTTAATAAAACATAAAATTATTTCTAAAAGTAACTAATCAACACTTTACTTGTAGTTTGTGAAAGAGGCCCTAAGAAACAAAGCTAATTCCATTTCACTCACCTTCGGTTTGCCAACGACGTGGTGATAAAATCTAATGAAGTTCCAACATTATCTTTGTAGCCTCAACAGAATTTTACCAAAGTCTTGAGCATATAAAAAGGTGTACTTTATATGACATGGATACTTAATTGAAACCAAATATGTCAAATGTTCATGTTGTGCCCACCTAGCGTCTGATATTAGTGAGATGAGTATGAGTGATAAGTGAGACACCATGAGTATAAGTGAGACACCGATATTATAGTGAGACACCATGAGTACAGTGAGACACCATGAGTATAAGTCAGACACCATGAGTATAAGTGAGACACCATGAGTATAGTGAGACACCATGAGTATAACCGAGACACCATGAGTATAACCGAGACTCCATAAGTATAAGTGGAGTATAATGAAACACCATGAGTATAGTGAGACACCATGAGTATAAGTGAGACACCATGAGTATAGTGAGACACCATGAGTATAGTGAGACACCATGAGTATAAGTGAGACACCATGAGTATAAGAGAGACACCATGAGTATAGTCAGACACCATGAGTATAAGTGAGACACCATGAGTATAAGAGAGACACCATGAGTATAGTGAGACACCATGAGTATAAGTGAGACACCATGAGTATAAGAGAGACACCATGAGTATAAGAGAGACACCATGAGTATAGTCAGACACCATGAGTATAAGTGAGACACCATGAGTATAAGAGAGACACCATGAGTATAGTCAGACACCATGAGTACGTGTGTATAAGTGAGATCCTTACAACATTTTTGGGGGAGTTCTATGTCCAGCAGTAGACGTCCTGCATCTGAGATGATGATGTTCTATGGAAAATTGACAAAAGTAATTTTAAGTAATTTAAATGAATTTGGTGATTAATTATTATTTGAATAATTATTTGAATCTTTGAAGATTAAAGCTGATATTTGCATATTTGCAGGCCGAGTCACCGCTGTTTTGTTCGTATATATCTTACAGAGTTGGAACCATTATTAAGACGATTTTAAGCTTTATGAATACAGTTACAATAGAGCCATTTAAGCACTGTTTTAACTACATGGTTCTTAAAGTACTTTTACTAAGATAGGATAAAATTGAAATTGGTAAATCGGCTCTAGCATCGCTTAGCAAACCGAAACATGATATCACAAGTGCAATTTCTTTCTGTCATTTTTTTTGCTGCCAAAAAAAAAACACGTAGAATAAATTAATGTTACCTAATATTAAAGTAATAATAAAAGAGAGTTGCGAGTTTTTGCAATTTTGACAAAAAATATAATAATATAGAAATTACTTAATAGTTTTGTGACTGCACACGGCCTTTGTGGGTAATATTTTCCTTGAGCGTATTATATGTACATCAAAAGGAATTCGGATATAACATATACCAACATATATATATGCCGCGTGACAGGGATGGCTGAGTGACAGCATTATTGCCGACATCATTATTTTTCTGGTGAAGGGTTCATGGCATAGATCTCAGGCAAATCAAATTCGAAACTTCAAACAGTTAAGGACGCCAATACATTTCTTACGTTGCGATTTGAATGTTATGACCGGGTTTGAATTTATGTCCCTGTTGTGCCCATCCCACTAACAGTTGGCAATTCAACACACGAAGTTGTGGACGAGTACATGTGCTTGGTACAAACACTCCAATCAAGTAGGACCAAGTTTTGCAACATACAAAAGCGAAGCCATTTTGAGACTTGTGTCTTTGCAATGAGGCAAATTTCAAATGATGAGTTTTTATAAAAATGATTTTATTTTTTTAATGAGTTTTTAGGCCTTTTTTGTAATATTTTGCAATAACAAATTAAAATAGACTTTATAGGCAGTCTGCAAGTAATTTTATTGTTTTTTTAAATGCTCATTTATTTAGAACTACTTACCGAAACAGACACTGTTTTAGCCGTTTTCTCAAAAATGCTTTTGGGAAATAGATCACTAGAAGAGGTAAAAAAGATAATTTTCATTTTCAACCATTAATAAACTGTAGTTAAGAGATTTATTTACTTATATAAATTATAAACTTGTTTTCATAAGTGACAGATTACCCAATAAACGAACCGCAAGACGTTGGTTTTTGATGGATTTCGTATAGACACCCTTAACAAGTGTATTCCAAAGGCGATTCAATTACAGAGGCTTTTAAAGCTATCGAAATCGACGACATATTAACAAAATCGAGGGATAAAATTTCATACTGTATGATACTTACATATGTAAGTACAGCATCAAACTTAATCCCTCGATTTTTTTATCATCACTTTTCTAAATTGCCTCCCACTGTGGAAGCAAATTTAAAAACTTATTCATCGTTTGGTCTAGTAGCTAGTAACCCTAGCTGTTAACCAAACGGTCGCGGGTTCGAATCCCGCTAGGGGCGAATGTTTATGTGTTAACATTTTACCTTTGTACCTGAGTCATGGATGTTTTGTATTTATAATATGTATGTATTTACAAAAAAAAAGTAATCTATGTAATATATCAACTGTCTGATATCCATAATACAAGCATTAGTTGCTTAATGTGGAACTAGATTGTGCTGTATGGAATGTGTGAAGATATTTATTTATTTTATTTAGATATCGTCAAAAAATTACTTGGATAAAATTTTGCCACCGAAACTATTATTTTATAACGAGTCCGGTGAACATTTACATAGAGGCGTTCAAACTTTTTTATTTTACTCTAGTGCGATGAAGGTTTTATGCAATTTTTCACGCTTCGTTTTCGTTAAAGGCCAGCGCAATGGACTTTTAATGCAGTTACTGCACCGCACTAAAGGAAATATATTTTTTGCGATAATGACTACACACATCTACTGACGAAACTAATGTGTGTAAAACAGTTTAAGACGCAATTCATTTTGAACTAGCTTTTGTACTAGGGTCAGCTAAGTAGTTTTTTTAGTTTATCTATTAGTGGCTGTTGCAAGCGACTTCGTTCCATGTGTGAAAGAATTTTTAAAATAGGTCCAGTAGTTTTTGAATAAATTCATTACAAACATACAAAAATAATCTCTTTATAATATATGTAAGTATAGATAAACAAACGTACAAAAGAAACCCAATTTTTTTTTCTTTATAATATTAGTGTAGGTTTGAAAATGAATTAATTAAAAACAATTATTGTCAGCAAAATTAAAAATTAAAATAAGGCAAGTCGTCAAAAAGGGCCTCTTTCACCACGTGTTGACACGTGGTGAAAGAGGCCCTTAGAAACCCTACTTGAGTAGGCTAACCACCATTTAAAGTCACCGGTAACCGGGAATGAAGGAGATGATATACCTTTGTTTGTACGGTAAAAGTCCCAAACATTAAAAAGAAAATAATTTAAAAAAAAAACGCCTATCGAAGGATGCAGTAAACTGAGTGCACAATTTAATAAAGCATAAAATTATTTCTAAAAGTAACTAATCAACACTTCACTTGTAGTTGATTAAAGAGGCCCTAAATGTACAAATAATATTAGTGACGGACAGACATAACTGCATGCGATGCGGTAATACAAGAGAATTATATAAATCTCAATAAACCTATTTGCAGCAGTTGGCTTATATAAGCCGATAGTTGCTTGGGTAGGTTTAATAATGAGCCAGGCTTCTTATTTAGTGACGACAATGTCGACAGCAGTTCTCAAAGCCTTAATTCCCTTAGAGACGTAAGACGGAAATGGCTTTAAACAACGCCACTCAGCTAATACACGAACCATAGATATTAAAAATTACAGGAAGTGACCGTTATAATTTAAATATTAATATTTTAAATGTTGTTGAGTTATAAAAATTAAAACTTATTATTTTTTATATGAATTATATTCCATTTATAGAAAAATAAGCAAGTTTTGTTTATATTTTAACCAAATTAATATATAATAGATAATATATCTATCTCAAAATGTGGAATCCTAATTATATTAATCTTTGATTAAAACATATAGGATACTTTTTATCCTGAAAAAAATGTTACGTTCCCAAGGGATCGTCTAAGGTTATAAAAATTAGGCGACACTGTCACTGTGGCGGAGCCACCGTCGTCACAGCTATATGAAGATGTAATATATTTTCTCATGTGTTATATATTTTTTTATTTTTCAACGAGGGCGAAGTCGTGGTCACCAGCTAGTTTTTAAAATAAACAATGACATAAGTTAGAACATATCAATACACAAGAAATAGTAACATTTGGCTAATTTCAATGAAACAAAGATTTTACATTTGACTCTATTCGAATTACAAAAAGTACTATACAACATTTATATTGTAAAACATGTAAAAAAAAAAACTATTTTCAAAGAGTTTTTTTTTAATTTAGTGAGCCACGCTTATTAAGGCGTGTTCTAATACTTTAAGTTTCTTTAAACTGATTCTAGATTGATCAAAATAATAAATAAATTATTAATTACAAAAAATCTTTCAGTAGATACGAACTAGCATTCTTACACTGTTTTTATCCTGGATAGGATAAAAACTTACACTACTTTAAATACGGCACCTTCGTAGCGCCTCTATTTTGGCATAGATCTATATTATAGCCTACTAGCTGGTGGCCGCGACTTCGTCCGCGTTGAACGATGAAAGGTACCATATGTCCTTTCCGGTGTCTCAGACAACGTGTATGCAAAATTTCATGATAATCGGTTCAGTAATTTTTGCTTGAAAGAGTTACAATTACATACCCATACATCCAAACATACTTTCGCATTTATAATATTACTAGCTGATGTTCGCGACTTCGTCCGCGTTGAAAAAAAAAAAGCAATATAACTTTTGACCTCGTGTTGCTATAACACTTTGGCCAGGCGTTAGTTTTTTATTTTTTATTTATCCCTCGGGAATAGTCCTTTTTTTCTGGATGAAAGGTACCCTATGTCCTTTTTGATGTCCCAGACGATGTGTATGCAAAATTTCATGATGATCGGTTCACTAGTTTTTGTGTGAGAGTTACAAATATCCATACATCCAAACATACTTTCGCATTTATAATATTAGTACGAATATTTTAAACGAGTAAAATAAAAGGTTGAGATTTATTTAAAATGCACTCCACCGGACTGTTCCGTCTGAGTTTATCTTTGCTAAATAAGAATAACGTTTACTTGATGATTTTCTTATTTCATTTGAAGAACAGTTTATTTCATGCTTCGTTACTTCGCTTCATTTTATTCGATTACTCTCTCCTCCGATTCAAGTGTTCATTCCATCTCCTCCAGATTAACAGATCGAAATGAGTATCTTCACAGTGAATTAAGCAGCTCTTAGAGTCTTGCCTTAATTTATGTTGCATTGTTTAAAATGCAACTAAATAATTTACTGCAATGTTTGCGCACAAATTTAAAAAAAAAAAATTTTGTCTGGAAAAATATGAAAAAAAAAAACAGTTTTAATTAAATTCGTCGATCATAAAAAAAAATGTATTATATTTTATTATGTTAAGGTCGACGGACAAGCTTCAATGAAAGTTGAAGCCTTTCAAATTGAAGCTTGCTTTTCAATTTGAAAGGGTTATAGTCATTGAGGCTCTCAAATGACTTATTTAAACGTAATAATGTCCAGACGCAGACCTAAACCAACTTTTAAAAGTTCATTTTCAAAGATGAATTTGTGCCGGGTATCAAACCTGGGACCATTGAGACAGAGCGGATCCATTCATGCAATGGGCTCACTAATGGATATTTGGATGTATAAAAAAGTTTTACGGTAATAGCTTTATTAGCGTATGTGTGAAGTAGCAGTTTAAATGTGAGCTTATTTCCGGCAAACCTCTTTCTGCTTCAATCGGTTGTAGTGTACCCATTCGCTTTTCGCTTTAGCAGAACCTTCTTTCAATGAGCCATTGACTACTATTAGTAGAGAGAGCTTTAGTTAGCTAGTGGTGGACAATAGGGCATTGAAGCGATTTACTCTTTCAATTGACTGCACATTCTTCCTCATCCAGGTGCACAATCCTATTAAGGATTAACTAAGTTTACATGTAACTTAAACTAAGGTTAACTATTGTAAAATTTTCTTCGTAGACTTTCGATCGTGAAGGAAAAATGTTGTTTTGTATTTACGAGCGAGTCGAGCGATCCTATTTCTTAAATTTCCAAAGTCTTTTGAATTAACTACGAGTACGAGTATTTTGAATTAACTTTCAATAACTACGAGTAAAGTGTTGATTAGTTATATTTAGAAATAATTTTATGTTTTATTAAATTATGCATTAAAAATATTCCCCCATAGATATCACTTTTGTACTGTACTGTACTTTTGGTTCAAGTTTTTTTTATGAAAATAATATTTGTGCGAAACAGCGGCTAAAAATATATTTAACTTCTTTGCACAATTCGTACGAAACAAAATCGTGCGAAACTTGTACTAAACCGGTTTACTGCATCCTTCGATAGGCGATTTTTTTTTTATTAGTTTCTTTTTAATGTTTGGGACTTTCACCGTACAAACAAAGGTATATCATCTTCATCGTTCCCGTTTACCGGTGATTTTAAATGGCGGTTAGCCTAATTGACACATGGTGAAAGAGGCCCTAAGTGAAATTTCCCCTTTATGATATGTATAGCAAACTTGTGGAGGCAAAAATGTCAATATTGAACTTCAAACATGTCACCGGGACTGGGCGAGATTGATTCTGTCACAATAGAACGCGAAGGATCTTTATGTCACGAACATTTGTGGGCGGATTAAATACATTATTGAAATGATATTTTTAGATGTGAAAATTATTCCAATTTACGATTTATTCAAATAAAGCTAGATTCCTAAAACACAAACGAATGTAAGGATAAAATAGTATACAAGACATGTAAACGCATTTTACAAAATTAAAAAAAAAAGATTTAAATAAGGCAATATAATTTTTTTTTATTTAAGTTTTTGAAGTTTACTCCTTAAGAATCGATTTTTTCATATATATTATAATATAAGCCCGGTTGAAAAGTTATGGGAGTAAAATCAAATGTCACATGTCACACGTTACGAGATACAGGCTACAATATGCTTCAATATATATTAAATAATATAATACATATAATATATTATAATAATACGTTTTAATTATATTTATTAATTTATTTATTTATCGTAAGGAGGAGTAAACTCCATTTGTGCGTCGAAGCTGACACACACACTTTTTTTGGGTAAATTATTATATTATAATTACTAGTGGGTTATATTAATTGCATTTAATAATAATAAATAAAGTGATATAAGTATACTCATTAACTATTATATAACATACACTAATGACCAGTTTAGGTCGTTAATAATTACTTAAAAATCGCACCAAATTTATGACTAAAAGTTTTAGTGTTTGTGTATACTTTTAAATATATTCGTATACTTTCTATAATATACAATTATAATATATAACAAAGTAGGTCAAATGAAAAGGAAATATGTTGTAGTGAAATGTGAGTAGAAATTTTATCTGAATGCATATTCGAGGCGACTGTACTGTTCTATCGACATTCGACACGTAACCCGCCCTCAGGCTTTTTCACACAGTGGGCTTTAAACAGTAACTAATGTCTTAAAATTATATACTTTATTGAAGTCGCAAAACGTAAAGGGAGAAGAACTGAATATTTCATTTTTAGAACAGTTCTACAAGTTAATAATTTTATTAACTGTAGCACGTGACTTCGTCTGCGTAACTTTATAAAATATAGCAAAAATGTTACTCGCTGATACTCGTAATGTATCTCTCTACGTTGGAAAGAATTTTTAAAATCGGTCAAGTAGTTTTTGACTTTATTTATTATTATTATTTTTTTGCTACATATATTAATCTGTACTAATATTATAAATGCGAAAGTATGTTTGGATGTATGAATGTTTGTAACTCTTTCACGCAACAACTATTGAACCGATCTCCATGAAATTTTGCATACACGTTGTCTCTGGGACACTAGAGTACCTTTCATCGTTCAACGAGGACAAAGTCGCGGGCACCAGCTAGTATGTTAATACTTACGCTATGCTTAATTCTTTTACACAATGCCTCCGTTATGTTCAGTAAATCGGTCTATTTCCAAAATGTTCCATAAGAATTGTCCCATTTGGAAAAGTTTTGTAAATTTCATTTATATAATCTTATTAACTTTATTTACTTCTCATATTATTTTTGAAAAACAAATTTCTAAAGTCTTAAACTGACACAAATGTTGAAAATATCAAATTTGAATGACTTTACCGACCATCTATTTAATTATACTGTGTTAGAGACGTGCTTGCAACTCATTTCAGGCTAAATGTACAGGAATATACACTGCGGGGTATGTACACGGAGGACCTACGATCACTGACGACTCGGTGTAAGGTATTTTCTATTCTATACTCAGATCCGACCACTTGCCGTTTAGTAAACTGGTTGGCGCTCACATTATATCAGCTGGAAATTGAAAGAATTCCTTTGCTCGGTCTCTGCGATACAAGACAGAAGCTTTGTCAGTTGTCATATAAATTTTTTGTTTAACTAGCTGGTGCTCGCGACTTCGTCCGCGTTGAAAATTAAAAAAAAAAGCAATATAACGCTTGACCTCGTGTTGCTATAACACTTTGGCCAAGCGTTAGTTTTTTATTTTTTATTTATCCCTCAGGAATAGTCCCTATTTCTGGATGAAAGGTACCCTATGTCCTTTCTGGTGTCCCAGACGATGTGTATGCAAAATTTTATAGTGATCGGTTCACTAGTTTTTGCGTGAAAGAGTTACAAACATCCATACATCCAAACATACTTTCGCATTTATAATATTAGTAAGTATAGATATAGATAAGTTATTCTTATGTACAAACTATGTCGTCGTAAGGTTTCATCAATATCTGTTCAGTAGTTTTAACGCGAAAGAGTAATAAACATCTATTTCTCCATTCCCTTAAACTTTGGCATTCACTCTAATATTATTATATATTTATATATTATTTATATTTATTATATATATTATTTATTATATATATTATATATTATTTACTATATATTCACCAAAAAACCTATTCGGTTTTTGCCACCAGCATAATTTATTAGAAAAATAAATGTGTTTAATTTAATTTAAGAATTATATTTCAGCGTGCATTTTAGAAATAACAGTCAAGAGAGATTTTGGTTATATTTAAGTTTAATAGTTACAAATTTTACCTTTCTTAAAATAAAAAAACTATTAGATATTTTTTTTTTTTATTTCAAAAAGGAAAAATTTGATAAGGATGCTTACAAACAGCACTTAACATTTGTATTCTAAAGAAGATAGGCATTTTTATATCACAAGTTCTTCAACAACATATTAATCTTATCGCTGACGTTGTAGCCCCAACCTTAGAAGCGATATTGGTTTTCTTACTGCTTCGAAATGAAGATCGAGTCTTAAGAACCGATTTAAAATTGTCTACAAGTCTTTACAGTCTCACGAGCCTTTAAATGGAAGTATCTTTTCATTTATTTGTTCAAGCCAAATGAAAAGTGTAATAGTATGTTCTATTGCAGACTGTTATATATATATATGTCGGAGTGTAAGGGTGGCGCCACCAGTTCGCAACGATTAATTGTAGTCTATGCGCGGCGACATCGCGTTACAGTTATCGTCCTACATTCAGTTTTCTATCTGGCAATATTGTTTTTCTTTATGTTCTGTGTCTACTGCGCTTATTATTTAAAATGGTAACATTTTCTTATTTTAATTTAATTTTTAAGTTGGTCAATCTGTTAAACACGACCGTATGCTCTTTCTGATTGGATGTCGATTAAGATTGTAATGTTGGTTAACTGGAAACTCAACGAGAATTGGACAGCGCTGATTGGTTAAGCGATTTTGGTTCCGCTCGCTTGGACATGGCCCTTGGCGGGGATAAGGAGGGTGGATTCACATTTGATTAAGACTTTTAAGAGGAAGAGGAACGATCTCCATCTCTTGCCAAGAGACTTGTCAGTTTCCACGAAGCCAACTTGTAAATTGAGATTTTAATTTATCGGAAGCCCGTCGCTATGTCCGATGCCCAAGATAACGCCCCGATTCCCACTTCGGCCTACCCTGATCCGTTATATATATATGTGCCAGAAATTAATAAATTATACCTTTTATTCATTTATTTGACCAAATTAATAAATACAAGAAGAATATTCTTGCTGCCATTTCGTCACACTCTTTAACTGTTCATGGTTTTATGTATTTTTCATTAATTTTTAACATTTGACTTTTTTAAAATTTTTGATTTTTGTTTTTTGACTAGATTTATTTATTTTTTTAATTTTCACATATATATATATTTTTCATTTTAACATATATATTTAAATTAAAATTAATTAAATTAAATTAAATTTAATTTAATTAAATTTATATCATACAGACAACATGTGATGTACCTACACGTACAAGAGGAAAATATATTTGGTATTAAGATTTATGTTAAGGCTGTGTAACGAGTCATCGCAAGATACTCTCACGATCCAGTAAATCCTTACTTAATATTATAAATGCGAAAGTATATTTGGATGTATGGATGTGTGTTAGTCTTTCAAGCAAAAACTAGTGAACCGATCACTATGAAATTTTGCATACACATCGTCTGAGACACCAGAAAGGACATAGGGTACCTTTCATCGATCAACGCGGACGAAGTCGCGGGCACCAGCTAGTATTATAAATGCGAAAGTATGTTTGGATGTGTGGATATTTGTAACTCTTTCACGCAAAAACTAGTGAACAGATCACTATGAAATTTTGCATACACATCGTCTGGGACACCAGAAAGGACATAGAGTACCTTTCATCGTTCAACGCGGACGAAGTCGCGGGCACCAGCTAGTGAATAGATATTTTTGTTATTATATTTGTAATATATTGATATTTTATGAAGTTCTTAATAAGAAGGGCGTGTACAATGTACATAGAATTATTGAGAAACTTATAGTGTTTATTAAAAAGAATTGGGTATTTGTTTTTGCTTCTAAATAGAAACAAGCTTGTTACATAAAAGAGAGATATTTGTCTAAACAAAATAAACTGTGCCTATTAACTAGTATTGACTCACTTTGTACTTTGTTTGATGGCGTCTAAGTTGTTCTGAAACAAAGTTAAGAAACTACATTTAATAATAAATACAACTAGCTTCAATTTTCTATTATTAATAATACTGGATGTTCATTAAATAAACATGTAAATAAAAAAAAATATGGTTATAAAAAATATCTTAAAAAATATAAACACTAACCTTAATGAATTTCAAATAGATAAATGAATTTCATTTTATTGTTGGTCCATCAAAAATGAAAAATTCAAAACAATAAAAAAACAATTGAAATTTCAAAGCTACTCGATGTATTCAGGTCTATTTACATAACATAAAAACATACTGCACCATATAAAATTCAAAGGTTCAACAGTAAAGCTTTTTTTAACAGTAACTCTGATATTTTTACTATTTGTCTAAATAAATTCTAATGGAACTAGTAGTTTTGAAAATCCCACAGGAATCTAACATTTTTCTAAGAAAAAAAGTATCATGTAATTTAATCCAGGTATTCATAAATACATCAGTGAAAACCGCATTAAAATCGGTTAAACCGTTTCTGAGATTAGCACAAACTCACGAAAAAATGGACAAAAATTTGAATAACTAATTAACAAAAATATAGATAACTAAATTTGAATAACTAAAAATTTTAATAACCTCAGTAATATAATGAGTATACGACACCCCTCATTTAAGACTTTATTAAAAAGGTTAATATTGCAACATTTTAAACACTAAAAGAAAAAATAGCTCGCCTTGAATAATGCGTAATAAAAATTGCTAATTACTATGTTTTACAAATTGCCCAGTAGTGCACATTTAGCTTTGCCGCTTGGTACAAGTCATAGAAAAGAAGCCACTTATAAAAAAAATGTTAGAAGTTAATACTCTTATACTGAAAGTATAATCATTTAATATACTTTACACATTATAAGTGATTACTTACTATTTTTTTTTTTTGAAACCCTGTTAAATATAAATTTAAATTTATAATGACGATCATAAGAGTTTTTTGGAGAAACCTAATTTGTAAATAAATATTTTGATTTTGATTTTTGATATAACTCATTTATTTGCATTAAAATCTCTAATATTGTTGTAAATTTTTTTTTTTATTATAAAAGATGGGTTTGCTCTTGACCAACAACCAACTGTGTAGCAAAGATGAGGCCTAAGATGGAGCGAACCTCATTCTCAACCCAGAAGATGCCTATTCAAGAGAACTTTGAAAACATTTGGGTTATATGAGCTCAAGAGTTCCAAACGTTGGCAGTGCGCATTATAAAAGATGTTTTAAAGCGCTTGGTCCGAAATACGAGTAGAGGGATGTCGACAAGATGAGGATGGTAACCATTTGTACGTCTGTATGTCCGATGGAAGAAAGGGGAAGGCGGTATGAGTTCATGCAGCTCCTGAGCACACTCAGGAGCTATTAAATTATATTCTCCTTAAAAGATGTAGATTGTTCTAATATGTATAGTAATTTTGTACTCTCAGACCGTTGTGAGTGTCTCTAGTCTAGTGTTTATTGTTAGAGGTTGTATTACAAAAAAAAATATTTCATTTGTCACATTTTGCCATCATTTCAACTACTGCTATAGTCGCAGGCATTAATTTTATAGAAAAAAAGAAAGAAATATATATTTAACATTTGAGTACAAAATAAGTTCTTACAAATGAAATAATATCCTATACACATTGGCACGTTGGTATTTGGAGTAGAACTGTTGTATAATCATTTCTTCTGTTCCTTTCGACTCATTTCACAATTGATTTGACTCGCTCTCCGCTCATAACTCGCATCGACGCTCTTTCGAGTCGTTTGGACCATTATGCGCGCTCGATTGTGCTCGCAAGTGGGTCAAGTTGGGTGGCAGTCGATTTTTCCCATTTAATTAGAGCGGAGTCGGCCTCGGCGTGTGCAACGAAAGATGTAATCTGCAACATGCGGATGCGGATTTGCAACGTTGTGTTTTCTTTGACGTGTAGCGTCGCGACGCTCTCCATATTTTCATCGCATTCAGCTTTTTGTAAAAAGCGTGCATGCAGTTTCGCGTTCATTTCGCGGTGTTAATGCGATTCCCATTTCAATTTTGCTTGCCTCGGCTCACATTTAATATGCTGAAAGTTAACCTTTTAGTTACTCCTCTCCCTTAGGTCTTCCATCATATCAAATTTTATACACGTAAATTTAGTAATGGCACTTGAAGCCCAAATGAAACAGTCTTAAGGATCATTTGGTTTAGATCAAATAACGATGGATCAATGACTATTTAGTTAAATTTAATTTTATAGTTAACTCTTTGAATTTCGTAAGACAAGATATATATGCAAAAATAACTGAACGATGTCGTTTTGGAGGCTTTGGATATATTTTAAAATATTAAAAAGATTATTGATAGGATTAAATTGTATTGCTGGATATTGCTTTGACTTGTACCTATAATGTAATTAATTGAATTGACTTATTATTATTTTTTTCTAAATTTTTAACAGAGACAACATGTAACATATTATTATAGTTGTAGATACCAGTAATTGGTACGCAAATATAAACGTGTTTTTATAACTAATGTATGTGACTTGGTAAATTTTGATGTGCTGTTGGTATCTCGATTGAATAAAATAAAATAAAATAAAATTATGGAGCAAAATTTAATAGATTTAATAGAATTAAACTATTAAATAGATTATGTGAATCTATTTAATTACTATGTCTATATGAAAGCTGAAGCCTCATCGTCACGCCTCGTTAATGTGTTGGTCAACTGCGCAAAGCTCCCTATCATTGGATCTCATTGAAAATCATTGTAAAATCATTGTAGGATAATTGTAGGAGAAAAATCTCCGGTGAAAGTATAGCTCCACCCTTATCCAAATCTCAGTTAATTATTTCACATAGTCTATACTCTCTACCGTTTGTTTGTAAAGTTAACTTCCCGTATTGCCAAATTACAGAACCACAATATTCTATTACAAAGCTGTGCGCTCAAATACGTTTTGTAGCCCATCCAATTAGTTCGCCAAAATAGAGAAAACACATGAAAAGGAAATATAGGACCTGTGGAAATATAATACCACGTACAACACATAAAGAAGATAGCGCTACGAATGTGAGGTTTACTGGTTTTTGGTTAAATGTTCGTTTAAAAAGTTTGAAAGAACAAGAACTAATAAACCGAGATGACGTTGTCGAGTCCGAGTCTCTCACTACTGCTGCAATATCTGAAAACCAAGGTCTACAAACAGTGCGTCCTGTCAGTAATGATCACGACAGGACTGATCCACAAATTCAATAAGGCTCGAGTTCACCAACAGACGCTTATTTTTAAACAGCTGTTTAAAATTTAAACAGCCGTTTAATAATATTTTGTTGTTCACATTCGCTAAAATGCGGGTTTAACGCCCTAAACATCTGATTAACATAATGATTAATCTGATGTTTAGGGCGTTTAACCCGCAGTTTAGCGATGGTGATCAACAAAATAATATTAAACGGCTGTTTAAATTTTAAACAGCTGTTTAAAAATAACCGTCTGGTGGTGAACTCGAGCCTAAGTCGCTCAACGTGCTATGGATAAGATCAGAAATTCTGAAATTCTCAGAAGAACCAAAGTTGTCATAGCCGAAAGAACAAGTAGTCTGAGCGGATAACCGATGGTGTAGACGAGACACTAGGAAACACTGGGTTCATATTTTCATAACTTTAAAAAGTATTTAACCTAAAAAAATTACTCCAAAACAACCGCCCATTAAACTTTATATTTTTTTACTAGATTGATAGATTTTCAACTGTTTTTGTGTATTAAAATAGTTGTAATTTATGTACTTATAGCTGGTGGCCGCGACTTCGTCCGCGTTGAACGATAAAAGGTACCCTATGTTCTTTCTGGTGTCCCTGACAACGTGTATGCAAAATTTCATGGTGATCGGTTCAGTAGTTTTTGCGTGAAAGAGTTACATACATCCATACATCCAAACATACTTTCGCATTTATAATTTACTAGCTGGTGCCCGCGACTTTGTCCGCGTTGAACGATGAAAGGTACCATATGTCCTTTCTGGTGTCCCAGAAAACGTGTATGCAAAATTTCATAGTGATCTGTTCACTAGTTTTTGCGTGAAAGAGTTACAAACATCCATACATCCAAACATACTTTCGCATTTATAATATTATTACGGATAATATCGCTAGTCCATGACCGGAGGAAGCAGGACACTGAAAATGCTGTAGCTGTGAAACAACAGCTTCAAATTGCTAGTTCAATTAAGAGAAACTCGAGTCACAATTAACTATTATTATATAAACGTAGTCTTTAGAACACGTGCTGTTTAAAAATAACCCATTACTGTAGTTCAGAAATAGAAAGTAGATTTTTCTCAGTTATCATTATGATATGTAACGCGCTGTTTAGTCTGAGACTGTGTTATTATTATTATACCACAGTTATTATGACAGTTATTGGCCAAAATTACTATAAGCCTAAAACATCCAAGAAATAATGACTATCATTTAGGAAAAAAAATTAAATGTGTTTTTGTTAAAATCAAGAACAAATATTGTATAATTTTGGTGACATTTGTTTGCCTGTTTGATGTTTCGTTTCTTAATTAAGTCTTAAAGCTTTAATGAGAATAAACAAAATATAAAACTAAATTACATTTGACGAGAGTGTTTAACTAATTAAAGTAGGTTGAAACTTATTTATAAGTATATAATGTTGTTAAGAGTTGTTAAATAATTCGGATAACATAATAAATGAGAAAGTTTGTTAAGAACGTTGTTAAGAAATGTATTAAAAAAGCGCGGACAAAAGCTATTAATTTATAATGCATCGAAGTTCTGATAGAGATTACATATTTAGAAAGAAAGAAAGAAAGAATTTTATTCACTGCACGCAATACAAAGACACTTATACAAGACAAAAAACCACAAGACAGAAATTTATAAGTGAATCGGATACTGGCTCAGTATTGTGCTGAGATACTTCATCTAATTAATTTATGCCTTATTTTATAATATTAATTTTTGTTAAAAACGTATACAATTAAAGCAGGACGCGAAACTTTTCATGTATTATTCAAGCATGTTGGAAATTAGTTTTACATTGCATTAGCGGAAACGCAGCGAAAAGTCGGAACAAAAATCAGCCAAAAAAGTGCGCTAAAAAGCACAGGTGGTTGAAAGCCATTACAACGGTGGCCTTTAGAAGTTTCCACTTTCCTGAAAAAACAAAGACCGAACTTGGATCGTAAATTTTTTCGCCTCTTTGTTCCCATTTATTGTTATTATTGTCGGCCATTTTGTTTTTACAGCATTGTTCATTCGCTTCTACAAAGCACTTGCAAATCATAGCCGTTGAAACGTTCCACTTTTCATTATATTAAAATGTTATATGGATATTTTCTTAATGGCGTCAGGAAATGAATAAATTTATTTTGTGATCAAATGGGACGGACAGGATAATTATTTATTGTTAAATTTAGGGCGAAGGTCTGAGTATTTTTGCACTATCCTAAGGAAATGGCTTTCAAAATTATTTAATTACGCACTAAATGTGAACTAAGATGAAATCTTCTTAAAGAATGGAATAAAATTGATTCCATGCAGTATTCAGAAATAATCAATAAACATTTTTAGTAGCATCAGGGCACTCTGCGTCTCGCAGACTTAAATTTGGCAGCCTTTTTGGCGGCAGTAACCACACTCTTAAGCTTATACTAGCGTTGGCCAGCATCTAGCCTTGCAGCAAAGACGAGGCCGACTATGGAGAGAGCTTACCCAGAAGGTGCCTATTCACTAGAACTTTAAAAAGATTTGGTTTATATGAACTCGGAAACACAGACGCCGGAAGTAAGTTCCAATCTTTGGCAGTGCGTAAAGAATAAATTTTTAAAACGTTTTTTCAGAAAAAGAGGGATTTTGACATGATGAGGAAAGTAACAATTGTACATCTGAATGTTCGATAGAATAAAGGGAAAAGAATGGGAATCCTTCGTTGCATGAGCGAGTGTTGATTCTGTATAGTTAATAAATCAATATAAAAGTACTGTAGATCGAACTTCATAAACAAAGGCCCAAATGTAACAGAGAAAACGTTCGGTGAAAACTTTTGCTATTAACACTATCTTCATTGGAGTGAAGTTCCTCCAACTAGTTCCAAGTTAATGAGAGATTATGGTCTAGGGAGCGCGTAATTTTACCAACGTGAGATAATGATCATTGCGCTCTGAGAGTTCAGTGTATGTTAATTTTATAAAAAAAATCCAAGCTGCAGATAACTGTATTGTGTCAATACGTTAATGATATACAAGTTAGCGTATATAAGGACCTTTATTATACTGTGAACCAAAGTATTTTAGATGCAATCTCGAAGTAAAAGTTGAGAAAAATTTCCTTAACGCACTGCGGAAACTAATATCCGACCGAGAGACTGTGTTTAGAATACTTTATTAGATGGCTTTTTATAAAAAATTGAATATAATATAAATTTATTTTTTCTTATTATCAGCTGCTCGTGGTTATTCTCACAGCATACACTAAAGCCATTATAAATATTATAAATTGATTCTGAATTATTTATAAATCTATATATAACTAGCTACACGCTCCCGACTTCGTCCGGGTTCAAAATAAAAACTATCCTATCTTTTAAGTTGGATCAAATTACACATAGTTACGAAGTTTTGTCAAAATCGGTTCAGTAGTTTAGGAGTTCATCGAGGAGACACAAAGTGACATGTAATTTTTATATATATAAAAATGTTATGTTATCTAATTCGGTTAGAATTATCTCCAAAATAGCCCAAAATAGTCTAAAATTAAAAGTTCTGGCGGGAAAATAAGACAGAATTTAGTTCTGTTTTAGACGCACAATTAAATTATTATTCTTTTGAAGAAAAAAAAATGAATTTATCACCTAAGTATGTCTATTGGTAGGTAAGTGATTTATTTTTTCAGACGATAACTTAAAAAATAGCTATCTTTTCCTTACTCACGAGTATCCTATGTAAATTGCACCAAATTATGGAAAATTATTCCCGAAAGATTTCCCGAATGAAAATAGATATATTTATACAATTCGAGGGGATCCTTTATAACAACATCTTTGAAACGTTTTTAAAATCCTTTTGTGTGCCGCTCCTTTGATGCCACACTTCAAGTCTTTGATTTGTTAATTAAAGCCATTGTACTTCCGCCATTTTGTTTTCTTTAATACTTATGCCATTTTAATTAATCTCAAGTTGGTTTAACCGCGCCGTTATACTTCAGCTTCGCGTTAAATAACAAGTTTGTTTTGTGAATAGTTTATTGGTTTTTTATCTAAAAATAATCAGAATGAATGTTTAAACACTTTTTTTTTCGTAACGGCATATTAATTCGAAGTAGTATTAAAGATTTTTGAATACATCAAAAACATAAAGATTAAGGAACTCTTGTACTTAGAAATAAATGTAAAAATCAAATTCTCCTAAAGTGAGACCATAAATCAAAATAATTGATAGACATGACAGCGATTTTACATCTTTGTTTTCCAAGATTTTTTTATCAGGGGTCCTGGGTTTGAATGCCGGCAGAATGAACTTTGGAAATGAAATTTTCAAATACCAGAGTCATTTGGCATAGCCGGTCTGGCGGCAGTAACCACCCCGTTACAGAATACAACCGTGAAATAACAGTATGTATGTTATGTGAGTGAGTAAAGGATGCCAAAGCTCATTTCCCCATCCCAATACCTTATCCTCAATCCCACTATAGTCGACAACGCTCTTGCAGCACCTATAGCGACGGTAGCCACCTAGGTAGGTGGCTACCGTCGCCTAAGTGGTCCGTCACTGGTTTGTCGATCTTAAAATAAATAAAAAAAAAATACGTTGCAAGAAGACTGGGTAAAAACATATTGGCGAACGAAAATATGTTTACAAAAATCAACTTTCAACTTTATAAATTTTATTAGTGTATTTATTAGTAACATTAGCGAAGAAGTTTTCCTAGTAATAAAAAAAACTGCAGAATTAATGGCGAGTTCGTTTAGTACTTACAATTTGGAGATTTTATCGTTGTTTGTAAACACGTAAACTGATCGACAGTTTCCATTTAGGGAACTAATGAAACGCTTATTCCAAACAAACTTCTAATGCCTGTTAGTTTTGTTTACGGGAAAATTTATTAAAAAGTGTTTGTCTGTGAAATATTAACAAATCTACTTATATGTATAGATATTGTAAAATGAAGTGTCTGTTTGTCCGATAACTTTTAAACCCGCCAACATATTACTAATGAAAAAAACGATAGACGCTTAAGGCTGATGTATATAATTTACAGAAAAAAATGCATCAGTGTAAAACCGGGGTGGGCCGCTAGTCCATACTAACGCGATAGTTTGTATGGATGTATGGATGTTTGTAACTCTTTCACGCAAAAACTACTGAACCGATCACTATGAAATTTTGCATACACGTTGTCTGGAACACCAGAAAGGACATAGGGTACCTTTCATCCAGAAAAAAAGGACTATTCCCGAGGGATCGTCAAAAATATAAAGAATTAGGCGTCAATGTCAATTTGAGATGAAAGCACGTCTCCACAAAGCCACAACAAAACAAATATTTTAATAATATTATATATAAGTTCAATAAAATATTATCTATTGAGATTTTATTTAATGTTGCTCGCAGTCACAATGGCCGTGATATGTTTTTTATTTACGAATATGTCAACTTTATCGCTATGCTTACCTATGCTTAATATTTGATGAATTATTATGAGATCGTCGCTCGGCAATTTAAACAGTAAATGGTCAGAACAGTGGCCGTAATCCAATTGTGCTGTTTATACACAGTTCGTTCGATTTCCCCGAGGCCTCCATAATGGAATAAGATCTGAGTTCCTTCTTACACGTGACCAGAATAATTCAACTAGTGTTTGACCTTAAGCGAGAGAAATCCATTACGTGCCAAATTGTTCATTATTGTGCCAAAATTCATAATAAAAAATTTGGTAAGATTTTTTGAATTGTACATCAAAAAATTTCAATGGAAATTTTGAATTGAAAAACACTTTTGAAGCTACCGATATGAAAGACGTAAGTTCAAATTCTTATTTCGTCTGTCACCGAAACATAAAAGCACACGTGATGTTATTTCAAGGTGGTTTTTCTGTAAGTGTTCAAAAAAGTCCTGAAACTCACTGACGTGACAATTGACATGTTTTTCCGTATTTTACATAATTATAATTTTAATTGTACGAGTAGCTCTGCTATTTTTAAACCTTAACATTAACCATGAAACTTGACACCGGTTTGTGTTAATATTTAATTAACATCGATTTGTAATCTAATTCTGTTGTTGTTAGTGAATATTGTGACTTTAAATATCTTTGACATCGGGTAATCTCTGACTTATGGACGACTAGCTGGTGCCCGCGACTTTGTCCTCGTTGAACGATGAAAGGTACTTTATGTCCTTTCTGATGTCCCAGACAACGTGTATGCAAAATTTCATGGTGATAGGTTCACTAGTTTTTGTGTGAAAGAGTTACAAACATTCATACATCCAAACATACTTTCGCATTTATAATATTCGTACGGATATATATATATATAGTACGGATGCAGACAAAGAGAACGCAGGGCGCTGTTTGACAAGGCTAATATGAATGGTCGCAGGTTTGATCGACGTTCGAGGGATGTCAAAGTGACACTTTTTAGAGCTTTTTGTATGTCCTTCTATACGAGCAGTCTGTGAGCAGGATTATACCCGGAGGCAGTACATCGCTCTGGAAATTCAGAACAATTATGCGTTTATGCTGGTAAAACTTATGCTTTTAAGATTTTCCAGTGCATTGGAAAATCTGATCAACGGATTTTCATGCGGTTTGCAATAATGAAAAGAGCCAATCAACGGCTCAAGAAAGATTTTTGCGTATAATATGAAAAATAAAAATAGCATACGTGCGAAGCCGGGAGCAGGGCGCTAGATATACCTGCTCATAAAGGAGACAATTCTGTTCCCGTAGTGTGCCCTTATAAGCTAACACACAAATTAAAATATTAAAGGTGGAACATATTGACATTTGTAAACCCACTGTTAACATAGGAATACCTTTACGTTCAGAAATCGATTTTAATTGAAATCGCTTACATTTGTAAATCGGATCGAGCTTTGTCGCGGATTTGCGAGCTTGCGGCTCGACTGTGCTTTTCATTCAGAAGCCGAGAATGCCTCCAAGCAATTATCGGCTTCCCTGAGTTCGAAGGATGAAACGTTGTGCTTTTTATTTATGTGATCCAATTACAATTACAATTCTTTGACGCAATTACATTTTTTAAGCAAAACAATTTGAGAATCAATTTAAGTATTAAAGCTGCGTTAGGCGACTGTCAACACTAGCAGTGTTAAGTTCTATCACAGTATAATGACTTTTTTGTAGTTTAAGATGTTACTTTGGACATTTATTTGTGTAGGCTGTGCCTCCTATAATTGCGGCGGTATCTGCCAAGATACTTTGTTTATTTATTTGATGCCTGTCTCTTTGGAGGCCTTGTAGTAATAATAATAAAATAAATCCTTTTATTTCCTTAACAACAATATTGTACATATAGTAAATTGACAAAACAAAATAATTATTTCCAGTTTCTATTTTCTAGTTTAGAAATTTCAAAGCGAACAGAAAAAAATAGCAAATTAAAGCTTCCAACTTTGTCCCGACGGCCATTTTTCCAAACAAAATAAACAAGTACCTTATCAGCTTAAGGTCGGATCGTTCGTTGTGAAACACTTAGAAGTTATAAAAGCTAAGTTGCGATGAATTCTCAATTTACTTCCTAACATCAGATGCTACAAGTTAGCACGTAGCACTCGTAGCCTCTACGAAATGTCTACGGCGTAGCGAGGGAGCAACTGCGACAACGTACCTACAGAAATCAAAATGCGCTACGAAGTAGCCGCTACGGTAAGAAAATTTTACAATTTCAAAATGTTGGCACCGGGAATACTATTTTGCCTTAGGGAACAAGTTGTTAGCGAGAGCGGAAATTGACAATTTAAGTGTATTTAATGAGGTTTTAACGTATCTTTCTTGATCCTGAAAAATATATTGTGAGATGGTGTGTCGCAGGACACAGAGCGTTTCGCAGTTATTTGGGCGGCCCGGCGACAGTAACCAGCCCCTTACAGAAGACTACGTAACAGTGAAATAACAGCATGTATGCTGTTGTGTTTCGGCGAGTGAGTAAGGGATGCCAGAGCTTATTTTCCTATCTCTTCCTAATCCTAATCCTAATCCTTAATCCTTCCTAATAAAGAAAGTCTTGAATTTTAAATTTCAATTTGACTACTTTATTTTGCAATAAAAATACCATTTATTTTACTAATAAGCATAATATTTTCTCAAAATTACAACCAATCATATTAAAGCGTAAACATTGTAGAGCAATATGTACATGCTGAAATCGTCTCATTATAAAATTAAGAAGTACTTTTGGACCACCATAACAGGTCTTCATACTTGTCACTCGCTCTAAGTTAGTGAATTGGGCCACACTAAACTTTATAAAGGTACCGCAACGGTATAGAATTGAAAATTTATGAAACAACAAGATTTACTTTGTATCCGCTATCGTTTGTTTATTTTAGATTCTCTGGTTTCACTGCAGCGTTAGACCTTTTACACGTTGCTTAGAAATACCTCACATTTATCGAGATATTATCTGGTCAAGTTTGTTTCCATTTAAACAGAACGGTGCGGCGGACAGTCTGGCGATCTATTCGATGGTGGATGGTTACCGTAACCTTTACATAATTGATTCATTATTGTCTAGTTACCTCCTCAATTGAAGATCGAATCAGAAATGAGGTAAAATGAGGTAAAATATGTCTACGACGTATGACAGTATTCTAAGTCACATGCCTCAAAATAGTATTAAGGACATCACCCATTTTGGGCGGCCAGCGATATTTTACATGTTATTATTATTTAGTATAACGATCCAAACATTTTTCACTATGACGCCAAAGCTCTTTCTAAGAGTTTTCTCCGTGATCATATTCTGCCTTATATAATAAAAATATGTATTTATTATAATTCCTTATAATTCTCCAAATGTTACGAAAATGTCTTCTAATAATGTCACAAAAATGTCACCATTGCTATAAGGACGCCTTCCCTTTGCTTATTATTATGAAAAAATCATATCGAGGTAAAAATCAGCTATAGTATTGTGATTTAGCAAAGAAGTTTTAAGATGAAATTAATTGAGGCCCATCTAAAAATATTATTTGGTATAGCCTTCATCAAGTGGGTAGGAGAAAAAGAAAGTTTCTTGCAGTTAGTTAATCATCAGCCTTTTTGCTTCATCAATCAAACAGGTAATCTTGAGCGGATGTTTTTACGTATTCCCATCGAACTGAATATGTTTTTCTCTCACTTCATGCAATTTAGTGCCATTGTGATGGTTATTTATAGGCTTCGGGGGTTCCGAAAAAAGTTGTCTTACAAATATGAATTATTGGTGGCTTAAGATGGCTTCACACTGAACGCAAAAAGGGCCAAGTTTGAATGAGAAATTGGATATTTTTGACAGTTTCAGAGTTATTACTGTCTCTCCTATACGGGGAGAATAAGTTCAATTTAAGTTAAGGTTAGTTATTGAATTTGTTATTAGAATTGGAATTGTTGAGATCTCGGAAAAGTAGGATGTTAATCTTGTGCAGTCGTGGTTGAGAATCAATGAAATTTTAATATGTACCTTTGTTTTGTTTAAATAAAATAAAATATTTTTACAAAATTGAAGCTATAAAATCTTTATTTGCGCGAACATGTCACGTTTACGGGATTTTAATTTATATACAGCTGTTATTTTATTTTTATTTTTTTAAATTATTATTTACCGTACAAAGTGTGTCCTACTCGACAATGTTCTCTATGAACATTTTCTCTAGGAGGTTTTAGTTTCTCTAGGAATATCTGAACTAAATTATAATATAATATAAACATTTCAATTAGAACTACAAAAATATTAAGTAGTAAATATTTTCTTTTTTGTGTGATCTAATTTTGAAAATATTATTCATGTTGCCCATTCTTTGGACTTCACAAATAATTAACTAAAGTTACACTTTTAATTATTGAAAAAAATATAAAACGAGGCACTCATTACAAAAAATATAATTACATATTAAGTTACGTAAATATTCACGATTGGTTTATCAGAAACTTAATTATGCAGCTTACAATATTCATTCGTTTGTGGTCGTAATTACAAAAACGGCCGTCTGCAAAAACCTCGCAAGCCGCAAACTCGACATTTGGCAGGACGCAAATTGGGACGTCCGCAAGGGAGCAACCGACACGCCACTCAATTCCATGTTTGGAAAATGGGAAAAATGCGGTTATTATGTACAAAACAGTTTTTTTTTTATTTTATTTTTTTTATTAAAGATGGGTTTGCTCTTGACCAACAACCAACTGTGTAGCAAGGATGAGGCCTAAGATGGAGCGAACCTCATTCTCAACCCAGAAGATGCCTATTCAAGAGAACTTTGAAAATATTTGGGTTATATGAGCTCAGGAGTTCCAAACGTTGGCAGTACGCATTCTAAAGTATGTTTTAAAGTTTAAATATTTAATGCTGTGTTCGAAAACAAATCCAAAAAGAAAGCGAATATATACACATACATATATAAAAAATACATATAAAGGCAAATACATGTATGAGAAGTTGTTTTAACATTAATATTAACATTTTCCGAACTACGAAAGAACCAACATGGTGGCGGAACTATTATTTATGTACGAAACCATATAAAATTTACATTAATTGAACAAAAACCTAAAACCTTTGAAAACATTACAACATATCAAAGAATTATGTAATCTCATTATTAAATCCGTACTAATATTATAAATGCGAAAGTATGTTTGGATGTATGGATGTTTGTAACTCTTTCACGCAAAAACTATTGAACCGATCACCATGAAATTTTGCATACACATCGTCTGGGACACCAGAAAGGACATAGGGTACCTTTCATCGTTCAACGCGGACAAAGTCGTGGGCACCAGCTAGTTTGATCATAAGCAAAACTTCCTTCTTATTGGTGATACTAACATTGATCTGAAGGTTGGCTCAACGTATAAAAATTCATACCTAACAGCGTTCAGTGAACTAGGACTTAAGTGTGGTATAACAGATTACACACGAATCGAAACTAAAAAAGATCGCCTTACTAAATCGTGTATTGAGACCAGATATTTGCACGTTTTCCCGGATTACACCAATACACAACCACCACATTAATAGAATTCAGTTTTCAATCTAGAAAAATCCAGAAACAATTTATAATTTAGTTTTGAACGAAGTAACTATTGTCTAAGAGAAGACCACTACGAATTGACAGCATTTTTTGAGTGGTATGTTTCAGAGCATTGCTATTTTTTAAAGAGATTTGAACGGGTTCGATTCCTGGTCGCGTTTGAGTGTAATTTAAAAAAAATTAAATGCAGTTTTTTTTTTATTATTTTAAAATTAATAATCTAATTTCTCAAAACAAATTTTCGTCAGACGCATTTGGATTAATCCATATATTTTATATCATGTCCCACTTTAGGGAATAGGCTTATCCTCAGTATCGATACTGAGCTATGTGACCTATGAAGGTGTGTATCTTAGAAAGCCTAGGAATTGGTGAAACACCTATTCATTTGATATCCTTTGAAATGAAAATCCAAATATGATTTAACTTTAACAGAAGCCGCATTAAGTGAACGTTATGTTACTGCAATGCGTCTCTTTGCTTACCTATTCAACTTAGCTCGCATTTTAGAAACAACCAATGCTCTGTGGCTTCGCTTTTTAAGTCCGCCCAAAGAGCGTTTTATTATAAAATATTTTCCGGATTTCGAGGATTCACTCATTTTTATAGTTACAAAGTATTTTTTCCTGTTTAAATGTAAAATCTCCCAGTTTGCTTCACTGGTGAAAAATCTCGTTGTATGCGTGTGTGTGTGTTTATTTATTTAGAATTTTCTGCGCGAAAATTCACTGTAGTGAGGCTGTGAATACTGTTTTCACGAATGAGTGAATTTTTTATAACATTGATACACCAGACACGGTTTTTTTACATTCTTACATGACGTTGTCGACAACACGGTTAGAGCTACCTCCGTTCCCACGCTTCCTCCATTCATATATAAAATCAATATATAGCGGAGGCTTTGGGAATTGGTTCCTGATAGCATAGAGTATACTATCTAACGACTATCTGTGGAAACATCAAGCAAGGAGGTTAGGTGTGGTCGTCGCGGAATTAGCAACATTGATGTTAATGGGAAGTATGAGACTCGCTAATGGTCAATAACTGTAAAGGGCGCCATTCCATCGATTATACGAAAAGGACCATGGACTATTCTTGTGACAGTGCTCGAACTCTATCGGCGTGTCTGTTCGTATAATTTGATTTAGTCTGTGGACGTAATCATGACGTCTGTAATTTAAGTGACGGGAAGACTAGCGCAATCTGTCTGAAGAGAGGCGGGCACTTGGCATTTCTAGAGAGAGCATTCAAAGTAGAGATGAAACGGATAGCAGTTTAGCCGGATACCGGATACCGGATACCGGGGATATTCGGCCAACCATGTAGCCGGACAGCCGGATATCCGTCCGCCGAATATCCGGCGAATTTTAAGGAAAAAAAAACTATAGACTTAAAAATAATTACTTTAATTTTTCTTAAAAAACAAAACACACCTATTATTATTAATTATTATTATCGTTAATATAAAAAGTTAGCAAAAAATTAGTCAAGTTGAAGTTAATTAGTTAGGCTTTTTAATTAATATTCAAAATCCAAAATGAGCAGATTGTTGTGCAAAAACAGTTTTTCTGCACGATTGGGATCAAGTCGGTTGCGCTTTTTTTCAAATATCAAACCTGCCTCAGAAAATAGTTTTTCTGAATAAACGGAGCTTGCTGGTGTGGCTAAGTATCGTTTAGCAGGCTTACGTAAAATGGGAAATTCATTCTTATTGTTACTCAAAGCTCACGATTGGGCGGGAATTCCCCTATAGTATTAACTGCTGAGTTATACAAAACGGGGTATTCCCCGTAAAATAGGTATATTACGTGCAATAAAAGGGTTGCAAGCATCACTACTTATATAACTACTGATATAACTACTAAATCTTAGAATTTTTTTTATATTTCAGTAGGTAACAAATAAATGATTCAACAAGCGTTATATTATTATTTATTAACAAATAAATTATTTTTTATTTCGAATAATAATAGCGAGTTATTCGACTAATCGCCATAGAGAATCGCAATTCTATAATGAGTACTAGGTTATTCTTTTTTTTATGTTCTATAAAAATAGTATTCAGGCCGCCGGATAGGCCGGATACCGGATAGTTACCGGATATCCGTTACATCTCTAATTCAAAGTGAACGCATGTCGAGCTAGTTCACTTTTTGTGTCTGTATAATCGTGATCCTTATTTTAAAATTAAGTACCACTTAAATGTGGTGATCCTTACAACATTTAAGTGGTATTTAATGTTGATCCTTATTTTAAAATGAAATCATGCACTACAAGCATCCAGAACTATTTCGTGCCGTCGGGTATTTCTAGACATAGCATCATAGAGGAGTGGCTTAGAATGTTTATAGAAAGAAAAACCCGAAGATTTCCTTTGTTATTTATGACCGAAAAATTAGAAAGGATAAAATTTCGTACCCGCTGCACAATTTAATTGAAAACATAATTAGAATTTCAGTTAGAAAGGAAATACACAAACTAAGGGTTGTAGGTATTGCATGCTAGACCCCTATTAGAGGTTAGAATAGAAGTTCTACTAAATAAAACGTTAAATGCACTCAAGATAAGTATCTAGTAGTTTTGCTTTTCTGAATTAAAAAAAAAATACATTAAATAAAATCAAAATTACAGTTTAGGTGCATTTTCAAAACTTCAAAATACCTTTTAAATGTACCAATAAAAATTATTTAAAATAATAAAAAGTTTCACTTATTTTATTCAAAATTGAATATAATAACTTCTGTATTATAAGGAAACAAAAAAAAAAAAAAAACAGAATTGATTTTTAAGTATAACATAATATCATCATCTACTATGAAAACTAATTTTTCGAAGCCTCAATCTGGTCAGGTAAAAAAAAAATTAAAAATTAAAAATTATTTAAAAAAAAATTATTAAAAATTATTTAAAAAAAATATTAAAAATTATTAAAAAATTATTAAAAATTATTAAAAAATTATTAAAAAATATTTTAAAAACTCTAAGTCGCATTATTTAAAAAAAAAATTCCAATATACTTAATTCTTTAAATTTTTAATATAATATATAAATTGAAAGTATCACCCTACTTTCAATAAAGCTTTATTTTTTATCATTAAATCATATCTTTCCATTCTGTCGTTAATAAGAGTGAAATTGATTTCAATTTTTTTAATAAAAAATAATTGATATTTCCATTATAATTGGAGTAATGTATAGCGAAGTGAGTACCAACGTACATTCATTCCATTTAACTCCACTCGCCTTCATATTTCCCAATAGATTCAACAAAAAGGTAGCTCTTTACCAAATTAATGTTTCATAACATATATTGTAATTGATTTTAATACTTAAATGTCATTAATATCAATTAAAATTATACTTTTTGCCTTACATATATCAAGGTAATTTTTTTATTGGAATAGAAATATCCACATCAAGTATAGGATCTATGGGAAAATCTCTTTCAAATTTTATTCCAATTGTATAAAATGTATAACTATATTAAACACATAACATAAACACACACACACACACACACACACACACACACACACACACACACACACACACACACACACACACACACACACACACACACACACACACACGAACACACACAAAAATGAAAAAAAACGGTAGAAAATTGGTATTAATAATATGTTTAGTCAAAATATGATAAACCAGCTGGTGCCCGCGACTTCGTCCACATTTAACGATAAAAGGTACCCTATGTCCTTTCTTGTGTCTCAAACGATGTGTATGCAAAATTTCATAGTGATCGGTTCACTAGTTTTTGCGTGAAATAGTTACAAACATCCATACATACAAACATACTTTCGCATTTATAATATTAGTACGGATTCAAAGTGTCCACTACAGATATTCAGTTCCACATAATGACAATTGATACAACAGACATAACCAACAAAACATGGAACTCTGACCATTAAATAAATTAGCGGTCCATCAGGCAGACATCCTCGGGTGTTATCGCGTCACAAGTAACGAGCCTAATTAGACATCTTCTTAAGACGAATAGCAGACTAAGGAAATATTTTATTGTCCCAACTTACGTTCAAGACAGTTATTACTTAGGGAACTAAAAACACATGACCTAAATAGTTGGACATACACGTTATACTGACTTTAATTGGATAATATTAAATATTTCCCTTACTTTGCCAGACATTGTGTTTATGGAGACACGTTTGGTCTAGTGGCTAGTAACCCTAGCTGTTAACGAAACGGTCGCGGGTTCGAATCCCACTAGGGGCAAATGTTTATGAATTAACATTTTACCTTTGTACCTGAGTCATGGATGTTTTCTATTTATAATATGTATATATTTACAAAAAAAGAGTAATCTATGTAGTATATCAACTGTTTGGTATCCATAATACAAGCATTACTTGCTTAGTATGGAAATAGATGGTGTTGTGTGGAATGTGTGAAGATATTATATTATTATTTGTTAGAAAATAACAATTTTTTTTTTGTTTAACTCTACAATAGAGAAGTTCATTTAATGGCAATAATTATAGCATACAATAAAGATATTAAGAGATTCTATAGTCAAAGAAATTTTGACAAAATGGTTATGTACTAAACTGTGCAGAATATAATGTGAAGAACTTAGTTGGTGTCCGCGACTTCGTCTAAAATATTATATACCCACAATAACGCATGACATTTTTATCGCTGTGGCGGTTAATGTATATATATATATATATCTGACGACATACACACAAAAAATGATAGTGGGTTGGTGTGTATTGCAAAACATTTCAATACACATAATGCACATACAATTAATGCATTTATGTAAATTAAAATACACAAATATTACATTAAAACTGTAAAATAATTGACATAAACTATTAATAACATGTAGACAAAAAGATTTTTTTAATAATCTAATAAAATAAATCATAGAATAGAAGCATAAAATTTGCTATAGCATAATCGAGCTTAGGAACATTTTATGTTAAAGTTCGTCACTGTACAAACAATTTGACTGATTATACTTCGAGTTGTACAAGATCGGCGGGTCTGTAGGGACCTTTAAATAGTTAGTTGGGGAGTAATATTATTTTAGAGATAATTGATCGCATTTACTGTTGCTTAATACACTTAACATCTTGTTTCATTTTGTTATACTAGCACCACGTTCCCGCTTCGCATGAGTGCTAGGCATTATCACTAACTCTGAGCGTAACAAATATATAACAAACGCAAATAACGCTGACTACCTTGACAGAATTAAGGATAAGCTAATAACGCTGACTACGCAAATAACGCTGACTACCTTGACAGGATTAAGGATAAGAAAAGTCATCACTATGACTACGAAACGTAAAAATGTCTTTTTAAAACGTTGACTTCTAATGTTAACCCATATTTAGTGATAGTTAGGTTTTTGGTTAAGGTCAGACCAGACGTTTAATTATTTTAGTTTTATTGATTTATTCTAAAGATTGTGTTGTCAAAAGGTACCCTATGTCCTTTCTTTTGTCCCAGACAACGTGTATGCAAAATTTCATGGTGATCGGTTCAGTAATTTTTGCGTGAAATAGTTACAAACATCCATACATCCAAACATACTTTCGCATTAATATTAGTACGGATATTTCCGACCTTTAGTATTGATAACATTACCAGCAATTTATCGCTTGGTTGCCGATGCGGACACAGGTTCGACCTACACACGATCGTTTGCTCTAAGGTAGTGTCCGAGTGTAATGTTTATTCAATCTGCAGTAGGATAGGATAGGAAAGGGTAGGATAGGTATAATAACCAGGTTGACTCTATCTCACTAAGAGTGGAACGTAAGGATGGCTGGATGTTTGTTATTCTTTCAATGCAAAAATGGCTGAACGTATTTGGAAGAAATTTGGCACACTCTTATCCTGTAAAAGTCTTAGTTTCCCAAGGGATCGTCTGAAAATATAAAAAAATGGCACCACTATCGTCACAGCGATAATGATGTCAGGCGTTATTAACATTTTTCAAAGCAAACGAAGTCCAGCTAGTTGTTATTATAGGCTGATACAGATACAGTTAATATTAATGAATACAATTTAGTGGAAATTTTCGGTAATATATTTAACCAAGTTCGACATGTGAAGGCCACCATGTAAGTTCTGAATTCATAAAGTAATCAGTTCGCTTCGAGATCGAGTTAGTCTTGAGAGGTTTATAGAGATTAATGGCATGCCAATTTGGGAAGCCGAGATAAGATGTGTAATATGGGAGTGATACGACTATCGTACGAGTATGTCCACATACGCACATAATATTAGTTTGCCCTCAAACTCGTATCACCGACAACGCTCCCGGAGGGATCAAACTCAAAAATAGATTATTGACTAATGATGCTCAGTAAAGATACTTACACGAAGATTATTAAACTATTATATATATATACATACTGAGCATCTAACGTACCTTCGGTTTTGTCATTAGTCAATAATCTATTTTCATCAAAATTCAAAAATCAAATTTGTTTCAAGAAAAAATAAAAAAAAAGTTGTTTAAATCTATAATTAAATTAATCATTTAATTTTTCTATATTCTTGAAATAATTTTTAAACAGTTCAATTGAATTAAATGATTAATTTAAATATAGATTGAAACAACTTTTTTTTTTATTTTTTGTTGAAAAAATAAATTATTGAATGACACTTGTCATAATGATATCGTTTTCATTTGCTTTTAGTTTTTTTTTTTTTTTTAGTTTTGTCAGTGTCGATTTAAAAACAATTGGTGGACTAAAATTTTGGCTTTTGAAAATGGGATAATAAATAAGTTGTTTTATATGAAAGCGCGTTCAATATTCTTTTTAGAAGAAATTTTTAAATTTGTACCTGACATTACATTTGTAAGACGTTATCATATTATCATATTCAGATTACTATCCGAACTAATATCATAAATGCGAAAGTATGTTTGGATGTTTGTAACTCTTTCACGCAAAAACTACTAAACCGATCACTATGAAATTTTTCATACACGTTGTCTGGAACACCAGAAAGGACATAGACTACCTTTCATCGTTCAACGCGGACGTCGTCGCGAGCACCAGCTAGTTTAAAATAAAATAATTAGATATGTACGGTTCAGTAAACACGAACCCGCTTGTTGTCTGTGTAGTGCTAATAAAAGTAACAAGTTCAATTATAAATAAGGCGAAAGTTTAATTCGTAGGAAGAGAGCAGCAGAACAGGGGACGGAGTCAGCGAAGTTGCGTTCACAAATTCCAGCGAATAAACATTTGAGTTGCGCCTGCCGTAATGCGCCACAGTGCAGACACCGCAGTAGGGGAAGGTCAATTTAAAATGTGTAAATTTTTAATTGGTTGTGTCCCTAGTTTGGTGGTAGTTGTATTTGTAGGGAGAAATTGGAATTTGGAGAACATAGATACAAGCTGTTGAAACATATTATGTTAAATGTTTTGATGTGTTTTTGTTACAATCAGAAACAAATATTGTATAATTTTTGTCTGCCTGTTTGATGTTTCGTTTCTTAATTAAGTCTTTTCTTATTTTTCTCATGTAAGTAGCTTTAAGCTTTAATGAGAATAAAGAAATATAAAACTAAATTAACCAACTAATTTTCTATTTACAATTTATTAACAGTGTTAATATTTAAAAGCCTGCATTATACAATTAGTATTAATTACATACACACGGCAAACAGTACACTGATTATTTCACACGCTACACTTCTTCGCTATAAAATATATTATATTTACAATTTATATTTTTCGTTATTAGAAAAAAAATATTTATAGCTTTTTTTTTCTCCGTCCGTCTCTTCTCTGTGCATACCTGTTACCTGGCTACCGGAGTTGTTAGAACACGTGTCCATTGGACATTTTCTAAGTCTGCACGTTTCCATTGTCTAAGGTAACGGGTACCGCTACAAATTCAATATATTCATATCATATTTTATTTTTCTTATTATTATTATATACTAGCTGTCCCGCTCTTGGCTTCTCCTGGGGTGTATTTTTTTTCGTAAAAACCTTCCCTGATTATCCCTCTATCCATTGGTGAAAACCCCATGAAAATCGGTGCAGTAATTTTTGAGTCAGACAGACAGACAGACGCGGCGGAGGACTTTGTTTTATAATATATAAGGATAGATTCGCCATATAAAGACTTTTTCATAGGTAAATTTTTGATACCATGATTTATATTATTGTAATTTTATAATAAAGTACTCGCCGATAATGTAGCTGAAAGAATTTTCAAAATCAGTTTAGTAGATTTTGCGTAAACTAACAAATATACAAAAAAAATCAAATATTTTTTTCTTTATAATATTATATTATAAAGAATATATGAACACTTTACTTACTGCTGATGTGACTATGTAATGTGGTATGTTGTAATGTGTGCAAAGATAAACGTAAGTTATGGTATGCTGAAGTTATGTGAGTCGCTGGGATTTATCGCCATAAATATATAAGGCTTTCGTTTGAGCCAATAAAATTCACTCGCTGCATACGAAAACCACAACATTATTTCTCCCTGTTATTAAAGTCCTTCTCAAAAATAAAAAAAAGGAAAAACAGAATTTTTTTTACCTTGAATTAAATATTTACATTAATTTAGCTGTTAGCCAATTTGCAAGAATTTACAGGCCGTCAAAACACATTATAAAATTAATCTGTCACTCCTTCGAAATGCTAATTCTACGAGGAAGAAACAGCCAAGAAACCTCCTTTGCTGCTTCTTTCAAAACAATTAAACAACATCAAAGAACTATTACAAATTGTCTATGCAATAAATTTTACATTGGACCACAGAACAGCGAATAAATAAATTTAAAAAATCTTTATTTGCATATTACTAAAATAGACATTTTCAATATCAATTATTTGTATAATGGTTCCTACAATTATATAAATCACTTAAGACCTTTTTATAGAATTGTTTATTAAAATAAAAATACCATTTTAAAATATTCATTTTCGTAAGCCTTTTTCGATGTACAGCCAAATCATTAAGGAACACTTTTCAACTAACTTTAAAACTAATTTTTGCCAGTTGAATTTTAAAATTAACATAGTAACTGTCTTGTTTATCCTTTCAACGTTTCATTGAGGTGAACTTTATTTATATTCGTTCTGCATGGTCCTAACTGGGAAAGGTTTTTAATGGACTATACACCGCATACAAAAAGGCTAAGCAATCACCTTACATACGAGTTTCAACCAAACAGTTTTGATGGGAACATAATTTACTGACATCGAACGGGTTTGGTTAGATGTACTTAACTAAATTAAATATTTATTATCAAAACATTAATTTGATTTTGAAATGAGACTAACTTTACACTTTAACTTTCATAATATAGATAATGCTACTTCACATACACACATTCACACGCACACATTTTATTTTATCCTAACATTGTATAGAATCATGTAGTTTTTCTATTCTAAATTAGTCTAAGATTTAAGTACGGTGTTGGAGGAGCTCCTGATACAAATATTTTTATACTTAATAGGAGGTCCTCTACACGCTTTGTGTACCTAGGCTTAATAAATTATTTTGTATTTTGTATTTTGTATTTTTTTGTACTGTGTATATACCTGATTAATATCAGCTATGCCTCTCCTTAATTATGTTGTGCTATGGTTTGCTATAGTGTGCTCTCTTCTGAATAATCTGAATGGCAGAGTCAGTCGGAGTACCTTGAGTTACCAGCACACATTAATTTCTAAGTTCTAACTTACGTCTCTAAGTTTTGTTAGCCAGTTTATTGAAGCTTAATTAAGATTAAATTAGCTTTTAAATAAGTTAAGTTAAACAGCCCGTTTTGTCAGTAGTAACCACCTCCTTATAGAAGACCACCGTGAAATAATAGCATATGTGCTGTTAAGTTTCTGTGAGTTTCCTTTCCTAAACCCTATCCTTAATATTACTATGGTCAGCAGCGTTGTTTGTGTTATAGAAGACCAGTAGCCACCTACCATCAAATGGACACATTAAAAGTAATTTGCACGCAAACAGATATCGGTCTAATTATTTTTAACTAATTTAAATTTTAAATTATAGCACAATATATAGCACAAGTGCTACATTTAAGTGTAAGTGGAAAACTGCGGCATACAGCGTGCCTTTCATCTTCTAAATTAGGTCTGAAAGCAGGGCAACATTTGCCTTCATTCGTAATTAAGCAGAGTGCTTATTTACTACCGTGTTGTGTGTGTGTGCAATACCGAACCGAAAAACAAGGTTTTACTCCTAAGTATAATATATATGAATAACATAGTTTTTAACTTTATTTGTGTATAACTTGCGTAGCCGTAACTTGTTTTAAGTTTCACAGCGTCTGTTAAACATATTATTGAATAAGAAATTTGGCCTTTTTTTAATGTAGTGGAAAGTATAAATTGTAAAATTCTACATTAATTCATTTTTTTTATATAATATTAAGTTTGGCAGTTAGGCTGACGGTCCACTGGATGGTAATAATATGTGGCCACCGTCGCCTATAACACAAACAACGCCAAAGGTACTGCATGTGTCTTAATATTAAGGAAATAATTAAAACTGGCATCCCTTACTGACTAACCAAAAAACAACAGCACATATGCTATTATTTCACAGTGGTCATCTCTAAGGTGGTGGTTACTGCCGCCAGATGGGCTGCTGAAATGAACGCAGTGTGCTCTGCCACTAATTAACTTCTCCGATTCATAAAATAAATATAATTTACAATTAATGAAAAGAGCTCATTTCCCTATCCCAATCAATTATCCTCATAGGTCATAGGCTTTGTGTCATAGGCGACGGTAACCACCTACCATAAACCTGTCTAACTAACTTAACATAAAAAAATTAAAAATTCCACATGGCATTAAAAATATGGTATTAACTATAGCAATATCTCAAATATCATTACTAAAGAGAATATAAACAGAGATGTAATACATCCCTATGTTGAAGAATGCTAAACAGATCAAGCAAGGGTGTGGCTGTATTGACGACAGTTTGGTCTAGTGGCTAGTAACCCTAGCTGTTAACCAAACGGTCGCGGGTTCGAATCCCGCTAGAGGCGAATGTTTATGTGTTAACATTTTACCTTTGTACCTGAGTCATGGATGTTTTCTATTTATAATATGTATGTATTTACAAAAAAAAAAATAGTAATCTATGTAATATATCAACTGTCTGGTAACCATAATACAAGCATTAGTTGCTTACTGTGGAACTAGATGGTGCTGTGTGGAATGTGTGAAGATATTTATTTATTATCAAGTCCTATTAAAAAAAAAATAGCTCTCAACCCCATATTTAGCTAATTATATTGCTGACTGTACGCACGAAGCAATTACACCGCCTCATTCATAATGAAGAGGTCGCATTTGATTTGAATGGAGGCCGTCACCTGCCACTTTTAATTATACTGTGTCTGTTCATATGTAGCTATTACTACTAATACTCGAAATTAGCGTAACTAGTGATGTGTTTATTCTTCAACTTCAACCTGTCTATAGTTATAATAATAATAATAATAATAATAAATGTTTACTTCAGACATTTTAATAATGCATTATATATTATTTTAAATTGATAAGTCCAATGGCTGTCCTCATACAGTGATTCGATTTTTATATAAGTTGCTATGAAAATAGCTAGAATTACGAGCCTCGAAAAAAGTCAATAAATAGTTACAAAAATATACATTTATAATTTTATTATATTATTGTAATAATACTTGCCATTGCACCCGTGAGAAGTCGGGAGCGAGTAGCTAGTGTTGAATAAGTTAATGAAAATGTGATAGATAATTCATTTATTTATTATTTGTTTAAAAAGCAAACCTAACTGCATATTAATATATATTTTAAAAGTATTAATTATTAAATTAAATTTTATTAAAGTTTTGTTTAGAGATATCACAATTTAAAAAAATAATAAAAAAATAATAAATAAATAACTTGAACAGTAACAGATACAGTGTACATAGAGATGAAATCTATCTATAATTTTTGTTTATCTATTAAAAAAAAATCTAACTTTTTCCTGAAAAATGAAACATCACTAGGGAAGCCCCATTTAATCGCCTCCTTATAATTACAGAGTATCGTCTCGCATGATTTCACTGGCTTCTTGCCACTCCTTGTACGCGTCAACATAATTGAGTCAATCGTTTAAGCGGGTTGCGACCCTAACTCTTAACCTGTAAGGTCTACTTTCCCATGTAATCCAAATACGTGGGCCTTCAGTGACACTTAACGGCAGCCGCGAACATTGGCTCTTATAGGTTTCCTCTTTTTCTGTGGATATATTACATTAACGAGCCCGTTGGATGAGTGGTTTAAAGCTCTGTTCCAGGGTTCGATTCTCGGCAGGGTTAACTTTGAAAATGAACTAACTTTTCACAGTTGGCTCTGGTCTGGATCTAGAAATTAGTGTAAGGGCACACTGCATTCGCAGTCATTTGGGCAGCCCGTCTGGCGGCAGTAACCACCCCTTTACAGAAGACATAAAAGCACGTGTGCTGTTATGTTTCTGTGAGTGCGTAAGAGATGACAGAACCCATTTCCCTATGCCTTCCCGATAGATGGTGTGCATAAAAATGCACACCATCTGCCATCAAATTGGGTCAGCCTGTCTGCAGACCTTTATATAAAAAAGTACTTACTTTTTTAGCTTTTATTATCCTTTTAAGCAAATCTGAAACAAGATGAAATTTATTTTAGTATATCATTTAAAAAGTAAATTGAAATTTAGATAAACTATTTATACGTACATGTTGAATTCTAAATTCAAATTTATTTTCGATGTTAAATTTTAGTTTAGAATTAATATTAGCTCATTCTACAAATTTTAACCAGACACTACTGAATTTAATTACCCATATTAGTACCTTCGACTTTCTATTGAGCGCAAACACGTTATATTTACTGTAAGTTGCTGAGGATTTTGAGTGTCCTGCAGACTACTTGATGCTGCAGCATCAAGTAGTCTGGAAATCCATGGAAATGTCATGGAAATCCACCGAAGGTAACAGTATACCAAATTTAACATCAAACGAACAAGAGGAAGTTAGTGAAATCCGTTCGTCAACTGATCTTCAAACCGAAGCTGACAACAGATCTTCATAAGTCACAGCTAAGAACTGTCTCGATCACGTCACCTTTTGAAAATAAAAATCCTTATCAAAATAATCGTTTGGGCGATGCGATTCCACAGACAGACACACAGATTTACAGATCAAACTTATAACATCCTTCTTTTGCGTCGGGCGTCTGGGATTATTCCGTTTATAAATTTAAAGCGTAATTTTGGACTTATTTTGTTGACGCTACCAACAGTTATGCCGTCGCCTAGTTGAATGTACAAACCAATACCGACCAATCAATTATCTAGCGTTTCCATATTGATTTGGTTATTTCAATTGGAACCTAGATTATAATTCAGTTTGTTTAGTAACCGCGTAATTCTGTATATTTAATGTGATCATAAATTAGGCTGTCTGCCTGTTAATGCCTCGCTAGATGATATAAGTCGTTAGATGCAACGTTAAACATACATTTTGAAGTAGAAAACTTTTTAATGATCTAGTCTGCAGATATTCTGAGGAGATAAGAAAAAAATCAGGCATTGTTACAAATCCATAGATTCCCCTCATTTTTCCCACTTTATATTTCTTTTTCATAAGGGAAAAAAATTCAAATATTCATACTTATTAAGTAAAATATGTACAAACATTGCTGCGGAGATTTTTTTTTAAGTTACAAATTCAAAATAAAAATAAATCAATATAATCAATAATATAATATGTCAAGATCATAATTAACACGAACATAAAGTCGTAAAACGAGTTAATTTAATATTAAAAATTATTAACTGTTATTTTTTTGAGTATTAATTTAGTTTGTACCTATATTTTGATAGGACATATACAAGCATAACTTGAAATAATAACTTATAAAATTTAATGTGTCCGTTATCAACAAAACGTAATAAATTATACCTAGAATAGAGACCATAATTCATTGGCCCGCAAATTTTCCGCCATTCGAACCACTTTCAGCTGAGTCATGAGAAGCCTATCTTAACGTAGGATGCTTAATAAATAACAATGGCCATGCCCGGATATCCGGCTCATGAATAAGTAAGAGTGTATTGTCGTGAGGACTACACTTTGTCCGTTAATCAATAATATAAGAAAAACTCTACTTTGACACCCAATTATTTATTAGTAGATAATTAATAGGTATGCCATTAAGTAACAATCAATAATAAATTTTCTACTTAAAACCTTGGCCTTGATATACAATTGGTGATTTTTTTTATTTACTACACGCATAGTGGAATTGTGATATGAAAAAAATCATTATTGTCACAAAATATATAGGAAAGTTCTAATTAAGAGTGAGGTTTGTCTATGCACAAGTGAATGTCTGCTCTATTTTGGATTTTATGGTTTAATAGCATGTAATAGCCATATCAAGCAATTATGGTATGTTAAGTATCACGACAGTATAATAATACACGTGATTATCATATATACAGTTTTCGTAGTCAAACTTCAGAACAATAAATTTCTTTTATATAAAAAAAAAATACTAGCTGGTACCCGCGACTTCGTCCGCGTTGAACGATGAAAGGTACTCTATGTCTTTCTGGTGTCCCAGACGATGTGTATGCAAAATTTCATGGTGATCGGTTCAGTAGTTTTTGCTTAAAAGAGTTACAAACATCCATACATCCAAACATACTTTCGCATTTATAATATTAGTACGGATAATATCTAATTCAGAATTAAGGCAGCAAGTAAAAGCTTTATTTTGTCTGAAACAAATCATAAAGAAGTCAGACTGTTTGTCACATGAATCTTTCTGATTCTGTAATTGCATATCTCATCGGTTCAAAGTAAGCTGTTTTAAGAACAATTTAAGCTGTGAATGACCTGTTCTGATGTAAGACAAAATTACAAGATTCTTTTGATTAAGTTAAATTAGTACTAAAATTATGGACGTGCTCTAACTATTGACATCTGTGGCGTCATAATCGCGCATTCTTTAGTTTGTAATCACAAAACAACTTTGAGCGTTTTAAAGAAATATACGCAAGCATTGTGTTTGGTTTTCCCGAAGTTTCCAAGCATATTGTATTTTCCAATATTTTAAACCGGAACCAAGATGTTTCCTCGTCATTTTCGCCTCAAAGTCAACCGCACCAGGCAGACCCATTTCCTATTCGCGACGAGTTTCCAATTCATACAATATTACGGCCTTCTCTTTGACGCTGACGTTTTGTTCGTTTCTATGCAAACTTCGAAGTATTAAGTATATTACATTAGTCATAATATAAACTCCTATGTATAGGTTTAAAACCTTGAAGCTATGGGAGCCCAGGGGACCTAGTCAAAGTTACAATTTAAAATAAAATGTATGGGATTGACATAATTATGCCGTCGCTAAATCACGTGATACATTCCATAAATTTTTATTCTTAAAAAAAATGTTACTTTGACTAAGGCCCCGGGTATATTCATTAAATGAACATAGATAGACACAAATTTAGACTAAAATATTTCATAGATACAAATATTCCTTCAAAATAGAACTTTGTTGGAAACTCTTTAGCTAGCCTCTATAAAAAAATATACGAGTAATTCTTTTGTAGAGAAAATTTTGTTAGGTGTTTTCCAGTAGAAGTCTAACGAGAATCGTGTTAGGCTTTTATTTTATGACATCAAACAATATGAAGAAAGTTTTTGTTTATTTTTCTCTATATTGTAAATATTTTCACTATCAAAAGCAAGTCTTACTTTAATATCAGCTTAAGCTGTACGTATGAAGTTTCTATATTGCTCATTACAAACACAGTTCTTCAATAATACCACACAAATTATCAAATCATCATTATGAAACAAGAACTAGGTCAAAAAATAAATTAGTATCGTTACCACTGCTAAGAAATCATATAGCACCAGGATGTACCAGGTGGTATGCACATCAATTATAACCCTACTCAGTATTTATCCGTACTAATATTATAAATGCGAAAGTATGTTTGGATGTATGGATGTTTGTGTCTCTTTCACGCAAAAACTACTGAACCGATCACCATGAAATTTTGCATATACGTTGTCTGGGACACCAGAAAGGACATAGGGTACCTTTCATCGTTCAACGCGGACGAAGTCGCGGACATCAGCTAGTAAACAATAAAATATGATTCCATAGCACTATGGGTAGTACTTATGGATGGGCAGCGTTCGAGAAGCTTCGAAACATCTTCTCGTTCAAAATTCTTTAGAATGCAATATATATTGTTATTTATTATTTATTTATTTACATTAAAAAAAAATTGGTGGTACACAGTTTAGGTGTACTATAAACTCAATTAAGTTAATAATAATATATTGTAAAATTTAGGGCTTCTTTAACCATGTGTCAAGTAGGCTAACCGCCATTTAAAGTCACGGGTAACCGGGAATGAAGGAGATGATATACCTTTGTTTGTACGGTAAAAGTCCCAAACATTAAAAAGAAAATAATTAAAAAAAAAAACGCCTATCGAAGGATGCAGTAAACCGAGTGCACAATTTAATAAAGCATAAAATTATTTCTAAAAGTAACTAATCAACACTTCACTTGTAGTTGATTAAAGAGGCCCTAAATGTACAAATAATATTAGTGACGGACAGACATAACTGCATGCGATGCGGTAATACAAGAGAATTATATAAATCTCAATAAACCAATTTGCAGCAGTTGGCTTATATAAGCCGATAGTTGCTTGGGTAGGTTTAATAATGAGCCAGGCTTCTTACTTTACTTGTAGTTGGTGAAAGAGGCCCTTAATGATAAATGAAGTTAGATCTTGTCAAATATAAAGAGAGATTTTTCAGTTGAGCTCACGTCTCAACTCGCTAACCGTCTTAAGACATGTCACTCCATTAATTCACTGTCATTGAAGAGCTAATACTCATACAGCTCAAAAGTTAAAGCTGTAGCGGAAAAAGAAACAGCTGCTCTTCAAATTTTGAATTCGAAAATGCTGTAGGTAACATCTGATATAATAAACTAGGGACCCATTTCAACTATCACAATGAAAATTGACAGTGTTAAGGGTTTTTCCTTGAATAATTCATTAAGCAATTTTGAAGCGGAATATATCAATCGTCGGTGTACTTCCATTGAGAGTTAGAAATATATATGAAAACTTTTAATGCCAGATCGTGTAGGTTACCTACTTGGTAAATTATATCTAGACCATGTGTTTAAAATAAAAATTAAAATCCAAAAACACGGATATGATAACTGTGTTTTTTTTTTAAAGATGGGTTTTGCTTTTGACCAACAACCAACTGCGTAGCAAGGATGAGGCCTAAGATGGAGCGAACCTCATTCTCAACCCAGAAGATGCCATTTAATTCAAGAGAACTTTGAAAAGATTTGTGTTATATGAGCTCAAGAGTTCCAAACGTTGGCAGTGCGCATTATAAAAGATGTTTTAAAGCACTTGTTCCGAAATACTAGTAGAGGGATATCGACAAGATGAGGATGGTAACCATTTGTACGTCTGTATGTTCGATGGAAGAAAGGGGAAGGCGGTAAGAGTTCGTGCAGCTCCTGACCACACTCTCCGAAGTACATCTTATATAAAAGACACATAGACTGGCAATTTTACCTAAGTATAATCTGATATGTGAATAGACTGATCTAATCAGACCATAGAACTGATATGTGAATTACAACTTAAGCAACATGGTGTCACTTTTATACCAAATTGATTGAGATATATTTTTTTAGATAAAATCAGACAATTCTAGGCAGAACCATGTTTGTAATCAACATAACTAATTTTATTATATTAAAACAATCAATCAATCATTTATTTGCCTGTACATGGGTGTAAAACCAGATAACATAAATACTATTTAATACTACGTCCCAGCATGTACTACCACATTTGGTGTGCAAAATATTTATATTACGTGTCAACACAACTATTACACAAATTAACGCAAAATTTTAAATTTAAAATGCATCAGAACACTATTTTAGAATCTGTCATTTAAAAATTCATCCTTAGCTTTCCTTGCCTATAAATCCTTTAGTTTTTTCTTGCCACACAATGCTACTTAATGGCCATTGTATGAAGAATCTCAACTCACAGTTCACCTAGTCTTGTTTCTTGATGCTATTTGAACGTCTCATGAAAAAGTTGTAGGCGTACGCTAATAGTCTCTATCTGTTAAGGCGCTTAGTGACGTCAAATGGGTACTTTCTTAAGCCTACTTTTCGGCTTGACTAAAAATCTTGAATAATCTATACTACTATTATAAATGCGAAAGTATGTTTGGATGTTTGTAACTCTTTCACGCAAAAACTAGTGAACCTATCACTATGAAATTTTGCATACACGAAGTCGCGGGCACCTGCTAGTATATACTCATACATATATATATAAGAATTATCAAAGTTTAGATCAAGTATATAAGAATAAAATCAAGTATATTAAAAAAAATGTTAACCAAAACAGTGTTCTTTTAGCTTGAATTCCCTGCTGCTCCTCAACGGGTAATTAAAGGCGATTGGAAATTTTTACACGCAAAAAAAATAAGAATCTATTGTACTTTAAACACAAAATACCATATGTACATTTTCATTTAAAACATTGTGATATACTAATTCAACGTCATTACCGACTATAAGCGCCTTAAGCGGCTTTATTTAACCAATCAACCAATTGAAGCAGAAATAAAAGACTCAAACCCCCGACCATCGTGTACCACCCGCTTGGAGAGTTTTTTAAAATCAATGATTCTCTATAGGGGTGTTAATAAAATGGAATCGCTCATAACTTGGCTGATGAGCGCTGTTCCCACCCCGGCGTTCGTTCGGATCGACAAAGTGGCTATTAACCTCATTAGGACTTCAGTTCACATGTGGATTTTATTTCTTTCTGAACAGGCTCGGTCGATTGCTCTTAGCGATTAACGGTCTGTAAAAGCTCGGCCTTTTTCAGTACTGACAATTTGAGTGTATGAAATGTGTGAGTGGGTGATTAATTCAATCACTATTTCCGCCCATTGTTGGGGAATATCTAAATACGTTATTAGTGCATTTAGCGACGATTCTAATATAGTCTATACTAATTATAAAAAAGAGAATATTTTGTATGTTTGTAATGAATAAACTCAAAAACTAATGGGCATATTTTAAAAATACATTCACCTATAGAAAGGTATATTATCAGCGAGTAACATAAGCTATATTTTATAAAGTTACGCGGACGATTTCGCGTGCAACAGTTAGTATTAAATAAAGTCGCTTTCCTCTGTATGTCCCTCTGAATGTACGCTTAGATTTTTTAAAATGCGCAACGGATTTTAATGCGGTTTTCACTAATGGAAAGAGCATTAACGAGAAAGTGCTTTACAATATAATTTGCATAAAAGAATTGAAGCCGTGCGAAGCCGGGAGAGGATCGCTAGTCTATACTTTTATACTAATATTATAAATGCGAAAGTATGTTTGGATGTATGGATGTATGTAACTCTTTCACGTAAAAACTAGTGAACCTTTCATCCAGAAAAAAAGACTATTCTAGAGGGATCAATAAAACAAAAAAAATAACGCCTGGCCAAAGTGTTATAGCAACACTAGATCAAGGGTAATATTGCTTTTTTTTAAAATTTTCAACGCGGACGAAGTCGCGAGCACCAGCTAGTTCTCCATAAAGATAGTATCAGCCTTCACGTTATGTGCTCAGCGCTAAAATACCACCTAACACTTCATATCCTGCATTGTTCAAATTATCGAACTAAAGTTGAAAGTATTTCTAAGTTTTGCCATCGTACTACGCGTCATAGATGCGTAGTTTATCTGCATTATTTATTTACTAGCTGGTGTCCGCGACTTCGTCCGCATTGAACGATGAAAGGTACTCTATGTCCTTTCCGGTGTTCCAGACAACGTGTATGCAAAATTTCATTGTGATCAGTTCAGTAGTTTTTGCTTGAAAGAGTCACAAACATCCATACATCGAAACATACTTTCGCATAATATTAGTACGGATTTATTTATTTTCAAGGAAAACTTACAGTGATATTTATACAATAATTTACTTAATAACTAAATGACACATTAATTTGACACCATTTACAAGTTTCCGCATGTTGAATCTATATAAAATAAAATAAAACCGTTTCTAACCAATATCAACAATTAAAAACAAACTACGACTAAAAAAAAGAGTACAACTTTTTTTTTCCGTATCTTCTTCATTATCTTCTCTATGTCCCGTGCTTATCTTTTCTATAATAATAATTATCTATACTACTCTACACTTCTATACTAAATATTATAAAGAGAAAATTCTTTGATATATAGAAAGCTACATTATCAGGTAGTAACATAATATAGGCAATATTTTATACAGTTATGCGGACGAAGTCGCGTGCAACAACTAGTGTTTTTATACATTGATCGCACAGTAAAACTGCTTTCCATGTTTTATGACTCAATGTAAACATTGTTAAGTTACTTATCCCTTATAGAATAAATATTAATAAAAATTACAAAATTTCTTGTGAGTTCAATTAAATACGAGTATTAGTTAGAACTATTAGACTAATTGGGATTATCGTAATCCATCGCTAATAAAGACCCACAACCAATAACTTATACTTGGGTCTGATAATCCGTTAGAAAAAGTCAATCGGATCGGCCGCAATTCCTCGCGATTGGATCATCTCACTAAATTAATATCTCATTGATTATATTATTAAAAGAACTGTATAAGAAATTACTATATTAGCTTTCGAAAGATTTATATCTATCCGTACTAATATTATAAATGCGAAAATATGTTTGGATATTTGGATGTTTGTAACTCTTTCAAGCAAAAACTAGTGAACCGATCACCATGAAATTTTGCATACACATCGTCTGAGACACCAGAAAGGACATAGGGTACCTTTCAACGTTCAATGCGGACGAAGTCGCGGGCAACAGCTAGTATTATCTATAAGTGAAATGTATGTGGCAATATTTCTATCTGTCGACAATAAAGTAACGTTAGTTGATCTTTAGTTAAACGTATGTTTGTTGAGTCTATGGTTTGACTGTTTTTTTTTTTTTTTTTATGTTAAAGTCAGGTCACGGACCACTTTATGATAGGTGGCTACCGTCACCTATAACACAAGCAATGCCATAGGATAAGAAAGAGATAGGGAAAAGGGATCTGGCATCCCTTAGTCAATCACCGAAACACATCAGCTCATGTGCTGTTATTTCACGGTGGTTTTCTGTAAGAGGATGGTTACAGCCGCCATACGGGCTGCCTCAAATTCCTGATAAATGCAGTGTGCCTTGACACTACTTACAAAATTCAGACCAGAGAAAACTTTGAAAAGATTATTTCCAAAGTTAACCCTACTTGGAATCGAATCCGGGAACCCTGAGACGAAGAATTCGGGCAAGCATCCTAACCACGCATCCAACCTGCTCATCAAAAATTGTAAAATCAACGATTATATTTATATTATAGTAATTTAAAAAAAATATCATCTTGTACAATATTTATTTATTTATTTATTATACAAGGCTCCCAACGAGGCAGACATCTAACTAAATACAATGTTCAAAATAATTAGCACTAGGCGGATGCTGCCGCAATTAAATTAAATTTAGGATCCACCTAAATTTAATTTAATCTAATCTAATATACTTAATCTAAACAACTAAATAAGAATATAAAATAATACAAAACAATATTTTTCATTATAACATTGCAGACTTAGGAAAACAAGTGCTCTCTCTGGGCTCTGTTTTCCTAAGTCTGAACCGTGTTTACAGTGGCTGGTTTAAAGAAATTAAACGAAGCCGCCTGACGGTAAAGTGAAATTTTTAGAGGGTTGTTTTACAGTTAGGTGAAAATATAATGTAATTTGAGTAAGAAAACGTACATTGAACCTCTCCTTGATGCTTACTAATTCAAATTGCGGAAGTGGTGAGTGTGCTGCCGCAATATATCTCGGCCGAGTGGACCACGAATTAATCCGGTTGGTCGTAAACAACGCGCGTTAAGGTGTGTACACATTGGTTAACGATTCCGACACTTAATGTAAAACGGAACTCAGTCAGTGAATCATTTCAAACATAACATTATTAATAATGTATTGAAGTAGGCTATTTAGGTTTAAACATTTATATATATATATAAATACTAGCTGTTGCATGCGACTATGTCCGGGTAACTTTATAAAATATAGCTTGTTTTTTTTCCAATGAGAGAGAGGAGGAAAATCTTCCAAAAGACCGATAGCCTATGTTGCTAGCTGATAATATAGCTTTCTATAGGTGAAAGAATTTTCAAAATCGGTTCAATCCTTTCGAAAATTATTAAGAATGTATTATCCAAATGTATGAAGTAGGCTATTTAGGTTTACACATTTTTATATATAAATACTGGCTGTTGCACGCGACTTCTTGTAACTTTGTAAAATGTATCCTATGTTGCTAGCTGATAATATAGCTTTCTATAGGAGAGAAAGGATTTTCAAAATCGGTTCAGTAATTTAGGAGTTCTTCGCGGACAAACAACGTGACACGAAATTTTTATATATAGAGAGATAGTAAATGTGTAAAGACACGTTTGTCCGCCTCTCTGTTCCTCTAAATGAAGAAAATTTATTTAGGAAATTCTATAAATAAAAATTATAAAGTGTGACAGATATATTGTGAATATATTTTTTAAATAAAATGTTAAACCCTTAATTAAGAAGGTCCAATAGTTGCACAACGGAGAGTATACATAAGCATTCGCTAAGAAAGGATCTTTAAAAACTCCGTGCGAAGCCGGGGGCGGGTTGCTAGTAAAATATACACATGGCACAAGCTTAATTGAAATCTAGTTTTCATTCAATAAAATTTTTTTTGAATTCTTCCTACTGATATTATTCGTATTCTTAGACGACGGCAAAAATGTATACATTTTATCACACTAAAGTTACACACACATACATAACTAAATAAATCACGTGGTTTAGTTTCCTAACAACAAATTAATAACAATAAAATAAATAAAATCTAAAAGCGACTGTTTTGTGTTTTACCTATAACCCTTACCAAACCCAACGATGCGGAATTGGGTCGTGGCGACGACAAACATTTCAATTATTTCAATGTTTATTTGACTGTTCAAGGTTCTTGTTAATTTTTAACGAAAAAGGGAGGCAGACAGGATAGTCACTTGTTGATCTGCCCGTTTTTCTTTCTTATTGTCAACCAGGAACACAAGAAAATGCGCTGCAAATCCCGAAAGCATAAGGATTAAGAGACGAAAGTTACATTAGGTTAAGGAAATTCCTAGTTCATTTCTGCCAATACTAAAATGTAAGTTAGTATTATCCGTGGATATATTATAAATTAAATAAATATCACGAAAAAAAAAAAAACTATACTCCTGACAATTTGTGCCGTGTCAAGAAGTATGGCCTTCTGTATCTGTCCTTCCATCTAGTGAGAGCCTCTTGAGGTGTCGGTCTTCCCCTGTCAAGGTAGCGCTTGACCGCGATCTCATTTGATGTAAGGTGCAGATGCGGCCGAAGGTGGACCACGCTCACCTAGTAAGCGCCCATTTACCCTTGATTTGAAGACCCCGAGGTTGTATTATTGAGGGAACACAGACGCAGGCAGTGAGTTCCTCTCCCTAGAGGTTCGGACAAGGAAGATGGAACTGTAACGCTTCAACCACGAAGGGATGAAACCCCTGTCCGCGCCTCGTGGTCCGCAAGTGGAACGGTTCCGCAAGTGGTAAATAGGTCTTTTTCGGTTTTCACAAAGTTTTCCTCATCCTGTACAGCGATATCAACAAGCATCTTATAAGGAAAATCTGACAGTTTTTCATAAAAAGTGGTTTCAGTAGAGCGTTGCATTACCATTTTCGAGAACATTCTATATGTACATACTTAGAATCGATAAAGTCGATTTATTATTAATTACTATTATAACTTCAGATTAAAAATTTAAAATATCACCTCTAATAATAATAAAACCAATTATACAACAAATGGGAGAGCTAAGCTATGAATTTGAATATACTGCACATTGCATTTTTTATTTTAATGGGTGATGTTCGATTCGACACATTGTGAACACCCCTTTATGTTTAGTATGTACCGTTTCAACGGTTTCAGCTTAATAAATATACGTGTAAGCAGTGATTATGATTGTTGTAGAAGGCATTACGTTACAATTCCCTTAAGTGCACTCTTGGCTATCGTTCAAAACGTATTCAACTTGGCCCGAGATTTGCTTCATGGAGCTTTTGTTGAAGCTTTTTGATAAATGACACCACCTCTCTTTGCATGTTAGTTAAAAGCCCGTGAATTAGGGCAGTTTTCTAGATTGTCTGTCTCTTGTTCATAGATGGGTTTCTGATAAGGCTCGAACAAACATATGCAAATTTAGTAGCGTACGTCTAGTCTAGACATTTGACCTACTGTACTAGAAAATGTTTAAAGTATCAGCTACGAAAGCAGACATCATAAAATACCTTAGAAGACTGTTGTGTGTGTGTTTTATGATATTATATCACGAACAGACAGGCAACACATACAGACCCACACAGACACATTACAAAAGAATCATTTATTAGCATCAAGGTTGTTAGTAATTTATTTTTTAAACTGTTATCATGTAATAAATAAAACATATTTTATGTAAATAATGACTATGTATAAAAAAAATTACTCAAATGATTGGGAATAAAGAAAGATAATGTCAAGAAGCATCCATACAATAAAAACTATACATATATTTGTATTGTGAGGATGTTACTAGATAAGCCTACGAGTATATAAGGATGTAATCCTGGATAAGCATAGAATATTGTTGAATACAATACACTTAATAATAGCATTGCAGTGTGGAATGTCCCTTCGGTGACACAACTAATCCAGCTATGGGCTATCCTTAATCGCCCACTCGGGCTCAAACACAATACAAGTAAGCAAGCATTTGGTACAGTCATCGCCACAGTATATTTCCGGCATATTAACTATGTTCTAAAGCACAATTAATTATGTGTCAAGCTGACGACAGTCAAAAACTTTTACCAAATAATTTACAATAATATTATTAACTGATCTTTAAGGAATTCTAACGAGAAACTTCTCATGGTTTTGAAGAAAAATACTACGAGCACACATAAAAAGGCAGTTTTGGACAGGGCACACTGTGTTTTACAGTCATTTGCCCAGCTCAGCCCAGATAGATATTTAACAGCTAGCAACTACAGTTTCAAACTGTGCCTGATTTTTTTAAATCACTTTTCTAAATTACCTCCCACTATGAAAGCAAAAAAGACGAATTCACATCAAAAATGCCACTCAATTTTGTCATCGAGTGTACATAGATTCTGTTGGAAGGCAGATTACTACGATCATGTCGCTTCTGATAAATGGCTGGTGTTAGCGTCACGTGTATTCGCCGTCTTATTTGAGCTGCGATATTTAAAATCTATTCCGGCTATCGACAGTCATCGCAAAGTTAGCAAGCCATGTTAGAGCTAGTCTAAAAGGAACGTGAACGAAATATACACCGTTGGGCGCTTAAAATACGGTTCAAAGTCGCTTGCAGATAATTCTAACAGAAAATCCACATCGATTTATATATTGAAAGTAATCTTACTTACAAAAATATTCTCTAACTAAATGTATCTAAACCAAGCCATTGATTTTATATAAGAACTAAGGATTAACAATTCTAGCCTCTGAGTTAAAATAATAAGAAGGCTGAAATCCCAGTTGAAGATGTCTAACGTTGTTGAAACCAGTTTTAGCAATGACTAATTATTGATATTAATGTATGGGCTAAAGTTCATAGTTCAAACATTACAAATTCAAACTCAATAAACTTCAGCTGTTCCAAACTGTTAATAGTTATGGAGTAGTGCTCGAGTTAGTTAAGATACGTTCCTGAGCTATCCAATATATATAATACAATATTATTGTGGAGAAATAAAAAATTTGACGAGCTTTTGCATGAGTGGTTATGGTATTTGCTTCAACTTTACGTCTTAGGGTTTGCGGGTTCGATTCTCGGCAGAGTCGACTTGGTAAATGAACTTTTCAAAGTTGGCTCTGGTATGGACCTGGAAAGTAGTTGCAGGCTAAACTGTGTACTGGCGCCCTTCTGGCGACAGTAACCACCTTTACAGAAGACCACCGTGAAATAGTAGCATGTGTGCTTTTATGTAGGGGATGGCAGAGCCTCCCGATCCTACTCTGCTCTGAGTCACTTGCACTAGAAGCATCTGTAGTGTTTGCTTGTGTTTTAGGCGACATTAGCCACCTACCATCCAGTTGACCGTCAGCCTGTCTGTCAACCTTAACATTAAAAAAACAAAGTATTGACTGAATGTGAATACTTCTTACTGTGTCAAGTGTTCATTCCAAATGTGAGCACTCTCCTCAATGATGTAGTAAGGATGTTATCCGATCGTAAAGAGTGCAAAGGGTAGTGTTATCTCGTTAGAGTATAATTGTCGAAGCCTTATTAAGGCGAACCGGAAACGGCCGCTGTGCCAATGGTTAGCCACGGCCGGAAGTGATAGTCTGGACAGCAATAAAAACGTGATGAGCTTGGAAATAAAAGTAAGTCGTATCCGTTTATTGGCGATAATATAAAAGTACATAATATAATACTTTGTATATGGCTAAGTTAACTGTAAACGCGTTGCTTAATATTAAGGAATTCTTCTTAACATTATGTATTCTTGTATTCTTTAAAATTTTCAATTGTACTCTTGTAAATACGAATTTGGCTTAAAAATTTACAAGACTATGCCGTTTCAATGTCTGTGAATTTTTAAATTGTTTGCAAATATAAAAATAAGTATAGATATTTAAAAAATAAAATAAAAAAAACCTTATTAGTTTTAAATAAAAATGAAAATTCAATAAATAAAAAATATCTCATAGGCCTTATTGTGTTGTCGTGATTTTACAAACGTTAGATATAACTTTTTTGATTGAGTGTGTTTCGAGATATTCGGGTGAAAATCAGTCCAAATACGATAAATAAAAATCACACATAAGCACAACGTTATATTTTCTCACCCGATACACAAATTGATGACAAAAACATACTTTAGCCAATTATTTTAATATGTAAACAAGCCGTCTGACGTGCGGCACACACAACACACCGATCATATCATAGACTACAGGCGACATCTAGCCGTTCACTTTGACAACTACTTATACATATATATGGAAATGATAAAACGCCTAAACATGCCGCCCGCCAAGGACCGATGGTCCTTTAATTGGCCTCTAATGTGTAATGTAACATGAAGTAATATGTGATAAAGTACGATTTAAAAAATAGGTAACCTAGATAGATACACTGATTTGATAGATTACCCAGATAAGCAGATACAGATAGACAGATTACTCAGATAGGTACTTAGACAGATACAGATAGATACAACAAAATTTGCTTTTTATACAGATTTACAAAACAACATTTACAAAAGATTTACAAAAAAAAGAAAAGAAATAGTGATTCATGATGCAACAGGTAACACAATTAATTTAGAAATAGGTCTTTTACATGTTGAATTTTTACACCTTAACGTAACTACTCTAGTAACATTATCTGGACCAGGGTGTTTTTGTTCGATTTTTCCAAACAACCATTTGGATGGAGGCAGATCATCCTCCTTCACTAAGACCACATCGCCGATATTTGGCTCAGGAATAGTTCTAGTCCATTTGTACCTTTGATGGAGTGTGGTTAAGTATTCTTGAGACCATCTTTTCCAAAATCCTTGTAGCATTCTCTGCGTTAACTGCCATCTGCGCAAGGTACCGATGTTACAAGTCTCGTAGTTATTGTCTGGTGCAGTAACCAGTTGCTCTCCCACTAGAAAATGGCTGGGAGTTAGAGGTGTAGAAACATCCTGGTCGGCAGGTAATGAATACATAGGTCTTGAGTTCAGGCAAGCTTCAACCTGTGATAATACCGTAGAAAGTTCCTCAAATGTTAAGGTGGAATCAGCTAGAATTCGACGTAAATGAAACTTTGTCGATTTCACTCCCGCCTCCCAAAGACCACCGAAATTAGGAGAGCGTGGTGGAATGAAGTGCCATTCCGTACCAGTACCTGCAAGACAGTCAGCGATATCCTGTAAAAGATTAGAATTTTCAACCTTCACCAACCTATGCAACTCCTTAGAGGCTCCAATGAAGTTAGTACCATTGTCACTCCATAGTTCAAATACATGACCACGACGAGCGACAAAACGTTTGTAGGCCGCGAGGAAACCTTCTGTGGTGAGATCACTTACGGCTTCTAAATGAATAGCTCGAGTAGCCATACAGATAAAAAGGCAAATATAACCTTTGTAACACTTGCAGCCCCTACCCTTTGAAATTCGCACGTTGATTGGACCAGCAAAGTCCACTCCAGATCTAGAAAATGGACGACTCATCCTCACCCTAGCTTCCGGCAAATCACCCATAATGGGAATACGACTCCTTGCAGAGTATCGTATGCATTGAATACATTTCTTGATATGGCGCCTAATTAAACTCTTTGCTCTAATAATCCAATATTTGCTCCGTAAATAATTCAAAGTCAGTTGTATTCCCCCATGAAGAGTTTTATTGTGCGCATCTGCCACAATTAATTCAGTAATATGATGCTCCAAAGGTAAAATAATAGGATGCTTAAGACTATAGTTTTCTTGACTTTGTTGGATACGTCCTCGCACTCTTACTAGACCGTGATCATCCAAGAAAGGACATAAGGTTGCCAAATTACTATTTCTAGAAACGGCTTCAGATTTTTGGAGATGATTGATTTCTTTGGAGAACGTAGTCCTTTGACAGAATTGTAAACAAGTCCTCAAGGCTTCATCGAGTTCTGATGCTGATAAATACATAGGAAAGCCTTTTGTTTTATCTTTACATTTTTGAGAAAATCTACGACACCAAGCAACGACTCTTACTAACTTCTTTAGAGTTGAATATTTTGTCCAAAGGGTAAGATCTTCTGGTGTCTCGGTTGTATTCGATGACACAAAAAAGGCTTTCACTCTATTTTCCTCTAAAGTTGTAGATGGAATTTCAGCCCGAGAAACAACATACTGTCGATTATGTAACCATGATGGCCCCCGAAACCATTGTTCTTTATCGACTAATTCTGTGGGGCACAATCCTCTTGATGCACAATCTGCAGGATTTTCTGATGATTCCACATGTGCCCATTGTTCATTATTTAAAATATTTAAGATATTTGATACACGATTTGCAACAAAAGTCTTCCATCGGTTTGGTTGGCCTTTTAACCAAGCCAAAACAATTGTGGAATCAGTCCAGGCGTTAATCTTATCCTTCTCTATACCCATAACTGATGATACCTCATCAAGGAGTTTCGCCAGAAGCTCAGCACCGCAAAGCTCCAAACGCGGTATTGAAATTTGTTTTATTGGAGCGACTTTGGTTCTTGCTGCTATTAAACTGACATGGATATCCTTTTTGTCAACCACCCGGAGATAAACCACAGCAGCATACGCATCTTTTGACGCATCACAAAACCCGTGGAGCTCTATGTTCTTGCTAGTGGCACTTAAGTGAACCCATCGAGGTACGGTAACATTATTAATGTTATGTAATTGATGTTTAAATGTCGTCCACTCTTCCAAAATGTCGGCAGGTATAGCTTCGTCCCATGATGTTCCAGTAAGCCATAATCGCTGCATAAATATTTTTGCCCTAATAATAACAGGAGCGATCCACCCGAGTGGGTCGAACAGACGAGATATAAGAGAAAGAACTACTCTTTTTGTAACTATTCCGTTGGTTTGTGGTAAGTTGACTTTATATTTAAAGGAATCCAAAGATACATCCCAGCTGAGCCCTAAGATATTTACTATATCATTTTCTTTGTTTTCCAAAAGTTTCTCGGATTTGGATATATTCCGAATTTGATTCATCAACTTCGTACTGTTGCTTGCCCACTTTTGCAAAACAAATCCCCCTTTTGCCAAAAGCTGCGTCATTTGATTATATATCTCAACCGCCTGCGATTCGGTTTCACAACCAGATATCAAATCGTCAACGTAAAAATCCTTCATAACTCGTCCAGCAGCCAATGGATAGTTATGGCCGTCATCTTTAGCAACTTGCTGCAGACTCTTTATGGCGAGGTATGGCGCTGATGCCACTCCAAACGTGACTCTCAATAGTCTGTATTCGGTAATATTATCTTGTGGATTGTCTCGCCATAAAATACGTTGATAATTGGTGTCGTTTATTTTAACTTTGATTTGTCTATACATTTTTACGATATCTGCGACGAAACAAATAGGATGTTCACGCCAACGCATCAAGAGGTGACGCAATTCACATTGCAACCGCGGGCCGACCAGAAGATCCTCGTTTAAGGATCTACCGTTTTGACCTTTACACGAAGCGTCGAATACAATCCTAACCCTAGTAGTTTCCTTGTCTTCTCGAATCACCGCATGATGAGGTAAGTAGACACAATCGGATTCAGCCAACTCCTTAGCATCCTGGATAGGCTCCATGTGATTCAAGTCAAGATATTCCTTTATAACATTGGAATAACCCTGTTTAAGCGATGCATTTTTGTTAAGCTTCCTTTCAAGTGATATAAAACGTTGCAATGCTATTGACCTTGTATCCCCATATTTACACGCAGGATCTGTATCTCTGAAAGGTAGTTGAACGACGTATCGACCGTCTTGATCCCTCGTTGTATTAGTTTGATAATGGTTTTCACACATCTGATCTTCTGTAGATAGTAATGACTTGGGTTGTTCGGTTTCGATTTCCCAAAATCGTCTAAGCAAATCGTTAGTGTCTTCTTTGATGTGCAAGCTGATGATATTGTTGTTGGGCTGGTGATCTTGGATATCAACACGCCCTGAAAGAATCCATCCAAGTCGAGTATTTTGCGCGATTAAAGTACCTGAAGGATTCCTGATAATTCCATCCATAAGAATTTGTCCATAAATGTCCGCTCCCAACAACATGTCAACCCTGTTTGGTGTGCAATAACCTGGATCAGCCAATGATAACTCAGATAACTCTGGCCAATTACGAATGTGACATCTCTTCCCCGGCAGATTGGTTGATAATTTATTTAAGACATAAGCTGTCACATCACAACTGAACAAGGCACGAATGGACTGTAATTTAAATTTCACAAAAGAGTTAACCGATAGGTTAAGATGATCTCCCCCCAAGCCTGATATTACCCCCTTTACTGATTTTTTATTAAGTCTTAACATTTGTACAACCCGCTCTGTAACGAAAGAAGCTTGGGAACCCTGGTCCAGCAATGCCCTAAATGTGTAACAAATTCCCTTATGTTCTACCTTAACTAAAGCAGTAGCAAGCAATACTTGACCAGGTGATATAGATGAATGATAACTTAAATTAGATGACATATGGTTTTCCGATGTAATTGGTAATGATTCTGATCGGGAAGCTGAAGCAGAGTTACCCTCGGTCGAAGGTACGGTAACAATATTTGAATCTGTATGAAGTAGTGTATGATGCCTTCGTCCGCAGCGTCTGCATGAGTTGCGACCTCTGCAACGTGTGACTGGGTGACTCGGTGCGAAGCAGTTGTAACAAAGTTTGTGATTTTGAACGAAATCACGTCTTTTGTTAGAATTTTCCTTCTTGAACTCATTGCACTGGTAGAGAAGGTGATTTTGTGAACAGAAAGGACAAGATACCTTTGTTGTAACAGAAAATACTATAGACTTGTCTGTCCATTCCTTCCTCTTACTTCTATTCTCTCTTTTCTCCTTTGTTGGTTCAAAAAATTCCAACGCCCTATAGCGTGATTCCAGGAATGTATTAAATTCTTCTAATGTTGGCAATTCCTCATGTAGGTCACTTAGTTTATTTTCCCAAAGTTTACGAGATTCATTGTCCAGCTTCATACTAGTTAAATGTATGATTATTGCATCCCAAGTGTCTGTTTTGATGCCTATATTTGATAATGCATCCATGCAGTCGTTAGTTGTATCCAGTAGCTGTTTTAATGCATGTGATGATTCGACTGCCAGTGACTGTTGATTTACCAATCGCGTTAAAATGTTATTCGCGATGTACCTTTTATTGCTATACCTCCGCTTCAACAATTCCCAACATCGTTCAAAATTAGATTCGATAATTGGTATATGTCGCAGTAATTGCTCAGCTTCCCCACCCAGGTGTGTTTTGAGATAGTGAAGTTTCTGCACGCCATGCAAAGATTGATTTTTATTTATAAGTGACTCAAATAAATCGTGAAATGTGGGCCACTCCATGTATTTTCCAGTAAATTGCGGCAGTACTATTTTCGGTAATTTGACTGATGAATTATTGTCTGAGGTATGTTCCTGTGTGGTAGTGTTTTGTGACCATTTGTTTGATCCATTGATACTTAATAAAGTCTCCTTTAAGATAGTCTTGTATTCAATATAGCAATCTTCAACGGCGTCGTATATGTTGCCAGTAAAATAGGGATCCGTTGTCAATTTATCTTTATCTCCCTGCAACATAATAGACTGATGATTCGCTTCAAACTTCGTCCAATAACCTTCTAATATTCCAAGTCTCGTTTCGACATATGATAGTGTAAGTCTGGCTTTAGGAGTCTTTTTGAAGTTAGCAAAGCCGTTGACAAACTTTGTATGTAGATCTCTTTGAACACAAGAAAGTCCCTCCATGATTAAAAATCGTATGATTAAAAACAAGATAGTTCGATTTTAATATAACGTCTTTGACACTTAGTGAGTGAGCAATATTTATTTAATTTAATTTTAACACAGATAAAATTCAGTTTTATTAAGTCTATCATCCATGATAAATATATTAGATGTAACAAAAATTAGAAGAAATCGGACATTGATATCACGAAAAAACGTTTTTTCACTAATTATTCCAAGTCCAAATTAGGTATTATAATTTCATAAATTTTACAAGTCCAAACACTTTTTAATTTTTATAAGTTTTTTCTTCTATGTAAATAAAGTTCAATTTTACTTACAATTTTTAAATGTCACTGTACTTACGACGTTTTGCTCACTTACTATCACGACAATGTTTAACAATGTTCACATCACTACCTACCCACTTGATTTTTAATATTAATTAATCCGGCTCGAAGGACCAAAATGTTTCGAGATATTCGGGTGAAAATCAGTCCAAATACGATAAATAAAAATCACACATAAGCACAACGTTATATTTTCTCACCCGATACACAAATTGATGACAAAAACATACTTTAGCCAATTATTTTAATATGTAAACAAGCCGTCTGACGTGCGGCACACACAACACACCGATCATATCATAGACTACAGGCGACATCTAGCCGTTCACTTTGACAACTACTTATACATATATATGGAAATGATAAAACGCCTAAACAGAGTGTTTTCAAAACATTGATCCCAAAAAAACAGTAAGATAAGAGTCCATTTAGTCTAGTCGAGAAGTGGATTTCTTGAAAAAAATAGTTGTCCGTCTATTAAAAATATGAGCGACAGCTCATTCGATACGAACTGAAGTTGGAACTGCAGGTGGAACTGAAGGTGGAACTGAAGGTGGACCTGAAGGTGGACCACGCTTACCTAGTAAGTGCCCATTTACCCTAGATTTGAAGACCCCGAGGTTGTAATTTTGAGGACACACAGACGCAGGCAGTGAGTTCCACTCCCTAGCAGTTCGGACAAGGAAGGTGGAACTGAAGGTGGAACTGAAGTTGGAACTGCAGGTGGAACTGAAGGTGGAACTGAAGGTGGAACTGAAGGTGGACCTGAAGGTGGACCACGCTTACCTAGTAAGTGCCCATTTACTCTAGATTTGAAGACCCCGAGGTTGTAATTTTGAGGACACACAGACGCAGGCAGTGAGTTCCACTCCCTAGCAGTTCGGACAAGGAAGGTGGAACTGAAGGTGGACCTGAAGGTGGACCACGCTTACCTAGTAAGTGCCCATTTACCCTAGATTTGAAGACCCCGAGGTTGTAATTTTGAGGACACACAGACGCAGGCAGTGAGTTCCACTCCCTAGCAGTTCGGACAAGGAAGGTGGAACTGAAGGTGGAACTGAAGTTGGAACTGCAGGTGGAACTGAAGGTGGAACTGAAGGTGGAACTGAAGGTGGACCTGAAGGTGGACCACGCTTACCTAGTAAGTGCCCATTTACCCTAGATTTGAAGACCCCGAGGTTGTAATTTTGAGGACACACAGACGCAGGCAGTGAGTTCCACTCCCTAGCAGTTCGGACAAGGAAGGTGGAACTGAAGGTGGAACTGAAGTTGGAACTGCAGGTGGAACTGAAGGTGGAACTGAAGGTGGAACTGAAGGTGGACCTGAAGGTGGACCACGCTTACCTAGTAAGTGCCCATTTACTCTAGATTTGAAGACCCCGAGGTTGTAATTTTGAGGACACACAGACGCAGGCAGTGAGTTCCACTCCCTAGCAGTTCGGACAAGGAAGGTGGAACTGAAGGTGGAACTGAAGATGGAACTGCAGGTGGAACTGAAGGTGGACCTGAAGGTGGACCACGCTTACCTAGTAAGTGCCCATTTACCCTAGATTTGAAGACCCCGAGGTTGTAATTTTGAGGAAACACAGACGCAGGCAGTGAGTTCCACTCCCTAGCGGTAAGTAGTGCCCACTCGTAAGATTTGGAATCCCAATAGGGTAACCTTCCCATCGGCGTTCAGATGAAACGCAACACAATTGTATATTTAATTAACATTCGCTTATTGAATTTACCTTTGGTTTGTACACGAATTTATGTAATTGGAAATTTATCCAACAATTTCAAAGGATAATCACAATCAATTTATTCGTTTATTAAACGCTCTGCATTGTTTTCCATATATTTTGCTTGTGAGTGAGGCAGATTTCAAAAACATGTACTAATATTATAAATGCGAAAGTGTATTTGGATGTATGGATGTTTGTAACTCTTTCACGCAAAAACTAGTGAACCGATCACCGTGAAATTTTGCATACACATCGTCTGGGACACAAGAAAGGACATAGGGTACCTTTCATCGTTCAACGCGGACGAAGTCGCAGCCACCAGCTAGTCCTTTATATTTTATACTTTTGTAAAATTAATTACTAATTTAATTTTTATATAGATGATTCATTACAAAAATGATGATTGAAAATTGATGTCCAGTGGTTAAGATTTCTGTTACCGATATCGTAGTTTTAAATGTTTGAATTTAAAATTTAATTGCGAATCATAATAGAACCAGCTGGGGCACGTGACTTCGTCCGCACTGACTCAAATAAAAACCTTGCTTGTTTAACGCTCTTTCTTTTAGTGAAAACCGTATCAAAATCACTTGCGTAGTTTAAAATATCTTAGCACACACACAGAGGGACAGAGGTTTTATTTTATACTATATAAAGATAACGTTCTTCGCTGCTCTAAAGGTGATTTAAAATAACGTGAAAAAACCTGTCTCGCCTTTAGAGAGACTTATCTTATCCAAAAATAAGAAATAATATAAGATATCTAACGAAATGTCAATCCTCAGTGAGCTAGCGTGGTGGATTACAGCCTTTGGCACACTTTAGCAATGAAAAGACGTAATTGTTTTCGGATTATTTTATTATACAAAAGATATCCTCGTAGAACGATAAATGTGTACACAACTGTTGGATGGAGGTATTTTCATGTGGTAAAGACATTTCATTAAAATTTAAAAGCATAATCTAGACATTTTATACATCAAAGAAGTTTGAATTCTTCTAAAAAAATATCACAGACCGATTTTATTTAAAGACTTCTAGATTTACGAGAAATTTCTTTATTCTTAAAAGTGATAACCTTATCAAAATTATTACCAACAAAAATATTTATTTATTCATTAATATAAAAATATTCTTCTATTTATAGATATATGTAGCTAAATGAGAACTTAAAAAACTATGACTATGACTATTAATATATATATATAATATATATAATATATATATATTATATATATATATTAGTTTCAACAGATAATACTGGAATATTAGCGTATTCTAAATATACGACTACCAATATGATTTAAAACAAATCATCACACTTGAAACAGTTGTATTGTATTATGACAGACAAAGAGACAACATACTCCACATTTTATGTAGACTAATCACTATTGTGCAATTTATTAAAGTGCAGTTAACTTGTATTATAAATAGAAAGAGGTTATTGGATTAATACAATACACGTAAAATTAGATAAAATGTACATTTACGCTCTTATTCAGAAAAAGTTATAAGAGGCTTATATATAAGCTTGTTATAAGAAATTTACCAAAAAACATTATTCATAAACGTTCAATAGCAGTAAAACGCTCTATAAGTGTTTAATAACGCCTTAATAAGTTGTTAAACTTAAACAACAAAAATAAACACTAATTATATTATTTTTTAAAATAAAAAGTGAAAACATAACTCCTTATTCCATTAACAAAAATAAACTTTTCTGCACTTTTTGCTTTTTAAAATTAACTGTACTTTTCAAATTTCTATTTTCCAAAATATATATTAAATCGACGATCTTAAGGTATGTAGGTAAGTAATCATTTATATGAACATACTAGCTGGTGCCCGCAACTTCGTCCGCGTTGTACGATGAAATGTACCCTATGTCCTTTCTGGTGTCCCAGACGATGTATATGCAAAATTTCATAGTGATCGGTTCATTTGTTTTTGCGTGAAAGAGTTACAAACATCCATACATCCAAACATACTTTTGCATTTATAATATTAGTATGGATTACCTTCACCAACGCAAAAAAACGAAAAAACTCAAAAATGCGACATATCATCTTCATTCTATTATTATCGTCCATTAACATTACTTTCATCTATAAACAAAATAGTAGAAAAATATATATGCCATCAAATATCTACATTTTTTAAAAAGCACGATATAATAAACCGAAATCAATTTGGTTTTCAGTCTGGTAAAGGAACTTCAATTCTTTTATCAGAGTTCACTAATGAAGTTAATAAACAATTAAACGAAAAAAAATATGTTTTTACTCTCTTTATTGACTTCTCACGAGCATTTGACACATTAGTGCATAACCAGCTAGTTGAAAAATTGGATGATTGCGGAATACGTGGCCCACTACTAACTTGGTGTACGAACTATCTAAAAAATCGAACATTTACGGTAAAAATCGATAACACATATAGTGAACTGAAGGTACAGCTCAAGGATCCGTGATAGGCCCACTTCACTTTTTATCCTATGTTAATGACATGAGCAACTGCATCAAATATAGCGCATGCTTCCAATTCGCAGACGACACGTGTCTTGTAATTTCTGATAGAAATCCTAACACAGCATGTGAACGCTTACAATCCGATCTAAATGCCTTAACAAGATGGTGCCATGATTCCGGCCTTGTACTTAACGCAAATAAAACAAAATTGTTAATTATAAAATCACCGTACATTAGAGAATCCCATATACAGAAATTAGTAGCTCATGGACATGATTGTTTACACACTGTCAGTATGAAAAACTGCAACTGTCAATCTATAGATATTGTCAAAACCCAAAAATACCTCGGATTAACTATAGACGACAAATTTAACTGGAACCCTCATATCGAACTAATCTGCGATAAATTAAGGATCTTCCTTGCAAATATTACAATATTAAAAAATCGCATACCATTCAAGGTGAAACTTATGCTTTATTATGCACTGGCAGAATCCTATATACAGTATGGACTTAGTAGTTATGGTCGAACCTACAAAACATATCTAAACAAAATCTACAAACTACAAGTAAAAATTCTAAAAACATTAGTCTCATCTAAAATTAAAAATAAATACTACAACGATGAGAACGGTCTTTTTAAACACTGTAAGATTTTACCAATAAACCATCAGTTTTCGTTTTCACTACTGAAAGAAAATTTTTTTAACGAATCCTTAAAAAAATTGATAGAACATCCTATATGCACCAGAGCAATTTCAAAAAAACGGTTACGTACACAACGCTCCAATAATACGTGCGGCGAAAGAACTACCGCTTACATTGTCCCACACCTTATCAATAGTCTACCTTCAGATCTATGTAACAATATAACAATTAAAAATATTAAATTTAAGTTAAAGCAATATTTTTTAAACTGTAATTAATAGTATATAGTTAGATTTTATTAATAATTACAAATGATAACACGAGATTAAACCTCAGTGGTTTTTAGTGTTATCATTTTACATGTTATTTTATATATTAGTCTTAAAATTGTTAAATATTATAAATAAAATAAAATAAATAATTCACTCACGTCTTCAATTGTATGAATTGTACAATCGAGCATACAACCGGCCGCGCGCATAACGTACATTACCTGTTGAAAAGATTTAAATCGACAGATGCGCCCTTACTAGCGAAACTGTGTTACAAAATACATATACATTTAAACAACTTTTAAACACAGACCACATTTCTAACGAGTTTTTTGATAGTAAAAGCAACAGAAACAATCTCTTCAAGCGACCGTCACTCGCTGTAGCTGGCGTGCAACTGTAGTTGGTTGAGCGCCTGCGCTCATCCCATTGTTAATCATTGTCGGTGAGTTTTAAGTATGGCGCGGGGAGATTAGGGCGCATCTTTCTATTTAATAAATCTTTGGTTGACACACAGCTGGAGCCGGTCGCTGGTGTCGGTTGAGCTATGTAAAACACTTTTAGTTTTTTTCAAATATAAAAGGCTGTAAGACAGACTGACAATTCAATTGATGGCCATCATCGCCTAAAACATAAAATAGTTTCTGTTAGGTTGTGGTTACGGCCTCTAGACGGCCTTATGGTACCTTTTTAAGGATTTTTAGGCACATATTAAGCTGTGTTTGTAATAAATATTTTTGTCGTCATATTAACTTATTAATACTAGCTGTTGTACGCGACATCGCCCGCGTAATTTTATAAAATATTTTCTATGTTACTCGGTGATAATGTAGCTTTCTATAGGTGAAATAATTTTCAAAATCAGTTCAGTAGTTTTTGAGTTTATTCATTACAAACATACAAATCTTCTCCCTTTGTAATATTAGTATAGATTAGTATAGATATTTATAGATAGCTGTTGTCCTGTTATTTATAGAATCGGTTACACTGCTCCACCGTTCGATTCAATAACCAATATCACAATATTACGTGCTCATTATATTGTCAGATTGTGACAGATATATATCACAACTGACAACCTTCCGGCGATATATAAAAAAGAACGTTTCGGAAATATAGGCTCAGATAAAAATGCGAGATATTCGTGACACTGGATAAAGTATTTTTTTTTATATAACATTTTAGTGTCATCCAAGCTCATCCAGTATTACAATTGACATGTTATACACACGGTCATCTCCAGCGGAGAACTTATTTTCCCTTATTAGGTTTGATGAAAAGAGCCGATTATATTGCAAGCTGGCGATGTTGTTGTAGGAACGACATGTTTTTTTTTATGTTAAGTTCGACAGACAGGCTGACGGCCCACTTGATGGTAGGTGGCTACCGTCGCCCATAACATAACGCCAAAGGTGCTGGAAATGCGCTGCTGACTACAATATGATTAGGCTACTTTTTGAATGTAGAACTATTTTGAAATCATCATGTTCAGCTCATAAGCTGAATAAAGCTGAATAAATCATTTTGAAATAAAACACCCGATACGAGCATTTGTGCTAAAGATACGCGTTACTTATAAGTTACTAGCTGGTGCCCGCAACTATGTCCACGTGGAAAAACCGTACTAATATTATAAATGCGAAAGTATGTTTGGATGTTTGGATGTTTGTAACTCTTTCACGCAAAAACTATTGAACCGATCACCATGAAATTTTGCATACACGTTTTCTGGGACATCAGAAAGGACATAGGGTACCTTTAATCCAGAAAAAAAAAGACTATTCTCGAGGGATAAATAAAAAATGAGAAACTAACGCCTGGCCAAAGTGTTATAGCAACACGAGGTCAAGAGTTATTGTGCTTTTTTTTTAAATTTTCAACGCGGACGAAGTCGCGAGCACCAGCTAGTAAAAAATATATCACCTGAGAAGTGCGGCGCTGCCATTTTTTTATGATTTTAGATTACCCTGGGGAACTGTAGGACTTTTTTTTGAGGAAAATTAACTTATATGTCCTTTGCTGCATATCTGACAACGTCTATGCAAAATTTCATAACGATCGATAAAGTAGTTAAGGCGTGAAAAGTTAACACACAGCTTTCAAATCTTTAACCCATGGTAAGGAGTACTTATTGCTTGATAGGGTCAATAATTAAAAAGATTTTTTTTTTAATTTAAAAATGGCTATGACAAGAACAAGTCATTATCATTATCATTTATTTATTTGCCGAATATAGGTTATAATGGTTTTACAATATATATTAAATCTCGCTACATTCTACCCTTTGAGGGTGTGCAAATATTTTAAGTAAGTAAACTAAATAAAACAATAAGGCATTAATATTAATAATTAGTTCACTTATTAATAGGTACGATTTAATAATCGTAGTTCCCCGTAAAAATAGCTTTTTTAAGCATTAAATTTGCAGCATTAAATTTCAATGTCAACGTTGATGTAAATTGAAAACTGTTGGCAGTGTGTAGCAAAAACATAAAATGTCGTTGGCATCATTGGAAACCTCGCTCATTTCTGGATGCCGACTCATTTCGCGCATCAACGGCTCCATTCCCTTTGATTCCCCTCATTATTCCCATTTCCCATCTCCAATTTTCACCAATATTCCTCAATAGAATTGGCGAGGCGCTAATGGTGGTTTTAAGTATTATTATTTCAATGTAATATCTCTTTCACGATCTTAATGTTGTATTTTAATAGTGCCACTGAGTCGTGAACGAAGATTGCGTCGCCATTAAAACACAAAATGTCTTATCAACTCTCAAAAAGCAACTCACTGTTTAAGAAATTTACACTAAAGCGTCTAAGAGTCCATTATTAAGGCACCTCGCCTTAATAATGGACTCTTAGACGCTCTCTAAGATTAGCTCAGGCCTTTATAATTTTTTTTTTATAATAATATTCTTTGAATTAATCTGTTTTCTATAAAAAATACATCTATTAAGTATTTGTAAAAATATAAAATACTAGCTGGTGGCAGCGACTTCGTCCGCGTTGAACGATGAAAGGTACCCTATGTCCTTTCCAGTGTCTCAGACGATGTGTATGCAAAATTTAATGTTGATCGGTTCAGTAGTTTTTGCGTGAAAGAGTCACAAACATCCATACATATAAACATACTTTCGCATTTATAATATTAGTACGGAAGTACGGATTAAACCATTGAATGAAAATCTCTGCTATTACGTGTTATCTCCAAACATACTTTCGCATTTATAATATTAAGTACGGACTGTTCAGAGTCTAATCATAACTAACTTCTAACGTGAAGTTAGTCGAAGGTAAATATATTATTTTCAAAAAAATTTCAATACATACTGAGCTGGGTTGCTGTAGTAGGCCAGTATGCGTTCTGCAATCACAATAAACTTAATTATAATTAAACAATAGCATATTTGCTGTTCTGTTCCTATTCAACAACATTCTACAGGATTTTTTTAACGACTGAAGTCACCTACCAACAAACGGGACTTCAGGCCACTTTTTAATATCTCGTAAATGATAGAAATATAAGCCGAGTACAATATATTCCATGGAATATATTACAAATATATTCCAAACTTTACCAACAGAGTGACAATTGATTTTTCTGACGAGTTGTGCCCGACTACAAAGTCATTCGCCGCAAATGTTACCAGTTATACTTTCATACGGTGCCCGCAACTTCGTACCTACCTACACGCTGTACTTTATTTTTCGTGCACAAACGCACAAGCAGATAAAAAAAATTCTAAAAATTCTTTTTTTTAACCTCAGTATAATATGTTAACGAGAAAAAAAATTTTTTTTTTTTAAATATATTTAATGTAGGTACAGACACGGCTCATACTTACATACTCTTTGTATAGTGACGAAGTAAAATTGAATTTAATGCATTCATAAACTTATAATTCTTTCGTATAGAAATTATTTCTTGTAACTGTAAGTGAAATATATTAAAACCATAAATTCAATTGCTTTACCACCGCGACACCTAGCTTATTACGTTGTGTGGCAAAAGGTATACATTACATATTAAATTTGATACAATAATACCATTAAAGGTGCCGCCTCTCTACGTCGAAAATTGCGTACACGTTATCATTTATCTAACCACTAATCTTTATACAGTATTATTTGAAGTCGCTTTCCGCGTGTCTGTATGTGACTCCTTCAGTAAAACGGTTTGTGTATATAAAAAAATCACCCTAGGCGAAGCTGTGAGTGGATCGCTAGTTAAATATAAAAGTACAGATTTGGATGAAATGTGGTACACATTATCGGTTATTAACTGGATTAATATAATTTATAATTTTTGGCCTGGAAAAATATTAGGTTCCCGAGGTTATAATGTGGCGGCGCCACTGTCGTCAATGGTGGCCGAGCAACCGAAATGACAGAGATAACGATGCCAAGTGTTATATTACTCAAATATTTTCCCATGTGTTATATTATTAATTTTTCAACACAGACGGCGTCGCGGGCACCAGCTAGTTTGATAATAGATAATTTTTGTAGTACGTATTCCGCACGTATTCAACTCTACTATTCAGCCAAAGCTAAGTAACCTCGAGCGAGTTCTTATTTATGACATTGTCTGCAGTTTGCGGGTGTGCGGTAATGTTACTCTATTTATGTGATCCAGTCACGACAAACAACTTTGTATTACCGATAACGGTCTCGCTACTCAATACAGACCTAATCGATTTATTAACTAATCTGAATAGCTTTATTATAGAGTGTATCATTTTTATGTTACCGTCTAAAACCTATCCTAATATTATAAAGGGATAAGGTCAAGCTCCGCTGCCTTATTATCTAACAGCAGACGACTTGCGACCGACTCGCGACAGGCGAAAATTTTCTATCAATTTATGCAACACTAAATCGTGTTTTTTGTATCACGTAACTCATAACAAAGGTGTGGTTTGCGATAAGGCCTCTTACGGACAATAATTAAAATTAAAGTGCATCATTTCTGTATGGCAGCACATGCGATCGCAAGTCGTCTGCTGTCGTCTGCTGTTAGATAATAAGGCAGCCGTTATCCTTTACAAGCAACACGTGCTTCTCTAAGCAGTGACTTGAACTGTCCAATTTATAACTACGGATAGCAGCAATCACTTAAGTAAGGTTTAGTAATTTGATAAGTCTTACTTAAATAACACTCAAACCGCTAACTGGATTTGAATGGAACCTGACGTTGAACATGTTCTTGTAAAATGTAAAACATAGAAGGACTTCATATTTTAGGAACATTGACGTAAAATCATTTTTTTTCGGTTGTTCACAGTTTAACATACTATGTTGTTCTTTTTTATGGCATAGTATTTAAAACAGTTCATAATAATAGCTCTATTTGTATTTTTTATGTTTAAAATCGACTCGATTTCAATAATATTGATAACGTGTTTAGTAAAAATATGAACCTTACAAAATCGTATTCCGTAGCTATGACCTATATACTTAACAAAAAGCCTCAACCTTCTTGATTTAATGAAAGTGTTGCGGTTACGTTGAAGCCTTACAGTCCTTATGACATTTTCTTTAAATGCTTGAATAAAACTATAATATCTCTGTATTGTCCCTTAAATTAAGTCTAGATTATTGAAGTTAAGTCAGTCTTGATTGCAGTTAATCTACTTTGAAAATTATGCAAATTTTTAAACTGAATTACCTTAAATAAAATTAACACTCTGTTATTGTGTAAGTTCTGGCTTTATTCACATAAATCATGACTTTTATGAGTCTTAATATGTTACAAAGTCGTCTAAATATCAACTTTACTGAAACGCGATAGAGGTCACCCTGAAGGTGAAGGTTATTTATTTGAATCTAGACATATTAATGACGTATGCCATCGGTATTCTCTGTTATAGATTACATAATCACATTATTATATTTGGTATAGTACTAAAAATAAAAATTTAATTTAATGAATGTTAAACATAGCTTCAATAATAAACTTTCAATAAGTATTTTGGTAATGGCGGACGCATTACGCTTCGCAGTCAAAAAGTCATCGTGAAAACCACAATGCCAACCAAGTCGCAGGCTCCAACTAGTATATTATAATCAGAGCGGTTTTCTTTTTGTTATTGTTTTATTTTATTCTTGTGATTTGTTAATTTTTCTTTGATTTCGGTCTTGTTTTTAGTTATTTTTTGTTTAACTGCTATGCGTGTGTTATCGATCGTCTCAATTCTTAGTTTGTGTATGCCTTAAAATTGCCTTGTTTTACCTATATTTATTGTAAGTTTATTTTTTTTTGTACCTTTTAGTAAATAAATAAATAAATAAATAACTGAAATAAACATAGTCCGCTTCAACAAAAATATCAAATAATCACTTTTGTTGTGCCGAAAAATCAAATTGTTTATGTATGGAAAACGCTTATATAACTGTTATTCAAAATAACACTAATTTCTTCACTTGTTACCTGTATGAAAAGGACACCTGTACTTAACAACGCTTGAGCTACTCCACTGTTTCAATTGGAAAACATTAATTTTAAAATATTCTAACGCCGGACAAAGCTAGTATATAAATTAATTTGTACCGTTTGTATGAAGACATGAAGACACCGGATGTTGGCTGACGGTCGACTGATATCAGTGTTGAGCTATTGTACATTGATATCCTCATTGTATTCGCAACAATGATAAACGATATTCAATATGACTGCGCTGTTTTGTTGGCATTTATTTTTTCAATTGTCGATCAAAATAATATATAAAATATTCTCTTCGCAGTTTAGAAGTCATCTTTTTATTTAATGTAGCAGAAACGACATGATTTCTTTATGGAAGTAGACAACACATAAAGATGGCAACGGTGGCTCACAACTTTCTATAAAGCTCACGCCACAAATGTATTACGAATAAATTGTGTTGCTACCGAAGGCCCCTAAACTCTATTGAGTTACGTCAAGTTACGTTACGACATCAATAAGTACAGACGAGAACATAAATATCACATCTACTTCCAAAGATTTAGTCTTATTTACCAGTAGCTGGTGCCCGCACTTCGTACGTTCGTTTTTTGAAAATCCCACAGGAACCTTAAATTTTTCCGGGATAAAAAGTATCCTATAGTTTGATACAGGTAACCTTCAATACATCAGTGAAAATCGCATTCAAATGGGTTCAGCCGTTTCTGAGATTAGCGTGCACAGACAAACAGACGTACAGACAAAAAAAAATTAAAAACAATTTTTTGGCCTCGATATCATAAGTACAACGTGTACAAAGTATTTTTTTTTTTTAATATTTAATGTATGTATAGACACGGCTCGTTTACGATTTTATTTTATTATATATGTATAGATTAAAAGTTTCTCCACAGAGTAGGTTTATAACTAACATTAAGTAATTTGGGACATTCCTAATTAAAATTACTACCCCACAAAATTAACAAATTAGAAATTAAATCTTCTCAAAGCAACATCCATTTCCCTTAAGAAGTTTTTTCTTATTATATAAAATGTATAATATTTGCTTGCCAAAATACATCCTAACAATTCCTTGATGAAGTTTGAGCGCTGTCGAATCGACAGTGTCGATACATTCCAGAATGTTCGCGTAGTTTTCTCAGAGTAGGTACACTCAGACACGAATCGCATTTCCTGTAAATGATTTCTAAAATCAAGTAAGAATTTTAACTGAAAATTTAATTTCAGTTTAAAATATACAAAAATATAGATTTACCACAAAGTGATTCATTTCATATTTAAGTACTATAGTTATTCTTTGACACTAGGTTAACCTTTGTCTAGGTTGCTGAATAGTTTAAGGTAAGGTCAGGGTATTAAAATCTTTACTCTTTACCAAAACACATTGAAATTCTTTGAATAAATTATCGCTTGTAATTTATTTCCAATAACAAATATGTATCAGTTTGAAAATAGCTAATTTCAATACATTCACAAAAACGAATTCTGTGAAATTGAGTTTTGTGAACTACATTGTAAAGCTATTATTATTAAATTGTAACTGGAAATACAATTCGGTATCAATAGGTTCTAGGCATTCTAGGGCACAGGGTTGAGTGAAACTTTGATGACTAATTGCAAAGTAATGTCGACTTTATTCTGTACATCATAGGTTTTATTTATAAATTTAGGCTTCATTTAACTTCACTAAATTAACTTGTAGTGGCATGACGCAGTTTGAGTTTTGCAGTCATAAATTGGACAGTCCGTCTGGCGGCTGTAACCAACCCCATACAAAGGAACACCATGTTGTGTTTTGAGTGAGGGATACCAAAGTCCATATACCTATACCCTCCAAATCCCTTTATCCTACTAAAACCAGCAACGCACTTGCAGCATACCTATGCAATATTAATAGGCGACGGTAACCACGTCTACAATCGAGTGCACCGTCAGGCTACCTGCCGCCCTTTTCATTAAAATTTCCAGTTTAAAAACTGAATGTATAGCAAAATATCAATATTTAAATGACTAAGTACATATACTCTCTGAACTAGTTTATTAACTCGTACTGTACAGTTGTTCAATTTTAAATCTTATTATTTAGAAGTTAGAGCATAGTTTAAGTGCAGCTTTGTGATGTTGTATTTGTTTGCCCGTGAGCGGTTTTCGTTCTGTTTGGACATCGCCTATTCCAATAGATTTGGACATCTGAATAAATCAACTGATTTAGATGGAAATGTTTGTGCAGTTTTCTCGTATCACATTGTATTGACAATACTATTACAAGTCTCAGCTGAAATTACAATTTATTTATTTATTTATCATAAAATCCACAGCTCTCAACATAAAATTTAAAGACAAAAACATGTTTTATACCTTACAGCCAATTACGGATTTTACATTTACACAATGAGAAGAAAAATAAAATAAAATTTAAGACTTGACTTGTCTGACGTTTTGAAGGCTTCGTCTGTTTTAAAAGGGTCTGGGCAGTATTTCTATTATTATTATTATTTCTTCTGAAGCCTAATTAGGTGATATGAAAAAGCTCATATAAAAACTTGTAACGATCCGCACAGAAGCACTCTTGTGTACTTGAAACTAGAAAGTAATATTGTATCGGAACACGAATGTATGTACTGTACCTAATTTCGTCTTCGTATTATATTTTATACTGATTGTATTGTCTTATACACAATACAATCAGTATAAAGTATAATGTATAACTACCTTTCTTATTCACCATTTGAACTGTTGTCTATTTTTAGTGTTAAGTATTTTCATTAAAACAATAATTAATAATTAAGAAAACTTTTAAACGCTGTTTTCTCCACCATAAAGGCTATTTTCATAGCAGGCTTTTGGTCATCTCCAATAAGTCGCAATACTAAGGGTTGTTAAGATACGTATTATTAATTTCTTAAAAAAAAATACGAATAAGTACCTACACAAAATCATTCGTTCTTATCTCATGACTTTTCAAAACTCAGTAAAATTATTATTGTCTAAAATAAAAATACTTACTTATAATACAAATATGAAATTTTATAATGATGTACTCAGTGTTACATGACATAAGATATATAAGATTTTAAATGTGGACGTTTGTTACTGAATCATCAAAATTTATGATGATAAGAACAGGATCAAGATAAGACTCGACAAAAAGATAGACCGTGCCCTGGAGTTAATCCAGGTATAGAAAACTTTTTATAATAATTATCCGTACTAATATTATAAATGCGAAAGTATGTTTGGATGTATGGATGTTTGTAACTCTTTCACGCAAAAACTACTGAACCGATCACAATTAAATTTTGCACACGCTTTGTCTGGGAGACCAGCTTTTCTAAAAAAAGTTCGAAAAATTTATTCAGTGAAATCGGTTTGAAGAAACAGCGAAAAAACAAAAAGCGGTGCCCACTGTACCTGTCACGGGAGTCACGTACAACCCTGTGGCCAAGACACGCAATCTGTTTACTAAGAATGTACAAAAAGTACGTTTCTACACGACTGGGAGACACATGGTATGACGTGACTTAAATTAAGACTATGCTGATGTCCCACGCATAGAGGACCCCTTTTTTTTAATGTTGGCAAATCCTCATCCTCTGCTGTGTAATGCCGGATTCGTACCGACTAAAACTCAACGACTTTCTAGTCGTTGATGGGCGGGATCGCGGGGACTTGTGACACTACATCGGTGCCCCGCCATGGCTATAAAAAGCAGGGAGGGCTATGCTTAAAATTTTAATTTGGAATGTGACTCCCTAAAAGATATCCAAACCAATCCAATCAGTATTAGTATCTACGAGTATGTAATGGTTTTTCTATAGTGTCTAAATTCAAGTCATGGTATTTTTCACACTTACTTGTTAAAGGACAATAAAAAAATGTCATCATTTGGTCACATTGACTACGAAATATCTACATTTAAAACCTTTGTTGAATTTAGAAAGAGATGGAAAATCACCTAGCTTAAAAAATTGAAGGAGTTCTGTAAGATTCTTAATAACTAAAAAATCACCCATAAAAAGTTTCAAGTGAAATATTCCCATAGCTACTAGCGACACTTTTCTTTTGGCCTTTAATGGTCACGATATTCAACAGGGCGACAGTTTTGTTTGTTCATTTATTATAAAATTTCAAATTAAACCAGTCCCAATATCCACTTCAAGATTTGTAATGAAAGGAATTTTTTTTTTTTTCAACCTTTTCAAAGACTTAAAAATGTTTATAAAATACCTTTGAATGTTTGACCGTCCGAGCGACATACAAAGGAAATTTACTTCATTATAGACAAAGTCAAATTATTAAAAGAATTATAAAGCGTGTTTTGTCATTAATTGCTCTTAGATTTTATTTTAAAATGCTAACCATTTTTAGCAATTAATTACGTACAGGGTAAAGAAATGACCGTAGGTAGGGTAGGGTAGGGTAATATGTTTGTGTATTTTATACGGCTGAGATCATGATCATCAAATAAAATAAAATTATCTCAATCGTAAGGCTTATATCTTATAAATTTCCAAAAGGAGAATCACATGTGAATACTTGAACCATTTTAAAGTTATACGAATATCGCTGCTCATTTACATTTGGGTATATAATTTTATACTATTTAGGCTCGAGTTCACCAACAGACGGTTATTTTTAAACAGCTGCTTAAAATTTAAACAGCCGTTTAATAATATTTTGTTGTTTACAATCGCTAAAATGCGGGTTAAACGCCCTAAACATCTAATTAACTTAGCTGTTTAAAAATAACCGTCTGTTGGTGAACTCGAGCCTTAAAATCTTATTTTTCAACAAACGTTTGTAAAGTAAACATTAAAATTGCATATTATTTTGCAACCTGAGGTGTAAAAACATTAGCATAAATGCTATATTTCATCGTAGTCTTCTGTAAGAAAGTGGTTACATCCGCCAGATGAAAATGTACCTTGTCACTTATAATTGGAGTGTCCCTACTGTTATTTCTTTGTCTATGCGATGGTAAAACGATTTGGTCGGTCGTAAAAGTTTTAAACGCTTTTAATGCTTGGACTTCACAATCACTGTTTCGACTTTGAAATAATAATAAAAGTGCCTTCCTTTGTTGGGTTGTCGAACGACTCATTTTCAATGTGATTCCCAATCAATTTTAGCAATTAATTTTATTAATATTTGATAGAATTTTATATGAATTTCTCTCACCTTGGCAGGCTTTCGATGAGGCGATATTATTTTTTCATTCCCATGCTCAGAAAATAGGTCGTATTTAAATGCGGTTGCAAATTCAATTTACAACCCTATGGAAGAAACCAAATCTGAAATCCAAAGAGACCTCTTTACATTCACTAACTTGCAAACTGATAAATAGCAAAGGAAAATAAAATATCTATTCTGCATAGTCTAGAAGTCTAGTCATTCTAGAGGCAAATTTCAGCTTTCAGTGTATAGAAAGTATAAATTTGGAACATAGGTTTATTTTATAACATATGGCATGCGAAGGGCATCCGCTAAGAAAGGGTTTATGAAATTTACATCTCAGTGCGAAGTCAGGGGCGGATCGCTAGCAAGTATCTATTTTATCTTGATTCTTAAACATTTATATTTACAATAAGTGAAGAAGTTAATATGTTTTGCAAACACTTATTCGCGATTTTCGTTAACAGGTATATTATTTTAACAGCGATCACAGCGAAAAAGATGTCAGATTTCCTCAGATTTATATTTTTCATTTCACGAACGAAGTCGCGGGCGAAGCTAGTTACACATACCTATAATGGATAGACGCTACGGCTAGTTTTTCGCTTTTTAGGGTAGATGAAAAGGGACGAGCCTATATCGACCATTATGATGTACCTAATTATGGAGTATCTACTAGAAACAAATTAGGACATGTTCACTTATATTTAAAATGCTAGATTCAACATTGCCATTCGATAGGGAATACTTTAATGTCATAAAACCTATAAATGGTAAAAAAAAGCTTTAGCCATGTTTGAATTGATCGCCAATGAAATTTAGCCGGCCCGACGAGTTTATTTTGTGGTTGAAGCGGTAACCCACTCACTGTCGGTTCTTGATGTGGGCGAACGATTCGATACACATACAGACCTTCGTTTCTAACCTTCACACTTCAATTTATATCTAGGTTTTATATTGTATTTTTATTTCGAGTGTTACTAGGTAACAAATTTAAAAATATATATATATATATGTTTTTTTATAAAAGATGGGTTTGCTCTTGACCAACAACCAACTGTGTAGCAATTAAAGCGCTTGGTCCGAAATACGAGTAGAGGGATATCGACAAGATGAGGATGGTAACCATTTGTACGTCTGTGTGTCCGATGGAAGAAAGGGGAAGGCGGATACACCTTGCATTCGTTAGGATTTCCTGCTGGCGGTCATTCGCTATGCGTCATTAGGGACTGCGCTCAGTGCAAGAGTCGAAACGGAGGCGCACTTTAAGGGAAGCAGTCAATAAATTAATTACGAAAATTTATTTTATTTTCTATTACGTTTTCTTATTTTTCCATTGTTGAGTTGTTTCTCTCTATTATTGATTGCTATTTTTGTTTTATTGACTTGATTGATTTTATGTTAATAATTAATTATAATAATAATATGTAAGTTGATTTAGGTATTTGTATTTTTGATCTCTGACATTTGTTAATTCATTTATAATTTAAATAATTCAAAATTAATGTTGTGCTTTCCTATAATTTAAATGCATACTTGTGATGTTCCTCTCTGTGAGTGTTGTATACTGTGATTAAGTATGTCTTTAGTTGGTAAGCCTTTTTAAATAAATAAATAAATAAATAAATTAGGAAATCTTTTAGTATTTTTTACAATATGTGCAAATTAAGCACTCAGTGCGACACGAACGAATAAATTGCAGCGAGTTGCCATGGCGACGACTAGGAAGCACATAGCGCGCCCCCGACTCGACTCCACCGCGACTCCGTCTCGACTCCACCTACATGGTTTCACCTCGACTCTTGCAGTGAACGGACGCCCATACGATTGCATAGAAAATATAGAAGAGGCTCGCCTCTTCGTCGCATCGAAGCGAGCGGAGTCCCTTAGATCACCGTGTCCATAAAAATGTTATCGCGTCACTGTTCCATTTTCAAATACAACGAACAAAGGGTGTAATCCAGTGATATGATATACAATTTTGCTGATGCGAAATTTCTTTATTCTCCAAAAACAACCGCGCACTCAAGTGGGCTCGACGGCCGAGGCCTCCGTTTTTTACGAGCGCCGACGCCTCTCTGCGTCGCGCTCTGTGCTTATGTGTATTTCACATTAACTTTGCATTTTACGAGGTGAAAAATCGGGGCTCGTCTCACTCTTGTCACATTTTATTACTTAGAAACATACCTTATACTCGCAAAGGTACAGAAGTTGAATGATTTAAGCCAATCAGAACATAATAATATAATAGTTAGTCACAAAAGGTAATTTGCATTTAAGCTTATTCTTTAATTAATCAAGTCATTTTTAAAAAATATTACTTGTTTAAGACTTAAATCAATTTTGAGAAGTCCCTTTTTATATGTAGTTGGGCTTTATACTATTCTACTGCTATACTCTTTAATATTAAGAAACTTCTTAAAAATGCGAATCTGTATGTACAACTTATTATTTTTCGAATAATGTATAATAATAATAATAATATATTTCATCGTTTGAATAGTAATCGTTGAATCGTTGACAATGCACACCTCTAACTTGCTTGTGCCCACATCTAGCAAGTTAATAAAAAATAATAAAAAAATTTTTTTGTGATTTTTAACTACCTAACAATTTAAATTTGGAAAGAAATCCTTAGGACTTGAATGACATGAGACGAGAAATGGGTCTCTTAGTTAGTAACATTTTTCAATACAACTTAAAAAAACTTGACTCGTACTTAACCGTAGTTGTTTTACAAGTTTAATTAACTACAATTAACTCAATTTTTCCAATTACAATTAAACTTGGCTCGACACTTGTACAGTGTCTAGACAATCAATAAAACTTATCTAGTCTAGAATACCTAAAATTGGTAACTTGCGATCAATTTTAACGCTATTTATGAAACAATGGAATATTTAGCTATGCTGCGTTATAAATAATTTGGTAACATCAATTTCGAGAGATAATTTAAGCTTTGCATTGTTCCAGAAACTCGGAAACCTTTTTGTAGGCGAAATACCTAATCACTAAAATCATTAAAGACCATAATAAATAACCAGTTATAAGTCATATTATGAAGACATACAACCCTTACAAGAGTCATTTACACAGTATAATACAAATTTACATAGTATAACACAAAGTCGCTTACCGCCGTCTGGTCCTTCTTTATATGCGATTAGATCTTTTAAACTACACAACGGATTTTAATGGGGTTTTCACTAATGGAAAGAACGTTAAACGAGGAAGGTTTTTATATATAATTTGTAAAAAAATGCACCCGTGTCAAGTCGGAAGCGAATCGCTAGTGTAACACAAATCAATCCAACACCCTCTGATGTATTAAAATACTTGAGTATATTATGATAGCCTTCTTTAAAAAGTTTATTACTGCCTCCAGTCGAATTTCTCAATATTATGTGATATCTAATGCATTTTGTCTGCCATTTCTATATATTAACAAACCAGTCTGAATCAATAACCAAAGGAAGAAGATAATCTGGACAGTCCATATAAGTCAGTTAATCTTTTTTTTTATAAAAGATGGGTTTGCTCTTGACCAATAACCAACTGAGTAACAAGGATGAGGCCTAAGATGAGTCATTTAATAACGCTTTAGATTGGAAAAGCTATCAATGACGAGTTGATATAGTATGTATACCATATGTTCACTAAGTAATACAGTCTATTAATCATGAAACATTAGAGTTACAAGAACCAGTTGTCCAGTCTCTGTTACAAGCACTCAACCGCAAACTATTGCATTGTAAGTTGTCTGCTTGTACGTGAATATCTAGTTTACAATACATTGTGTAATTTAATCCCCTTGTTCAAGGCTGACTGAACGTCATAGTCTGTACAGATTGACTTAACTACCAATCATTGGCAGTTTAAGTGACAAGATGAAGCGGAAGCGGCGAGCCATCAAGATAAAATGCAACATAATATTTAGGATAATCATAGAAAACTGTAAATGACAATGAAATTGTGTCTTATATTTTTAGGTTTTGATATATTTTTGCCAAACAGTCCATAATCCAGATTGTTAAAAAAAGGACAACCTTCTTCGAGTTAAAAAGGTTCATAGTACAACATGGTATGTGATTCCTCAATCAAGTACTTCAGTTTCTGTCCTGTCTTCCACGGTTTATTGAAGTAAACATATAAGTAATTTGAAATTGTGTGTTAATTTGGTGCTAAAACATAGTTTTATTAGGATTTGGAAACATATATTTCAACAAAAATACGATTTGTAACGAAAGTACGTGTGAAATATAAAAATACGCTGCCGCCTATGAATCGGGCCGGATAGAATTTTCATTCCGCCAAAAGCGCGCAACTTAAGCGGCCGCCTCGCAAAATGTTGATGCATAATTTTAGTACATCGATTTTAATTAAAAATTCACCACAAAGGAGTATTATAGTTTGGAGCGATTCACGCTTAGCTTTTAGCTCAAAGCGAATTAAAGTTTTAATAAGTTTATCCAGACGATGCAGTTTGCACTTTTCTCATACAACTACCAAACCTTTCGAATTAAATCTAGTGGAGAATAATTTCAGATGCTTGACTTAAATTATTACTAATTATTTCAGAAATTATAACATATTTGCTTCAATTCATCAGCAATCTTGGAAATTAAACTATGTAATGCATAAAAATAACGACTGTTACATATTTTATGGGAGACTGTAGGCTCTTTTGTTTTATATAAAACAAATAACAAATTTACATTTTGAGTCTTAGTGGCAGTCTTTTTTGTGTGATTAACAATTTATCTCGTTAAATGATGGTAAATTTAATTTAAAAAAATAAATATTAATTTAAAATATTAATCCCCGCAAACATTGTTGTTTTAACAAAAAAAAAATTTTTGGGTTTAAAAAATAGTTTACAACCTATTCTCAGAACTACCGAATATATACAAAAAAAAACTGTGACACGAGAATTTTATATATAACGTTCCATGAACTTTATTAGTATATGGAATCCGTCCGTTGTTTTTTCTAGGTTGTTGATAAAATCTAACTAAACACTGGAATTCCAAAATTCTGATTATTCCGAAATATTTGGATGGCATTAATTTACAAACGATATTGGATCGAAACAATGCAGAAATTAACATTACAATAAATGTTAGATTTTATTCCTATACCTAGGTACTCTATTAAAATTAGCATATATTAAGTACTAGCTCCAAATTGAAAATACATTTTTATTCTAAGTAAGTAAACCAAATCTAAATTTATTTTAACGGAACGCCGTAAAATACACAATACTTGAAATGTGACGGATGGAAGATATATTTTTTTTTACGAATCTAACTCACATTCTAAGTAATAAAGTTTTCAATAAGCCGAGTTTGATTCTATAGACAATTTCATAACTGGCATCGGATATTGATTAAACAAACTCCATCATTTATTTATTTAGATTACATACAGCCATAAATTTAAAAAATATATATTATAGATTATATACAAATAGGCCTAAAGAATCATAAAAAAAATATTAGTTAATTTTTGATCATTTAATCATAGTATCTTAGAGCCAGACTTAAACCCTGAATAAAAATTTTATTAGCCTAGATTTATGGATTAAAACCAATGCTCGATTCAGGTTCAAATCGCAGTTGCGGTGTTTAAAATTCATGTGTTATAATTAGAAATACTGAGTTCACCATCTCTGAGTAAAGTGTCAAGTAGGCTAACCGCCATTTAAAGTCATCAGTCATCGGGAATGATGGAGCTGATATACCTTTATTTGTACGGTAAAAGTCCCAAACATTAAAAAGAAAATAATAAAAAAAAAATCGCCTATCGAAGGACGCAGTAAACCGAGGGCATAATTTAATAAAACATAAAATTTATTTCTAATAGTAACTAATCAAAAATTTACTTGTAGTTAGATTAAGGATAAAGGATAAGGGATAAGGTACTTATGTTACCGATGTCAAAAAGATGGTTTTTAGAATTTTTGTCTGTTTGTCTGTGCACGCTAATCTCATAAATGGCAAGATTCCTGTAACATTTGATGTTTGTTTCTTTCCGATCAATTTACAAGCAAAAAAGTTATACCAAATGCATATATATATATATGCGCGATGAACTCCTAAACTACTGAACCGATTTTGATAAAATTTAGTAACTATGTGTAATTTGATCCAACTTAAAAGATAAGATAGTTTTTATTTTGCACCCGTGCGAAGCCGGTAGCGTGTATCTAGTAATAAATATATTTCTGTAATAAAAGTTGCAAACTCCAAAAAGGCACTTCAAATAACTTCCTAAATTAAAATTTCCTAAACAGCAATCGTAATTAGGACTCTTCAGTGTTCAAAAAGATCTCATTGTGCTCAAGTTTCATTTTGGACCATTCACAGCGGAATCTAACTTGGATATCTAATTAATAGAGCTTAACTTAATTAATGAACCTTAATATAAATGACGCTACCTTCTTTCGTTAAAACACAAGCGAAATAATTATAATATACCAATTCTGTTCTACTAATACATTTAATTTTATACACTTTAAAAGTATTATACTTCTCATTTGTACGTAGTATTTTGGAATTTGAAAGTATAATATGGAACCCACAATACGAGAAGCATATAGTTAGAATTGAAAAAAATACATAATAAATTCTTAAAATCATTAGATTATAAAACAGGTAATATATTCACTGAGTATAAAACAATCGCTTCAAGACACAAACTGCATTCTTTAAAGGATAGGCGATCTTATATTGACGCAGTCTTCTTATATTATATAAAATATTAAATAATCACTTCAATGTATAAAAACTCAGAACAAGATCAAGTGATACATTTCATATTCCCTATTGTAGAACTAATCATTCCAAAAATTCCTTCTTTCATAGTTCTAAATATCACTACAATAAGGTTCTGAATGATATTCACATATTTTCCAACAATTTGAATTCTTACAAAAAGAAAATTGGCGAATTACTTTTGAAAAATTAATTTTTATCACTTATAGAGTATTCTCTTCTTTTTCTTTTTTAGCCTTATAATATTTTTTTTTTAAATTAATAGATAAATGTAAAAATATAATTTTTATGATTCTTTAGGCCTATTTGTATATAATCTATAATACATATAATTTTTTAAATTTATGGCTGTATGTAATCTAAATAAAAAAATAAATAAATAAATAAAAAAATTTAGTAACCATAAACAAAAAGGTCATAAAGTACGAATATACATATACAAAACATGCAAAATCTTGTTTATATTCGTACTACGCGATCGCTTTGTATTTTTCGAACACTGGTTTTAACACCCTTTCACTGTAAAATTCGGCATTTTCACTAGTAAATATTTGAATAACGCGAGGTGTAGTTTGATTGCGTTTACACAACGAAGGCGTAGTTTTACCGGCTTCACTCTGCCGTCCACAGTTCTCTATTATATCTGAGCTTTTAATAGCATTACTGGAAATATAATATAAATATGTTGATATAGAATGAAAAAGATAAGTGTATTTTGTATGGCACCACACTTATATAATAAAATTCCAAAAATTATAAGAAATATGAGGAATTTGGCAACATTCAAGAATAACTTACGAAATTTTTTGGTGGAAAAGGCATATTATTCACTTAAGGAATTCTTAAATGATGAGACTATATAGTGCAAACATTGTAAGCTATGTCTTGCATAAACATAGCATAAAAATAAATAAAAATACAATAATTATTAAATTATCTTAGAGGAATTATTATTAATTTTAGATGATTTTTAAATTTGCACACAGCTTTTAGGTTGAATATGTTAACAATATTTATTTAAATTTACAACAACTTATGTATAATATAATTATGTTCAGCAAATAAATTATTTTGAATTTGAATTTTTATAATTCAAAGACAAATACGACAAGTTCTCTTAAAGACACCGCCACAACACAACCACTAACAGGAAGGCTTCATTTAAGATAAAGTTTTCACCAACACGTGGTTTTTGTTGCAAAGCCTCTTTCGCAGTCCTTCCTCAATCTCTCGTGCACTAAATGGTAACGTATTTAAGCCAAAGTCTAATCTTACTGTCGACAGTTTTTTAGTTTTCATAAAGAGTAAGCATATTTTATTCCCAGGCTTTAATTTCAGGTCATGCAAAAGCATGCAAGTTCAAGTTCAAGCATGCAAAAATTAGTCCACTATAAAAAGCTACCTTAACATTGAGTAACATCCGTACTAATATTATAAACTAACTGGTGGCCGCGACGTCGTTCGCGTTGAACGATGAAATGTACCCTATGTCCTTTCTGGTGTCCCAGACATAATATTAGTACGGATGCGAAAGCATGTTTGGATGTTTGTAACTCTTTAACGCAATAACTAGTGAACCGATCACGATGAAATTTTGCATACACGTTGTCTGGGACACCAGAAAGGACATAGGATACCTTTCATCCAGAAAAAAAGGACTATTCCCGAAGGATCAATAAAAATTAAAAAACTAACGCCTGGCCAAAGTGTTATAGCAACACGAGGTCAAGCGTTATATTGCTTTTTTTTTATTTTCAACGCGGACGAAGTCGCAGCACCAGCTAATAGGCTTCGTCCGCATAAATTTATAAAATATATAAATTTATGCGGACGAAGTCACGCGCAACATCTAGTGAATAGATAAAAATAAAATGATTGACACGTCTTGCCACGAAGGTTGACTAAGATTTACTTGTGAAGCTTTTAGCACGGTGCAGAGTCGAATCAAGCTCCATATTTATTTATGCAGCTTTTCCTTGAGCTGAGTGTACTTAATAGCACAGTACACGAGGCGTGTTGTTCGAGCTTCGATCTTGATTAGTTTACTTTCGCCTAACACTTTACTAATTAAAGTCTAAAACCCACATTGCGGACACGTCACATCAAATGTTTACTTAAATCATTAGAAATCTGACCTTGCCCATTACGAGTACCATTTTGTTTTAAGGCATTTTATTGATTTTTTTATGAGTTTTAATAATATGGCGAACCGCTCCCGGCTTTATCTGGAGTTGAAATTTTTAATAATTCTTTCTTAACTACTTTTTTCAACGGATTTGACACGGAAAATAAACAAACGATTTGCACCAAAGGAAAAATAAACAAACGAAGAATGTTTGTGTATATAAAAAATAGCATCCCGGGTGAATCCGGGAGCGGGTCGCTAGTTACACAGTATAAAACAATGTCGCTTTCTGTATATCCGCTAACTCCCCCTAAATCAAGCAATAGATTTTGATGCGGTTTTAAATAAAGGAAATAGCGATGAATAAAAAAGGTTTTTGTGCAAAATTTGCAGAAAAAAAGCATAACATACGAAGCCGGATGCGGACCGCTAGTTTATTATAAAATGGTTATCTGTCGGCGAGAAATGTTGAACCTTCTCACCGAAAATTGTGGTCTGTGCCCAGCAGTGGGAGTATTAACTGCTCATAGGTCAAGTTTCAACATGTTTAACTGGTTGTGTAAAAGTTCGTCACTTCAACGAACTAAAGCTGCGAACAATATCCCCCGAAGGTCTATATTTTCATCAAAAACTCCATAACTTGTTTTATTCGGTGCTATTACTAAAACTCTATTAACTTTTCGATTTGAAGTCCGCTTTTGTTGCTGACGATACCGTCAGGAACATTCCCAATACAATGGCAGTTGGGCAATAGAAAGTTTCGTGTTGAGCGAGTGAGTGTACCCAAAACACTTTCCACGTTCGTGTAAAAAACAGTTGCGTGAGATACTTGTACTATTTATTTTATTTTTCATAAGTATTACAAATAATCTTATGATACCAATTGTTTGTATAGAGAATTTGGTAGGGAATAAAACAGTTTTCGACCAATGTCTCTGGTCATGGGCTGCGGTAACCACCTACTACTCGTATTAAAATATTACTCGTATTACTACATATAAAAGTAACGTATGTATATAAAATTAATAAGGTAATATTGCCGTAATAGACATATAGGATACGTGATAATGATCCTAATTCAATTGACAGGGCGTCGTCTGTATAGAATTGAATCAGGAATTGCAACGCACAAAGCCCTTAATACTAATGATCACACTTTGATTGCCTAATCCGATCTGGATCAGTTTGGATTTAGTGCTAACATTAACCAGATTAATATAGAAATGTTTCCTTATGCGTTATTATCTACGCATTAAATTTATTTATATATTGTTATTTTTAGAGAGAATTTTATTATTTGATCTTAGAAATGTTTCCGTAAAACGTAAGCCTTTGAAGAACATTTTAGTTCGCTCTTTATGAAATTTTTCTTGGTAGCAGATATACATTAATATTCTTAGCTAATTTAATATTGTACATTTCAATACAGCCTCATTTAAATCGTTATGATCTGTAACTTACTGTCAATATGTAAAGGTCTGTGTTATATATGACACTTGTGTGTGGATGTTTATTTTAGAGACTGTGTACTTTTTTACTCTGTGTCTGTTGATTGTAAGGATGACGGATTTAATATATTCTCAGCTGATTGAACAATACAATTGTTGGTGTTTTATTTTCTGTTTTAAACAATTATCTTAATTACTAACTTGAAGTAAGTGTATGCAGTTTGGCCTAAGTTTTCAATATGTAATTTAAAATGGAAGAATTTCGCTGTACAAGAGAGCGAATGTAGTCTTTGGAGGTAAAACGCGTAAACGGGTTTCCGTGTCAAAGTGGAGGCTCTCATCCAACAGGATTAAAGCCTAAATCGGCAAATCCTGCGAGTGAAGTGCTCAAATATACGCAGACGGGTCGTCCGTTTGAGTTTCCGACGTGTGCTTCAAACTGTCCGCCATTGTTAAACCAATTGACAAGCCAATCCGAACATTGTCAACTTATTAACAATATTAATATTATATTTATGTATACATGCCATTTGTCCTTACTGATGGTAACTGGTGTGTAAAATATTGCATAACACCTTCGTGTTTTTATGCAAATAAAATATTGTATATTATACAGGAATGTTCCTCTGTGGATTTTATCCACTAAAAGAGCTTTCTATGGAAAACAATCAAGTATTCCTGTATTCAGTTAAGCACAAGTGGCTTTTCAATAATAATTTCTAGTCATCATTTAATAATTTGGGTAAATATTGAAATTGTGATATTATTATGTATACTACATTATCACTTGTTAACAAAAGAATTTTTTTTTTACTTTCATAAAGAATTTTAGAGGACTTTCATATAATGATTAGGATCTTAATCATAAACATAATTTTTGCAAATAAATAATGCAATTTCAGATAAAATGAAAAAAAATTTCGATTTGTCGTCAAACAAAATATATCTCGGTCGTCGATGTTCATAATTGGATTTCGTTTTACGTTTATTTCTGTCCTTTTTAGATAAAATCAAAAAACAAGTGCATTAAAAGCTGTGTCTTTGCAAATGTAATACACATAATTATAGTGTGAACATTTTAAAAATAGAAATCTGGGCTAAAATAAATTAAAATAATTAATACTAAATATAAGCGCAAATATAATCAAAAATAAACTTATTTTTGTGTCGATAATCTGTTTGTTTGTTCGTGATTACAATCAGGAATTATTAAGATAAGAATTTAAAATTGTCAACTTTTTTTTTAATTATTGAAAAAAAAAATTATCTTTTTGATTTCATCTCCTTTTTTTTTTGATCTCATAAATATTATTATATTTTTAAATTAATAGATAAATGTAAATATATAATTTTTATGATTCCTTAGGCCTATTTGTATATAATCTATAATATATATATTTTAAATTTATTGCTGTATGTAATCTAAATAAATAAATAATTAAAAAAAATAATAATGCGTGGGTCCGTCCATAAATTTAATGTGAAATTTTCAGCATTCATATTCTGACATATTCCAACTGGTGTATTATAATAAGTTACAGGTCGCTCGTTGAAAAAATACGGAATCCATATTTTTAACCGGAATAACAATTTGCATAAGCCCCACGTTAAAAACGTGGATTTTAACAGTACGACTGTTTAGACTGAACAGAATATTATGTTTTACATTTCGAGGTTTAAATTTAACTTTGCGCTTCATCGCTAGCCAACGTTTTGCTTATCTTGTATTTTTGTGATAAAAGTTAGCGACAGAATGACGGTCCACTTTATGATACGTCTCAAAAGAATCTAGATGGTATTTTGGTGGGACAGCTCAAAGTGAGTGCATTGCAGCAAATGTGGCATAATCTAGGTCATATGAGTATACAGAATTAGTCGCAACTCGAGCTTCAAGTACCGGTTAGTTTTCGAAAATAACCTTGTAATCTATGTGATACCTGAATTTTTACATCCCTACTAGCGACCTGCCTCCAGCTTCGCACGGAGTTGAAATTTTAAAAAATCTTTTCTTAGCGGATGCTTACATTATAATCTACTGGCTGATGCCCGCGACTTCGTCCGCGTTGAACGATAAAAGGTACCCTATGTCCTTTCTGCTATCCTAGACAACGTGTATGCAAAATTTCATGGTGATCGGTTCAGTAGTTTTTGCGTGAAAGAGTTACAAACATTCATACATCCAAACATACTTTCGCATTTATAATATTAGTGCGGAATTTCCAAATTTCAGCTTTTTAGACTTAATATTATATTTTCTAGATATAGTCAGTCATAACAAATGATATTATAAGTAACTAGGGATCCGCTCCCGGCTTCGACCAGGAAAAAAAACTTAGTTAGGCACAATGAACTGGAGGCGATACCCATCAGCAAATCTAGAAAAACTTCTATATCTGTAAAATTCCTTTTCTCCAATTGAACTTGCCAGGTAAATTTTTCAGTCAGAGGGCTCACCCTAATCAATTTGCCAATGATCCTCAGTATTCACATTGCTGCCTAAAGTGACAAGCACTCGTTCATAATCAGAAATCTAAGAAGTTATCTAAGATGGAGAAGTTCTGAAGTACTTAAAGTGTAGGTTTATAATATTTCTCCCGAAAAAGTTACTGTAACGGGTGTTGGCATTACTCATGTTTATCATAAGTTATAAAATCATTATAAAAAATATTTGTATTAATAAATAGCTCATGGTCAAAAATATAATCAAAAGTGAAATAAAAATATCTAAAGAAGAGAATATATAACGTGGTCATATAACAAACAGCCGAGCGCTAAGAGAGAAAAATTCATAAGTTGAAATATAAAGCTGCCGCGAATTACGCTTTACGCACGGACATGTCGAATATAGCACCTAAGGTTACGTGGTTGCCAAAATGGATGCATCGCCATTTTCTTTAATTAAAAATAGTAACCAAAAGCTTTTTAAAATTAAGTTAAAAAATATCATATAAGTTACAACCATGCTGATATTTTAATTGAATCTTCTTTTTTTTCTTTGTAACCAGTTACGAATAGTTAAAAATAGTAACCAAAAGCTTTTTAAAATTAAGTTAAAAAAATATTATAAAAGTTACAACGCTGATAATATAGCTTCCCAACAGTGAAAGAATTTTTCAAATCGGTTCAGTAGTTACTGAGCCTATTCAATGCTAACAAACAAACAAATCTTTCCTCTTTATAATATTAGTTGTCCACGATACACGGCCGTGTGTCACTCAAGCAACGTTCTTATGAGAAAAAGTTGTGCGCGAGCTTTTTTATACCGACCCTCATTTGTTTTTTAGCGAGCTTCCTATGAAATAAGTAGGGTAAAACGGGGCGCGGCCAAAATTTACTTACGAACCGTTTTGTTTGAACGATTTTTTATGATTACACTGTCTTACCGTCGTATACTTCCACTCTACACTTCCGTCCTTTCCAAACGGGAATTCGTCGAGTGGAGCGTCGTAATAAACGCCCGACTCATACGACGGGATGAGCCACAGACATATCTTGTCACCTTCCTTATGTCCTTTATGGTCAAAGGGTCCCTAAAACAGACACTTTCTATTATCGTGACTCTTTAAACCATTCCTTTTTTTTTAAGAACAGATACTACACTTTTCTTACTGGTTGAAAACTGTAATAGTCTCAGCATCCGTTTGGAGATATTATATTACTGTCCCTTTATAAAGTTTAGTCACTATCAATGTGTATTTATTTATCAATTTATTTAAAATATGTTTCTTGTAGATTACTCGATGGATTTCTAGGCGGTTTTTGTAATAAGTAAAATTAGGATATACGGTTTACAATGTTTAAAAAACGTAGATAAGCCGTTAACCAGAGGTTAATTGAAAATTAGTGTCTTTTATACTGCGACTAAGAAAAAGTGAATTTTTTAATATTTAAGTCCGGTCATTGACTATTCTAAGTAAATAAATTTGTCGATGACCGGAATGATCATCAAAGAAAAACCATTTTAAATTTAACTTCGGAGAGTGTGGTCAGGAGCTGCATGAACTCATACCGCCTTCTCCTTTCTTCCATCGGACATACAGACGTACAAATGGTTACCATCCTCATCTTGTCGATATTCCTCTGTTTAGGACCAAGCGCTTTAAAACATCTTTTATAATGCGCACTGCCAACGTTTGGAACTCCTAAGCTCATATAACCCAAATATTTTCAAAGTTCTCTTGAATAGGCATCTTCTGGGTTGAGAATGAGGTTCGCTCCATCTTAGGCCTCATCCTTGCTACACAGTTGGTTGTTGGTCAAGAGCAAACCCATCTTTTATATAAAAAAAAAAGTGATAATTTCATTACTGTATAAAAATAACTCCATTTCATAATAAGGCGAGCACTTTATCCGCAACAATCCCACTGTTACAGGTGACTGCTCATAAATCATTTCGTTCACTAAAGAATATATTGTCAACTTGTCACCAGAGAGACATGTTTCACTTAGAAAAGTCATTTTATGACGTTGCCATTATCGCATGACTCCATTTTATTGAAAAATTAATCATAATTTACTTCTAACGCTTTATCCAAAGATTAAGAAAAGAGTGTCGGAGTATATCTTACCTTTTTTATCCTTTAATAATATTCTATGAGGGTCGTTGGCTCACTAGCAATGGAGTTACTTGATTTTTTTTAATTTTTATTGGAGATGGGTTAGACCAACAGTAACTAACACGACTTTATTTTATGTATATTGATTTACCGCTGCAATCAGCATTGCTAAACAAATAACTAGTAAAAAGATAGACAATCTTTTTAAATAGAACCTTTTTAAAAACATAGACAACCTTTTTCGTTCAGTCCAGCCGTTATAAGTATATATACGTATTTATCAGTTGTCTAGCATAGTACAAGTTCTGCTTAATAATAGGGCTAATAGAATTTACAAGCTGAAATGGCAATAGATAGATCTCCAAACTCATAGAACCGATAACCATTGAGGTATTACTTCTTACGTGACTGCCATTTACCGAAATACGATACCCTGGAAGACCCTCTCTAAGGATTATAAATATTTTAGCAATTGGAATAAATGCTTAATAACATTGTTAAGTTACAAATTCACCGTAACCATTATACAAATGTATTTAACACGTAACTTCATTAAATGAAGAAACTAAGTAATGGCGGTGTTCATTAGTGGTAGAAATAACTGGTTGTTATTTGTAAATGGCGGTAGAATGTGTAGAACAGTATGTGGAATAGATCAGCGAGCTAACTACATACATACATAATTAGTTACCGTTAATTTAGTTTGAGCTGAATTTAATAATTTATCGGGCACACAGTCGACTCGATTGTGGACTACATTAAAGATTTATCCAAAAGAGAGTTGGATAAATTGTTGTGCGTCAGAATTTTTGTTTTCAGGTTTCAGGTTAAATGACACATTTTGCTATATCCTCTATTTATGGATATTACGTATTAGATGACATACGGATAGGTAGGTATATGTGAAGTGAAAACTTTGGATCCCTCTTTAAGAAAATGTCTAGTACTAATTTTCCAACTTTTTAAGCAACACAGTACATTGTCCCTATACTAACTAGGCAAAACGATACAGCTGACAAAAGTTTCAACATTATAAAATATTCCTTACTTTTTTAAAGACTTGCATTCTTCAAGACATTTGAAATACTGCAAATCCGCATTAGGCTTGTGGTGGACTTAAATTATAGTCTATAAATCAATAAATGTTAACGCGATTAAATGTATAGGTACACCATACAAATTCCAAGACAAGTGTGTGGGCTAAAATATATACATTAGTGTTTGGTCCGTCGAGCCGGATTAGACAACTCAATGTGCGAGACATTAAGATGGAATTCCCTTAAATTCCACTTACACGATTTCTGTTTACTATTGGCTTAAAGCGCGCCACATACAAGACACTTTTACATCGTCAACTTATTTATTTAGGCGTTTGAGGCAATCGAGAAATCGAGAAATAAACTAACCTATATTCGTGTTTCCATTGAAGGCCTTTAATCCCGTAGCGTGGGTCTCGAATAAATTTTCTATTGAGAATGTGCCGAATCAAAGCCCCGCGGAACCCACTAGATTTACTTAATGCTTCTTGAAAACCCTTAGGTTTGTTTACATTAGCAAGGGAGCGTGATTCACGCAGGGATGGGAGTAGATCTTAGGGATAATGGCTCTCTTAACGTTGCGTACAGTATCTCCAACAATGCGTCAATGACAAAAGAACTTCGTACCCACGATGTATCCTCAGGCAAACCGAGCCTTGTAAACAATAGCCGATTTATTGATTGAATATTTAATAATGTTGTCTGATGATGCTCTTCGATGTACAGTGAGATAGTTGTCGTTCACAATAATGTTAAATACATTTTAATATTGAAATAAGAGAATCCAGTTTCTCAAACAAGTCATGAGTGCGAGAACTAATAAAGAATTTGAGTAGATATTTGACGCACAGTGAAGCTGATAGTTTTGCAATTTTTATGATTAAAACAAATTTTAAGTAAAAAAGTAAATACTTCGCTTAATCAATTCTTTTCTCTCTATAGTATTAGTGTAGACTAAATTAGAAAGTATAAGCAGTTTGAAAAGCTATAATTATATTAATTTCTAAAAACGATTGATAACGCTCGGCCTCACTTAAGTGAGATTTTCAATTTCGTTACTCTTTTACCAAAAGTCTCCGGGCCGCCTTAAAACAGCCTCGCAACTGAATGCCGTGTAAAAATGATGTCTATTACATTACGTCCGCCGAGTTCCTTTATTTAGCAAAGGCCCGAGATCAGTTTTAAATCAAGTTATCCCGACACTCGCTACTATTCCAGAGTCCGGACGCAAACTTGTTTGCGAAGAAAAGATGAAATTTTAAATTGGACCGCCCCAAATCGTGTAGCGGCAACACTCTCCAGATACACGAGAAAAGCAATAGAGAAAGATGACGCCCAATACTATTGTGTTTCATTTATTCGATTGGGGTAAATTGAAGTGACGAGGTCAAAACGTCGTCGTCTCGACCAAAATCTATCTCATAGACTGTCCGAAAGGCGTTATTTTATTTACGGCTTAGTAATGTGCTTCTATACTACCTGTATGGCTAGTGAGTGTCATATGGATCATTTCTTAAATAAGATGGAAAGTGTCAGCCTTGAATTTGAATTAAAATATATCCGCAGCAAAACAAAGATGATTTTTTATTTTTTTTTTATTTTATTTATTACAATATGGATAGCCAACGCAACAATGTACATACAAATTTCAAAAAAAAAAAAATCGCATGATGATTGTTGACCGGCCAAAAACAATTTGCCAGAAATTACGAAATTCATACATCCACTTGGGATAATCTATTTACACGCATTGATTTCTAATAACGGTGGTTGCGCTGACGAGATTAAAAGATTATATCTAGGTCGTCCATGGATAAGCTCAGAAAAATATGGAGGAACAGAGGCATAGAACAACCACAAAAATACATCTCTTTATACTACGGAAGAGTGAATGGTAGAGGATTGACTCCTTAGAGATGTGGTGCTGGAGGGAGTAGCTGGAAGTGTCATGGGTGCATGGGTGGAGGAACTTGGTATCACAGAACGACTGACATTCGTCATTCAGGCTTGAATCTTGGCGCGATGAACCGTCAATTGAGCGCCTAGTCGTGCAAGGCAGAGTCGAAAGCACAATACAGCGTGAGAGTAGGTCCCTTAAGGGTGGATAGACCAAAATGGATGGATAGATGTTTCCAGTATGAACGTGTCACTCTGAAACGCTGACCACGACTTTGACCAGAAAAAAAAAAGTGTTTCAATAGGCAAAGTCTCATTCAGAGCTACACCTGTTTATGGAAGCTTATATTGTAATAATAATCTATAGCGGAAAGCGTTAAGCCCAAAAATGTAAGAGAATTCTTTTTTCAATTCTCTTTGAAACGTTAACCGGTTGGACAAACCCTTTTGTCGTATTCGTTAAGAATTTACAAAGGAAATATTATGATTTATTTTTCATTGGAGGGTAGCAGGGGAGTTGGCGCAAAGACGGTTCAATTTGGCCTTTGTTCCTCTTTTATGGTTAAATCTCGTGACAAATTAATTGGTTCGCTTTTCATTTTTTTTCCCTCGTACGAACTGCGATCCAACACAGCGATTCTATTTTATCGGAGTCAAATTCTTTCAAGCCCGTCTTTTAGTTCTTGGATTTGGAATTGGGCAATTTTGATAAATAATGACTATTTTGATTTTGACAAAACTAGACGACGAAGTTAACCATGTATTTATTGTATACTAAAGTTACTTTTTTTAAATTCTGACAATGTTTTTTTAGATATACAAAAATTAAACAATTGATAATTTCAACCAATTTTACTAGTAAAATAATTTTATTATAAATTATATTTAGTAGTCAACTTTACTTACTTACTTGGTACTTTACTTGGTGAATTAAACGCAAGATTAATTCGAGACACAAGTGATTACTTATATTCTCGTCAAACAAATACACAAATATAATAAAATATAGTATTACACACGACTTGTGTAAATATCGTGTACTTCGCATTTGAATACATCATTATTCTTGCTAAAACCTCTCGCGAGACATTTGAGTGAAAGAACCGTTTATTTTTATATTTGTTCAACAAAATTGAGAAAAACACAACACAGTCTGGCGTGAATTTATCCTTTTACGTCGTTAACAATAAGAAGCTGATGATTAACTTGATGGTGAATGGCTACCGTCGTATACTCTGCGTTTCGCAATCATTTGGGCAGCTTGTCTGGCGGCAGTAACCACCCCCTTAAAAAGACCACCGTGAAATGAGTGAGTAATGTTATCATCAAAACCACTGTAGTCAGCAGAATATAAATTCTTTTCCCTTCGTAAAAAAATATTTAAGAATCATACCATTAAGAATATTCCAGCAAAGAGATGACAAATTCAGGAACATTACCTGTAACAAAATCACACCGCTCTTAATTCAAATTAGACTTTTAAATTTGAAAGTAGCAAGAGAAAAGCGCCTCTGTGTAGAACCTTAACCGGCACTCTGTGTAGAATAATCGTTCGTTAAGCGTCTGTGCGAGTGTTAGTGTCCACACGGGTGTTGATTTCAATTTGCCTTTCGGCATAAAGGCGCTCTCGCAAAAGCCCTCAGCAAACACGGAATCAAACGAGAACATTCCGCACTGTTACAAGGCGGCTTCGCGTGAAATGTACAAATTACAAAGAGTCAAAAAGGGAGGCTTTTATTTCAACGGAATCCTCATTTGCGAGTCCGGTCACAGATTAAAGAATACTTTTCGTGTCTCCCTTTAAACCCACTGAGTTTTGTAAACGACGAGGCTCCAGTGTGTAGTGTAGTGAGCGGTTAAAAAAACGATCCATTCATTGAACATCACTTTTAATTGTAGATGTTAATAACATACAAAAAATACTCGCGCATGTACATATTATTAAATATTATTATTATGTTAAATTATATTATAAAAGAAACTGTAAATGAAAAATATTCTAATGTACTATATTTTGTTGAAATTAATTTCAATTTTTCGGCCCTTTATTGTGAAGTACTAATGTTATAATAAGCTTAAAAGCTTAACATGTTTTCACTTGTATTATCAAATATCCTGTATTATCAATCAGATCTCTTGAAAGTGTTTCTGTTGTCAAAACGTAACATAAATGGTTAAATAACAAACATCTATATTATAAAGAGCAAAGATTTGTTTGTTTGTTTGTTTGTTTGCATTGAATAAGCTCCGAAACCACTGGACCGATTTGAAAAAAATTTTCACTGTTGGGAAGCTATATTATCAGCGAGTAACATAGGCTATAAAGTTACGCGGACGAAGTCGTGTGCAACAGCTAGTAATATATAAAATTACACTCATTATCTGTAGTATCAACAGTGTGGTTTGTAGAATTTCTAGTTTTGTAATAATTATTAGTGCTTATGACATAATTAAAATATAATGGTTGGTTAAATTATATAAAATGTGACCGAATTTCCACCGAACCAATTACAATTTGAATCATTTGAAACAAAACAGTTAACATTAACAAAACATTAATCGTTTTTTAAAAAGATTAAAATCTTTAAAAAAAATCCTAATGTCGGACGGATATTATACCTACACAAGCACCGTTTTTCTTAGAACTGCACACTGACCTAAACATAACAGCACACGTGCTTTTATTTCACTGTGGTTTTCTCTGAGAACATATATACGAGTATTGGCGTCAAACTTTTGGTCCAGATCATGATTGTTGCGAATGTATACCAGTTTCTACTCCTGCAAATAAGGTTCATTCATTTTGACGTTTAAAGTTAAATTTAAAATAAGCTCAGCTTTAAAATGGAAGTGTGTTATAAGGAAAAAATTGAACGCCGACACTGTTCTGATTATGGTGGCCACTTGAATCAAAGCATTGTTCACATCTTGCCTCTCGAGATCGTTGTATCTCGTATTGTTAGGATAAGGGCTCTTGTACACGCACACCAATGCGAATGCTAGATAAGATTCCTCATTTGTTTCTTCAAAAGATGTGTCTGCTTCTCTGGCTAAAAGAACATTTTAATTATCTCGCAGTATTCTTACGTTAAAAGGAGAAAAGAGGCATATTAATACATCAACAAAATGGGAAAATGTAAGTACGCTGTTATCCTTGACAGGATAGGGACAAGATACAACTTAAGGATAGAATAAACACAACTTAAGGATAGGGTCGTTATTATAGTTTATGACTTCAAACTACTTCAAAATGCAATTCCGAGTTACTAGCTTTAGCTATGAGCTATGATATATTATGTATAACTAGCTGGTGCCCGCGACTACGTCTGCGTTGAACGATGAAAGGTACTCTATGTCCTTTCTGGTGTCCCAGACGATGTGTATGCAAAATTTCATGGTGATCGGTTCAGTAGTTTTTGCGTGAAAGAGTCACAAACATCCATACATCCAAACATACTTTCGCATTTATAATATTAGTAAGTACGGAAGTATGGTATGCTCTGTACTTATTTGCTATGAGAATTATGACCAATTAGCTTCTGCACGCGACTTCGAAAGCGTAACTTTATTAAATATATCCTATGTTACTCGCTGATAATGTAGCTTTCTATAGGTGAAAGAATTTTTAAAATAACTCCAATAGTTTTTGAGTTTATTCATTACAAACATACAAATCTTCTCTCTTTATAATATTAGCTATATACTATACACAGACAGTATAGATTAGGGAGAAATGTAAAAGATAAATTTAGTTATTGTTGACGATAAGTTTGTGTTAATTTAAAGGTTATTTAATTTTTATAAGGGTTCAATGAGTAATGGCTTTTTCTAAATGAAAGGCTTACTAAGGGCGAATAGTTGTAATTTCAACTCTCATGTTTGGAAAATAAGGTTTAAATTATTAAACATGCCATAGGTGGGTGCTTGTCATCCATTTTTATTGTGAGAGGGAAAACTGTATGGCTGGACGAACTATTGTGTTTCTTGCCCCTATAGTTTGCGGGTTGAATAGAAAATACCTGGACGATGTCCCCTTTATAAAACCTTTTCAAGCCTTTTGCAACGTGAACGTCTAGTGTGAACGCTCCGTAATATTTAATAATAAATTTATATTTACTTAATTATCGGTATTTGAATTTGTTTTTTAATGTTTCGACTAATTCATGTAATTATAGATTAAAATAAATAATTGTAAATACATCTATACTAATATTATAAATGCGAAAGTATGTTTGGATGTATGTGTGTTTGTAACTCTTTTGAACCGATCACTATGAAATTTTGCATACACGTTGTCTGGGACACCAGAAAGGACATAGGGTACCTTTCATCCAGAAAAAAAGACTATTACAGAGGGATAAATAAAAAATAAAAAACTAACGCCTGCTCAAAGTGTTATAGCAACACGAGGTCAAGCCTTATATTGCTTTTTTTATTTTCAACGCGGACGAAGTCGCGAGCACCAGCTATAGTTACTAATATTTAACAATTCAAATTCAGAATAAAGGATGACTTTAGATTTAACGCCAGAGTATTCATATTGGGCTGTGATGTGGTCTTTAACTACAAATTTTAACTTTAAAGTAGAGGCAAGGCACACAGCGTTTCGCTGACATTTTGCCGTCTGGCGGCAGTAACCACCGCTTTACAGAATAGTATTTGGGGGCCTGTTGTGTGTACGGGATGCTTACATAGTGCAATCATATGGAATTTTGAATATGTTTAATACTTTAAATCATTAAATAATCATTTGGTAAACTTATTTAAACCAACCTTTCGTCTGTCATCACCCTAAGACCGCTTGGTCCGACTTTTCGTCTATTAAACTGACCTATTTTTTTATCAATTCAAATACTATATTTATCCATGCGATCGATGAATACACTTCTGGGCATAGACTTTCTTTTTAGCACGTGGCAATGGATTGGTGTCATACCAAACCATTGCAGATTAGCATGGTTTTAAATATTTCTATAACTTTGGTAATATTCTTATACCAGATTTAAAAAATCTCAAATTAAATGCCCAACGGCAATTCGAATCCGATCACGACTCTCTGGGCTTGAATTGTAGTTGAATTGTCTTGTGTTCATATACACTAAAGCAATTGTGTTACATAATATGTGATTCGTATTATAATATTACGAGCTCGTACATAGGAACGTGATACACGCGATATTACAATAAAATAGAGATCAGATTTCGCAGCAAATCTATGTCGGATCAGACGCACAATCCTATCACATTATTTGCATTTTGAGACGTCATTCTGTGTAATCTGGCTGAAACGGCTTTATATTATACTAGCGGTCTGGCGTAGCTTTGCTTGTAATACATGTAATATTTCCAAAATACTTTTTGTACCACTCTGTGAGACGCCATATTGTATAATCAACGATGCTACTACACTATTAAGAATTAGAAGCCTTAATTATACAAATAAGACTACTGGATTACTTTGTCGTAAAAGGTAGCCTAAGTTCAAATTAACAAGTAAAAGTCAAGTTGGTTAATTTGACTATATTAAAAGTGGAATTTTTAAAGTAACTGTCTGATACATGCATAATATAGAAACATGTGAAACAGTTTGGTAACACAATATACTATATTTTTAAAATGTGACAGACATTTAATTTTTAGTTGAATCATCTAAATAGTACAAAAGACCCTAATACTTATGGGCTTTAAGAAAATTTTACACTAACTAGGTTAGCTTGAGTTTTAGTTGTAAATAAATAAGAATGTGATTGTTTGTTTCATGTATTTCGCTCCAATCGTAGTATACAATTAATAATTCAATAAAAAAAAGCCCACAAAACATTACTGTAGAGGGGAAATATATTTTTCATAGTTGGACCACTTTGAAACTTTATTCTGATACTTTATCTCATTTGGAACTTCTACTTTCCTCAAGTTGTTGTAAATTCTTACACCACAATTCAGAGTACGGCACTTAAAAAAAAAATGAAAAAGTTTCTTGTGTTGGCGACGATATCTTTCACAATTACATTTGTCTAGCTCCATTACCTGTCGGGCGAGTAGTCCATTAACTCGTTACAAATTAAAGTATCTGAGTCTCTGATGTTATCGTGCGTTAGATATGATGGTCATATGGTTTTAGCTCTTTATGGTACAAAGATAACATCTCTTTACCCTAGGGCCATACACATCGCGATAGAATTAATGCCATAAAACTTCGGCCTACGGCGAATGTGCATGGCCACATTGCAAACAGAGAAACGTCGCAAACAATTACTTTTTTTAACTTTGTATTTTATGGCGCTAAACAATTACTTTTTTAACTCTTAACAGATTAACTCGCAAACAAATAAAGTAATACGTCCTCTAGTTCCGTTTTTTATTTTATTTTTTATGTTATCAAGGTAGCGCTTGGCCGCGATCTCACTTGATGTAAGGTGCAGATGCGGCCGAAGGTGGACCACAATTACCTGCTACCTACTAAGTGCCCATTTACCCTTGATTTGAAGACCTCGAGGTTGTAATTTTGAGGGAACACAGACGCAGGCAGTGAGTTCCACTCCCTGGCGATTCGGACAAGGAAGGTGTAACACGCACGAAGCGTTCGTGCGTGTCCGAGGAACATCAACCACGAAGGGATGAAACCCCTGTACGCGCCTCGTGGTCCGCAAGTGGAACGGTTCCGGTTGTATCAGGTCGTATAGAATAGACTGAAGGAAGACTGTCGGCCGACTGAAGGAAGTGTAGCCACGCAAGCGAAGTTCATCGCGATAAAACCCTTTGATGTGCGCGAGTTTACCGACAGTGGGGCGAAGTGCCGAAGTATTCGCGAATATTCGGCTACACACATCGCGATAAAGCGAATTTTCACGTTATCGCGATGTGTGTGGCCCTAGCTTTAGAGAAAAAGAGAAATTTAGCATGTACAAATTCTTCACCCTTCACAATATTTTGGTCTGGGCGTGGATTAATAATATTCTATGTAATGAATAATGATAAAAAGCGGACGCTTATCAGTTTGTAATACCCGATTTGTTTCAACATTGCATGCCACGATATACTTATTATTTTTGGCAATTTAACGAATTACCGTTGCATATAAAACAGGCAAAATCTTTTGGAGAATATAGATCCAAGCTGTTGAAACATTTTACCAGTTAGTTTATAGTTTATTACAAAGATTCGTCACATTTCAAATGGATTCATTGAACGCCACGCGAACAGTCATGTTATCTTTATTCTTTTGGATTGTCAATTTTTTGCCTTTCATCATTTTTGGTCATACATCACACATAACAAATATGACATACGTAGACATATGTATACCATAAATCAAATACCAGAATTAACCAAGCAAAATACTGTTATTTACCAGAATATAATTATCAAGTGATTAGAAGGCACTCTATTTAAGGGAAGGCTTAATTACTATGTGGATGCTTCTATCGTTTTGTTGTATATTTCATTAATACAATTTCCAATTCGTGGAAAATGTCGCTGATTGCACTCTTACCTTTATTTATGTATGTTTCTCTTTTTCAAATTTACTATGTATGGTGTATTTGTAAAAAAAACACGTAATCATGGCCTTGTAAGTGCATAAAATAAACAAAGAATAAATTAATTCTGTTGACTGTAAAACAAGTACTATACAATATTAACAATCACTGTACACAGTTGACAAAGGTTTATCTTATCTATCTATAGAAATAAATAAAATTGTATCATTGTTTGCACTTAATAAAAATCTAAACATTAAACTTTGAATATTTTCCCCATCTTTTAGTAAGTTTATTTATTCGTACCAATGTCTTAAAATCCTGAAAGTATTTTTAGTAACACTGTAAAGTCTCAATAAATTTCCACTTTTACGATAGAATTAATAGCAGAGCATTTCAAAAGATTTTTATTCTAATTTTTTCAATGAATGCTTTGATTACAAGTTTATTATTATAATAACAAAATTAACATTAAACCTTAAATAAAAAACCGCCTGCGGCATGGATCCCATTATGCTTGCAACGTTAACTCTCTGTATTATCAGAGCTATGAGTTGACAGATATACTCGTAAGTGGCAGCCCTGGGATATCCTGTAGAGTGCCCTTACAAATTTCTTCATGTCAGTTGACCAGGAGCCCAGAGTCTCCATTGCGAACGCTGCACGCTCGTAGTCCTTGAGTAAGGATGAGTATTTGCGGCGTTTGAGAATCTGGGCCTGGTCAGCACTTCATGTGGGACTGTGCAAAGGTGTCTACGCACGATGCGTCCCACACCAGAGCTTTTTCTAAATTCCAAAAATAAAATGTTCAATTTGGCCAATACTTTAAGGCGCTTGGAGTATTTAATGACGTTGGCCGTCTGGGCGGGGCGTCATACCTTAATTACTATATCTAGATGTTGTCAATGAAAATGTTGGTTGATTTATATATTTGCTATGTTCTGTTTAAAGTACAACAGATTCTTAAATTTTGTTAGTGTGTCAATATTTCCATATTTTTAGTGCACCCGTTAGGAGCAGAAGGGAATTCAAGCAAAAAAAAAAACACTGGCTAACATTTTTTTAAATATAGAAGTTTTGGTGAAAAATTTACCAAAAAATGTCTGAACTTTGATAATTGATATAAATATTTTTCAATGTTTTTGGTCGAGCCATTAACGAGTAGGCTTAAGAAAGTATTTGACGGCATTAAGCGCATTAAGGCTTCGCATAATTACGGACGTGTTCTCATGTTTGTTATCAGATATTATATTATTTTAAGATCAATGAAGCACGCCTTTAAGTGCCTTTTAAGTGTCTTAAATGCACGGGATACGTTAAAAATAGGGACGCAATTTTTGTAGAAAAATTAGAATACATAGTAATACTCTATATTAGTGATCGATATTGGAATAATAATTGTAGTTGTGGATATGAGTATTTAGACATTTAGTTTTATGTAAACCATTTAACGATTACATAATTTAAGAATTAATATATTAAGAAAGTAATTTAAGAAAGTGCCGTATCTTTCTTTTTGCTTCCATCCAAGTTGGAAACAAATCTTCCGGTGACATGACATAAAACCAAAAAAACCTTTGAGCCATTGCAAAATGAAACAAGTCCCAGACAGCAAATTGAATTTGCATTGTTTCTTCACGGAAACAGTAACATTTGTAGATAGGGGTCACTCCAAGAGTGTTGTACACTAAAATTAATTTTGCATAACAGCCCCGGTCTATTCTGAACCTTAATACCGAAGCATTGCGGTCGGGTTTACTCGAGCACAAGTTGGTGAACTCGGCGAAGCGTGGAATGTATCTCTAGAGGATGTGCTTTGTCGGTTTCATACAAAATAGGGACTTGACATTGCTTTAAAATAATGTAATAGTTCCTAAACCTGAAAGTCGCGTTCAAATATTTCGCTTCTTATTGTAAATGTAGATAAATACTTACCTCTTTACAAAACATTTCCAGTTTTGTGACATAACAAACATAGCATTATATAAGCATGACAGTCTAGCTTGAATTTTATACTGAAAATACTACAAACCTATTTAAGAAAGGAATAATACCTGATGCTAAAGTAAACTATGTTTCTTTGAAAATATGAACACGGAGAGCATTCACTTTTTAATTGTTGATGTTATTCGATTTATTTTTTGTCGGCAGACAGGCTGACGGCCCACTTGATGGTAAGTGGCCACCGTCACCTATAACACAAGCATCGCCACAGGTGATTCAAGTGCGCTGTGGGATTTGGCATTCCTTACTCTCTCATCGAAACACACAGATGGTCTTCTGTAAAAGGGTGGTTACTGCCGCCAGACGGGCTGCCCAAATGCCTGCGTCTTGAAAAACTACCTGACTTGAACATGAATATGGCGACTACTATGTTTTATACGCTAATTAGAGTTGCACCCAAAGTGTGTAAGTTTTGGCTACACACAGAACATAATGTAACATTTATTCTATTATTTCTAAGCACTTGTGATTAGCAGAAGGCTAATTGAAGAGCTCATTTTAATAGCAATGTATGTAATGATAATAAAACGTGTACTTGCGTATTGAAAACGTTCACCGCAAACTTGTCGACGCCAACCATCATTTCATATTCACCGCATTTGGGGCCGTATCTGCATAAATAGTACACTATAAAAGGGAACATATGGGCCAAGTTACGCCTCATATAAAGGGATCGGGTTTAGGCATAAGTTACAACAAGTTAGCGGATGACTTTTAAAACGCACTAGAGCTGAACAACATTACTTATTTTGCCCTATTTTTCAAGCCAAATAAAGGACAGAGGCTCATTTACTCGATGAAACTTTTAAATAAGTGTTAGTGCTAAGTCCATTTTTTGTTGGATTGTTGGATAGCGAATCGAGTCTACTTTGGATTATCTAGTGATTTGTCAATATTTTTCTGAAACTGACTTAGGTGCGTTTTTATACTATGTGCACCATTGAGGATACAAAGTTTATGTAGTCTCCAGAATCAATGATTAATTTTTATGAAACCTAATTCTTATATCGTTAGTTCTTTTATGATAGAGATTCTTAGTTTTTACTTTTTATGCGACCAGAACGTAGTGTAAAAATAACAAATATTTTACGAGTATAATACGCTTATTACGATCCCCTCGATTGAGTGTGCACAGGGTAAATTTACTCTGGGACTCTAAGATCCTGTTCATATTTAATTTTCCTTGTAATTAAAAATGTATTATCCATCCATAGAAATTCCCTACTCGTTTTAAAGCCTCTTCACGTCCTCCAAAAGTTAACACAAGAGAGCATGCAGTGACGCGTAGCCAGTAGCTGCTGATCAGAGCGATCAGATGATCTTCTGCATTTGGCCAGAGACAAAATCATCACAGAACCTCGAATTTTTAAAGGTATTCTCGGTGCATTAACAATCAATACTACTATTTCACTTCAATACTTCATACTAACTATAAGGAAAATGCATGAAGTATCGCGTCAGGATCATCAACCAAGTCATAATGTATGCAATATTTCCTGAAAATTGATAATTTTGCAATAGTGTACTTATAGAAATTTTTACCACAGATTTGATTAATGTTCTCAATAATAGGTTTAGCTAGACAACAGGTCATATAAAAATTATTTCTAAGGTTTCCTATAATAATATAATATCTTATAGAATCAGTAAAGTTAAATCTACGAGAAAAGATATTAAAATATTATACTCCTCAATAAAAAGCTTACCCATACAAAATATTAGTAGAGGTTTTGCCATTGTAATATCCGCGTCAGGTGTTCATCGATTGCTTCAATCCACACTCAAGACTCTTGGTTCTAATTGGCATAACACGATCTTTCTTAGCACGAACACACACTCCCACTAATTTGCTGGAGTCGTGAGACAAAGGAGACTTGACCCAAATGCCTTCGCCAACTTATCGTACCACTTTCATTACCTGCATCTCTTTTGCATATTAATGCATAGCCTATGAAACATTTAAGTTTTTACTAATATTGTGAAAAACGTAAATTCAAAATTCATTTATTACATCCATAATAAGATATTGAACTTTTCAAAGTTGGCTCTGGTCTAAGTCTAGAAAATATGGCAGAGCATAATCCGTTTCACAGTCATCTGGGCAGCCCGTCTGGCGGCAGTAACCACCCCCTTAAAGAAGACCGCCGTGAAATACGAGTAATAGCATGTGTGCTGTTGTGTTCGATGAGCACTAGTAAGATATAGCCAGAGCCCATTTCTCTATCAAGGGATATCCTTAATCTTACACCTGTAGCGTTGCTTGTGTTATAGACGACGGCAGCCACTTACCATTAGGTGGACCGTTAGCCTGTCTGCCGACCTTTATATAAAAAGTATACACCAACATTTTCATATAGCCAAAAAAAATTATCACCCGTTTGGGATACTAATAATGATAGAACAAATTCATTTATAACCTCTTTTATAATAATAACAAAAGGTTTTTTGTGTGACAGACAGTTTGATCTCTGCTAGATGATATGTGGTTACCGTTGCCTATTAACAACAAGGAGAATATAAGGCGTATGGGTTTTGGTATTCCACTCGCGCCCCCAAACACAACGCACGTGATGTTATTACACATTGGGTGGTTACTGCCACCGATTACATCTTTTTCAAAATATTTATATTTACAAATATTATGAAATAAATAAAAAATAAGTTATCTTAATATGTAAAAGGCGATGTGTGTATATATATGTCTCCTATACAAAGACAAAAATCAAGTCTTCATAGGAAATGTATGTCGGGCCGAAAGCTCGCTCCACTTACAAAGCTCATTACAGTAACAAAAAAGTTGAAGGCTTGCGACCAGATGTGACACTCGCCACTTTTATTTTCATATACAATATGAATGTCCCTTTTATTTTTTTTATAACAAGGGGCAAAGCTTAAATTTGTGTTTTTTTTATCTCCACAGAGGAAATATTATTTAATGAAATATCAATTTGATTGATATTGAAGCACACAAATTTATTTTCATTAAATTTATTTTTGGATTAATACTCAACGAACTGGTCGTTGAATCATTGCAAATATTTCGAAGATTTTATAGCTGTTTGTTCGTTTGCGATTTACATGGCAATTTAAACTATTATGATATTTCAATAAAGATAATGTTTTTCAATTAACCGCAGTTTAATTAATTAAACTCAAAATACACGGTTATCAGATATACACAAGACATTTAGTTATCAGATTTCTTGAACAATATGAGTGTGATGTTCATTATGCGTCTTGTACATCGTGACTCGTACATTTTGTGTGTAGTGCACATTTTGCTTTTTGTACATTTGGCTCTGAAGCGAAAAATGATATAGAGTATGATTTAAACGGTTTTCTACTTGCATTCATCTAATATGCTTAAAATCAGACTGAAATTCTAAAAAATCTATAAGTGTCCCAAGAAACATTGATTTTTCGATTTGTGAATACCACAGAAAGTATTTAACACAGTGAGGCAGAAGCCTCACGGGTGTTATTTGTATCCTCACGTCTGTAGCTATGTTCTATCTAAGAATCTAAAAATCTATCTAAAAATCCTACCAATTAAACCCTCACTAACATCTATTTCATAGACTAACCCAGACAAATGGATAAGAATTGAAAAAACATGTTGTGTTGCTATATATCTTAATAACAATGAGAATTTTAAAAAGTACCCTAGCTATTAACCAAACGGTCGCAGGTTCGAATCCCGCTAGGGGCAAATGTTTATGTGTTAACATTTTACCTTTGTACCTGAGTCATGGATGTTTTGTATTTATAATATGTATGTATTTACAAAAAAAAAAAGTAATCTATATATTATATCAACTGTCTGGTATCCATAATACAAGCATTAGTTGCTTACTGTGGAACTAGATGGTGCTGTGTGGAATGTATGAAGATATTTATTTATTTATTTATTATTTATCTTGAGTGACTAGACGACAGATAATTGGAGATGGAGCACAGAACACTATATACTCACAAGAAGTCCCATCCCTATCAAACGATTAGTCGGACGGCTTGTCGTTTTTCTAAACCATACTTACAAATTTTTTATTAGTCAAAAGGATTTACGAGTCAAAAGGAGAAGTGCATAATAAATGCACTCTGTAACACTGAACTGTGATTAAAGTGTAAATATTTTGCATCGTATTACGTGTAATTACTATGGGGCACGTTCACAGTACTCACGTCTGACAGTAGTTAAAACACTTTTCATCTTCAGAGTCTTCCTTAAGAAATGCCTTAGTTCAGTATTTTATCAGAGCTTATACACTGATAAGTTTGTTTCAGTGTTAAGATAGAAATTATTTACAAAGGTTTTATTTGACTGATGAAGTTGCTTTGGACTGATGGTCCTTGTATAGCAAATTGATATTGAAAATTTTTGCCAACACCTTCTCGTAAAATACGCATCAGCACTGACGGTAAATGAAAAATAATATTACTATCGTAATAGACGTAATATTTGTAGAGAATATTTGTTTTAAATTTGAATGAATACTCACTGAGTTTCGCGTATAATGCGAATAGGAAGGAGGTCGCGTTAATAGTGAATGCAGTTAACACGCGCTGCACTCCGGCTTGCTTTAATTAATACCATATGAACATTAACTAGAGTTTTACAACATCGTTGTGTTTTCAACCCTAACTTATACATATTACTAACAAACAGTAGAACTGATAAAGAAATATTTAGATAAAAAACAGTTCTAGGTTCAAGGTTTAGGAGGGATAGAGGAAGACTATGTGTGCCATATAGTCTACAAAGTGCTACTGCGTTTACGCTGGTCATACAGCACTCAGTAGTCATAAATTTTGCAACTCTCCTGGCGGCAGAAACCAGCCCCTTGCAAAATATTGCAAAAATTGCAAAAGTAACAAAGTTTGTACAGTGTTTCTATGAATGAGTAAATGTAAGTATTTTCATATTTTCAAATAAATAAAGTTACTTGTTCAAAATTGTTTCAGAAAAAACTTTTTATTGAATTAATTTTTAAATATAATAATAATTTACAAATATTTTCACAACATTTTTAACTAATAATCAAAGTATAGTCATAAAAAATATTTTAAATTAATTTTTTTCAAAAACCTTTCCACCGTTCAAAGAAAGTTAGATATCACTCGGCCATATACAAAGTTAGGTTCGCATAAACAGATTACATTTAATTGTCGAAGTAAGAACAATTGTTTAAAATTCGTTTGAACCCTTTTCTAAAACAAAGTTGATGCAGAAGGTTAACCCTTCCTTTCACTTAATTAAGATTTACGGTTTCAGAGTGAGAATAAAAAAACGTTTTTACATTCTTCCTTAAGTACACAGAAGTTGGAACAGACTCGTTTGCTTCGCTCATTTCAAAGCAGACGAACTTTTCACAAAGATATAAGAATATTACACCCGCATTTAACTTATTCAGTGCCGATTTAAGTAACTTGTCTCTCTGTTTTTTATAATTTGGAGAAAAACTGTATCGATGCGACGCAACGTCTCGTCTATTAGACTTTTATTAGATGTTAATATCGTCAGACAGACTGACAGGCTATAAAATAGGCAGCGCTACAGGTCCTGCAAGTGGGCTGCCGACCATAGAAAGATAAAGATCACCGAAAAGCGCCGGTAGTCTTTTGTAAGGGGTGGTTACTGTCGCAAGACGGGCTACCCAAATGACTGCGAATTGCAGTGTGCCCTGCCACTACTTTCTAGATTCAGGCCAGAGCCAACTTTAAAAACTTGAGAAAACTTCATTACCAAAGTTGGTTTTGCCAAGAATCGAATTCGGGTCCAATGGGAATCGCAGATGCAGAGTATAACTTGCGCGCGTAGTACGTATGTTCCAAATTTCAATTTTCTATAGAATTAGTAGTTTTGGCTGTGCGTTAATAGTCAGTCAGGACAAACGTTTTTATAAGTATTGATTAAAATGGAGGTGCAAAGCTAAGACGGGCAGTAAAATAATGAATGCAAAGACAGCGTCTCCTTAAGTGGCGCAAACGAACCGCAAAAAGCGAGCGATTGAAAGGCGCCTCGAACTGCCTACGTTTGTCCCACGGCGGATTCAATTTCGATCTCATTTCGCTCTATACTTCCTCAACTTAAAAGGGTTCCGTGAGCCCATCTAGTGTAATGACATCGACTTCAACTGCCTCGTTTCCTACGGGACTCGGTATACTCACTTAACTCTTGCAGTTACAATTGTATCGATTCTTAAAGTCAATTCGATTTCAGACAATACGACATTATTATATTTCTTATATGGTTCTTTAAATATTTTATTCATCAGGCTTAAATATTTTATTTGATAGGAGCAAATCTAAAAGTCTCGTAGGGCTTAAAATTGATGTGGCTGAGTGAGCGTTGGGTGTTTATAAGCCGCTTTGAACATTTTCTAGGACCGAAATTATTATGACTTTGTACTTGGATAATACTTTTAAACAATAAAATTTTCATATTTCTCAATGTACTTATTGCAATAGAGTACCTAAATACCATTTTTAAAGGTCAATTGAAACTAATAGTCTGATACCTTGATATCACAATTACGATAATTACGATACTACATAATATGTACATATCCAATTCGAATATATAAAAAAAAAATTCTTAGATGCTCTAACTATCGAGTGGTGTAATTAAATTTTAGATGTAGATTATAGATGTGTAGACTATAGCATCAAACTCTTTCCCCCGATTTTGTTATCACTTTTCTGAATTGCCTCACACTGTGGAAAAAAAATTTGAAGACGTATTCAAGTGAGAACGCGTCAATCTCGCGGAATGTTCCGATCAAATCTTTATGCCGAATGACATGAAACCTACATTAGGAAATGAAAGATTCCTCCCGACGACCTGAAGCGGAATGTCGGCGTTTACAAAGCGCCGCTAATGGCCTCACATGAATAAACCATTCGTGTACAAAGCTCGGAAATTAGATGCAGGATCTTTGATAGGCAGCCGACGTGTACGTCGACACATACTCGTACGTCACTCGAGCGATAGGATTTCAACAAATATTTGCTTAGCGCAAATATCAACTCGACTGTTTGTATTACGAATATCTTCATTTATCTATTCTGCATAATTCACAGAACCGTGAAGCTGTTAGCATCACCAGATTAGTACTCTAGCTCCTTCAACAGGAAGTCCCTGTTTCATAGCCAAGGACTATGAAACAGGGACTTCCTGTTATCATGTCTCTGTACGCGTTTGTTAATTGTAAGTCAATTTATAAGACTTGTAAGTACTTCTATCTTAGATGAATACCGTTTTGCAGTATGCATTAATAGAAATAATTATTATTTAAGGTAAAAGCACTAATGCCCGACATTGAACTAAAAGATGACATTTTCGAAAAAAATATTTTCTAATAAGAAAACTAATCATTTAAATAACATTTCTACTGATGTTGGTTTATACTACTGTTGGTTTCGATATTATAAATGTATGAAATTATTGATTTATTAGGACCATTTCCTTGTTATTTTGGCTTGTTTTTGTATAAATTTTAAATGGTGTTTACTATTAGAAATTACAAACACATTAGCTCACGTTTTTATAGTTTTTATAGAAATCGGTAAACATTAATAAATAAAATCATTTAATAAAGTGCAGTAAAATGATTGGTAATGAAATCAACGTAATATTACTAAGTGAACAGTTTGTTGATATATTTATGTGAGACGTTCAGTTGCAGTACCTAAACATACTAAGTATTTCTGCCTTCAGCAATTGAAGCGATTTCATTTAGTTTCGCTCGGTCTGTCAAAGAGATAATAACCGAATTCTTAAATAATAAGATGCACGATTATGATCTATTAAGACATTAATCTACAAATGAAACACTTTCAAGATATATTATATGTTATTTTATAAATTATAAAGTCAAAACATTATAGTCTCATTCCTAAGGATGAGCACATGAGTTTTTGAACATCAGCCACAAATTCCCGAAACGCAAAAGGTTAGCGTGATTTCGGTCTCTTAAGTATTAATAGGTGTGGAATAGACTGTCCTATCGATTTCTCTGTTTCACGTGTATTTTTAGGTCTCACTTTTGACATTTATTATGGCTTGTATTTTGTACAATTTCCGTGTCGGCTCTTATAAATGTGGAACAGGCGTTTGTTTACACAAAAACACAGAAAATCATACAAATTTTTGTCATGTTATTATTTTAAACAACTTTAATTTTATTAAAATTTAAATTAAGTAGTTTTAATATTTTATACCTATAAATAGTCATAACATAAATAATAATATAAGAAGAAACCATCTATAAATAATTTGGCACAATAAATTTAAAAATTTTTTAGACAAGTAATTGTCGTCGTCGTAAACGAAACGAGTTCACAAAACAAACGTTCTTTTAGATTTAAAAGACGAGCCTCGATACGTCTCCTAAGCTTCACGTCAAATGTGTCGAAGAAGGAGATTATGGCGACCATTTGAGGTTCTCATAAGAATGACTCATCTGTAACTGCTGATGGTATTGACAATTTTTTTTTTATTCAGGACAACAAACAATACATCCGTACTAATATTATAAATGCGAAAGTATGTTTGGATGTATGGATGTTTGTAACTCTCACGCAAAAAATAGTGAACCGATCACCATGAAATTTTGCATACACGTTGTCTGGGACACCAGAAAGGACATATCGGACTGTGAAGTTTGGTATCGATCGGACGCGGACGAAGTCGAGAGCATATACTAGTGGTTTATATATGTAGTTACTGCAATATATATTATTAAATTTAATTGCGAACTGTATGAGAAAAATCTTCATAAAGTTTTATTAACATCTGCTACCCCTTTTCATTTCTTGTTACTCGTAAATGTTTTTAACATTAAAACATTTGAAATGAAATTTTATTCTACAAAAAAATTAAGTCCACTTTCATCTGTGTTATTTTCCTAGAGCATTTTACCTGTGTCTGACAGTTTCAAACCACACTGTCCTAGTCAAAAATCCGTTAATATTTATTAAATCCGTACTAATATTATAAATGCGAAAGTATGTTTGTATGTATGGATGTTTGTAACTCTTTCACGTAAAAACTACTGAACCGATCACCATGAAAATTTGCATACACATTGTCTGGGACACCGGAAAGGACATAGGGTACCTTTTATCGTTCAACGCGGACGAAGTCGCGGCCACCAGCTAGTAAATAATAATTCCAAGAGTCTCCGACGAATTTAATAAAGCTAAGAATATAACTGACGACAGGCAAAATGGTTTCGGTAACAACGTAAATATTACGTACAATTCAAATTAATTCCATACACGAGTGGCTCTTTTCTGTTTTTCTATTGAATTAAGTGTCTCTCTGTCTGTTTGTAATTGAGTGTATTACGTTTGTAACAACGGTACTGTAGTTATTGTTGGAAATAACATTTATCAATTTAATTTCAAATGGAGTTCAGCTTGATAAAGTTCCTTCTGCTGTAACCACTGTACGAACAGTACACAGTACAGTACATAATGTACAGTACATTATGTACTGTTCACACGAATATAGAAACAATATTATTAGGTTAATGTTATAGGGGTTAGGCCCTTGACCTATACAGAGCACAACTCCGATCTTAAATGGAGTACTGCTGCCTGTTATCAATTGGTTGTGTTCTTGTGGACACCCTTGTGGAGTCTCAACTTCAAAGCCTGCAGCATCGCCTATCAATTTTCTATCGTCTGCACTATGGAGAGTGTGCGTCCATTCTATACGATCTAATCCAACCAGCTGCCTTATTATGTAACAGCAGACGACTTGCGACCAACTTGCGACAGGCGAAAACTGTCTATCAATTTGTGCAATATCACACTAAATCACATAACTCATAACAAAGGTGTGGTTTGCGATAAGGCCTCTTACGGACAATAGCTCTAATTAAAGTGCATCATTTTTGTATGGCAGCACACGCTATCGCAAGTCGTCTGCTGTCGTCTAACGTTAGATAATAAGGCAGCGGAACCGTTCCATTTGCAGAGCACGAGGCGCTGACAGGGGTTTCATCCCTTCGTGGTTGATGTTCCTCGGTCACGCATGAGGCGTTACAGTTCCACCTTCCTTGTCCGAACCGCCAGGGAGTGGAACTCACTGCCTGCATCTGTGTTTCCTCAAAATTACAACCTCGGGGTCTTCAAATCAAGGGTAAATGGGCACTTACTAGGTAAACGTGGTCCACCTTCGGCCGCATCTGCATCTTACATCAAGTGAGATCGAGGCCAAGCGCTGCCTTTACTCAATTTAAAAAAAATATTAAAAAAAATATTTTTCTTTGTTTTTGTTTTTTCATGTATTTTTGTATCAAAACATATATAAAGTTTCTCTTGGAAAATGTTGATTGCACTATTACCTTTATTTATGTATGTTTCTCTTTTTTCTAATTTAATATATATGGTGTGATTGTTTGTTTTTCCTAATAAAATAAAACCTATTGTGTATATGTATTACTAGTTCTTGTCTGAGACTTCGTATGCGTAATGAGTTAAAGTGTTAGAGTTTAGAGTTTAGTGAATATAACTCTGTCAAACTCGAAGGCGTACAAAGTAAATTCCCGCTATTGTTCTATTCAATACTTTTGTTCAGAAGAAACTCAACTGTGAGATGTAATTTTAATAAACGTCCAACGGTTTTAATGAGTTGTATTAAATCCGATTCTCCATTCACTAGCTGTCGTTTCAATCTCATTTGTATGCTAATCATCATTTATTGCAATATACAATATTCTACATTCAAAACATTTTCATTAAAACACACAATAGGTATTAATGTAAATTGTAATTAATATGTACGTGAATTGTATATTTGGATTAAATCGTTCAAACAAATCAATATAATTAAAAAATATATATTTCTAAGTAAATGTGAGCACAAAACTCGGGAACGGCTATACCAATTCGATTATTTTGTCTTTTTAATTAATTTTTAATTAATATTCATAGAAGTCCGAAGAAGATACTTATGAAGAGAAAAATTGGAAGAAAATCCCGGAATTTAAAATCCGTTCGGCGCCGAGGGCAGGTCGTTAGTATATTATAAAGATTTTGTATTTTCAGTACTTAGTTATGGGTCACGCTTTCAGCTTATTAAAGAATTCATTAATTCATTAATGAATTAATTCATTAATTCATTAATTCATTAATTCATTAATTCATTAATTCATTAATTCATTAATTCATTAATTCAGCTTCTTAAAGAAGGTGTTCCGTCAGCTTATCTGCCACGCTTTCTCATAAAAGTATATTTTCACAACAGCAATGTTTTAGTTCTTGATTATTTGCACCAGATGTACAAATTGAATTGTTAACGCGGTCGATAAGCATCCAGGCTATATATATGTCATCTACACTGAGTATCACTCTTCATACATTAATTTATTATTGTGAACACCGTGTCATATATGTTACACACTAAAGGATTGGTCTATAGATAATCTTCTAATCAATTTTTTATCAAAAACAAAGCTAAATATTTTGTGGAAATCAGTCATACAAGAACACTTAAAACAATATTAGAATGGTGATAGCATTGACCTAAATACAGAGCATTTAAATATCAAAATGATAGGCGTCAGCGAACGCTTGTTACCACTAAAATGTAGGTATCATTATGTATCAGCTATAGACTAATGGTGCGATACGATCCACTTAAGTACAACATTCTGCTTAGTAAGTAACACATACGGCTTTCTAAACACAAACACACTGCATCATATCAGAAATGGAAACTTGTTAGAAAGCACTAATCTCTACAACTATATAGGTGTCGGATTTAACTTTTTTGCATTCGATAGCCCTATTCACGAGGATTCCCCTTCTCATCCAGCTATGGAGAGAGCTCTGGGTTACACTGCGAGATCGAATCAGGAGTGAAGAGATCCGTAAGATCCGTATACATACGAAAGTTACCGACATTTAAAGCTAGCAGGTAAGTTGAAATGTTTGTCAGCACGACACATAATAAGGAGGTTCTCAAGTGGAGGGGATGGACTGGAAAGCGCAGCGTAGGACAGAAGACTTGATAATGCTTCTGACTGGTGCTTTGGAAAATTATAGGGCAGTGGACTTCCTGTGGCTGAGATGATTCATGAGGAAGGCTATTTATTATCACGCTATGACAATTAGAAGTCAAGCAAAAAGGAAAACGAAGAACACTAAGCGAAAAAGAAAGTAATAGCGTAGGAAAGTAATGGGTCAGTTGCCAAAGGAAGCCGAATAGGCCAATTTTTTCGGGTTTTTTTTCACCTTTTTTTTCGAATATCCATTAACAATGTCTGGCTAAATAAGGAAATAATAATAATTAAAATTTTCGAAACTCGAATGAGATGAGTAACATACCTAGTAAACACTACTTGATCTAAGCTTGAAGAGTCAAGTTACGAATGAGAGGTACCTGCACAGGTTATGAACTCCCAAGTACCCTGTTCTGTCTAGCTCACCTCTAGTCTAGGCTTTCACACACGCTTGCTATTAATATTCATATAAACAAGCAGCAAGCCAAGCTCTTGCTTGCTTTAAACAACGCATAATTATATACTTTAATTAATACTAGACCGAGGCACAAATCTTATAAAGATTTGTATTATAACTACTTAAATAAAGTTTTATATCAAGTGACTATAAATATGCACAAGTCGCCTTCATTCACATTCGTAACCATTTTTCAATACGAAAGGGAAAATTTCCTTCATAACAAGTGATAACTAACTAGTAAATTGAATGGTAACTAATTTGAAAAAGACAAAAACATCTAAATGAATTTAATGCTGTTAATTTTAAAAAAATCCTCTTAATCCCCATAGATTATTACATTATTATGGTTAATTATATTATGACTAGCGACAAAAGCTACTAATATTTATTCTTATGTTGTTGTTTTATTTATATACAAATAAAAGTATGTTTGAGATATTGTATAAGGGTAACAGAAATGGATTGTCGCTAATCCAGATATTTTTAGTCATATAAGATACGAAAAATCTTCATTTGTAACATAATTATAATTGCTTAAAATTGTGAAACCTTACTTAGAGAAGTGAGATAATGTTAATAATATTTATTTTAAATAATGCGACATTTACAGAAGAACACAGTTAAATAATAGCACAAGTGCTTGAGTAAAGCCTGGGCTCGACCGCGAAATGAGCGAGGTCATTAATGAGCCCGTTTAACTCGCAACGGTAAGTTTCATAGCTGAGGCTCGACCGCGAAGGAGTCTAGCGGAGCGGGCTGAAAGAGCAAAAAGAGGCGCTAGCGGCCTCGCTGTGATTTGAGCAGAGCGAGGTGTCCGGCGCCCCTCCCTCACCCAACTGTAGGGATGCGAACACGTGTTCAATTAGATGTTTTGATTTATCTATACGCAATGCGTTCTGTATCAAATGCGTCACAACACTAATACCGCTGGCAGCTTTTCAGGTCGAGCATCTCTGTCCGTTCATTTCGCGGTCGAGCTTCGGCTTACGAAGCTACAATGTTTCGCTCGAGTCTCTGTGGCCGTGTGTGTTAAGGTATAAGTAAAATATGAACGGGCAACCGCAATGCGGGCGTCTCAAGGCTACCAATACCTTTTGGACACACGTGCTGATATTCCACACAAAACACATTTGCATATCACAACAATGCCACGCTACGCCTTTTAAATGCCTATTCAGCGCAAAGCCTTCATTTATACCTCTTTTAAGTGCTAACAGTTTCGCGTTTCATTTTGCCTGTTGGCATTTGATCGAACAAATGAAACACACAGAAACAATAAAAATTTAAGGGGTTGCTTTTTGTGACTTGACAAAATATTATTATTTTTATTCCGTGCAATTCTGTGCGTCAGTCTAAGGAATAAAAAAATCTCTAATTTAAATCGTAATAAAAAGAATTAAAGTCTAAAATGGAATGCTTTTACTAGTAGGTATAAGGCACCTTACGAGGTTTGAAGAAACACAATAAACTATTCCGAAATCGAATGCGAAGACGGATTTAAAATTGCATTTAACTTTTCCCCAGAAGTTTCGTACGATACGAAACTTAGTGGACCTTAATGCTTTGAAAGTAAAATACAAAATCGATACAAACGGTGTTGCATTTGACCGCATACAAGTATAACATTTTAAGCACAAAGGCTTCGCCGGTAGAAGTCGATTTTGCTTGATTTGGTAAAACGAGCTTTGATAGGTGTGATGCGTTTATATATTTCGTTATTGAAAGATTCTCCGGATGTTAAAGTAAGCTCAATAAAGTTAGCTTTCCCTAAGTTTTGATCCAACCAGTTACATCTCATTAAAATATACAAATATTTTCCATTAACAATAATTGAAATATTACAAATGATTCCTAAACAAATAATTGGTCCGCTGCGATTATTATAATAATGACAAACAAATGAACACACCTGTTTCCATATAAGTCCGTACATCGAAATAAATGTCCCTAATAAATAAATCCGAAATGGGTTCGCGTGACAGAAACCACCGTCACGAAATTTCTTAATCGTCACAAAATAATAATCTCCATATTTATCAAAGCCTCCATACTATACCATTTGTAGGTCAGAACGGTTATTGTAACCAATTTTAAATTGTATTTTTTACCATAAACAATTAAAAATCCATCATTGTTCGTGTTTTATTGAAAAAAAAAAAATTAAATAAATAAATAATAGTCTAGTAGTAAATATTATATTATACATTGCGACATTAGTAATACTAAACTAATCACCCGACCCCGGCTTCGGGCGGATGCAATTTTTTTCTGCTATTTATGCTTCGCCCGGTTTGTAATTCATCGAAAAAATCTTTAGAAACCCAAAGACATACAAGAGTAATTTTTCTTTTTCCTCGCCACGACACGGACATAAACTGAACTAAAAAAGATTGAGGCGATCGGTTGGTTCGTTGGATTCAATTTATTGCCGGAGCCTCCAACTTCGACTTTCGGTGTCTTATTCCACACAAAATATCCACCTGAATCTATCACTGAAATGTTACAATACTCACAAACACTAAAATCTCTTAAACTTCCAAGTGTACTTTTAACTGAAAATAATTTTCAGGTAACACTATATATTTTGTATTTTTAAACTATATATTGTAAAATTTCTGTGGTATAGTACGAGTATAAGTTTGTATTGAACAAAACTGTAAATGTGTTTTTCAAAAAGATTATAATAGTGTCAGTCATAATTGATAAAAAAGCATGTGTCCTATTTTGTTTCGGTGTGTGAGTAAGGGGAACCTATTTCCCTCTCCCATCCCTTATCCTCTATTCAACTAAGGTCGGTAGGGTATATCTAGTACATGTGAAGTCGCTTGTGGTAAAAGGTATAGGGTAGCCATTGATGCTTCCTTTCCATACCTTTACATGCTTTTATGATGGCCGCTAAAAGCTACTTGATGCGAACATAACCAGCTACTAGAAAAACTGATACTCCTATTATTATTTGAGAGAATTATCTGTTATCTCTTATTCTAGTAGTCCCTCGATTGTAAATTTTGGGTGTAAAATGGATACGTAATACGTGTTGAGCGTAGCACTCGTAGCACTCGTAGCACTCGTATCACTCGTTTCGTAGCGCGTAGCAGCGCAACGTAGACAGCTACGAGAGTGATGTCGCCCGCGAAACACTTCCTTTCAAGTTTTCATATTTAAGCGCATTTTTGTAATGTTTCGTACAAATACCTGTGCGCAAAGACAAGCTTACACGCCAATAATTATTCGCTTAGAATACAACCCACTTTAGCTTTTCTTTGAAATTCGAGCTTTTCAGGCGAAAAAACTTTTCAGGCAAGAGGTTACATGTAATTGTTTTCTTTATATTTAATAAATTAATATTGTTTCGAAAATATTTTTAGCGGTTTCAAGAGAAAAAAATAAATATATATATTAAAAAAATGAGCAGAAACTCATAAGTAACACTATAAACGGTTTTATAATTAAAAAAAGTACATATTGCTAGCACGTTTTATATAGAGGTCGAGAGGTAGACGGACGTCTACTCGATGGAAGATAGCTACCGTCGCCTATTCAAACAAAAAAAGCGATTGCGGATAAGGAGAGTACAGGAGAATAGGTTCTTACTCATTTCATGATATGAACAATTTCTAGCTGTAGACTAATGGTGCAATGGGCTAATTTCGGTTCCAAGGCGTGTTTAATGACTGCTCAACCTCTACTAAGGATGTACTTGGCGTCGTGACAACTTGTACTTGAAAATCCTCTTTTAACATAAACCCGCCTAAACAAGTACAATGTTGGCACCGCGATAACGTTGGCCGCCATCCAAAAGTCGCTGCCGAAAAAATGTATGCGTATCGTAATAACAGCCGCACATATTTTGCTATCGGTACGCGTTGACACAAATACGTACAGTCAGCAGAGAATTTACCGGCGCCAATACGGCCGACGGCTGGCGCATTGCATTTCGAACTTTACTTACAACTTTAATAATCGTTTTCAAATGAGACCGACACTTTTTGCACTTTTTCTATTGCGGAGTTTTAAAAATAATAATTCAGATAATGAACCAGACTTTGTAAATATCTCTACACGACTAAGGATAAGGGATTAGAAAGGGGGTTTAGTTATCCCTTATTCGCTCACTGAAAACAACAGCACACATTCTGTTATTTCACTACGGTCTTCTGTAATAAAATGTTATAAAATTGAAAGCAATATTTCAAAAATGTCGAAAACAAGAACAACTTATAATACGTCAAACTCTCACGATGTAAGACAATTTGATATTTGACGTGTAGAGTTCTAAAGAAATATTAAATTACGCATATAAAAATGATTACAATCTGGTTTCATATTAGTATCTCGCAGAGAGCAAAGCCGCGGGCGAATATTTCTCCATTATCTCAGTTTCCCCGCATCCAATTAAAGCAATCATAAAAAGACAACGCCAATAACCGCCGAACAAAATCAATTTCACTTTAATTAAGTTTCAGAGACGAGATCATATTATATTACTCAGTCGGAGGGCTTTCGTTCGCCAGAATTTCATCCCAACTGTTTATATTAAGTAGCTACTAATATTTTCCGAATATTACCATGACATAAATTCCATGGAAACGACACACACTCATAAATGTGTTTTTTTTCCTTTCAGTAATGATAATTTTTTATTTGTTATTATCGTAATAGACGGCGGTAGGCTATCATTGTTAATGACTATCGGAACATAAAAACACAAGCGACACCATGAGACGCAACAAATATATTAAGTTTCTCATTTTTTTTAATAATAAAGATTAAATACAAAACGAGTCTGTGATTCCCTTTTAAGAGATTTTTCATTTTCTCATATTTTTAAAGAGTATCTTGTGATCTATAGATGGCAGTAGGCAAGTCACACACTAGGAGGTCTTAGAACTCACAACATTTTGGAAAGAAAGGTGTGAATTGGCAACCAAGTATAGACAGATAGTAAGCTGGATGATATTGATGATACTGCAGTGGGTATCTATCGGAGGTTAGATATTATAATACCCGAAACCTTTACTTACGAGGATGATATTGAATGTTAAATTAATTTAATTTTCTATATTATTTTTGATTTTTATTCTAGTAGACACAATGTAGTTTCAATGTGTTAGATTTTGTTTATCCGATTAGTATTACTGAGTGCGTTTCGGTGTGGTTTTTACCATACTATTAGAAAGAAATAGCAGAAAAATCACGTTTTGAATAGTCATTTACTTGGACATTTAATGTAAATAACATGAACAAAATTATTTGAGCCTATTGTACCAGTGCGAATACAAGGCAAGTAGCAAATATGACGCTTTTGTGACGTTGAAATGACGGAACAAATCGTTATCTGACTATTGGAATTGTTCGCTTTTCCATCTTTTCCATTCACTTGATAAAACTTTCAAAACACACTTTGTCATCTTTTCATGAAAAATCCTCTGCCTCATTTCTATACATATTACTTGTCCAAACACAAAAGTAACTAGAACCGACTGTACCGCACTTGAATATTATGCCACGTTTTCAAGCGACTACATATAGTTGCTTTTGAGTTGTGTATACAATAAAAGATAGATTTGTATGTTTCAAAAATCTTTTTGCCATTACTGTACCAATTCTCAGTATTCCACAAATGCCTTCCAAGTTAGTATGAATAGCAAAAAAATAAAAATTCGTCGTATACTACAGAAACTACTTACATGAAGAGGCACTTCTTCTGCGTTTCACAGTAAGCCAAGTCGTGGGCAATCTTACTCATTTTTAACCCCCGACGGCCGGCGCAAAAACGGGGTGTTATAAATTTGACGCGCGCGTGTGTGTGTGTGTGTGTGTATGTGTGTGTGTGTGGCTGTATATCTGTGTGTATGGCTGTAGAAGCGTATCTCACAAACGAAGGAACGACGTGATCGGGATTTTTCTTAGCTATAATTTATGAAGATCTGTTCAGGCGTTTGAAGACCATCAGCCCATTTCCTAAATTAACGAAAGAATTTCACTAACTTCCATGTGTTTGATATACATGTTAAATTTAGTATATTATTACTTCGGTGATATTTCCATGACATGGTAACCTTGACCTGATGCTGTGGCATCAAGTAAGCTGCGGGAAACCTAACTCGTCAGCAACTTACAGCAGGATATCTGCTTGTTTGGGCTCAGGGTTAGTTTATAATTTTAATTATAGCTTGTAGCACTCTTTTTTTTTTAGATTTCCTACCGCTAGCTAGACGGTAGGGGTATGTGGGGGTCCCCCAGCACCTGATCATAGCTGCACTGGGAATACACGCTAAAACTCCCCGGTGTCTCCTTGCCCTTTTAACGGGATGGACCGGGCTCTGCCGAGGCAACAACTCCGATCCACCCCAGGGCAGCAGCTTGTAGCACTCTACCAAATGTAAATACCTTTGTTTGAACAGTTAATTGTCAACCCAATATAGCATTTTGAATAATACACTCTAGTGTCTAGTACCTATATATGAATTTCGTAACTAATTGAGGCTCAGAAGCAATCACGTGAAATGTCTTCCAAGTCATTCCTAATATAATAGTTTGTGATTGATCACCCCGAGCTGTCCATTCCAGTAGCAACTAGTGAATACATCAACGATGCTCGCTATGACGCCATCGAGATCGCAATACGTGACGCGTTTACTAAATCCTCTGCGATATCGAGACCTTGTTACATTAAATCACTTTAGGATTTATTTATTTTTCATCTATCGACAGTTAACTATCAGTAAAACAGCAAGTTATGTAAATAAATAGGTGTGGCTGTGTCGTGGACACGGCCGTGTGTATTATGTGAACACGTGTACGTTACGAGTAATGTTTTTTTTTGGGCGTATTATATGTACAATTGTATACATATATCCAACCAATTCGAATATATTACCATACATATCAAACGATTCTTTGGTCCTTTAGCTATCGAGTGGTGTAATTAAATTTTGGATGTAAACGATAGATGCTGTAGGTACAGCATCAAATTGTTTCCTCCGATTTAAATATCGTCACTTTTCTCAGACAAGATTGTCACAGACAAAAATCCTAAAAACTATTTTTTTAAATCGGTAACATAAGTACTATGTGTACTTTTTGTTTTCTGATAAAAACATTTAATGTACAGACACGTTACGTTTACGATTTTATTATATGTATAGAACTATTTATATTTAAATATTTAGATATAAACACAATTTAATCCCTATTTTTCTTTATTGATCACTACACCTTGCAGACAAGAAAATAATCCTTAGTAACAAATTGTGAAGAAGCATCTAAAAGCATCTAAGGCCGTCTTTGAAAAGGTTCTAGCTCGACATGTTATTATTGTGCGAGTGAACCCTCTCTCAGTTGACGCATTAGAGCAAAAGGAATTGGTGAGCCTTCGACCTTACAACTTGTGACACAAGTGCAAATTGATCCCTTTGTGAAAGAGCCTTAACGGCCCAGAAGTGGGCAGACGAGGGGCAAAGTGCCAATCAGCACAAAAGTAGCTAATGGCGCGAATTCAAATCACATGGGACACTCGTACATTGTGTTTTATTGTGAGTTGCATCGATCATACTTATCAACAATTCGCATCGATCATACTAATATTATAAATGTGAAAGTAACTCTGTCTGTCAGTTACCTTTTCATGTCTTAACTACTCAACCGATTATCATGAATACACATGATTTTATTTAAGAGAAAGGACATCTAAAATAAAATAAAAAACCTGCCCTGACCAAAGTGTTATAGCAATAAGAGGCCAAGTATTATATTGCTTATTTATTTTTTAATTTTGAACTGGGACGAAGTTGCGGGCACCAGTTAGTTTATAATATAACTAACTTTTTTTAGTAAACCGATTGGAATGAAACAAACACTCAACGTTACGAGAAGCTTGTTTATATTATAATAAATTGTATTATCATTTTTATAAAGATAATGAAATAGCATAAATATCATAGCAAAAATCTCAAATAATAAAGAAACTGGAACTTGTAAAATAATGAAAATTATTAAGGAGTAAGTTATATATTTTGCAAAGTCATAGTGAGACGGTCGATGTTGAAGAAACTCCTCACAATTTGAGGGCCCATAAAGTTGTAAGTTGCGGCAGATAGTCGATATTCGATAGATAATAGGTCCGACCGTAGTTTTCCCGAATTGGGTCCTGTCGATGTTACAGCCCGCTCGTATTTCGTCCGATTCTCGTCGATTTCTCTTTTAAATGACCTACCCCCGAAGCCGAACTTAATAAATACTTTGTATCTGAACCGAGATTATGAGGACTTCAATTCAATTCGTTCCAATGTTGTGATATTTACACCGATAAACTTATATGGACTGTTCGCTACAGTCATTACTTTTAGCTATTCCTTATTTTAGAAATGGCAGCAACTTTTCTCTATTTTTATGTTTATTTATAACAATGATTTTATGTCCAATTTATTATATAAAAATTATTTTAAACTTTATAACACATAATACATAAAATTGTGTTCTAAGTTTTAAATACATACACATTCTAATGTAAAGGATTCCAGGAATCCTTTCCGGACTACTCACCTCGTACGAAGGGAATGCTAAAAGAAACATTTGAAAAGGAAATCACTCACTCAAAAAAGTAAGAGAGACTATTCCTAAAAAGTATATTAATATTATTGTATATTGTAAATGGTCAATAGTACTTACTAGAGAAAAATAGTACCTAAGACTGATTAAGTATGCTGAGAAGAGTGGCCACTTTCAACCGATTAGTATAATCTGTTTTTGTAGGATACACTTATTATTTACTAGCTGTGCCCGCGACTCCGTTATGAGTTACAACTGTCATCTTTATCGTTGTGACGACAGTGGCGCCCAATTTTATATTTTTAGGCGACTTCCAGAATAAATTAGATATGTTAATCCAAATAATAAAATATTTGTGTGCCAAATTTCATCCAGATCGGTTCAGCTGTTTTTGCGTTATTGAGGAATAAACATACAAATATGCAAATTTTTGCATATTTATACTACCTATTATTAGCATTGTTATTAAACAACATTAAATCATTGTAATTGAATTTTATTTGATTTTGCTTTATACAATTAGCTAATACAAACGTGGGCCACAGGTTTGCAAAGAATACAAAAAAGTAGGGTGGCCAAACTGCTGTACGAAAAACGGATAAACAAAAATCCAACGCAGCCCGATCACGATTTCTCGTTTGTCGAGTTTTTATTGAGAATCGCAAAAGTTTTTTTATACGTTTAGCGTTTCCTCTTTTGTTATTTAGAGCAAGGTGGGATGCAGTCTGACACTTGCCTGTGGAGAACTTTAATACCATTGTTTGCTTGAGGGGAGTAGATGAGCAGAGCAATGCCACGGGCCGAAACGTGTTTACCATAAACAATAGTATACAAAACCCACATTATGCACACAAGGGCAATCATAAAACACAATTAACAGAATAGAGAAAGAAGGAGCCAGTCAATTTTAAGCTCTAATTTAAAAAGCTTTTAAGAAATTTCATATTTTAGTTACGTTAACTTATTTAGTTTCGAATGTTATTTTAGTTTCGAATAATATCCCAACGTAGAGGAAGTTAATGCCTACCCAATATCCATTAGCAGATCGATTCCCAGAAGGTGGTGGATTTGGGAAGTCGCCATCAGAGCGATACGAGAGCCAATATACGAGTAACTCCTGCAGGTAATGGTCGGATTGCGTGACGAAAACATTCCCGATTCCCTATTGTAAATTGTTTGTTAACTTCGCCGTATAGTTTGCGATCAGTCTGGGATTCGACGTCTGCTCGAGTTCCCACAAAGATAAATTGTTTATAAACTCCATTTTGTTTTATGCAAATATGTAACGGACAGACAGACAGCTAAATGAATGGAATGTCATCTAAACATTTGTGCTGTCATTCATTTCTTATTTACGCATGCATACTAATGTATAATTATTATATAATTATGTATGTATGTAATGTATATTATTATGTATGCCTTTTAATGTATATTACTTACACATATTAATGTATTATCGGGGATACAGTTTGAATAGCTCGTTCACCATTCGATAGCAAATTATTGTTACTCTGCTTAGCCTTATGTCTTATGAAAAATGAAATAAAATTAATATTCAGAATTTCATTGTTTTCTTGAATCTGCTCTTGACAGGTTTACCTGGACGTATAAATAAGTAGAAGTAACGACACTGCACAACTCTTTGGCTGTTCTGTATTTCACGATCAAATTGAAGAATCAATTAAAGCTTTTTTAAATCATTAAAAATTTTCAAACGCAAATAAATGCTTTCTTGTCTTCAAGTCTTTCAAGGCGTTGGTTGACAATTGATTTGATTGCCGAACACGGCATAGTGGCCACATCTTGCTTTAAATACTTGCCAGAGAAAAAATAGTGTGGCGTGCACAGTATAGGTAGCCCAATTATTTTTATATCTGCATACCACCTGACCGTTGCATGCTAATTAACTTCCATGCCGTCACGCGAACCCCACAAAATGTGCTACAGAAATAACCAACATGGCGGCCACGTTTTTTTATCACAGATATTATATCTCACTTTATGTTATGTAAATATTTATTTTTTAATGTAATGCTTTTAACTGACATCGTGTAAGACAATGCTGTAGTGCTATGTTATTATATATATATAAGCCCAGCGGATGATGCTCAGAAATTTAGTCGCGAAGAAAAAGGTCGCTTAATAAGTCGCGGTCCAAAGTTAGTTAGACAAGTTTAATATAAGAAAAATAAAAGAACTCGACTTGTGACAAAGCAAAACCCACAAAAGTGGGTTCGAATCCTGGTAAATTTCCATAATTTTAGGCTTGATACTTGCTCTAACGCTTCAACATTATTAAATATTGTCTTTTTTTAAACTGCAATATCCCAGTTGTAAGAAAAGAAAGAAATATAATCCCTAAAGGAACACGGTCGTAAAGATGTTTGTCCTCATGAAGCAATGTAAACGAACAGAGTGTCGAAGCGAATCACGCCACTAAAGCAAAACAGAAAACATCTTATTTTCCTGTAAATCGTTTCAAACAGGAATAGAGACTCCCAGAGGGTTTCGCTTTTTTAAAATACTCCATTTTGGACTAACCTAACTTCCACATTAAATACTCTCAAAATGTTAATACGCAGTGAAAGATGTTAGCTTGTAACAATAATATAATATTTATATAAAGACATTTTACAATGTGCTCTGAAGTTTTTTGACAGGAAAGCGTCTTTAAATTTCTGAGGCAATTCAGAAAAGTGAAGACAACAAAATATGGATACAGTAATGTGGCTAATGTATCCTAGTATTTAATATTAATACTTTTTCATTTGAAAATGCGGTTCAAAAGTATTTTACTATATTTTAAGTAACGCAGTTGGTTAAGCTGTCGGCCTTCTATATCACATGTGAATTTTAAAAGATTATCATTTTAAAATGACTTGTGATAAGGTACAAAAGAGCAGAGTCACGCGTAAGGTATACGCCTACACTTACCAAATTGAATAAATTATTGAAAATATTGACACGTCCATTAAAAATGTCTTTATTTCTATAATGAGATTGTGAAATAAACTATTATTGGGTATGAATAGAAAACTTTATTTCACTCGCAAAGTATCCGTACTAATATTATAAATGCGAAAATATGTTTGGATGTATGGATGTTTATAACTCTTTTATGCAAAAACTACTGAACCGATCACCATGAAATTTTGCATACACGTTGTCTGGGACACCAGAAAAAGGACATACGGTACCTTTCATCAAGAAAAAAGGACTATTCCCGAGGGATCAATAAAAAATAAAAAATTAACGCCTGGCCAAAGTGTTATAGCAACACAAGGTCAAACGTTATATTGCTTTTTTTTAATTTACAACGCGGATGAAGTCGCGAGCACCAGTTAGTTTAAATATATTCAGAAAATATAATACAACTATTTTAGGAATACGGAAAATCTAATTTAACTTGTAAAAGAGAATGTACCTCAAGAACCGGAAGACACACCCTATAATAAGTACCTGCTGTAACAGCGAAATTTATTTAAGCATTAATGCGGAGTCCCTCTCTTTCTGAAGAGGTTCTAAATAATAAAAGTTCAAGTGCATTATTTAGTTTGCATTATTTAGACCACAAAGAAGTCACATGAAAATACAATGTCAATATTATTATTTATTTTTTATATTTACATAATTACTTATAATATGTTTTTAATAACTTTATCTACGAGCCAAAGTATTAGAAATCTTTATTGAAATTACAAAAATAAATAGAAGATTAAATGTTAAAAAAAAACTATGATATACACCTTTTTTTTCTCTCCGACTCTATCCATGGGATTGCATTTAATGTAAAAGTGAGAACAGTGTTTTTTTTATTTCCAGTTTTACATGTTTTTTCCGCTGCCGACAATCTACTAAGTAATCCATGAACCATGTTAAAAAATTCATTTTCAGTCTAAATTTGCAAAATTATTTCGATCCTATATTATTCAGACCGAAAGAGGGTGTACCGGTTTCGTGCTGGCAATACATAATTTATTAAGGGCCCCCTCGCAACACAAGAGTATTTTAATATACTTATTTTAGGAAATAAAAAGGTTTATATGGCCTTGAAAAAGTATAGTGAGTTCTTTATGGCCCTTTGTTAGTAATTATCTTATTAATTCAACACATGGATTTATTCGTATATCGTAGAATTACGTAAAACTTTTGCGCAATTAATTTTCAGTCGACATTTTTAATTTCAAAATATAGCTTAAAATTTTTTTACGATTTTCTTTTATGAGGGCCTGTAAGATAATTATTTAAATTATCATTATTTTTTAAATAATATACATCAGCAAGCCTCACCTTATTTCATTCCATTTCTCATTCAATCTCCAAATTCAACACTCAAGTACTTCAGCAGCACTTCAAGTTATCACTTGTACCATTCATTACGATTGCACAATTAAGTAGGTAATGCATTTTGACAAAAAAAAAATTAAAAAAAAAACTAACACAAATCCACTTTTTCACTGCACAAAAACTTTTTAGAATTTCTTTTCATCAAAGTTTCTATACATTAAACTTGACACTTTGGCATTCACTTGTTAACTGAATAACAATTAATATTCATTGAATTGACTTGAGTTTATTAATTTGGGTAAATTGTTTTTCGTTAAGTAATATTTTTATAGAGTCGTACCTACGTATAGAAAAGCAGCGAAGGTTCGCACGCGACCGGCCCACACTTGAGTCACGGTCGTACTAACTTAACTACCCGCTCAGTCCGCTCAGTCCGCTCACGGCTCACGCTCCGCCATTGCAGAAACTCATCTGTCGGCGCAACTTTTTAATACATTACTAGCTGGTGCCCGCGACTTCGTCCTCGTTGAACGATTAAAGGTACCCTATGTCCTTTTTGGTGTCCCAGACAACGTGTATGCAAAATTTCATGGTGATCGGTTCACTAGTTTTTGCGTGAAACAGTTACAAACATCCATACATCCAAACATACTTTCGCATTTATAATATTACTAGTACGGATTACAATTTAAAAACTTAATAAATTTAACAATAACCCGATAAAGGTACTTGCATCATCGAGTAAACCTTTAACCCGATATTATTCTTTACATTTTTACATTACATAAAATTTTAAAGAAGGTTTTTGGAATTAAGTTTTCGAAAGGTTTCAAAGTTGCCCTGCGTTTCGCAGTCATTTGGGCACCCCGTATGGCAGCAGTAACCACCCCATTACAGAAGACCACCGTGAAATCCTTATCCCATCCCAATTTCTTGTCCTTATTTCTACTGTAGTCGGAAGCGCACTTGCAGCACCTGTGGCGACGGGAGCCACCTACCAAATTAGTGTTTGAATTGATTGCATGTTTATTTTTGAAAACTATTGTGAAACAATGAGTGTGGTTGTGTTGGTGAGTAGTAATTAGAGCCGGTACACTTGCAGGTGCTAAAAATCCTACAGAAATCCACGCCTACGTTGAAACAATTAAACTTTTCACATTTGACTACAGGTCAGCCGGAGGGCGCTTAATGAATAAACTTTGAGAATCTTGTTCACAAAACCCGGATGCCCATTACGTGTCCTAACTCCGGATGGTTACCAACTTACTGTTTGCTATCTTATTTAAAGCTTACTTACTTACAAAATATAAATAAATTTTGCTGTCTAATCGGTACATAATATTTTATTTTGATTTTTAAGTATTTTCAATTCGACGCCAAACTGTTGAATATTTTCCTGCATAAGTGTTATATGAAATATTAGTCGATGGTAGCCAAAGACGTTTTGTCGGATCGCTTTCGCTATTCCCGTATTCTCTTCAATCATTACCAATGATATGGTCTTTTGCTCAACTATAACTTGCGTCGTTATGCTTTCATAAGAATTTATGTTATATACTTAATGTAAACTTAAAACATTCGGGGTACTATATTATTTTTTCTTTGTATAGTCGACATCGAGTTCAGAGATACTAATTTATATTAATACAACATGTAAAATGCCAACGACTTGCTGGTACACAATATAGTTCAAAATTAGAACACGCCGGTAACTAAGTGTTTGTGTGTGATTAATCACACCCGGTTTTATCGAGGCTGAAATTTGTGTGAAGTCATTGTAAATTGATGTCTGAGTAGTTATCGCTATTGACCCGAGCAGCAGACCATAGTGGCGCCGTTAATAAGTAAAGGATTTTGCTACAGAAAATAGCAACGAAACCAGGTAAAACGCCCTCGAAATAACCTCTCTTTCCAGAAAGAAGTAAAATGTACAAACAATAGAAATAAATTGGAAAGTCGCATTGGCTACATCGTTATCATTGACCTATTTATATTACAAAAATAACTCGTGTTCACCACCGGCCTATTCTTAATATGGAGAGGCGTTGGCTATTCCCCATGTAGAATTTTATTGATAATCTTTAAGAACATTCAGATTCCCTTGTATCAGTGCATTTGCAAATGTACCTTTATAATAGTAGGTTAATGGATATGAGACGTAATAAGGTGTTAAGGTGTTGGAGAGTAGCGCAAACTCATTTGGGCATCGCAATGCGAGACGGCTGACGCCTGGGTGCGAGTTGAAAGCCGCCGCCTTCGGCCGCTCGCCGGTTGATTGATGGACGACGGAGGTACACCAGAGAATGTCACTCCGCTACATCTAACGTGTATAACCCCCTATTGTTCTAATCCATTGTTCTTTCTGGTACTTACCATCACGTTAGTCTGCCAACCCTTACATGGCATCAGTCAGGAGAAGCGAGAACATTACTTAAGGAATTTCGAGCTGTTATTACATATCGTAAACAATTTCTCTGCAATGAGTTAAAGATAGTCAGAGAACCAAAGTAGTATATAAAATGTTGCCGGCACCGATTTCAAAGCTCCTTTAAATTTACTCGTAGGTACAGTAGCACAAAATAACAATAGGTAAGAGGAAATTATTCCTGTCTCCGGTTTCCTATTCGGTTGTAAATTATAGTATAATTTGAAGTCGCATTCCGCGTCTGTCTCTATGGTCGCTAACTCCTCCTAAACCGGATTCGATACGACTTTCACCATTAGTTAGATAATTTTTTATGTAAGTTTTACATGTACAATAATTTTTTATGTAAATAGAAAAAGAAAACAATATTTTGCAACCAAGTCACTGAAAGGCTAAATTATAGTATTGTATAGTCCTTCTGAAATCCTAAAGAAAACTCCCTGGTGACATCTTTTCTGTTACGGTTGCGTCACTGTAATTTCTTTCATTAAAACTTTAATCTCTACATATTTTAAATCAGTCATGTCTGTTTCTCCCCTAACTAGTACTACTCGTACTAGTATCTACTATTAGGGTATGCCGTGCTAGTACTTCTAAACCACACAACAGATTTTAATACGGTTTTCACTTATGGAAAGAAGGATAAACGTGAAAGGTTGGTTTATATAAAAAAAAAATGCATCCATCCATCAAATAATAAAAATATTTATTTCATAGTTTTAATAATAGATAATATCTATAATAACATAAAAACGTACAGAATGTAAGTATGTTGAATGTAATGTATTAGTTTTTGTACAAAATAAATAATCCAGCACACGTTTCCGAACAAACAAATCTCAGTGCTTAGCAGATATAATAAATACGGGAAACAGGATTTTATACAAATGTTTACATTAGAAAAATATAGAGGAATATGTAAATACGAAGAGAGCTTAGATCGGAATACATTTGCTTAAGTAAAACTCACTGGAATATATCGCACGAGTGCCTTTCTGACAGAGACAGTTCTGCAGATAACCACAATAACACTTAAATATGCGCAAACGGAAAACTACAATTTTCAAGAAATCCTACTATTCTATTATCAGAGAAAATAACTAAAGCAGTTTGCTGTAAATATACTCAACAAAGAATTCAATTAAACATTATACAAAGAATAACTATGTAAGTGCAATTTACGTTAAGCTCAAGTCGCAACGCTATGAAAATTTTTTCTTCATTCAACTATTGAGAATATTAATGTTGTGCTTCATATAAATAAATAATCTAGTGTTATCTATACATATAATTATGTCACTATGATCAAAAAGTAGTTTTTATATATTTGTCTGTACACGCGATTCTCAGAAACGACTTTAATCAATTTGAATGGGGTTTTCACTGATGATATTATAGCAAGCTTCCCTTAACATTTAGTATTTGTTTCATTCCAATCGGTTTACAAACAAAAAAGTTGCGGGCACAGCTAGTTTATTAGAAAGAAATCTGAATTCAGAAATACCAATGCTTAATTCATTTATGCATACGCTTTTATAACCGAATAACAAATACGAATTTAAATTTTTCTTATTAATTGACAGCTTTTGCCTTTTTGAAGCTCTTATTGAGATAGAATCTTTTTGAGATCAAATCATTTAACCACTCTTTTTGAGATTGAATCAACCTCGGAGGCGACATCAAGATTTTCCGGTTAAAATCATTTTATAAACGTGAAGGTACTGTGTGAATGATATGACAATGCAAACGTTCGCCATGATCTCTTTAATAGCTCGAAAAAATACAAGACCTTCGGGTAGGTCACAATGAATAATCCAACAAGGTTGGAGAACGTTCGTCTGCGAAACGAAGGGCAGGATTCCCAATTCAAGATAGACGAGTTAATTCAATTGAAAACAATACCGTCTGTTCAATTTTTTTTCATCCTTCAACTTGAATAAACGGAGATTTGTTAGTTTTGTGTACAGTGGAGGTTATTCTGACGAGCTGTTCTACTTGCCGTTGCTAAAACATTGTTATAAAATTCTGTCCCATTAAACGCTTGAAAAATATGTGGAACCGTGAATTGTGGGAACCTTGCTGTCTTTGTTGTCCCTATTACCATCCCTCTAAAGCATGTACTCGTAATTATTTCTCTATCATGTACAGAAAATATACATCGGAATCCCTTAGTTACTAGGATAACTAAGGGATTCCGACGTGAGAGCGGCCACCCACCATCAATAGGAGATATTATGGTGGAAACTTTCTAAGGTTTTAAGGTTAAAAAGGGAATATTGCGGTGAGGTACTAACTTTACTGCACGAACCTATAAAGAAAAAAAAGGCGTTCTTAAAAATTAAATTGCATTTGAAGTTGAGACCTTTGAAGACCATTTGAAGAGTTTTATTTTATTTTATTTATTTATATTAGGGAAACATACAATATCTCGCTACACATTATAAATATACATACAAGAAAAACATAAATCAGCAAAGTTTCCACTAAATTACTAAAACATATTATAAATTACATTCATTTGTAAAGCGTTATTATGGAAATGCTTCACAAATAAATTATAATAGACAATGACTACAGTGTGGACCAATGAATTTTACATGATACGGCGAGCAGAACAATTTACTGTCTAACTGGTTAACGTTAGCACTAACCTTACTTTTGATTCGGTACCATCACGTAATTGTAACATAATTGTAACATAATAATTAACAATTAATATATAATATTAACTACGAAAATGTTACTCGCTGTTAATGAAGCTTTCTAGGTGAAAGAATTTTTAAAATCGGTCAAGTAGTTTTTGAATTTATTCATTATAAACACAAATACAAACTTTTTCTCTTTATCATATTAGTATCAACTAAACTTGTGATATAATCTTTTATATTTATTATTTTAACGAGCTTCATTGGTCAAGTTTTTAAAGTGCTTTAAGTTAAGGCCTTAACTCAGGTGTCCCGGGTTCGATTCCCGACATTCCGATAATTATATTCCGAGAACCGTAGTAAATTAAATCCGAGTAACCGGCAGCAGATTTAATACGCTACGCTACATGCCTATTAAATAATCTTCTGAGATTACTAAACTTGTAACTTTATCTTATCCTCGGAAGCGAGTAACTGGAATCGTTAATAATTAATAAGTTGCAAACTAATCCGTGAGCAGTAATAGAACGCTGGTCGCAGCCCATTCCACTAACTCGTCTTTTACCAAAATCATTGAAAAGCGACTCCATCACCAGAAAACTAATAGCGCTCATTCGGTTGGATTGTGTATCAATAGTCTTAATACAAGCTATATTTAAAAATTATACTATACCCCCGACTTTACATTCAGCCCAAACACACTATATCTGTTGTAAGTTGCTCAGGAGTTGGTTATCCAGCAGACTACTTGACCTACAGCTTCAGCATCAGGTCAAGGTTACCAATAATACCGAAGTAACAGTATACCAAATCTGACATCAATCGAACTTGTGGAAGTTAGTGAAATCCCTTTGTCAACTAGGAAATGGGCTGATGAACTTCAAACGGCCATCTTTATCTTTATTATGAACTTTTTCAATCATGTCATGTCATTTGAAGCTACGACGTCACAGATAGACACTCAGGTCAAATTTATAACACCCCTCTTTTGCGGCAGGCGTCGGGGGTTAAAAGACACATGCTATTTACAGGTATACTTTAAAAAAAAGTGTGTGTGTGTCAGCTCCGACACACGACTGGAGATTACTTTTTACGAACGATTATAAAATACAGAATAAAATTAATTATAAAAACATTTATCATAACGAATTAATATCAGCGCCATCTCTGGTGCTCAAGAGCCATCTAGTTTTCGAAAGGATGTATTACTAAGTAACATATTCTAGTCTCAAAGATATTGTGTAGATATTGAATCGGTTACTTTTAAAAATAACCAATTTTTCATTGGCTGCAACCAGCACAACTATTATTGTGCGTACACATCAAGCACACAACACCTCGCTAATGATCAAAGTTGGTGGCCCCGTCTAATAGGGTGACTCAAATCTTAGCGCACCTCCCATCCCATGGACTCTACGGCGTGGGACTAAAGGTGCTTTTGGAATGACAAACTTTCTCTTTCTATAGTACTACGTCAAAGGAACATCGTTCATTTCATTAGCAAATTATGTTTAGGCCTTGTCCCGCGACTTCGTTCCATTTTAAATTGGACAGATTCAACGCCTCTCCGTGAAAAATCAATTACATCCTCCTACTTTAATCTTGATCGTTCAAAATGCTTCCCAGAGATATTTTTCCTTTGACATCGATACTAATAATAATTATAAAGAGATACAGTTTGTATGTTTGTTTGTACGTAAGAGGTAATATTCGAAACTACTCATCCGATTTTAAAAAATCTTTCGCCAATAGTTTGAATGGAATTTCATAATGGACATGGGCTAAGTATTTCAATAGAGGGCACAAACTATCTAAAAATAAAAAAAAACCAACACTTGGCAAAAAAAATTATGTCAGCTGTCAGACGTCAATGTGAGTCAGGCGTTATATTGCGTTATTTACATCTTTATATTTTTAACGCGGACCAAGTAAAGGACACCAGCTAGTTTTGTAATATGTGAACAACACATAATAAAATAAATCCTTTTATAACTAAAATGAAGAGAAATTCATAATTTCTAACTATATTAGAAACATTGCTTCCAATGACGTCAAATGACGTCCTTTATTTACTTAATTTTGAGCATAAAAGCGTCGAACGTTCTACAGAAAATAATTATTTATTAATGAAAGGCTTGCACAAAGTAGCCCAGCCAAAGGTAGGTAATTTTTCAACTAACAATTTTCTTAAAAATGTGATTGCAGTATTCCACGTTAAAATGTATTTACAAATATATATCTATATCACAATGTCCTTGACGGCTATTCCAAGGACCCTTTTGTGGAATAGGACAGTTCTTTAAGTTACTGATCTTACTTTATACTTATCCCACAAGTGACATTGTGGTTGCATATACACCTGTGTAGAGATTTCCAGTGCACGAATAAGGAACCTTCTCCGTTTTCCTTTATCCTATCGATGAGAACGCGGAACTAGAACATTTCTAAGTGTTGCTAGGCGAGGACCCTTCGTCACCAAAAATGTAATAAATTAGTTTCAAATCAATATTCGACCAATGAAGGAATCGCTGAAAATATTAAAATACGTGGGCGTCACTTCTTGGAAAACTTCTGTAGTTAAACCTACAAATAAATTCGAAAACTTTTCAATTGTTTCCTTTGACCTTGACAATTTCAAAGAACTAATTTTTATTACCTTCCTCTTTACGTTATATAGAAACAAACTCACGACCCACTTCCGGCTAAGCCCAGGACGCGTTTTTTTTATATACACAAGGCTTCCTTGTTTATCACTATTTTCATAAGTAAAAACTTTATTAAAATCCTTTGGGTTGTTTAGAAGTAGTTAGCGGAGAAACAGACTTGACGGACTTGACGATAAATTTATGTAAAGATGAAAGTTTTAATGAAAGAAATGATTACTTTGAGTCAACCGTAACAGATACAGAGATATGCCATCGCGTAGTTTTCTTTGGGGTTTTAGAAGAACTACAATTCTCTAGTACATCATTTTTATGTATCTCTTAAAAGTTATTTAGCCTACATAAGCCATGTAAATTTATTTTTGACCTTTCTCTATTTATATAGAAAAGTTGATTAGGTTTTATTAAATACATATAAAACTTCCGTGAAAATTATCTAACTGATGGTGAAATTGGCATAAAAATCCGTTGCAGCATTTACTCGTAGGAGGAGTTAGCGGCCTTTCAGACAGACGCGGAATGCTACTTAAAATTATTATACTATGTAAAGATAAAGAGAACGCAAGCTTAGCTAGAAACGAAAGGACTTAATTATAGCGATTCCATTAACCTAGGTTCAAGTTTATTTAAAAAAATATCATTATCTTTTTAACAGGGTACACAAAAGGTTGTCCTCTAAGTTGTCTGCGATATGTAGTTGTTACAAATGGTTTCAAGTGTTTGTCTCACTATCTCTCTACTAAGAGTGACAATCATTTTTTTTATATATACAATCGTGTACGTTATTTTAATAACATTCGATGATAAGTAGATAGAAAATAAAATAGAGTTAAACACGTACCTTATTGTAATAATAACACAAAAGTTTCATCTAAAGTGTTCCAAAAATGCTCGATTATGATTTCCCTTTTAGAGAATAAAACTTACTTAAATTTTTCTGTTTAAGGATGATTTGTGATTGTATACATTATATGAAATAACCTTTGATGCTACGGTTCCTGAAGCGAATAAAATCCGTACTAATATTATAAATGCGAAAGTATGTTTGGATGTATGGATGTTTGTAACTCTTTCACGCAAAAACTATTGAACCGATCACTATGAAATTTTGCATACACGTTGTCTGGGACACCAGAAAGGACAAGGATACCTTTCATCGTACAACGCGGACGAAGTCACGGGCACCAGCTAGTCTATAAATAAATTAAACACGAAAAGAAAAGAGATTTCAATAATATAATATAATTAATTGACTTTTAGTAATTAAGTATCGCTTGGTAGCTGAACGTAAACTTGTTTCCCTGCTCGTGCGTTCCCTAATTAATTTCTTCCCGCTCAATTCCCATTAGTATTTCCACGAAAACAGGACATCAACCTGCCAATTTTTCATTATTTTCAATATCATTATTTAGCTGGTTTTCTATAGGCAAATCGCTGGTTTAAGGACACAATCTATTAGCTTCATATAATACATTTATTATGTACCTACTACCTTTTAATTACTATTAGAGGTCAAAAAATCATAAAAACGTGTAGTGATTATTCAGTAAGTTAACACAATTCGTGCCAAAATGCCACTAAAACTGAGAATTGATAAGAATTTGCTTATTTTTTATAGCAAAGGTACACTAAAGCAAATAAATTATTTGAATGTCATAATATATTATATAGATAATGGATCAGGACGATCGAGGGGGGTCTCTGTGAGACTGGCTTTCTAAATTCTTGGGACTTAATTGGTCCGGAACTATGACCCACAATTTTCTTAACGTGGATTGATCGTTCCATATAAAGTGCGTGCCGTCCGTCCAAATAGACTGTATTTACTTGAAAATAACCGTCGCCACCATCGCCGATTTTGTATAAGAAGGAAGAATAGGTAATTCTTTCATCTTTCTTATACAAAATTGATTTGTGTTTGACGATTTTAATAAGAAAACATCATTTTCAGAATATTTGTATAATGACTTTATTTTATATATTTAACATTAATATATTTATTGCAACTTATGGTCCTCATACAAAAAAACCTATTCTATACGAATAAACATAATGAAAATATAACAAGGGTGCATGGATAAGAAGACACTAGCCTCAGCTAATTTGTTTCAAGCTGGTCGAAAATAAATGTATTAAAACTTTATCCCATTTTTGTGTTTGCCATGGTCCCCCTAGCCGCATCAACACCAGCTCATTAGCGGGGGTCATTGTACGTGCGTCCACCTAATGATGGGGTGAAACCGGGTCACAGTACTTGTGTAACAGTTAATTATATGCTTGTTTACATTGCCTTCATATTAGGTTCGTTTTCAAAAGAAAACACAAAAAAAAAATATTTTTTTTTAAACTAAAACTCGCCAGACAGGCTGTCTACACTTGATGGTAGGTGGCAAGTCCATAGGTACTACAAGTGCACTGCAGATTATGAACAAAGGATTAGGAAAATTTGGGAAACGGAGGAACGGAGAAACAGGTCCCTTATTCGCTCACCGAAACATACTCGTAACAGCACAGAATCATGCTATTATTTCACAGTACCTACTCAAACTAGTCTGAGTAGACTTTTCAGACTACTGAGTAGTCTTTTCAGACTACTCAGTAAGGATGGCACAAATGACTAAATATAATATGCTAACAGTCCTTGATTCCTGGGGACTCTGAGAGACTCCAGTTTCTTATAGACCAGTTTCTTATTTTAAGCATGTAAAAGATGATAAAAGTTGGTATAAGGTTTTTACAGTTATTCAAGACAGAACTTTCTAGATTCTACACGATTCGTTGCTATGATTTTTTGTAATATTTTAGTTTTATTAATTAATTATATAATTAATGAATCAAAGGAACTTATTTTCCCTTTTTTTAGAAGGGCAACCTACATCAATGCATACGTTAGCGTTTTCTAAGAAAAAACGCAAAGTAAATATTTATATGAGGCCATATTTAATTCACCACGAAAGATGGCCAAGCGAACAACGTTGTAGCAACATTAATAAAAAAGTCTTAGTTAATGATTTTTCCACATGATTTATCGTTTAGAGGCTATAAAAAATATGCAGCAAAATTAAAACGGTCCCTCGCTTGCGGTCGAACTGGTGATGTCTAATGCGACCAGATGAGGTGAGCTACTTGCCATTCTATTAAAAACAAACGCTATAGTGTCTAGATACTAAAATGATCCCAGTGTTACGAAAAGGATGTATCGAGCCCAAATAATGAGGCAAATTGCAGGTTACAATTATTTTACTTTGAAAAAAAAAATTATTGAAATAATTTATGTAATGAGATAAATGAGAACAAAAATAAATAATTAGAAATGTTATACTTTAAGACTTGGTTTTATACCTATAGTTTTTAACGCATTGTCGACAGCATAGTTCTATCAAAACCAATAAAAAAGTAATGACAGACCATTTTCGTGCTTTCAGGGAGTCGATGAGTTCCTTTGCATCGCCTCCGCTAATAGCGTCCCAAGATCTAAGGTGTCCCATCACTAGTAACTTGTCAACGCACACACCACTGTGATTAATTACATAACGAAACTTGTGATGGCTTGTATCGCGAGATCGGACCAGAATTTGCCCTGTCACTCAACACGTCCTGTCTACCACATAATGAAATGATAGGTCCCAGCCAATAATGGTTGTACCAATAATGGCTCTTTTATTTAACAATAGGTGGAGTTCAGAATAACGAGTAGCTGTTACTGTGTTCTGTTTGAAAATACCTAGTACATGCGAACGACTGTATCCTGAAAAGTGGGTCCTAAGGAGACTAGACTATTTGATTCTGAACCTCTAAATAGTTTTCCATTTAATATTTTATGTATTGTATGTCTCCTAGAAGAATACCAATTTTCTAGGACATGTAAATTTAGAGGGACCTTTTTATAGGCCGATACTAACACCAAAATAGCCTCAAAACTCGTGTTCTATTCTTAATTTTCAAATGAAAATTTGAAGAAATCTACTTTTTATGTAAGAACATTGTAATTGAATTGAATGTAATTAAATGATGGTAATAACTCACAAAAAGGTAAATCCGTTATCGAATTGACTTGTAAAGTATCAAGCTCCGGTAAGATATGTGAATAAATAAATAATGCTACGACATACAAAGCTTTAGATACAGAAGGGTGCTCTCGACTTTTAGTAGATTGCTATATATATTAATAAGAAAACATGTGCTAACCAAATCATTGGATATTAAAAAATACATACTTATAACGTTTGCAATGTATAATATAAATAATCTATTTAGTAATAATATTATATAATACTAACGAGTGGTTGGATCACTAAGATCTACGAGATTCTTTAGATCCGGAATCCGGATCTAGAAGCTTTTAATTATTTGGCTGGAAGACATTGAATGAGTCTTCGAAGTATCCTTATGCATTTCTTTTGACGCTTTCCTAGAAGAAACTAAAATTATTATCACCATAATATTTTGTAGTACAAGTTGTTTTGAAAAATATCCAAAAATTTTTGCAAGGCTTGAATAAACGTACAAAAGTGTTGAGGGGTCCAGCCACTCCAGCCAGATAGTGAACGCCATTTTGGCGGGAAGCGGAAGGAATAAACCATTCGAAGGCATACGATAAGCTCTAATGTCACGAGCAGATGTTAATGTGTGCTCGTAATGTACCCAAACATGCACCAATAAGTGTATAAGGACTCGGTTCTCATTTGCACGCGATCAATGGACGTCAGTCGACGCGGGAATTCATCGACACCAACTTAAAATAATTAGTCTCAAGCAATAATATTGGGAATTGAAAAATTAATATATTTTTAAGGTTATTTTACTTAAGTTACTAGGTAACAAAACTCGAGTGACATTTTCTTTAAAAAATTATTGTCTTAGTTTAATTTATGGTCACACAGTACCCACCGCTGTAACACTTGATTAAGTGATGTGATATCACAAAAGCTTATCCATTTTTGAGATAAAATAAAAGAGTTTTCGTTTTTTAAAATGACCGAGTTCGTGACCACTACATTGATTTTATTTATTTTTTATACATAAGTGGGTATACAAAGAAATTTTTCACCCCGAAATCATTGTAATCAAAATTTAGGTATCTTCAAAAAAAAAAATGTCAAGTGCATTTATGCTGGCAAGGTCCACTCTTGGTTATGGTATTAATAAGAGACTATCGCTTTCTGATCTTATTTTTGACACCTTTTACGAAAAAGTGATCCAGTTTATCGTTGATAACTAACACGCCATCAAATTGCCACTTTCACATTAATCGAACACGAGGAAGTTAGTGAAATCCCTTATTTAACTAGAATGCTTGTGGTCTTCAAACGCCTGAATGGGTCTTTATAAATTATAGCTAAGAACAATCCCGATAACGTCAGTTATTAAATTAAAAAAAACGGAACCAAATCGGACCATCCGATTGGGAGTTACGGTGCCACAGACAGATATATATACTATTCACATGTCAAATTATGACTACTCGTTTTTGCGTTGGATGTCGAGGATTAAAAACTAACTAGTCTGTCGCAAACAAAAAGCTTCACGGTGATCACATAACGTTGCAAAAGTCAACCGAAACAAAGTTATAATACTATTACGTATAATCAATTATTTCATTGAGTTCTCAGGTTGGTCAATGAAAAGGAAATGTTTGTCAGGAAAAGAGAACTTGTATATTATGTGATAAAGCTTGCTCTACGTGAAAAGCACTACAACGCCCTCGCGTGCTACCTAGGTACACTTTTTTGTGACATACTCTCATAGAAGATTTTATATAACTTCTGTTTACTGAGAAGGCACAAATGTCGCTAATTGTTGATTGTAAGAAACTAGATGTCGCTAACACCATTTGAAACACGCAAAATGTAAGAAAAAAAAATAATTTTTAAATACATTCTAGTGAATGATTAGCTTATGTATGTGGCCATTTATTAGAATTAATTTTCGTTAATGATTGGACGACATCTGTAGGCGATGTTCGAAAACTTTGAAATATATACTTAGTTCTTACTATGACCGCTCTTGACGCAAGAGAAAACGACAGATAGCGCAGTACTCTTTCACCATAAAAAATTAAGAGGATTACTAGCAACCCGCTCCCGGCTTTACACGGGTGCAATTTTGTTTTATAAATTATACATAAAAGCCTTTTTGCTCTTTCCATTAGTTAAAACCGCATTAAAATCCTTTGAATAGTTTACAAGATCTAAGCGTACATGACAGAGACGGACAGAAGGCAGGAAGCCCTTGGGCTTATAGTAAGATGTTTACAACTTTACAACTTTGGCGTGTTCTTCGAAAACTATTCATATATGAAAAAAAAGTACTTATAATCATTACCCACAAAAAAGTTATTTATTAAAAAAGCTATTTGACGACCCTGATGGATGAGTGGTTAGGGTACTTACCTTAAAGCTCTGTTCTAGGCTTGTTGGGTTCGAATCGTAATACACATAGTAGACAGAGAACTTGCAGCACCTGTGGTGTTAGGTACTTGTGTTATAGGCGACGGTAGCAAACTGGCCGTTAGTCTATCTGCCGACTTTAACATAAGAAAATGTATATTAATCCTTATCCAACGTACTTATGTTTCATAATCGAGGTTGATTATGTAGGTACATGTTAATTTCTTTTAAAATAATTGGCATTTTCAATTTTAACAGTTCTCAAATACATTAAAAATCTACTACAAGGTTAAATATTATCAAAATTTATAAGGACAAAAAATAAAATAAAAAAGTAATAATAAACATATTTATATAATTATACTTTATAGATACATTACCATTAATATACTTAAATATTTTCATGTTGACATTTTTATGCATTGCTCGTAAAACAAAAAAGTTATATTTTGAGTACGCTGCAACCGTATATGCATCGAAAGACAAAAACGAAACCAACGTTGTAACCGCGCTCCGTGCGTCTTTGGCGATGTTCGTGTTTTTTGAGGTACGGCTTACGCATAGTGAAAAAGAATTCACACCTTTCGGAGACTAGTATCGTGCTTGTCCGATATTTGCGTCTTGTTACTTTAAAAACAATAGAGAGCGCAAGCAAACAACTGTGGAGATTGCGCACTTGCGTATTGGCATTTAACTGATTGAATGACGTAGTGAGGTCTTCGGACCGACACGCGCGGGGTGGCTTCACGGCCGCCGGCGTCGTTGGGGTGTTAACCGATCTTTGATCATTTAGAAAGTAAGTCGGGGACGGCCCGTATGGGAATCTGCGGAGAGATCTGAAACGTGTTTTAAGAGTCTTAACAGAGACTTGTACACCACGTTAATAAATATTTTAAAAGGCAAGAGAATTGGTGAAAATCCGCCCTATTCGAACCTTCTAATCATAGAAGAACGGCAATTCTTTTTTATAATTATTTTTTTGTTGTCTTAGACACATTACCCTGGACTGTCGATCACTTTGCTCGTGGACCTCAAATCAGAGAACTGTTGATTGAGGAAGAGCAAACAGTGTGCCGGTCAGGGGTAAACCTACGAAACTTGAATGAATGAACGGAGACATTTGTTGTTGCGCGGCGTACGAACGGGGGCGTTTCGCGATGTCGCACCCGGTAGATTAATCAACGGGTGATGACACGCCCGCGTCGACGCTCGCGGATGGCGTGCTATTTTCTCCTAATAATTGAATCGCTCGACCCGCTCGATCTGTCTAAGCAGCCGCTGCACGAAGATTCGATGGAAGACCGTTGGATCGAAGCCAGTGGTCGGACAGTAAGTTACGAATCGCGCACCCGTTTATAAACGCGTCCACGCCAGGTTCGACGCACAAGACATGTTGTCGTCTGTGTTCGCAGCCGTGTTTACGAATACGTGTGCTTTTCGGAGGGCGATGATTCCAGTTTCGGGCGACTCGTAGAAAAGTTGATTACAAAAAAGCGCAAATGACCAATGTCAATGTGATGAAGCGAGCTCACAGAGAAGTTGCCTGATCTACCTCAAGCTTTTATTTAAAGATTTGGTTTTTTTATATGCGAGGTTAATATATATGAGCTCTGAAATACTACGGACGCGCCGGCAGAGGGAGTTCCGAAACTTGGTTAAGGTGCGCGCCGCGCAATTAAAATAAAAGCTTTTTAAAAAGCGAAATTGGTCCGAAAAAAAGAGGTATTTCGACAAGGTGGTGGTGGAACCATACCAGGACACAGAATTTAATCTCATTCTCAAAAGACCTTAATCTATGCGTATTCTATTTTTGTATGTCAAAACCTGAACTAACCCTATGTCGTTTGTCCAACACAACCAATACATGTTCATAAGAAATTTAGACCAGGAACAGTTGACCTCAATCAAAAATCAATCGGCTGCTTCCTGTAAAAAAATACAAAAAAAGAGCTCGCGTAAGCTTGTCAACTGGGTGTCAAAACCTGAACAAAAACTATGTAGTTTAAGCAAAAAGGGAGTAAGTTACCATTTAACTATCTTGTCTATTCTATCAACCTCATAATAACAGGTGGTGGCAATAACAAGGGAAGAGGCATTGACATCTTTACTAGCCGAAACGTAACAGAGCTACGCTCACACATTTTATGATCGTCTTTAAAAATCAAACAATATAAATATTTTTTCTAAGCTAGCTATGTGCTATATACAGATTCGTTTGTTCAATATGTTCACAATTATTGTACTCGTACACATTGGCACCAACATGATTTTGGGCCAGTACCATATATTCGACGACAAAATAAAATAGGTGAAAGAAGGCATGATCCACGAGCCAGGCACAGAGCCAGCCAGGACTGACGCTGTCCCCGATCAAAGGCGCTTAGTGCGTCGTTTGTGTCGGGGCTCAGTAGTCGTCTTTGATGACGTTCGCGTTTTGAAAGGACGTTTTCGTGTTTACGGATACGAAAATGGGATGCGTTTTGGGGAAATGCGTTAATTACATTTCTATACACATTTTTGATAATATAAATATCTATAAAATGGATGGTACTTGTTTAAAAAGCATAGTTTTTATAAATACACATGTTTCGAAAGACGAAATCCAAGGCACGAACATTTCAATGGTTTAAACTTTATTGAAAAGAAACAAAACTATCTATTCCCAACAACAAACAACGATCGAAGGCACGACGCGCCTTCGATCGTTGTTTGTTTCGGGACTAGTCGTCTTAGATGATGTTCGCGTTTTGAAACGGGCTGAGTTGTAGTGCAAGTTTTCGTGTTTGAGAACAGGATCCGGATACAAAAATGAGATGCGTTTCGGAGAAATACATGTTTACATTTCTATACACATATTGATAAAGAAACAAAACCATCTGTTCCCGATCGAAGGCGCTTCGTGCGTCGTATGTTTCGTAGCTCAGTAGTCGTCTTTGATGTTCGTGTTTTCAAAGTCTATTGTGTGCGCTCTGCGCGGCGCGGCAGCGACGATGAATACACGCTTCGTGCGTCGTTTGTTTCATTCGGAGCTGAGTAGTCGTCGTTGCCGATGTTCGCGTTTAGAGACGTGATGTTGCGCTCATTCTGCGCGTGCGTAAGTTTCGTCTTTCGAAAACACAGCGGTATCGCTTGTCCAGTTGATGTTCGCACTTCTGTTACTTTAATAAGCACGAACGCTCAAAATACACACACTTTGACTTTATCGGAGATTTCCGCACTCGTCGTCCTCGGGGGTGTTTCGTTTGTCGTACAAATACCGCATTCAAGACCGTTTTACAAAATCTGGGTTTAATTTTTTTAAATATGTTATTTTTTTTAAAATATTAGCATTTCCTATCCTGCCGGATAGGCCCTTTAATTAGCGGTATCCTTTTCATATCTAATATAAATATATCCATATGTCAACATTTTCATGTAACCTACGGACCAAAGGTCTCTCTCTACACCGAATGGGACAAAATCATATTCGGAGCCTAGACCCCTGTATTTGTATTTATTATTATTTATTATTATTTATTATTTATTACTAATATCTATCTTTTCAAAGTAACCTCGAGCATGTGTATACACTTTTCCATGCGTTTAAACCACTTGAAAAATAACTACATAGTAATAAAAATATTTTGTAAAGATTAGTTTATTAGGAACAAATTTTAATTAAATTTAAATATTTTTTATTTTTTAATTTATCACTAAATAGTCAGTGTTTACGATGATGTATAGCTTTCCAGTATAAAATTATGAAGTAAAGAGCTCTTTTGGCATGCCCCATGTATATATCGAAAGTCGAAACACTATCTGTTCCATATTGTGAATTTGTGACGGCGCTTTGTGCGTCGCATGTTTTTTAAAATGTTGCAATATTGGCTACGTGCACGACAGTATGACACCTAGCATGCGCAACTATTCGAGACAATGTCAAATAATGACATATAAATGTTTTATTGTTTTCTAATAAATAGAGTAATTAAATGATATATAGAAAGACGACAAATAATATTTTTAGAGGACATTTTATGAACTGCTCGTGAAACTAAAAAGTTATATTTGCAGTACGCTGCAACCGCATATATGTTTTGGAAATACGAAATCAAAGAACGGGAATTGCAGTGAGAGAATATCTGTTCCCCGATCAAAAGGCGTTCCGTGCGTCATTTGTTTCTTCGGGGCTTAGTATAATTGTCTTTGATGATGTTCTGTTCGCGTTTTGAAACGGGCGGAGTTGTCATTGTCGATGTTTTCATTTTTTGGCTTAGCCTGAGCAGGCAGGCAAAAGCACCGCCAGTGCAGGTTTTTTTCACCTTTCTAAAACACTGGGAAATCTCACCAGGCCCGGGGTACCCATAAATCAATTAAGTGATTTACGGCCGGTCGGCGTCGTTGGCAAGTTGACGACCGAACTATATTTATCATTAGACTAAATTTTAGAGAAAGTAAAAATCGCAATAAAGTATCCGTAGGGGAATCTGCGGAAAGGATAACGAGTTTGTTTCAAGCAAAGAACCAAAGAAGGCAAATAAGGAGAATATTTGACCTCATTCGAAGAGCTCAATCTGTGAGCCTTTTTTTTTTGTCAAAAATATAGGCTCATAATTTTAACTGGACGTCAAAACCTGAACTAACCCTATGTTGTTTGTCCACAATCAATACATATTCATAAAAAAATTTAGACCAGGAACATTTGATCTCAATCAGGATCAGCGCTTCCTGTAAATGAATACAAAAAAAGAATTCAAGAATGAGGAGTGTCCGTTTAATTATTGCTGTTAGGTTAAGGAGCACTATTTGATTTGACGAATGAGCCTGAGAATGACCCTCCGTCCGAAGACCAAACGACCAAGCGGTAAGACGCATACAGAAACAAAATTCCAGACACGGAAATCGTTTGTTCTTATATTAAACGACCGCTCATTTTAAAACCTATTCACCTAAAAATGCTAAATGAACTCGACATGCAACAAAGCAAGGCCAGCCAAACAACGCATAAACAAACATTTTTTCCTAAGCGACTGAAATGATTTTTAAGGCTTTTATTGGTAGCTAAATTACCTACTTTTTATCACAACAAGCAAAAGATATTTTTATTTGAAAATAAAAATGTTAATAAAGTCATTTGTAAGTGCACGTCACATTATTTTTGGGTTGTTAAGAAATATGTTTTTAGAATGATTTTTTATCAATACGCGCCGTCTAAAGTCGAAGTATTTACAGTAGCTGTCGTCTTTGACGATGTTCGCATTTTGAAAAGGGACTCAGCCCTTTCAAAAGTAGTCGGTTTTCTAGTTTTGGGATAACGGATCCGAATACAAAAATCGGATGCGTTTCAGAGAAATCTGTTAACAACTTTTCTGTACACATTGATAAAGAAACAAAACTATCTGTTCCCGATCGAAGGCGCTTCGTTCGTTGTTTGTTTTGGGGCTCATTAGTCTGTCTTTGATGATGTTCGTGTTTTGAAAAGGGCTGAGTTGTAGTAGAAGTTTTCTTGTTTTGGGATCCGGATCCGGATACAAAAATGGGATGCGTTTCAGAGAAATGTGTTAACTACATTTCTATAAACATTTTATAAACATCTACAAAATGTATGGAACTTGTTCAAAAAGCATAAGCAAAAGAAACAAAACTATCCGTTTTCGTGTTTTGGGATCCGGATCCGGATTCAAAAATGGGATGCGTTTCGGAGAAATGCGTTAACTACATTTCTATATGCATCTTTGATAAACTTCTACAAAATGTACAGAACTTGTTTAAAAAGCATATTTCTTATAAATACACGTTTCCAAAGACGGAATCCAGGGCACGAACTTTATTGAAAAGAAACAAAACTATCTGTTCCCGGTCGAAGGCGCTTCGTGCGGCGTCGTTTGTTTCGGGGCTCAGTAATCGCCTTTGATGGTTTTCGCATTTTGTAACGGGCAGAGTTATCATTGTCGACGTTTTCATGTTTTGGGATCCGGATCCGGTGCGCTTCATTGTCGACGTGTTTGTGTCGAGACTTACACACCACGTTAAGACATAGAGATGGTTTTGGCGACTATAGTAGCGTAAGGTCATCTTACACCGAACCATCAACTTCAGCACATTTACTTTAATAAAGTAAAATCACATCAAACTTAACCGTAAATATTTGTTTGTTAATTATTATAGCTGATATAATGTTGTCAGGCATTGGTTTATTTTTATTTTTCCATGGTTAAGAAGACGCTGGTAAAAGCGAGTTCTCAATAAATAAAAATATATAATTTATTGCTCAAAATAAAAGTATAATTTAAAGGTAGCTTACAGGTACTATAGTTATAATTTAGGAGAGGTGTTCGCGACCTCGTTCGCCTAGTTTACGGTATTATTTTAATTAATAACCTAACTTTTTTTTTATTTTGTAAACCGTCCTAAGGAAAAAAAAAAAATACAAAGCCTGCTACAATATACATCGGTGAAAATTGCATTGAAAATCGGCTTAGCCGTTTCCGAGATTAGAGTACAACAAACGCAGTTATTTATTTAAATTTCTTAAATTTATTTTATTACCACTAGGTACACCTCAAAGTGATAAGACTTGCATTGAAAGAAACAATACTTATATGTTACTGTTACTTATCTGTGGGCGATACGTGTGTAGTTTTTTTCGGGACTCAGTAGGCGATGGCGGGGCTCAGAACATCGTCGGTGGCGAAGTTAAAATATCCTGTTATCCTTTACAGACCGGAGGAATTGTTATTATCGATATTCGCGTTTTGAAAACACGAATCAGTTGAAAACAGGAACAACGGTTTTCGCGAGGCGAAGCTGTTATTGTCAATGCTCGCGTATTGAAAACACGAATCTGTCGTATATAAAGAAACAACGGTTTTGGCGGGGCGGAGCAAACCTGCGAGCTAATAATTCATCAGTGATGCCCTAGATATTTTATGGGACTGAAACGTTACATTTTCAGTATGCTGCAATCGTATATATGTTTTCGAGAGCTGAAATCGAAGGCGCTCAAATACAATTTTATCGTGCGTGCTTCTGCGCGTGCGCTGCAGCGCCACGCAGAGAATGTTTCGTCTTTCGAAAACACTATGGTATCGCTTGTCTGGTTGATGTTTGCACTTCTGTTACTTTAATAACAGAGCGCGAACGCTCAAAATAATTTGTTTTGAGTTTATCGGAGATTTCCGCACTTGTTGTGTGTTTGTGTCTATTTAGCAGAGGTTTCTTTTGATACTCTCTGTCACCGGGCGTGTTTCGTTTGTCGTACCGCATTCGAGACCGTTTTATAAATCTGGATTTTACAATCATATCTGTGGCGCCCTGTGATGTGAAAAGCAACTGTCCATTGCGAACGTTCATACCGAGAGCGATTGTGCGGGAAGCGCGTAAACTAATTGTGTTAGCGCGTTCAGTACATTGCTTCCTGGTTGATAATGACAGTAGTTATATGTTAAAGATTAAGCCATGCATGTCTCAGTGCAAGCCGTATTAAGGCGAAACCGCTAATCACTCAATATGTCAGTAATAGTTTCTTAGACCTTACTCGGTTACTTGGATAACTGGTATATTCTAGAGCTAATAATACATGCAAATCATAACTCTGACCAGTGATGGGATGAGCGCATCTTTCAAATGTCTGCCTTAACAACTTTCGATGGTTGTTTCTGCGACTATCATGGTTGTCAAGAGCAACGGGGAATCGGGGTTTGATTCCGGAGAGGGGGATCCTGACAAACGGCTACCACATCCAAGGAAGGCAGCAGGCCCGCAAATTACCCACTCTCGGCACCGGGGAGGTAGTGACGAAAAATAATAATATGGGACTTTTACGAGGCCTAGTAATCAGAATGAGAGTACACTTAAAATATTTTAACGATAAACAAGAAGACAAGTCTGGTGCCAGCATTAGAGTGCTCAAAGCGGACTCAAAAAGCTGCTTGAATATTTCGTGCGTGGAATAATAATTATGATCTCGGTTCTATTTTGTTGGTTTTCAGAACTACGAGGTAATGGTTAATAGGGATATCTGGGGGCATTCGTATTGCAACGTTAGAGGTGAAATTCTTGGATCGTCGCAAGACGAAAAACAGCGGAAAGCATTTGCCAAAGGTGTTTTCATCAATCAAGAACGAAAGTTAGAGGTTCGAAGGCGTTTTAGATTACCGCCCTAGTTCTAACCATAAATATGTCTATTAGAGATCCGCCGACGTTTTTGCTACAGTGGCTCGGGATCATTTACAGGAAGTCGTAACAAAGTATCCGTAGGGGAATCTGCGGAAGATCATTAAGGTGTTTGTGTTTTAATCGAGACTTACACCACGTTAATAAATATTTTAAGACGCAGAGGTTGGTGAAAATCCGCACCATCGAGTAATCGTAGAGCGGTTATTTTTTTTTTTATTGTCTCAAATATAGGTATTTACCCTGGATGGTGGGTCACTTGGTTCGCTGACCATGGTCATGTTGTGTACTGCAGGTTATATTTGACCAACGTTGAACCTCAAGGAAAACTTTGAGGAAGAGCTTTCAACAGTGTGAAACTGATCAGGGGTAACCTACGAAACCTGAATGAATGAACGGAGAAATTTGTTGTTGCGCGGCGTACGAACGAGGGCGTTTCGCAATGTTGCACCCGGTGGATTAATCAACGGGTGATGACACGCTGCACCCGCGTCGACGTTCGCGGACGGCGTGCACTTCTCTCCAAGTAATACATCGCGACCCGTTCGGTGTCTGTCTAAGCGTCGCGTCGGAAGTTTGGCGATACTCGTTCACGCGTCTACTGTTGGACCGATGACGGTAGCTGACAGGCAGCCGGACGGTAGTGACGAACTATGCCTCTTCAGGTCGAAGTCAAGGGAAACCCGGATGGAGGACCGTAGTAGCGATTCTGACGTACAAATCGATCGTCGGAACTGTGTAAAGGGGCGAAAGACTAATCGAACCAACTAGAAGATGGAAACGTCCGAAGTTTCCTTCAGGAATAGCTGGCGTCAAATTGAAATAATCTCATCTGGTAAAGCGAATGATTGGAGGAATTGGGCCGAAACGACCTCAACCTATTCTCAAACTATAAAACAAAGTATTGCAATGGAACTCGCGGGTTTCGACGCAATGTGAATTCTGCCCAGTGCTTTGAATGCTAACGTGAAGAAATTCAAGCGAACACTTGTGGCTTGAGGTATTCATCATACAGGAGTATATAGCCTATATCGTATAGCGAAACCACAGCCAAGGAGACAAGAATAAGGGTCATCCGATTGTCTAATTTAAATAAAGCATTGCGATGGTTCTCGCGGCTGTTGAGGTACTGTCCAGTGCTCTGAATGTGAAGCGAAATAGAAAAATTAAATTGAAGAAGTTCAAGCGAACGCATAAGCGGAGGGAGGAACTATGATTCTCTTAAGGTAGCCAAATGTCTCGTCATCTAATTAGTGACGCGCATGAATGTATTAACGAGATTCTCTCAGCCAAGAGAAACGGGCTTTGAGAGGTGTAACATTAGTGGGAGATCGTTCGCGGTCGTCGCTGAAAAACTATTACTTTCATTGCTTCATAATTTACTCGGTTTGGCGGAGGCGGTGCGCTAAGGATCCAATACCGATGCGCACGGTGTTTCGTTCCAAGCGTGCAGTGGCGCTCGAAGAGTGTACATATTGTGTCGATTCAACTCCCGCGTGATCCACTTCGAGGACACGGCGGGGAGTTTGACGGGGGCGGTACACATCTATCAAAAAATAACGAAGGTTGTCTAAGACCAGCTCAGAGATGACAGAAACCTCGCATAGAGAAAAAGGGCAAAAGCGAGAAGGCAAAAAAAATTCCTTAGTAGCATTGAGCGAACAGGAAGGCAATAAAAAGCATTGTCGCGAGACCGATTAGCGAACAAGTACCATGAGGGAAAGTTCAATATTTAATTATAAATGAATCAACAAAATGAGATCAAAAATTACCTAGAACAACTAACATATTCACTCAATCAATAACATAATTGGGGTTACTATTTTAATTCTAAATAGGTACAATTCACGTTTTGTTTTCATCAAAGGTTAGGTTAGGTTAGGTTAGGTTAGGTTAGGTTAGGTTAGGTTAGGTTAGGTTAGGTTAGGTTAGGTTAGGTTAGGTTAGGTTAGGTTAGGTTAGGTTAGGTTAGGTTAGGTTAGGTTAGGTTAGGTTAGGTTAGGTTAGGTTAGGTTAGGTTAGGTTAGGTTAGGTTAGGTTAGGTTAGGTTAGGTTAGGTTAGGTTAGGTTAGGTTAGGTTAGGTTAGGTTAGGTTAGGTTAGGTTAGGTTAGGTTAGGTTAGGTTAGGTTAGGTTAGGTTAGGTTAGGTTAGGTTAGGTTAGGTTAGGTTAGGTTAGGTTAGGTTAGGTTAGGTTAGGTTAGGTTAGGTTAGGTTAGGTTAGGTTAGGTTAGGTTAGGTTAGGTTAGGTTAGGTTAGGTTAGGTTAGGTTAGGTTAGGTTAGGTTAGGTTAGGTTAGGTTAGGTTAGGTTAGGTTAGGTTAGGTTAGGTTAGGTTAGGTTAGGTTAGGTTAGGTTAGGTTAGGTTAGGTTAGGTTAGGTTAGGTTAGGTTAGGTTAGGTTAGGTTAGGTTAGGTTAGGTTAGGTTAGGTTAGGTTAGGTTAGGTTAGGTTAGGTTAGGTTAGGTTAGGTTAGGTTAGGTTAGGTTAGGTTAGGTTAGGTTAGGTTAGGTTAGGTTAGGTTAGGTTAGGTTAGGTTAGGTTAGGTTAGGTTAGGTTAGGTTAGGTTAGGTTAGGTTAGGTTAGGTTAGGTTAGGTTAGGTTAGGTTAGGTTAGGTTAGGTTAGGTTAGGTTAGGTTAGGTTAGGTTAGGTTAGGTTAGGTTAGGTTAGGTTAGGTTAGGTTAGGTTAGGTTAGGTTAGGTTAGGTTAGGTTAGGTTAGGTTAGGTTAGGTTAGGTTAGGTTAGGTTAGGTTAGGTTAGGTTAGGTTAGGTTAGGTTAGGTTAGGTTAGGTTAGGTTAGGTTAGGTTAGGTTAGGTTAGGTTAGGTTAGGTTAGGTTAGGTTAGGTTAGGTTAGGTTAGGTTAGGTTAGGTTAGGTTAGGTTAGGTTAGGTTAGGTTAGGTTAGGTTAGGTTAGGTTAGGTTAGGTTAGGTTAGGTTAGGTTAGGTTAGGTTAGGTTAGGTTAGGTTAGGTTAGGTTAGGTTAGGTTAGGTTAGGTTAGGTTAGGTTAGGTTAGGTTAGGTTAGGTTAGGTTAGGTTAGGTTAGGTTAGGTTAGGTTAGGTTAGGTTAGGTTAGGTTAGGTTAGGTTAGGTTAGGTTAGGTTAGGTTAGGTTAGGTTAGGTTAGGTTAGGTTAGGTTAGGTTAGGTTAGGTTAGGTTAGGTTAGGTTAGGTTAGGTTAGGTTAGGTTAGGTTAGGTTAGGTTAGGTTAGGTTAGGTTAGGTTAGGTTAGGTTAGGTTAGGTTAGGTTAGGTTAGGTTAGGTTAGGTTAGGTTAGGTTAGGTTAGGTTAGGTTAGGTTAGGTTAGGTTAGGTTAGGTTAGGTTAGGTTAGGTTAGGTTAGGTTAGGTTAGGTTAGGTTAGGTTAGGTTAGGTTAGGTTAGGTTAGGTTAGGTTAGGTTAGGTTAGGTTAGGTTAGGTTAGGTTAGGTTAGGTTAGGTTAGGTTAGGTTAGGTTAGGTTAGGTTAGGTTAGGTTAGGTTAGGTTAGGTTAGGTTAGGTTAGGTTAGGTTAGGTTAGGTTAGGTTAGGTTAGGTTAGGTTAGGTTAGGTTAGGTTAGGTTAGGTTAGGTTAGGTTAGGTTAGGTTAGGTTAGGTTAGGTTAGGTTAGGTTAGGTTAGGTTAGGTTAGGTTAGGTTAGGTTAGGTTAGGTTAGGTTAGGTTAGGTTAGGTTAGGTTAGGTTAGGTTAGGTTAGGTTAGGTTAGGTTAGGTTAGGTTAGGTTAGGTTAGGTTAGGTTAGGTTAGGTTAGGTTAGGTTAGGTTAGGTTAGGTTAGGTTAGGTTAGGTTAGGTTAGGTTAGGTTAGGTTAGGTTAGGTTAGGTTAGGTTAGGTTAGGTTAGGTTAGGTTAGGTTAGGTTAGGTTAGGTTAGGTTAGGTTAGGTTAGGTTAGGTTAGGTTAGGTTAGGTTAGGTTAGGTTAGGTTAGGTTAGGTTAGGTTAGGTTAGGTTAGGTTAGGTTAGGTTAGGTTAGGTTAGGTTAGGTTAGGTTAGGTTAGGTTAGGTTAGGTTAGGTTAGGTTAGGTTAGGTTAGGTTAGGTTAGGTTAGGTTAGGTTAGGTTAGGTTAGGTTAGGTTAGGTTAGGTTAGGTTAGGTTAGGTTAGGTTAGGTTAGGTTAGGTTAGGTTAGGTTAGGTTAGGTTAGGTTAGGTTAGGTTAGGTTAGGTTAGGTTAGGTTAGGTTAGGTTAGGTTAGGTTAGGTTAGGTTAGGTTAGGTTAGGTTAGGTTAGGTTAGGTTAGGTTAGGTTAGGTTAGGTTAGGTTAGGTTAGGTTAGGTTAGGTTAGGTTAGGTTAGGTTAGGTTAGGTTAGGTTAGGTTAGGTTAGGTTAGGTTAGGTTAGGTTAGGTTAGGTTAGGTTAGGTTAGGTTAGGTTAGGTTAGGTTAGGTTAGGTTAGGTTAGGTTAGGTTAGGTTAGGTTAGGTTAGGTTAGGTTAGGTTAGGTTAGGTTAGGTTAGGTTAGGTTAGGTTAGGTTAGGTTAGGTTAGGTTAGGTTAGGTTAGGTTAGGTTAGGTTAGGTTAGGTTAGGTTAGGTTAGGTTAGGTTAGGTTAGGTTAGGTTAGGTTAGGTTAGGTTAGGTTAGGTTAGGTTAGGTTAGGTTAGGTTAGGTTAGGTTAGGTTAGGTTAGGTTAGGTTAGGTTAGGTTAGGTTAGGTTAGGTTAGGTTAGGTTAGGTTAGGTTAGGTTAGGTTAGGTTAGGTTAGGTTAGGTTAGGTTAGGTTAGGTTAGGTTAGGTTAGGTTAGGTTAGGTTAGGTTAGGTTAGGTTAGGTTAGGTTAGGTTAGGTTAGGTTAGGTTAGGTTAGGTTAGGTTAGGTTAGGTTAGGTTAGGTTAGGTTAGGTTAGGTTAGGTTAGGTTAGGTTAGGTTAGGTTAGGTTAGGTTAGGTTAGGTTAGGTTAGGTTAGGTTAGGTTAGGTTAGGTTAGGTTAGGTTAGGTTAGGTTAGGTTAGGTTAGGTTAGGTTAGGTTAGGTTAGGTTAGGTTAGGTTAGGTTAGGTTAGGTTAGGTTAGGTTAGGTTAGGTTAGGTTAGGTTAGGTTAGGTTAGGTTAGGTTAGGTTAGGTTAGGTTAGGTTAGGTTAGGTTAGGTTAGGTTAGGTTAGGTTAGGTTAGGTTAGGTTAGGTTAGGTTAGGTTAGGTTAGGTTAGGTTAGGTTAGGTTAGGTTAGGTTAGGTTAGGTTAGGTTAGGTTAGGTTAGGTTAGGTTAGGTTAGGTTAGGTTAGGTTAGGTTAGGTTAGGTTAGGTTAGGTTAGGTTAGGTTAGGTTAGGTTAGGTTAGGTTAGGTTAGGTTAGGTTAGGTTAGGTTAGGTTAGGTTAGGTTAGGTTAGGTTAGGTTAGGTTAGGTTAGGTTAGGTTAGGTTAGGTTAGGTTAGGTTAGGTTAGGTTAGGTTAGGTTAGGTTAGGTTAGGTTAGGTTAGGTTAGGTTAGGTTAGGTTAGGTTAGGTTAGGTTAGGTTAGGTTAGGTTAGGTTAGGTTAGGTTAGGTTAGGTTAGGTTAGGTTAGGTTAGGTTAGGTTAGGTTAGGTTAGGTTAGGTTAGGTTAGGTTAGGTTAGGTTAGGTTAGGTTAGGTTAGGTTAGGTTAGGTTAGGTTAGGTTAGGTTAGGTTAGGTTAGGTTAGGTTAGGTTAGGTTAGGTTAGGTTAGGTTAGGTTAGGTTAGGTTAGGTTAGGTTAGGTTAGGTTAGGTTAGGTTAGGTTAGGTTAGGTTAGGTTAGGTTAGGTTAGGTTAGGTTAGGTTAGGTTAGGTTAGGTTAGGTTAGGTTAGGTTAGGTTAGGTTAGGTTAGGTTAGGTTAGGTTAGGTTAGGTTAGGTTAGGTTAGGTTAGGTTAGGTTAGGTTAGGTTAGGTTAGGTTAGGTTAGGTTAGGTTAGGTTAGGTTAGGTTAGGTTAGGTTAGGTTAGGTTAGGTTAGGTTAGGTTAGGTTAGGTTAGGTTAGGTTAGGTTAGGTTAGGTTAGGTTAGGTTAGGTTAGGTTAGGTTAGGTTAGGTTAGGTTAGGTTAGGTTAGGTTAGGTTAGGTTAGGTTAGGTTAGGTTAGGTTAGGTTAGGTTAGGTTAGGTTAGGTTAGGTTAGGTTAGGTTAGGTTAGGTTAGGTTAGGTTAGGTTAGGTTAGGTTAGGTTAGGTTAGGTTAGGTTAGGTTAGGTTAGGTTAGGTTAGGTTAGGTTAGGTTAGGTTAGGTTAGGTTAGGTTAGGTTAGGTTAGGTTAGGTTAGGTTAGGTTAGGTTAGGTTAGGTTAGGTTAGGTTAGGTTAGGTTAGGTTAGGTTAGGTTAGGTTAGGTTAGGTTAGGTTAGGTTAGGTTAGGTTAGGTTAGGTTAGGTTAGGTTAGGTTAGGTTAGGTTAGGTTAGGTTAGGTTAGGTTAGGTTAGGTTAGGTTAGGTTAGGTTAGGTTAGGTTAGGTTAGGTTAGGTTAGGTTAGGTTAGGTTAGGTTAGGTTAGGTTAGGTTAGGTTAGGTTAGGTTAGGTTAGGTTAGGTTAGGTTAGGTTAGGTTAGGTTAGGTTAGGTTAGGTTAGGTTAGGTTAGGTTAGGTTAGGTTAGGTTAGGTTAGGTTAGGTTAGGTTAGGTTAGGTTAGGTTAGGTTAGGTTAGGTTAGGTTAGGTTAGGTTAGGTTAGGTTAGGTTAGGTTAGGTTAGGTTAGGTTAGGTTAGGTTAGGTTAGGTTAGGTTAGGTTAGGTTAGGTTAGGTTAGGTTAGGTTAGGTTAGGTTAGGTTAGGTTAGGTTAGGTTAGGTTAGGTTAGGTTAGGTTAGGTTAGGTTAGGTTAGGTTAGGTTAGGTTAGGTTAGGTTAGGTTAGGTTAGGTTAGGTTAGGTTAGGTTAGGTTAGGTTAGGTTAGGTTAGGTTAGGTTAGGTTAGGTTAGGTTAGGTTAGGTTAGGTTAGGTTAGGTTAGGTTAGGTTAGGTTAGGTTAGGTTAGGTTAGGTTAGGTTAGGTTAGGTTAGGTTAGGTTAGGTTAGGTTAGGTTAGGTTAGGTTAGGTTAGGTTAGGTTAGGTTAGGTTAGGTTAGGTTAGGTTAGGTTAGGTTAGGTTAGGTTAGGTTAGGTTAGGTTAGGTTAGGTTAGGTTAGGTTAGGTTAGGTTAGGTTAGGTTAGGTTAGGTTAGGTTAGGTTAGGTTAGGTTAGGTTAGGTTAGGTTAGGTTAGGTTAGGTTAGGTTAGGTTAGGTTAGGTTAGGTTAGGTTAGGTTAGGTTAGGTTAGGTTAGGTTAGGTTAGGTTAGGTTAGGTTAGGTTAGGTTAGGTTAGGTTAGGTTAGGTTAGGTTAGGTTAGGTTAGGTTAGGTTAGGTTAGGTTAGGTTAGGTTAGGTTAGGTTAGGTTAGGTTAGGTTAGGTTAGGTTAGGTTAGGTTAGGTTAGGTTAGGTTAGGTTAGGTTAGGTTAGGTTAGGTTAGGTTAGGTTAGGTTAGGTTAGGTTAGGTTAGGTTAGGTTAGGTTAGGTTAGGTTAGGTTAGGTTAGGTTAGGTTAGGTTAGGTTAGGTTAGGTTAGGTTAGGTTAGGTTAGGTTAGGTTAGGTTAGGTTAGGTTAGGTTAGGTTAGGTTAGGTTAGGTTAGGTTAGGTTAGGTTAGGTTAGGTTAGGTTAGGTTAGGTTAGGTTAGGTTAGGTTAGGTTAGGTTAGGTTAGGTTAGGTTAGGTTAGGTTAGGTTAGGTTAGGTTAGGTTAGGTTAGGTTAGGTTAGGTTAGGTTAGGTTAGGTTAGGTTAGGTTAGGTTAGGTTAGGTTAGGTTAGGTTAGGTTAGGTTAGGTTAGGTTAGGTTAGGTTAGGTTAGGTTAGGTTAGGTTAGGTTAGGTTAGGTTAGGTTAGGTTAGGTTAGGTTAGGTTAGGTTAGGTTAGGTTAGGTTAGGTTAGGTTAGGTTAGGTTAGGTTAGGTTAGGTTAGGTTAGGTTAGGTTAGGTTAGGTTAGGTTAGGTTAGGTTAGGTTAGGTTAGGTTAGGTTAGGTTAGGTTAGGTTAGGTTAGGTTAGGTTAGGTTAGGTTAGGTTAGGTTAGGTTAGGTTAGGTTAGGTTAGGTTAGGTTAGGTTAGGTTAGGTTAGGTTAGGTTAGGTTAGGTTAGGTTAGGTTAGGTTAGGTTAGGTTAGGTTAGGTTAGGTTAGGTTAGGTTAGGTTAGGTTAGGTTAGGTTAGGTTAGGTTAGGTTAGGTTAGGTTAGGTTAGGTTAGGTTAGGTTAGGTTAGGTTAGGTTAGGTTAGGTTAGGTTAGGTTAGGTTAGGTTAGGTTAGGTTAGGTTAGGTTAGGTTAGGTTAGGTTAGGTTAGGTTAGGTTAGGTTAGGTTAGGTTAGGTTAGGTTAGGTTAGGTTAGGTTAGGTTAGGTTAGGTTAGGTTAGGTTAGGTTAGGTTAGGTTAGGTTAGGTTAGGTTAGGTTAGGTTAGGTTAGGTTAGGTTAGGTTAGGTTAGGTTAGGTTAGGTTAGGTTAGGTTAGGTTAGGTTAGGTTAGGTTAGGTTAGGTTAGGTTAGGTTAGGTTAGGTTAGGTTAGGTTAGGTTAGGTTAGGTTAGGTTAGGTTAGGTTAGGTTAGGTTAGGTTAGGTTAGGTTAGGTTAGGTTAGGTTAGGTTAGGTTAGGTTAGGTTAGGTTAGGTTAGGTTAGGTTAGGTTAGGTTAGGTTAGGTTAGGTTAGGTTAGGTTAGGTTAGGTTAGGTTAGGTTAGGTTAGGTTAGGTTAGGTTAGGTTAGGTTAGGTTAGGTTAGGTTAGGTTAGGTTAGGTTAGGTTAGGTTAGGTTAGGTTAGGTTAGGTTAGGTTAGGTTAGGTTAGGTTAGGTTAGGTTAGGTTAGGTTAGGTTAGGTTAGGTTAGGTTAGGTTAGGTTAGGTTAGGTTAGGTTAGGTTAGGTTAGGTTAGGTTAGGTTAGGTTAGGTTAGGTTAGGTTAGGTTAGGTTAGGTTAGGTTAGGTTAGGTTAGGTTAGGTTAGGTTAGGTTAGGTTAGGTTAGGTTAGGTTAGGTTAGGTTAGGTTAGGTTAGGTTAGGTTAGGTTAGGTTAGGTTAGGTTAGGTTAGGTTAGGTTAGGTTAGGTTAGGTTAGGTTAGGTTAGGTTAGGTTAGGTTAGGTTAGGTTAGGTTAGGTTAGGTTAGGTTAGGTTAGGTTAGGTTAGGTTAGGTTAGGTTAGGTTAGGTTAGGTTAGGTTAGGTTAGGTTAGGTTAGGTTAGGTTAGGTTAGGTTAGGTTAGGTTAGGTTAGGTTAGGTTAGGTTAGGTTAGGTTAGGTTAGGTTAGGTTAGGTTAGGTTAGGTTAGGTTAGGTTAGGTTAGGTTAGGTTAGGTTAGGTTAGGTTAGGTTAGGTTAGGTTAGGTTAGGTTAGGTTAGGTTAGGTTAGGTTAGGTTAGGTTAGGTTAGGTTAGGTTAGGTTAGGTTAGGTTAGGTTAGGTTAGGTTAGGTTAGGTTAGGTTAGGTTAGGTTAGGTTAGGTTAGGTTAGGTTAGGTTAGGTTAGGTTAGGTTAGGTTAGGTTAGGTTAGGTTAGGTTAGGTTAGGTTAGGTTAGGTTAGGTTAGGTTAGGTTAGGTTAGGTTAGGTTAGGTTAGGTTAGGTTAGGTTAGGTTAGGTTAGGTTAGGTTAGGTTAGGTTAGGTTAGGTTAGGTTAGGTTAGGTTAGGTTAGGTTAGGTTAGGTTAGGTTAGGTTAGGTTAGGTTAGGTTAGGTTAGGTTAGGTTAGGTTAGGTTAGGTTAGGTTAGGTTAGGTTAGGTTAGGTTAGGTTAGGTTAGGTTAGGTTAGGTTAGGTTAGGTTAGGTTAGGTTAGGTTAGGTTAGGTTAGGTTAGGTTAGGTTAGGTTAGGTTAGGTTAGGTTAGGTTAGGTTAGGTTAGGTTAGGTTAGGTTAGGTTAGGTTAGGTTAGGTTAGGTTAGGTTAGGTTAGGTTAGGTTAGGTTAGGTTAGGTTAGGTTAGGTTAGGTTAGGTTAGGTTAGGTTAGGTTAGGTTAGGTTAGGTTAGGTTAGGTTAGGTTAGGTTAGGTTAGGTTAGGTTAGGTTAGGTTAGGTTAGGTTAGGTTAGGTTAGGTTAGGTTAGGTTAGGTTAGGTTAGGTTAGGTTAGGTTAGGTTAGGTTAGGTTAGGTTAGGTTAGGTTAGGTTAGGTTAGGTTAGGTTAGGTTAGGTTAGGTTAGGTTAGGTTAGGTTAGGTTAGGTTAGGTTAGGTTAGGTTAGGTTAGGTTAGGTTAGGTTAGGTTAGGTTAGGTTAGGTTAGGTTAGGTTAGGTTAGGTTAGGTTAGGTTAGGTTAGGTTAGGTTAGGTTAGGTTAGGTTAGGTTAGGTTAGGTTAGGTTAGGTTAGGTTAGGTTAGGTTAGGTTAGGTTAGGTTAGGTTAGGTTAGGTTAGGTTAGGTTAGGTTAGGTTAGGTTAGGTTAGGTTAGGTTAGGTTAGGTTAGGTTAGGTTAGGTTAGGTTAGGTTAGGTTAGGTTAGGTTAGGTTAGGTTAGGTTAGGTTAGGTTAGGTTAGGTTAGGTTAGGTTAGGTTAGGTTAGGTTAGGTTAGGTTAGGTTAGGTTAGGTTAGGTTAGGTTAGGTTAGGTTAGGTTAGGTTAGGTTAGGTTAGGTTAGGTTAGGTTAGGTTAGGTTAGGTTAGGTTAGGTTAGGTTAGGTTAGGTTAGGTTAGGTTAGGTTAGGTTAGGTTAGGTTAGGTTAGGTTAGGTTAGGTTAGGTTAGGTTAGGTTAGGTTAGGTTAGGTTAGGTTAGGTTAGGTTAGGTTAGGTTAGGTTAGGTTAGGTTAGGTTAGGTTAGGTTAGGTTAGGTTAGGTTAGGTTAGGTTAGGTTAGGTTAGGTTAGGTTAGGTTAGGTTAGGTTAGGTTAGGTTAGGTTAGGTTAGGTTAGGTTAGGTTAGGTTAGGTTAGGTTAGGTTAGGTTAGGTTAGGTTAGGTTAGGTTAGGTTAGGTTAGGTTAGGTTAGGTTAGGTTAGGTTAGGTTAGGTTAGGTTAGGTTAGGTTAGGTTAGGTTAGGTTAGGTTAGGTTAGGTTAGGTTAGGTTAGGTTAGGTTAGGTTAGGTTAGGTTAGGTTAGGTTAGGTTAGGTTAGGTTAGGTTAGGTTAGGTTAGGTTAGGTTAGGTTAGGTTAGGTTAGGTTAGGTTAGGTTAGGTTAGGTTAGGTTAGGTTAGGTTAGGTTAGGTTAGGTTAGGTTAGGTTAGGTTAGGTTAGGTTAGGTTAGGTTAGGTTAGGTTAGGTTAGGTTAGGTTAGGTTAGGTTAGGTTAGGTTAGGTTAGGTTAGGTTAGGTTAGGTTAGGTTAGGTTAGGTTAGGTTAGGTTAGGTTAGGTTAGGTTAGGTTAGGTTAGGTTAGGTTAGGTTAGGTTAGGTTAGGTTAGGTTAGGTTAGGTTAGGTTAGGTTAGGTTAGGTTAGGTTAGGTTAGGTTAGGTTAGGTTAGGTTAGGTTAGGTTAGGTTAGGTTAGGTTAGGTTAGGTTAGGTTAGGTTAGGTTAGGTTAGGTTAGGTTAGGTTAGGTTAGGTTAGGTTAGGTTAGGTTAGGTTAGGTTAGGTTAGGTTAGGTTAGGTTAGGTTAGGTTAGGTTAGGTTAGGTTAGGTTAGGTTAGGTTAGGTTAGGTTAGGTTAGGTTAGGTTAGGTTAGGTTAGGTTAGGTTAGGTTAGGTTAGGTTAGGTTAGGTTAGGTTAGGTTAGGTTAGGTTAGGTTAGGTTAGGTTAGGTTAGGTTAGGTTAGGTTAGGTTAGGTTAGGTTAGGTTAGGTTAGGTTAGGTTAGGTTAGGTTAGGTTAGGTTAGGTTAGGTTAGGTTAGGTTAGGTTAGGTTAGGTTAGGTTAGGTTAGGTTAGGTTAGGTTAGGTTAGGTTAGGTTAGGTTAGGTTAGGTTAGGTTAGGTTAGGTTAGGTTAGGTTAGGTTAGGTTAGGTTAGGTTAGGTTAGGTTAGGTTAGGTTAGGTTAGGTTAGGTTAGGTTAGGTTAGGTTAGGTTAGGTTAGGTTAGGTTAGGTTAGGTTAGGTTAGGTTAGGTTAGGTTAGGTTAGGTTAGGTTAGGTTAGGTTAGGTTAGGTTAGGTTAGGTTAGGTTAGGTTAGGTTAGGTTAGGTTAGGTTAGGTTAGGTTAGGTTAGGTTAGGTTAGGTTAGGTTAGGTTAGGTTAGGTTAGGTTAGGTTAGGTTAGGTTAGGTTAGGTTAGGTTAGGTTAGGTTAGGTTAGGTTAGGTTAGGTTAGGTTAGGTTAGGTTAGGTTAGGTTAGGTTAGGTTAGGTTAGGTTAGGTTAGGTTAGGTTAGGTTAGGTTAGGTTAGGTTAGGTTAGGTTAGGTTAGGTTAGGTTAGGTTAGGTTAGGTTAGGTTAGGTTAGGTTAGGTTAGGTTAGGTTAGGTTAGGTTAGGTTAGGTTAGGTTAGGTTAGGTTAGGTTAGGTTAGGTTAGGTTAGGTTAGGTTAGGTTAGGTTAGGTTAGGTTAGGTTAGGTTAGGTTAGGTTAGGTTAGGTTAGGTTAGGTTAGGTTAGGTTAGGTTAGGTTAGGTTAGGTTAGGTTAGGTTAGGTTAGGTTAGGTTAGGTTAGGTTAGGTTAGGTTAGGTTAGGTTAGGTTAGGTTAGGTTAGGTTAGGTTAGGTTAGGTTAGGTTAGGTTAGGTTAGGTTAGGTTAGGTTAGGTTAGGTTAGGTTAGGTTAGGTTAGGTTAGGTTAGGTTAGGTTAGGTTAGGTTAGGTTAGGTTAGGTTAGGTTAGGTTAGGTTAGGTTAGGTTAGGTTAGGTTAGGTTAGGTTAGGTTAGGTTAGGTTAGGTTAGGTTAGGTTAGGTTAGGTTAGGTTAGGTTAGGTTAGGTTAGGTTAGGTTAGGTTAGGTTAGGTTAGGTTAGGTTAGGTTAGGTTAGGTTAGGTTAGGTTAGGTTAGGTTAGGTTAGGTTAGGTTAGGTTAGGTTAGGTTAGGTTAGGTTAGGTTAGGTTAGGTTAGGTTAGGTTAGGTTAGGTTAGGTTAGGTTAGGTTAGGTTAGGTTAGGTTAGGTTAGGTTAGGTTAGGTTAGGTTAGGTTAGGTTAGGTTAGGTTAGGTTAGGTTAGGTTAGGTTAGGTTAGGTTAGGTTAGGTTAGGTTAGGTTAGGTTAGGTTAGGTTAGGTTAGGTTAGGTTAGGTTAGGTTAGGTTAGGTTAGGTTAGGTTAGGTTAGGTTAGGTTAGGTTAGGTTAGGTTAGGTTAGGTTAGGTTAGGTTAGGTTAGGTTAGGTTAGGTTAGGTTAGGTTAGGTTAGGTTAGGTTAGGTTAGGTTAGGTTAGGTTAGGTTAGGTTAGGTTAGGTTAGGTTAGGTTAGGTTAGGTTAGGTTAGGTTAGAGGTTAGGTTAGGTTAGGTTAGGTTAGGTTAGGTTAGGTTAGGTTAGGTTAGGTTAGGTTAGGTTAGGTTAGGTTAGGTTAGGTTAGGTTAGGTTAGGTTAGGTTAGGTTAGGTTAGGTTAGGTTAGGTTAGGTTAGGTTAGGTTAGGTTA